>CM028137.1:465952500-466612857 GCA_016271365.2 Neoceratodus forsteri
TATAGGTATGTAGGTTTTCATTTAATCTGTTTGTTGTAATATGTCATTAATGTATGTAATATTACCCTATAAATAGCCCAGAATAAAGTTTTTAAAAGTAAAACTATCATGCTTTATGTTGCATTCTTAATGTAGTATTCAATAACTGTGAATTTCCGCATTTTAAAGATGCGAACCCTGTGACGCAGCACTTTACGTGGCGGGAAAAATGGTGTCCCTGATTTTGAGTATTTGTCCCTGATTTTAAAGGGTAGTGTCCCTGATTTGCGGCCTTGGAGGTTGAGAGGTATGATCATGTATACACGGTCTGCCCAGCTAGGTGGCCTGTCCACTTTATACTTTCCATTGACACCACTGCAGACTAGACTTTGAAGTGGCTATCCATATACCCATAGCTGCCATTACTGACTGGTGTATGGTTCTCAGCTCCTCTTAATGGATCACACCAGTCAATGCCATCAATGCAGTACCACCCAGCATGTCATTTCATCCTAAAAACAATGCTTTGGAGCATGTATGGTACAAAGCAAAACCTTAGTAAAATATATAATTGGAAAGGTTAAAAAAGGTATTCCTGGAATGCATAGGTCATCCTATATAGAAAGAGAGGTAGTACAACGTCATGCCTTTATACTGTTCTGCTTTGATTGATGAAAGGACACTTATGAAAAATCTGTTTTTGTTAGGGCAGAGCATATTAAATCAATATTTTTGTGCCTGGTATATATAAACGGATATGTCAAAGTTTCTTACACCCAAGCCCCCTGTCTTTGTTTAACTCTCTCCAAAGAAATCCTAGAACTTTGACTGATTCATTTTGCAGTGTAAGAAAACTTCCAGAAGTGCTGTTCTGGTTCATCACAGGGTGGGGGATAACAGTGTCTTTCTCTGCCTGATTCTGTACATTGCCCGGCAGGTCAGGGTGGGACTGTGGTGACGTGCATGATGATGTTGGCTATTGTGTGTGCAGAGCTAGAACTACCTGATGAACATTTGCTATTATGGAATTCTCTGGTTTGGCAGGGAAGGGGTGATGAAAGAGGAAGCAAGGGGCACATGGTAAAAAAACAATGGGGCTACACACTGAGTGTGATTGAACTGCAGTCTTTTTTTTTTTGCTGTGGCAGGAAGCAATGTGGGAGTAGGATAAATATGCAATAATCAGAGTATTTCTTGGCTTGCATTTTTCCTGTATAACCAATCGAAATTGACCTTTATTATTGTGAGCTAGTGCAACCATCTGCGGGCTAGTACAATTATTAATCAACTTGTCCAGCTGGCTAGTGCAAAAAAAGGTAAGGTTGACTCCCTTGAACTTGTTAGTATCTAGTTCACCTAATCGTGAATCGCGATTGGTGATAAATGTCTGCCACAGGCCCCCTGCATTGTCTGTTTGGCACACCAGGGACTTGTGGCAGATGCAAGGCTTCATGGATCAGGCCCCTTGTCTTTCCATTCCATTAATCCCCCATAAGTATTTGAAGGTCTCTATCATGTCATGCCTCTCTCTCCTCTCTTCCAGAGAGTACATCTATAGGGCTCCCAGCCTGTCCTAGTAGGGCCTAACCTGCTGACCCTGGATCATCTCAGTTACTCTTCATTAGACCCTTTCCTGCATGCTGACATCTTTCTTAAGGTATGGATGCCAATACCTCACCCCATATTCCAACTGTGGTCTTACCAATGACCTGTACAATGACAAAATGACCGTGCTCCTCCTACTACTAAATCCCCTGGCTATACAGTACACCTCAGCATCCTGTTAGCCTTTGCTGCTGCCTTTTTGCATTCTGTGATGTGTTTTAGTTCTCTAGTAATCATCATCCCCACATCCTTTTCTTCCTCTGAAGCAGCTACCAGATCCTCCCCACTGGTAATTCTCCATCTTAGGATTCCTGGTCTTGATATGCATCACTTTGTTCTTTTTGGCATTGAAGCCTAGCTGCCAGATTCCTGACCATCTCTCGAGATTACTGAGGTCTTCCCACAGGTCCTGTATCCCTTTCTTTGTGTCCACTCTCCCACAGAGTTTGGTGCTGTCCGCACACAGACATATCTTGCCTTTAATGCCCAATGTCACTTATGAAGAGATTGAACAATGCTGGCCCCAACACCGATCTCTGCAGAACCCCACTTGAGACCTCCTTGGTACTGGATGACTACAACCACCACTACTCTTTGGGTTCTGCCCCTCGGCCAGTTGTCTTCCCACCTTAAAAGTTTATCCCCAACCCCTAGATTCATCATTTTCCTGATCAGCCTTCTGTGTGGTACAGAATCAAAGGACTTTCAGAAATCCAGATAAGTAATATCCATCGCCTGGCCACTGTCCACCACCTTTGTGACCCAATCAAAGAATTTGATCAGGTTTGTTTGACACAATCTGCCTACCATGAACCCATGTTGCCTCTCATCCTGCAGACCATTCTCTTCAATGTATCTCACCAGCCTTTCCTTAAGAACTGTCTCCATAGGTTTACATACTATTGAGGTCAAACTGACTGGCCTATAGTTCCCTGGGTCATCCCTGGGTTCACTCTTCTATACAGGCACCTCATGTACTGTTCTCCAGTCCAGCAGCATGACATCCGACTCCAGGGATCTATTGATGATTACAGCCAGGAGTCCTGCCAGCTGCTCTGCTAGCTCTTTCAGCACCCTGGGGTGTATGCCATCTGGACACAGGGATTTGTCCACCTTCAGTGCCAGCAGTCTCTCCCTCACTCTTACAACCTCTATTACTCCCCCCATGTGGCATTGGCCCATTCTTTTCCCTTGTAAAGATAGAAAAGAAGTATTCATTTAATGCTTCTGGTTTGCTCACCTCCTCATCTCCCCATCCATCCCCTTCCTTAACCTAACTATACCACCCTTTTTGTCCCTCTTTTTTCTTATGTAGCAAAATAAGGCCTTCTCCCCCCTCTTTATTCCTTCAGTTATTTGGAGCTCTTTCTGCACTTTAGCATGCTGCATCTCTCTTCTTGCTAGTCTAGCCAACCTCAGATATTACTACTCATCTTCTTCCCTTGTGGTTCTCCTGAATCTTCTATAGGCTTCCCTCTTTTCCATCACTGCTCTGGTTACCTCATTGTTACACCAGATGGGTGATGTGGCCCCAGATTTCTTCCCTCCAAGCCTGATGCAATCTGATGTGGCTGCTAGAATCACCTCCCGAATGATGGCCAGTTTTGTCCAGGCCCATGTCCTCTCCAATGCTCACTGGGTGTTCCTTTAGCACCTCCTCCATCTTCTTAAAATTTGCCCTCTTGAAATCCAGTGTTTTGGTCATGATGGTGATGGTATTCCTGCCCATGTCCAAGCAGAACCACACTGTGGTCACTACCACCCAGAGGTTCCCTGAACTCTACCTCCTGCACATGCTCACCATTGGTGAGCACTAGGTCAAGGACTGCCCCCTTCCTGGTGGAATTAGCATAGATGAGTTCTGTACAGACTTCATCTCTCTTTCATGTTTGCCAGTGTCATCCAAGGTGGGTGACATGACCACTAAGGTACTGTACACCTCCTCAGTTTGCAACAGCTCACAATTTTTAGAGTTTTTGCTTTAGGTTAGGCTGATTCACCTTGTCACAGACCCATTGTACTATAGGTAAAGTGTTCCTTTGTCAAGGTTTTGTCATGTACCAGAATATCATCCAGTATAACAGACAAAATGAGAGAGGTAGCCCATGAAACACTGTCCTTAAAACTTTCAAAACTGACAGTTATTTGCACACATTGCATACCCTGAAAGGCATGACATTGATTTGCCAGAACAGTTAATTTGCTATGAACAAAGCATTTTTTTCTTGTTCCATGGCTCCATCTTGACCTGCCAATATCTGCTTTTGAGATCCAATGTGAAAAAAGCATGCAGAGCCTGCCATGGCACCAGTGAATTTACAATGTAAATCAAATCATACAAGTCATGCCACCGTTTCCTATTACCAGTAAAATTGTCAAACTTTAAGAGCTAGAAAAATGCGATTTTATGTATTCTTCCTTCATTTCTCTGATAATCTATTATGCTCCCCTCCCTCTTTTGTTCTTCAGGCAATCAGTGTTGGGGCTGTTTGATGTGCCTTCTTCTCCCTCTCAGTCTTTTTCTTGACTCAGCATGTACAACTCAAGTCCTTTAAGATTCTTGAGTGCAGATCTGGGTTTTCCACCAGGAAATCCCTCAGTTAATCCCATCCCACTTAGGAAAGCAGAACAACAACCACTCAGTGCCGCCTGGAATTCTGGAAGTAGCCTCCCACTCCTCTTTTTCGTGGTTGTGGACCATGATGAGGGCCTCCCTTTTCATTAAACAGCCTTTGCTGGTTTGGGATATGTGACTACTGTGTCTTCAGGGATCATATGCTTATGGGCTGACATGTGGGCTTACCAGACAGTATAGCTACCACAGATCTACTAATACCCTGGCAGTCAAAAGGCTGGCCAAATGTGGATCCTGTATGGGATCCTTCACCAGTCTCCATCTTTCCTCTATAGGAAACTTAACTAGGCACCCAGCAGAGATGATGTAATCTGATACTGACAGTACTTCCACCTTTATACTCTAATAAGCTCTTGGAAATATGGCTGTTTTGGATGTTTTATCCTTTAGAAGAACTTGCCCACCCTTAAACTAATTATTTCAAAAGCTTTACTAGCAAAGACATACTAAGCTGATAACCGTTTGTTTCCAGATGCAACCTGGGAGAGATAGTAGACAGTACAAGAGGAGAAAAACAAATAGTAATTAACCATATTGCAAAAATAATAGTCATATACAGAAATACAATACATAAAAGGAGCAGGATTATAAACCTTGCAAGGTATACTAGTACAAAAAGGTAATGTACATGTGGTTGAAAAACTGAGCTTGGCTAGACAGGGTGTAATTACCTCAACAGGCATAGCGGGTGGGTGGGTGGGGACCAGGGTAATATGAGTAGCAGGAAGGAGAACAAAAAGTAGAGTTCATGGACAGTTGCATGTGGAAGTAGTCATGAAGTAAAGAAGGGAGATGCAGCAGAGTGGCTTTGCAGGGTAGGGATAGACCAGATTTTGGGAAAGATGAACTTAATTTATAAAGTTACTCTTACTGACATCCTATACACAGATGGTAACCTGAAGGAAGTCTATGCCAATGATTGAAGTCCATGCCAATGATGTATCAGTTATTAATTTTCAATACCCACTGGCCAGATATCATGCTAAATTCCAAGCCAACTACCCACAGAACAACACTAGAGCCAGTTCCCCAATAAAAGTCTTCAACAGGAGTGGCATGCGTTGTTCACTACTGCACCTTCACCTTCCAGCTGTCCTCAGCAGACCTGGCCTAACAGCTGAAATGCTGGGTACAGAATCAAGGATTCTGGTACAGTTGCTGCCTTTAGACATGGGCTATGATGACTAACTGGCAAATCTGGAACTGTTTACATGTAAAGAGGAGAGTCTATGGCGAGTCGTTAAAACGAGGTCCCATCTGCCTGGATTGGTGGTAGTTCAGGTGGATATTAAAGATCCCATGGCACTTATCGAAAAGAGTAGGGGAATTTCCCCAGTGTCCTGGCCAAATTTCCGTCATTCACTAAAAATACCACCAAGAGCTTAATCTGGTTCAAGATCAGTTGGCATTCATCTGTATCCCCTTCCCCTGGGTCGTGCCTGAAAATTGGCAGGATCTGACTAGTTCACTTACCCAGTCAACAAAAACTAAATAAATAAAAAATAAAATAAAAAAAATAAAAATATGATTACAGTTTTCATATATCTGAAAGAGATAACAACATCTGACCAAATACATATTTTAGGATGTGCATGGATTTAAGGACAATAGGTTACTCAATGTTGTTAAATATCAGGAAGAACTAATTCATGGAATGAGTGATGAGCACTTACAATAGAACATACTTTCAGGAAAAGTGGTGCCAGTTACCTTTGTTCCTACCTTCAAGTAAAACATGGATATGTTCCATAAAACTGGGGTGACAGGATATGAGTATTTCTGCTGAGTGCTGAGGAAATAATTCCATGGGCCACTGATTCTCTCTCTCTCTCTCTCTCTCTCTCTCCCTCTCTCTCTCTCTCTCTCTCTCTCTCTCTTTATACAGCCTTACCTGCTTTGAAACATCCCAGATTTTATTTCCAATATTGTGGCATTTTGAAAGTACCCCATGTCCCCACCAACTCAGTTAATGTGAATTTCCTAAACACTAGTTTAATCATCATCAGTCACCTGTGACACACCTTCCTTGCTTATTTTGCACTTAATGCAATGTTGCCTTTTATACCCCATCTTTCCGTAGTGCCAACATGAAATGAGTGAGGATGATATTTCTCTTTGGCTGGACTGCTAAATCTTAATGCTGTTATCTTTACCCATGTCATTCATCATTGTTTGTCACTTTCTAAAGCAATTCCTTTGCCTATGGTGTAGCTATGTTATTATCAAATTAAAGAGCAATTGACATCGTATGGCTAAAAGTGCTACATTGCAGAATTAAAATAAGCATATCCCCAGTAAATCTCATACAAAAAAATTGATTTCTATGTTACCTCATTTTAAAGTTATTAGCCATTTTGTAACCCTGATTTCACTACCCGTTAAAAAAAAAGCCTGTTCCAGTGATGAGCTGCTGCTGATATCATCTAGGGACCTCACAGGCTAATATTCCCTGTCAATAAGCTTATAGGATCTGTTTCTCTAAAGTTGTAAAGATCATGTGCAATGGTTTTCACAAGTAAAACAGGCAGCATGGGTCAGTAAACATTGCTTTAAAAACTTTGTGTGTTTCAGGTTTTGTAACAAAGCTGCCAATATTTTGTCTGGTTTCCTTTTTGTTGTGGTCCTTTTTTCCTGAGTTGCTGGATGCTGGGTCACAGCACACTGTTGTGAGGTTTGCAGACTAAATAAGTTTCTGATGTGGTGAAAGGCTGAGATCGTTCACACCTATCATTCAATTGAAGTGATTTCTAAGAATTGCACTTCAAAACAATTATCCCATTTCCTTGTCAATGAAAGTGGGGCAGACTCATCTATGTTCTACTCTACATTACAATGATCATTCTACCAGAGGTAACACTTCCACCCCAGTAAGAATTAACACGTATAAGGCCCCTATTAAAACTTATTGTAAAGCAGTCACTGACAAACAGCAGTGAAATTACCAACATTACAATACTAGCAGCAGTACAAATTCCTAACAGGCACAGTACAGTAGCACTCCAAATGGCTTCAGCAGCCTGGAGGCATGCTGACTCAGCATACAGCAATTCTGGAGAACTGGACCACACCAAAAGAGCATTAAATAATACAATGTTGTCAACTTTGTTACAAATCCTGAAACATATGTATTTAGTATAGCAATGTTTACTGACTGGTGATGCCTGTTCTACTTGTGAAAACCATTGCACATGATCTCTAGAACTTCGGAGGAACAGGTCCTATAAGCTTGCTGACAGGGAATACTAAACTATGAGGTCCATAGATGACATCATCAGCAGCTCTTCACTGTCACCTTTTTTATTGCATGCATAGTGTAATCAGGGTTACAAAATGGCAAATAACTTTAAAATGAAGTAATGTTTTTGGTATGAAATTTACTGGGGTTATGCTTATTCAGATTCTGCAATGTAGCACTTTTGGCATCAACAGTTGCAAGCTCAGCATGGTAATACTCACCCTAGTCAGCAGGTGTCACATTTTCAAGGGATGTGTCAGCAGGTTCCAGATGCCTCTCTCTCCATTAAACAGTACTAGGTCCTTCCAGTTTTCTAGCATGTGCTGCTGTTTCCTTTCCTGCTGAGCCACCTCTAGATAGGGCTTCAGCTCTACTGAATGTTTTGACTTTAATTTGCTTGTCCACATCTGGAAGTGAGTCAATGAACTGCCCATAGTTAGCTGATCCTGGAACTTGGGGGGATCTGCTTATGCCATTTGGACTAGCCTTTGTGGCTACTCTACCAGCTGTGGTAGTGTCCCATCCCTTGTCTGTCTCCTAATCCTCAGCTGTGATCTGACCAGCACAGCTTATTGGTTTGCACCATACTTCATATTCAGCAGCTGCACCAGTTTTATGTGCCTCTGTTTTCCTTTTTTTTTCTTTCAATCCATTTTTATCCCCTGCTTGGGGCAGGCTTCCCCTTCCACCAACCCCCCAGCCCCATCACCAGGTGTCCAAGGGACTTACCTCAATCCCAGTCTTCCCCTATTGCTTGTCCCACCATTGCAGGGCTTGGCGGCACCCACTTGCTGACAGAATGGATCCAGTTTCTGGGAAAATGCCCTGTAGTATGGGTGAAGAGCCTATGAGGGGTTAGTTTCATCCTGCCCTGCTGCTGGCCATTTTTTGCTTTTCCTTCCATTGGAAGAGAAGACATGTAGTTCTGTCCAGACATACTTATGCATGCTCACATGCATAGGATGTCAACGACGACCATTCCTCTGTTCTTCACATTGCAGTCCCAGCTGCCTGTACCCCCATCCACCACTAGTGGTCAGGTAAATACTGGAGCTGGTGTCCTGCCCCCCCAGAGAAGGAGAGCTGTCCTCTTGACTCTCAATCCTCCTCTCTCCAGCTGGCCCCCAATCCCAAAAGATCACTCCCAACCCTAGGTCACTGGTGTGGTAGCAGGTGAGGCTTGGTGCCTCAGCCTCCATGCCACTGGGCTGGCTTGTGCCTCTGTCTTCTGTTTGGGAAGAGATTTTCATGTATGGTGAGTGACAAGCCTGCCTGGTTAGGTGCCAGAACGCTTCACCTCTTATTATCTGACCAGCCATTTCTTTGGCTCTTAATGGTAAACTGTCGAGATACCCCTCCCAGGGGATCCTTCCATCAAAACTGTTAGGCCTCAGCACTGCCTTGTCCCATTTCCAATGCTCATTGACTGCTTGATTCATGCAGTGGATTCTACCAGGGTAATCTATATGACAGTGGACAAAGGTTCTTCAGCCTTGCTTCTTGCCAGTGTTCTCTAGAACTCATGGTAGTTAATCCAACTTAACCTGACTATATTCTCCAAGAGATCATCCAGGCCCCCTTGCTGGTGACCTGTTACTGGAGGATCCTTTTCTCCAGAGCTTCCTGCACCCTCAAGAGACTGTGTTCAGACTGCTATTTAATGACATTCATTTCCTGAAAAATACTTACATTTAACCTATCATGGTCTGTGGCTATCTCTGACATTCACTTTTTGAACCAAGAAGCCTTTATGATTGGGGATCTGGGTTCTAAAGTCTTTACCTTCTCTTTTCTGATTGCAGTGTCTACATTACCTCTGCTTGGCAAGCTTCTTTTTTATTTTCATCCCTTTTTTACTATCTGTTCTAGATGGTCCAGCTTCTAGACTTTCTTTTTATTGAGCAAGGTGTTCATCCAGTATCTTTGTTCTTGTTGCCTTATGCGGACACTTTCACTTCTTCCTCTTCAGCACCCAAGAATGCAATGTGATCCCATCGTATCATCCACCATTTGTAGCAAATCTGACACTACTCTCATAAGGGCTGCATTGTGTCTACCCTGAAAACATGAAAAACAAAAGCGCACACAGATTGATTGCAACATACCTATGTTATTAAGCAATATAGTAGCAGGCCAGTGGTCTTATTTGATCATAACTACATGGTTAGCTCAGTACACCTCAGTTGGAATTTAGGGTCTACTAAGACCCAGCATTGACTTTTAGTGGTCCTTGGTGGTATGGGGCTGACTGACCTTGCAGGCAGATGAAATACCATACAGAATGAAGGTTTTGTGGGTCTGTGTTGTTGGCTCTGGTGCTTCACCCTTTGTGCAATCCAGTCCCAAGCTTCCTCCATTCCTTGCATAGCCAACTGCTAAGTACAGTAGTTGTTCTTTTTATTTATCACTTTTTACCCATACCTGCCATCGGGGCTCTGCCCTGGTCATGGCACCCCATGACTTCCACGTCCTACTTAACCCCTGCTCTCCCAGTTACCCCTTGCTTACCTCCCAGGGGGCAGGGTCATGGCACTGTAGGGAGCACCAGTACCTTGAGACTGGTAACTGGTTGGGAGCGCTTGGCCAGGTGGCTAACCAAAGCCCGGGGGCATGGCTTCATTGAGACAGCAGGCACAGAGGTTTTGTCCCCTATAGGCTGGGGCAGAGACATGCAATGATGTCCAGCATCTGTCCCACCCCAGGGACTCTTGACCTGCATTGGTGCAGGGTGACAAACCCAGCCTCTGCCAGGTGTCGCTCCTACACTGAGCACACAACCCCCTCCCCCCGAAGGAGGACAGCAGTCCTAGGGACACTAGATTCTTCTCCCCCCAGCTGGCCTCCTGATGACCTGGATCCATTCCTGAACCCAAGTCACTGGCATTACAAAAGGAAATCCAACCACTGCGGTGGTGGGCTGGCCCAAAGTACAGTACTCGTTCATGGAGAAGGAAGCTGTGATCATCACAACTGCTGTACACTCGGGATGCCCATTTGCTGACAAAAGTTTTCAAAGATTGGGGTTTTATACAGCAGTGACCAGAAAACCCCTAGTGATCTGCACTTGCACTCACAGAATGTTAAAAATGCAGTAAATGGAAAGAATACCCAGTCTATATATACTTATATGGGGACAGTTCAGTGCTGTGGTGGCGATGCATTGAGCTGCCATGTGGAAATCTGGGGTTCATGTGTGAGCCCCAGAATCCCACTCAGGGACTACATGGATCAAGTGTGTGATGAAGAGTAGCCACTTAGCTTCCAAGGAGATTCATACAGGGCTATCTGGTACTTCTGCATCCACTGACAGCCAACAAAAGAACTGTGTTGGCATCATGTGTGGAAGCAGCCACTTAGCCATCCTCACAAAATGGGGAAGGGTGCAACCATGATGACCCCCATCATTAGTAATAGTAGTAGTACATTTATTTGTTGAGCACCCCTTGGGGATACTGAACACTGTATATCATTTTAAAAACATAGCCTTACTATCAGAGTAGACAGAAAAATTTCAGAATCACTGATAAATAATATAAAGTAAATTTAAAATAGCATTGAGTTTAGAGCGAGTACTAAGGGAAACCAATGCATAAAAAGGGAAAAAAAGTGGGCACAAATTATTAATATTTTTACTGTGCAACATGCATAGCACTGGAAGAGTTATGTATGTGAGACAATATGTGTTAAGAAGCTGGCTGAAAGCCTGATGTTTATAAATCACAATATTAATATATTGGCAAAGGAGTCATGCTGTAAACCTTTGAAGTGTACACCATCATGTAAATTAAGAGAACAACCTCCTATGTCTCCCAGACTAGAGCAAAACAGTACTCTGCATACAGCAAGAACTTTGTGCTTTACTCATATTGGTGGCTATATGTCCATGCAGGTCAGACAATGTGAGTGGTACGTACCTAGCCCGTGCAGCACCATCTCCACAGACAGCCATGCAGGAGACAGCATTCATGACAGCCAGCCACCGCAGGGTGCCTGCCTTCCTGCCTGCATCCCCACTCCCCTGATGCATTGGTACAAGGGAGGGAATCAACAGACAGGGGCAGACATCCAACCAGATGCCTGGCCTGATCTGAGAGTAAATTCCCTTTTCCACATGGAGCAAGTGATTATGGGACACCTGTGTATCCCAGTATTGGTACTGAAATGGATGATCTCCCCAATGACTGCCTCATACCTCCTTGCCAAACTAGAGGGCTAGGTCAGTAATGCAGGCGGGTTTCAGGTCCAGCCACAGTCAGCAGGTGATATCCATGTGAGGCATGCAGCAGCTATGGCAGGGTCCCTGTCCACATAGTCTGTGCTCCCCCTCACCCAGCTCTTAGTGCCATAATGAATGACACAGAATGTGGTCACATCACTGGCTCCTCCCTCATACCGTCCACATCTGTGGTTGGATGAATGGCAGTGTGATCAACAGCATAAGAGCATGCATCCCTTTAGTGCATGCTGCAAGGGCCTGCAGGTTCCACAACATGTGTGTTTTAGTTATAGTTTTGCATACACATCATGTATATGTGGCACATGTGCAATTTTATTTTAGTGCATAGGGTCCATTGGGTCCATTCAAGCTAAAGTGATTGAGCGTACTGTTTACAGTAGGGATGTGCAGCTAGACAATGTATTGCATCACCTAGTAATTTAATTATGCTTCAAAAATCCTGTCATCCATTTATTTATATAATACAAATACTATACTGAATTAGGCATAGGTGCCTATAAAGAGCAAGGTATACATTTTATCAATTGAAGCAGGTGGGGGCAGGATGAGCCATAATGCTGAAGACAGTGTGACTTCTATTGCCTCCAGCTTCACAAGATGAAATTTCTACCAAGCTTTTTACACGAACCTGTGTCAGTTATTATATTACATTCTTATGAGGAAATATGTTTAGAATACTAATGGCTAGAGAAAAAAAAAAGGTTTTTTTAACATAATTCAGTTCTTGTCTTATGTAAAGCATTTGATTTATATTATCTTGTGGCTGATAGCAGCTTTGACTCAGGTTTCTCAATGAAGTGCTCATAACCCCAGATCAATGTTTATGGCTGCATTGCGTTATATTGCTATGCTGATATATTGCTATCAGAAGAAGAGGTCTGCGACTGTAACTCCTAGTGCAGCACAGCTGTGTTGTTACAAGGGAGTGGAATCGAATAACAACTTCCTTCAAATCTGTCTGTGTCCTGCCCATTCTCTAGGTGTTCACCCAAATGGTGTTGTTTTCAATGGGATATGCTGGCATTATTTTAATAAATAACTACTTCAAACTGGTGCTATGTGGTGTTCCTTTGTCTCTTCTAGCGTACCTTGCTCAGAAATGATGAAAGTCCATCAGACCGCTTTGTCTATTTTTGACCACAATAGAGAAAAGCAGTTCTAAGAGATGAGCTGTGAGCTGCCAGGCTGAGTCTGTGTGATGTCAGATCCAGAAAACAAATTCAGTCTGCATGAGGTGAAAGTGAATGTGGCTATGTGGTCTGAAGAAAGGTCAACTATGTGTACATTCCAGACAGGTAGTGACCAGCTGTCAGTCAGGATTTACCACAGAAATCAAAGCACTATGATTTCTATGGGATTTACGCACTGCAGTGCAAATTTTCGAAAGGCATCTTGTGCTGTTGAATATCTCCGGTCATCAGGAATCCGTTCACTGACACTCTGTGTGTATGAATTACAGTCCAGCAATTCAGTGAAATGGAAAGAGTTTTTTTCCGAAAAATTCTATTTTGTGTTTTCATTTTGATGTGGCACTCAATTTCTTTAAGCATCACAAAGCGAGTTGCCTGTGACATTTCATGACAAAAAGTAATAATTCCCCTCCAACATGACACTGCCCTCTAAATGACCAACTGCCTTGTTAACAAGCATACAGTACCAGTGCAGACAGTCTGTACTGTGTCATTTTGTAAAGGCATAACAATGTAGGTAAAAAAAATTAAAACAAAAGGCAGAACTACATGATAAAATCGCTTATCCGTTATTTCATTCCTTTTTTTCTTTATTTAACAGCCCCAGTTTCATGACAGTAATGTCAATGTCGCTCCTTTCTCGCTTGTATATCTCCCCATTATACTATAATGCAGGAGTGACAGGACATGGAATAATTATATATTAAATGGAAAAGAAATGTCAGACCCAGCATTACTTATTGAATTAAAATACAGATACATATCTCTGCTGTACAGACCTTAATAATAAACATTTCTTTTCCCTCACAGATCTTTAAGGTCAACTATCTATCTGATGCTTAAACAAAAAAGAAACTTGAGTACCACATCAAAATTAAAACACAAAATAGAATTTGATTTGGCAAAATCCTTCCATTTCACTAAATTACTGGACTGTAATTCACACACACACACACACACACACACACACACACACACACACACACACACACACACACACACAGAGCATCAATGAATTTTTGCCGCATTCAGTTCAGCTGCATGGACCCCTACTTCTGCTGACAATTACTGACAGCCAACAGATACTGAAAGTTCCAAGGCCTCTGGGGATGCCATGGTAATGGCTGATTAAACTGATATCAGCAGCATTTGAGAAGGGGGTACACATGGATGTCTGGGTTTTACTTCTCAATAGCTCTTTTTTTGTTGATTTTGCCTTTTCTTCTAAATCCAGAGGAGGGTCAGCCAAATTGCTAGAGGGAAGAAAGGGGATGCAAAAGTTCTTATTAATTCAAACAGCCCAGCATAATTGCATTATACCTGTGGGATGAAAACAGTACAAACCAAAAAACAAAACTAACAGTTTTTTATTAGGCTGGTCTCATTCTCTCGTCTCTCCTAAGTGACCCAATGGAGACAGAGACTGCACTTCAGCATTTATGGAATGGTGCAGTTCCCAGAGCAGTCAGCCCTAAGGCTAAAACAAACAAACAAACAAACAAAAACAGATACAGAAAGGCAAACAAGCTGGGCAATTAGTCAAGCTCTATTTATTTATGAATGCTGTTAAGCTACAGTCAAGTGTTGTTAAGGCAGTATAGCAGCCATGTTGGCTCTGACCAGATTTTGTTTTTATTTGGTTTACAGTTTGAAATGTTTTTCTCAGAGACTAACATTTCATAATGAAGTCTATTATGTACTCCTTCTGGAAGATAGCAGTTCAAAATACAACAAACACTGTTATTTTCTGCTAGCAGAAAATGCTAATATTTCTCACCCACTGAAAATTGGTTGGTAATAGGGATCAACCATATAATATATACAGAATAATGCCTGTGCAGTCATGTGTCATGAGGTGTGTGAACCTTGAACATGCATTATTTTTTATAATAATTGGTGCAAGGTTGAGACAGAGACAAAAACTGTAAGCTGTATTTGTGTGAGTGAGCATGTCTCTGACCAGCTGCCTTAGGCAGACAAATGCAGGGTGCTTTTTTCACACTTCTGTGAAGTGAGACCATAAGGAAGAAAATGCTATTGAGTTATTATGTAAATCAGTGGGTTTTTACAATATTTTATCAGGACTAGATAGCCAATCATTGTAAGGGGTCACCAGTTATCACAAAAGGATTATGTATCCCTGCTAAAAATACCTGCCACACCCTGAAAATAGCCCAAAGAGCAAGATGCCCCCTGACCAAATTGAAGGCTTCAAACATGCCCTATAGCCAGCGATAGGCCTCACAATGGTTACCCCAACTTTAGGCTAGAGTACTGGGGTTGCAGCTCATATATCAACTGTCTTCCTTATGCTAATGTATTTTTGGTCATTAGGACCAACTCAGCTGGATCTGAGAGGGAAGACAGACAGGATGGGCAACTAATCCTTTTCCTGACATCAAATATTATATATCTATGCCATAAGTATCATTTTCTATTTGCATTTCACACAATGAGATGGACACTTTTAGGTGAAACACCTTTTTTAATGGGGTCCTGGGGTATACTAGAAATAGTAATAGTCCTGCCACCTATCAAGGTATCCTGCACTCTTGCCATTACACCCCATCCAACCCACACATGCACACTCATCTACCCATCCAGACAGTTTCAATCTCATTATTTTTTCATGACCGATAGTATGAATTTTGATCCCTTCCTCCAACAAAAGGTGGTGTTGTCTGGGATGGCAAGGGTGCCAGATAGTGGCACCAGACTAGTCAGATAGAGACTTTTTACATTTAATTACCACAAAGAAACAGTTTATCAGTGAACAGAAAAAATAATCATGATTTCCATTTTCTCAGATAATGGTAATATCAAAACTATCAAAAACTACTTTCAGTAAATGGAACCTACACATCCTGAGTTTTAGCACTGTAATGGAATATTTAGAAACAAAAAAACAAAACAAAAAAAATATAGTGCTGCATCACTATAGCTGACATACTCATCAAGATATTCCGGCCAACTGCTGCATCCTCAAGGCCCTCCAATATCATCAAGTTTTTAGGCACCAAACAAAGTTTGGAGCCTATTGTTATTGGTGTGGATATTTTTTGTGTCAGATTTTCTGATGTTGGGTATATAGAGAACTATTTCCCCTTGACACCCCAGCAGAAAATCAGTTGTGTCATTTAACCATCTTTATTCTTTTGACTTTGCATTGGCATAGTGATGTGTCTAATATTATGTCTGGCCCTTTTTCAGTGCTTGCAGTCTGTTCTATTTGAATTTGTTTTCCCTTACTTGTTTCAACCACTCCTTATCTGTCAATGTTGTTAATTAAATAACTCTCAGAGGAGTAGGTGAGACACAGAACTTGGCCAAGAATAATTTTCTGTTTTTGGTGAAAGTGGACACAAGGCAGAACTGAGTTCTAAACAGGGAGCTAAAGTGAGCAGGGAAATTCAGAGACAGAGACAAAGGATAGTTGAGGTAGATATGATGAACTTGGACCAGAAGTCAGTGTTAAAGATATGTGATTTTTTTTTACTTTAAGTTTGTTTTGCATCAGCAGGGCTGGGGATTTCTTGCTCAGACTAGAGTTAATTATCTGCCATACCAGTGTTTGGAAAGTCCCAAGGTAAGCAGCAAGCAATGTGAGAGACAAGATATAATGAGGAGAAGACGTGACCCAGGATTTATTATTTACTGTATTAACTATGATTTGAAATCTATTTTCAGGTACAGTGGAATTGTTCTGTTTGACCAGAGTCACAGTTAGGATCCTCTTGGTTCATCAACTTTCCAGCAGCCCCCATAGCTGCAAGTACCTGTCATCTGATTCAAGGGGCAATCTTTAATGTTTGTTCCCAGGTCAAATTCTAGTAGCCCGCAGCCATGTAGTTTGAGCTACAGTCTCAGAGTGCCTACATTGTTCATGATATACTGTAGGTTGGTATGGATGATGGGTTCTTGCAGGCTGTAGGGAAGCTGTCCCCAACCATCCTGAGTATCAGTCTCTGGAACAAACTCCCTGGCCGCCATGAGTCAGACACCAGACTGCACCACATTGTGTACACTGTTGTCAAGGCTCCTCTACCTTGGTAGGCTCATTCCCTCTCTCCCTCAGAGAGAATTTCTGAGGTCTATTTCTAGCTTTGCTTCACCATGCCAGACAGACAGTTTTGCACAGATGCATAATCTCAAGAAACTGAGGATGTTTTATAGGTACCAGTGCCATAACTGTAAATATGCCCCATCCCAGCCCTGCAAAAAAGAAAGTTGACAGTGTGAGCTTGCTTCTGACATGTTGCAGTAATTATCTTTAAAATAAAATGTTCTCTATCTCTCTCTCTCTCAGTCTTAGCTCACACATGTCCCCCTTCCCTTCCATAGTCCCTTCCTTCTCTAAAACAAACACATTTACAGCATTAGCTCCTGGCTCACTGGCTGGCATGTGAAAATGTTTTGTCTGAGGATGCTGAGGTTGATGTAATTTCTCCTTCTTCCATGACAAGGTTAGTGTAGGAGATGGCACCAGATGAGCAGTGGGAAACAAATTCATGAAAGATTGGGCCAATTACTTAGCTCATAAAAGTCACACATGATGTTTTGCTTCAGCATCTGCTGATATCTGTAGGTTGTACACTTGTGTTATCTCTGAAGATGAAGTGAAAAAAAAGCATTTAAGGACAAGATATTAACAAGTATATATTCAGGGTATCTCCAGACAGATGCCATAAAATTATAAAGTCTATTATTTCGAGCACCTCACTAATATACTTTTAATTTATATTTTGCAACACAATAAAGGTAGTTCTGTGTTGTATAGCTCCTCCAGCACTATGAACGTAAAACCCACTGAGCATAATATAGGCATGTTGAAAGGGAATAAGTGTTAGTATGTTGCAATCACTTTAGTATGAGATTGTTGTCTGAAGGAATGGAGATAGCAGAGCATTTTTTTACATATTAGGCAGTCAAACAACCTCATGTAAATAATACTAGCTTTCTGAAAAAGGATTGAAACATAGCAGGTACAGTATAATGTCTGGTTTCCTAAACAATTTCTCAAATCTGAAATTTATTTGTATTTCAGAATAATAATGTTTACTTAACTTAAATGTTATGTATGTATTTAGAGACTCCAGAAGAAACAATTTTATTTTAAACAGAATTATTGTAAGCTGACTCTGTCAACATTTTTTTTTAATTCACAGTGACATGAATTTCCAAAATTGAGTAGTTTCCCATAATGTTCACAGATGGGCTATAATCACTGACTGGCGATATCCCATGAGTAGCTAAGCCTGACCCCGATGTGCAGTGAAGAAAGGTGGTCACAGGTGACCTCAGCCTCAGTCCCCCCCATACAGAGCTTGTCTAACCCTTAACCTCAGAGTCAGTTTTACCCCCAAAGTAACAAATGGGTCTCAGGTGATTCACAGCCTTAGTCCCCTCTCCAGGTAGAACTGGCCTATAGCCTCAGTCAGTCTCCCTCCCTCCCCTTGCAGTAAGGAAGTCTCACATGAGCTGCAGTCTTGGGCTGAAAACAGGATCAGACAGTAGCTGTAATAGCAGCAACAACCACCTGTGCTACATACTGTACTAGTTCTATAGCCGTCATCCATACTGTGTAGCAACTTTTGCAACTGCCATCCTGAAACCCCTTGGAAAAACACCATACACTCTGTTATAACATATCTTTCTATTGAATATACAGTACTCTTTATCCAAACCTTTTTAAGGCACCTTCTTAAAGATATCTTGATGATAGAAGGTATAGTATTCCCAAGCCCCCATGATATGTTGAGGCAAATGTGTTTCCAGGCTCTGCAAATTACTACTGCCTTCAAGTAAGAGAGCAAGCTCAAGAGAAAGGAAGACAGGAAGTGCAGTGTGCTGGACAGAGAGACAGACACAAGAAATGGCAGACATGTGGTAGTGCAAGTGGGAGGCACTCCAGGGACTCGGCAGACAATCAGTGCTCATGAACATTGCTTCATTTCAGAAAGAAAAAAGAATAATTATAAAGACTTGAAACCAGAAACATGCAAGTTGATTATATAATGTCACAATGGGATCAAAATAATTAAAATAAAAATATTTAACTGTTTAAAATAATGCTTGTCATGTCTGTGAAGTAACGCACCACCTGTAGACATTATTGTAAAGTGTTAAAAAGCAAATAATCACACACACACTGCACTGGATTTTCTTTAATGGGTCCAATTGCCACAAGCCCTAAGTGCATGAAAGATATGGTGCACTGGGCTTGCAGCAATCTAATGGGATTTTACATCTGGTGTGGCAACTGCTGCATGTTAGACCAGCTTTTTGTGACTTAGCTTGTCAATGCCAGGTACCTTATTACACAGCTTTCACCAAATATTTGGTGCAAGCTGCCATAAATTGAGTAAACTTTCATGACTGCACCCAACCTACTAAAATCAGATGCAGTTGCAGTTGTGGAAAACCAATTTGGTGCACTGCCAGAAACTAAGTCTGATGCTACAGGGCTTGACGCAGGCCCTGCTCCACCCTCCGAAAATCCAGCCCAGTACTGTGTGGATTTTCTAAGTCACCCTGCAAAACAGAGTTTTGTGAAATACACACAGTGTGCACCTACTGTATTTGCTCTTTTTCACTTTGCAATGACATCTTCAGAAAGTCACCAACTGAGGAGACAAGTGGTAGGCTTGTGCTAGTCACCATCAAGATGGGGGAGGAGACTGCATATTGGGGATGACACTGAATACCATGTACTGTTTAGAGTGTTGTAGGGAAAGGGAGGCCACTAGATACCAGAGACTGAATGGATTGTAGCAGGGTGAGGGTTGAGGGTACTACATAGTGACAGGAACTCTTTGATTGGGGTTGTTTGTACCAATAGATTCTAGAGTCTGCTTGGCTTGGACTAGGGTGGGGGGATTCCACTGGCTACCATGGACCACATGACTTGTGCTAGAGACTTCTGGGCATGGGAGCTGTTGAGTGTGAGAGGGGAATGCTATTAGTCACCTAGAACTAGCAGCATTAAAATGTTTTCAATACAAATTAGTGTCCATTTGTTATTAAATATCCTTATAAAAACTTCATTTAGGCATCAGATGGTGCTGAAGCAGTAAAGCACAAAGATAGGGAAATGTGAACTCACTGTAAACATTCACCTAAAGTGTAGTGAATGTGTTGTGTGCATTACCTTAACACTGGCATCGTCTCCTACAGTACTAGCCAGTGAGTACATTCCTGTGCCTTGAAAGACATTGCCAAACTTAAGGTAATGCCAACAAGCCTCAACCAATTATTGAATCAAGGAGGAACACTCACTCCACATTCTTTCGGATTCAGGGGAATTATTGCATTTCCCTGATTCTGTAACATTGTGCTTCAACCCTAACTGCTGAATAAACTTAGCTTTTTGAAAAGATTATTCTATGGTGCTGTACTTCCATACATTTCTCTCTTTGCACTCTGTTAAATACATATTGGATGCTATATTGTGAATGCATTCCTTTATAATGGTGTTTAAGAAAGCTTTACTACAGCTGGGGTGTTACATATATTACTATATATGACCACTGTTTCATAGCAGATGAGTCAAACCATGTGTTGGCAATAAAAGCATTAAACAGTTAATACTGTGCTGGTAGAGCCTTAAACATGGACATACTTCATTGGATTAGAACATGCTTTCTTCATGTGTCTCACTTTTGTAGATAAAAGCCCAGTAAAATACTACAGCATAACAGGTGCAGTAATATTTTCTAAATGCAGTCAAGCACTCACTGAACTAATCTTTAATCATACACCTACTAGGAGGAAAGAAACACTGTAGCCCATTTGTCAGAATTAACCCTATCAAGAGGAAATCATCCAAATTTATAATGGTAACATGTATTGCCACTTTGTGGTGTGACCTATGTTTTTCACAGCCTGTGTAAGAAATATAGATGGATATTATACAATGCAAACTCAGTTAATATTTTAACCTGAGAAAGACAAGTGAATATCCATGAACAAAAGTAAGGCATGACAAAAGAATTGCTTTGTTTTGTGGGGTGTGGTAGAGGTTTTTGGTTTTTCTAGACTCTGTTATATTGATCATTACATGAGATTTTAAAATAATATTTATAGTGCACTGGATCACCTGTCTACATCCATCTTTGAGTGAATAGGGCAATATGAATAATTGTGACAATCAGGATCTGTTTTTGTTTTCCCACTGAAAGAATTTGGGACCAGGACCTCTTCTAAATCTTTCTAAACCCTTAAATGTTGTGCCTTATTCAGTGAATGAGACTAGCAAGTCACATGACCTGTAAAACAAAGGGCCACACAAAGAGCCTGCTAGCCATGCAAGTTAAACATTGGGCCAGTTAGGCTACAAATCAGATGCCAGTAGTGACTGCAGCAGTGGGGAGTGGCTTACATTTGTGCTTAGAATCAACCAGCTTAATCATCAACTCTATCTGCACCCACTTGATTTTTTTTCTTTCCTTTTCTTACTTAATGGATTTGGGACAAGGAGATCTGTTTAAAAGATTATAATCATTTAAAATTCCAACATCCTACTCAACTGGTGACTTCCAGTAGAAGGTCATGTGACCTGGAGGCCAATCAGGCCATATCAAGAGCCTGTTAGACCCTGCCCCTCCCTATCAAGTGCTGGGATACTAAGAGGCACTCCACACAATGAGATGAAGCATAAAGGCAGGAGCATATGGGCATCAGATGTGGGCATCCATGTAAAGTGACAGTTTGGTAGGAGACTCTGCCACCAAGTGTTTCATTCCTTGTAAGCTTCCACCTTAAGCTACCACATGTGCAGTATCTAGTCTAACATTAGCACATACTCTACAGTTTGCTTTGTTCTGTGGTATGTGTGCCTTACATCTCTGTTACTAGTCCTGTTCCCTTCCCCTCAGTAGCACCTGTAGATGAGCCAAGGCTCAGTATGCCTCTCTCAGTTAGGAATTTTAAAAAAAAAAGGAAAAAAAAAATACTAACCTTAGTTAAATACGAACACACGAACACATGAAATTAGCCAGCAGAAAAAGGCCATTTGGTCTATTGAGTCTGCTCAATTAAGCAGTTAGCAGCCCTTTTTTGCAGCTGCCCCTTCCTCGTCACCCCTCCCTCACTTTATCCTCCCTCTTGTCCTGTCCCAGCCCCTTTTGAAGCAGACTATCATTTTACAGGTTACCACCTCTGCTGGAAATGCATTCCACCCTGCCACCATACTCATCGTAAAAAAAGTGTCACCTCATTTCCCTTCTGACTCTTCCCTCCTCCAATCTCATGCTATGTCCTTGAATGTCACTTCTCACCCTTGCCCTGAATAGCCCCTCCGTGAGAGTCTTGTTTATCCCCCTCCTGTACTTAAATGTCTTGATTATATCTCCCCTGTCTCTCCTCTCCTCCAGTGAGTACATGTTTAACTCCTTTAGCCTATTCTAACACAGTAAGTCTCCAGCCCCTGGATATTCTTAGTTGCTCAGTGCTGCACCCCTTCCAGTAATTTAATGTCCTTTTTCAGGTACAGATGCCAGCATTGCAAGCAGTACTCGAGATGAGGTCTAACCAGTGAGCTACACAGCGGTAGAATCACCTCCTCCCTCCTTGATGTTATTCCCCTTGGTATGCAACCCAGCATTTTGTTGGCCATTGCTGCTGCCTTCCTATACTGTGCTGAGTTGTTCATCGATCTTATGATGACCACCTCCATATCCTTCTGCTTCTCAGTCTCTGCCAGCTGCACCCCCACCCCAGTTGGCAACTTCTCCTTGTTTTTTTTTGCTCCAAAATGCAGAATCTACATTTTTTTGGCATTGAACCCCAGCTGCCAAGTGTCCAGCCAAGTTTCCAACTTATTCAGATTCTCCTGCAGACCCCGCCACTCCTCAATAACATCCATCTCTGATCCTATTTTGGTGTCATCAGCAAACAGGTTGATCCAGTTCTTGATGCCCATGGAAATGACTGCAATAAATATCCCAAATAACACCAGTCTCAGAACTGAGCCCTGTGGAACCCCACTCATTATTGCCCTCAGGGATGAGAGTTCCCATTCCACCCCCACCTTTTTCTGTCTTTCCTGCAGCTAGTTTGTCACCTATCCCATCATTTTTGGTCCTGCCCCAGTGCCTTCAAGTTTTATTCCAAGTCCCCATGTGACACCGAATTGAATGCCTTGCTGAAGTCCAGGTACAGGACATCCACTGCATGGACCTTGTCCATCAGCCTCATCACCCAGTTATAGTAATCTATCAGGTTGGTTTGGCAGGATCTGGCCATGATGAAGCCATTCTGTCTGCTGTCCTGCAACCCACTGTACTCCAGCAGGGATACCAGCATCTCCTTCAGGATCATTTCTCCTTTAGCTTCCCTATGATAAACATAAGGCTCACTGGTCTGTAGTTCCCCGGTTCATCTTTTGGGCCACTGTTATGCAGGGGAACCACATGAGCCAATCTCCAATCCTTGGGTATACATTCTGAATTCAGGGAGGCATTGTATTGGCCTGCCAAGGGCTCCACCAGGATCTCTGCTAGGTCCTTCAATACCCTGGGATGAATGCAATCAAGCCCTAGTGCCTTGCCCACCCTCAGAACTCTCAAGCCCTCCAGGACTCTAGCTTCTGTGATCTCCCCACTTGTTAATCACTCCATAGCCTTTACTGTCCCCCCAACCCTCTTAGGTAGCACTACCCCTCTCTCCTTCATAAATACTGAGCAGAAGTGGTCATTGAGTGCTTCTGCCTTTTCTCCCCTCCTCTCTGCCCATCCTCCATCCTTCTTAATCCTTACTATCTGTTCTTTACAGCTCATTTCCTCCCTGATGAACCAGAAGAAATTCTTCTCCCCCTCCTTTATGCCTTGCACCAGCCTGAACTCTTTGGGTGGTTTTTGCTCTTCTTACTGCCATTGTCACCTCCCTGGCCTCCTGCAGCTACTCCTCCCAAACTTCCCCCTTCCTGATTTTCTGTATCTCCTAAAGACCACCTTTTTTTCCCTCACCTTTTTCTCAACCCCTCTGCTCATCCAGCTTGGCTTTTTTGCCCTGACCTTTCTACTCTGAGTCCTGCTACAGGATTTGGTAGCATATAGTACCCCCTTCTTTATGAGCTTTCATCTCTGGTCCGTGCCCACTAGGCTGGATCCTGGCCAGGTACCCACTCCCTACCTCCCCCATCTTTGCAAAATCTGCCCTCTTGAAATCTATCAATGTCAGTGTGGATGCCATCCCCTCTTTGTCCATAATCAACCTGAACCATACTGTGTGATGGTCACTCCCCACTAATGGTTTGTCCACTTTGATGTCCCTCACAAATTCCCCAATTTTGAGCATTAGGTTTTGGGTGTCTCCCCCCAAGTTGGTTTGCTTACCAACTGTGACAGGAAGCTTTCCTGAAAGGCATCCAGCAGTACCTGCTTCCTTTTACTGCTGGTGGCTAGGGTTTCCCAGTTAACCCCCGGAAAGTTGAAGTCTCCCAAAACCACCACACTCCCTTTCCCGCATGCCTTTTTAATCTGCTTTGCAAGTTCCTTGTCCAACTCCTCTGTCTGGGAGGGTGGCCTTTACACCACTCCCATCCTGTTTTTAAGTATCAGTACTACTCTTTCTATTGCTTCTGCTGTCTTTTGTCATTGATTACATAATGGCAAGAAAGAATTCTGGAATCTGATTGGTCAGTACCCACCTTCAACAAAGATGTTATCTCAGCATAACCTCACTGTACAAAGATCGGGCACAAATGACCACAGCAAACTTAAAAATATCGGTCCGCACACTGACCACAACTCCTTTACTATTCGCTTTGCCGTTGAGGTGCTATGCCAAGAAAAAACATCATAACCCCTGCCACCACTGACATTACCATTTTCCCAATCCTTGCCACAGTAGAAAAAAAACAACACACCAACTCTAACCTTTTTTCTTCATTTGTATAATACATTTTCTCAACTTCCAAACAAAACGGCTGCTATGCACACACTCACTTCGGTGAAAGCAGGGCAGCACTCTCTCACTCATTCCACACAAAGTTGCATGCAGCGACAGTGGCCATGATAAACATTCACAAAACAGTCCTCCTGTACAAAGCAGATCAAATTAAATTCCCCTCCAGAACCTACTGGGCAGTTACCGATCTATTTTAGAACACCAGAAGTCCCACTCTAGTCATCTCCCTGTTATTCTAGTATGAATGTCTTGATCTCTGTTCTCACTCTGCTGCCTCAGTCACTACTCCATGATCATCTTCATGGACATAACATGTTCAGGGTCACAGAGCCTGAAGGCACAGGTGGCCTCCCTCTGTAATTTGCAATATAAAAAATACTTCTTCATGGAGCACAACAAAGAGAAAACTGCATGTTAGGGGAGAACCAGAGTAACACACAGAGCATCTCATATACCAGCAGCTTCACCTACTGGTCAAACGTGAACTACTTTTTTCCTCTGTATACTTCCACATTAATAAATGAGTTAAAAATGTGCACAGAAATGCTTTTTAATCTTTTTTTTAAATAAATGAGCCATTGTATAATAACAATAATACACTCCAGGGTGTGGGTTGTGCTGGGATAACCTCACTTATGGGGTGTTGGATGCACTTGGCCTGTGGCCTCGTGCACAACCACCCCATCCGTGAGGTTATCCCAGTGCAACCCACACCCTGTCGTGCATTATTGCTTAATTACAAACCACCTGCAAATATGTACTCTACTGCTTCTATCTTGCCATAGAGCCAATCTGTTAAATAGCTTTTTGTGGCAGTTTGCTGTGTTCTACTGCTAGCTATTTAATCTGTCTGTGTGAATTAATTTTAATACAGGCACTACTCTGCTTATGGTATCTACATGACCAGCTACAACTAGCCCACTAGTTTTTGCATGTCTTACCATAGTTAACCATCAATTGACTCTGTTAAACCTCTAATACCCTAGCAAATACACACAGTATGATATTGTTATTATACTACTTACTACCATTACTGTAGTTGTGTCACTTACTATTGTTTACACTGCTTATAACATGTGGCCTTGAACAGTACAATGACGCTCATGGGTATTCTTTGCCTCCCTGCTACTCAGTTGTTTTGGCTACTTCTCTATCATCTAAGATCACTGGTTGACTACATTTTTTCAGTCTTAATGTTGTTTTCCTGCTAACTTTGGTTGAACATCTCTAATTTGGTTCTCACTTGTTACAGAATTTTAATTTCTCCCAATAGTGGTTCAGAGATTGCCTTATTTTTGGGGGGGCAGTCTTACCTTGCTTCTCCCTTCTCGGTTACTCCTTTTTGGTATCTACTCAATCAATGGAATGCTACTGTTGTTTTTTTTTTTTTGTATCTGAATTCTCTTTCTCAAACACCTTAATTGTTCCCATTCTCCATTTCTCTTTCTCTCTGTCTCTCTCTCTCTCTTTCTCTCTCCCATTTTCACCTCTCTTCTCTGAAACTTCTGTTGTACTTTTACAGAGACTGTCTGCATTGTGTAGCTCTTTATAGGGCTACATCTCTTTCTTCCCTCTATTTTTCATCACTAAGACATTCTCTTTCTGGACACATTAAACCTATCCCAGCCCCATCCACTTCACACTCCTGTGATGTGACCCAAAAGGTACATTCCCCAAAAGGTATTACAATTGCTCATATTAACTCCTCATAGCTTAATGGCTAAGGAGTTTGATTGTGATGCCTTGGTCTGTCCACTACCTTGTGATTCTTGGTAGTACTGAAACCTGGTTCCAGCCTACTGTACCTGACTTGTTCTACTCAACACAGGGTTACAGTTTTCAGTCTAATGATACATGCTTTCTTTTAAGCATGTATTTGGGTCTTAATCTATTACAAAGACCCTTTAATTATGTACAGTAAGTATTCTAATGGTGTACTCCTCAACTCTATACTCACTACTTTGTTCTTGTAACTCTGTAACAAATTATACTGTGTACGTATATTGTATTGTGTCTAGGATTCTTCCTCTTGTAGCTAAATCAGGCTCACATCATTGCTCTATGTATTTACTTGAAACATATTTTACCAGGTAAACATGGAGAGCCTAGGATGCTTTTCTATTAGTTTCTTATCCCTTACAAGTTGTACCTGGAAACAAGTTTTGGCTTAGTGTGCCTTTCCTGGTTAAACACTTTTCCCTTTCCCTTTCCCTTTTCATCTTGAATAAAGAAATTATTTTAGTGGGCAGCTTAATTCTTGACTGGCCTGTGATGAGCACAAATCATATCAATGCAGCTTTTTAAAATGAAATCATGTTCAACTTATTTACAGCACCCACCAGGACAGACAGTACTTGCTCTTGTCATTTACTCATAGGCTGCATTCTTACTAATAGAAAAGAAAGGATGGTCTGTGTGGGCACATTATCTGACTCAGTTTAGTGATCACTCACCCATTATTTGCATTTCTGTGGCCCATCTCTGGAAGCATTTCTCCAGAACAATTCACTTTGGATATTTCTGTAAGGTAAGTCCTAAAATGTGGTCCATGACATGTCCTAAGTTGTCTGGTTCTACCTGAATAACACCAATTGTCCCTCCACTGCTTTATTAAATTTCATTTCTTGCTTACCAAAGCAAACATGTCCCCATCACCAGAAGAACAATACCTATGTAATTTTAAGGTGGAAAATCCTATACTCACCAATATCAGGGCTCTTCCTTGGGGTTGTCCACCCTAATGCTCACTCCTTCCTCAGCCTGTGGCCTCCAATTGAAGCACAAGGTACAGCTCCAAGTCAGTGTCTCATAGTGATGCACTCTTCAAAGATAGAGAAGTATGTCTTGCCACATGTTGCCAATAGTGGTGGGTGAAGTGGCCTCAATTCTCTCTACAAAATGATTTGAGGAGTGAAGGTGAATTTGTGGAGTGCTCCGCAATGCGAAGCAGAGTACTCCGCATTATAATAGTTAACACAATGTCCATTGAGAACAATGACTTTGCATTACTCCGCCTTCCCAAACTACTACTCCACCAATTCTTAAGGCAAAGTACATTGAAAACAATGTACTTCACCTCACTTCGACTTGTTTTTAAGCTCCAAAGGTGAATTTTGCAGTGATTCGTGGGATTTCAGGTCACATGGGCTCTAGATTTTTCTACACAGCCTCAGTTTGGGGTAGTGTGTGTAGGAAGCTATAGGAGACAATCTGCTCTGAGAGCTCTCTGCCATTCAAACCTTCTATAAGCTGTTAAAAAAGCCTTTTTGAGTAATTTTTTTGCTGAAACTTTAGTTCATCGATTATAGGAAACCCTCCTGTGCTCATATCATCGAGTGTTTATTGTTTGTGTATGGATTTTGAATGTTAATGTACAACATTCAGTCCGTGTACTGAGAGACAGTGGACGTGTGCTTTGGGGAGGGGCGTATCTGTGGTGTAGGTAGATTAACTTAGAGAAAAAGACAGTGCTTTCTGTTTTGGTGATATTTTTCTTGTATAACTGTGTTAATGCACACACAGTCATTTTCAATAATTCTTGCATTTTTTTCTGATTGTTGTGGTGCAGCAGTGCATAATTTTAGTTTGTTTAAAATATGTGGTTATATTACTGAAGTTTTAAATTTGCTACGTATTACTTAATGTGTGTGTGAGTATGTGTGTGACGCGTGTCATCAAATCAGAAACCTTTTATTGTGCCACATAATAATTTCAGCAATGTGAAGCTGCTATCCACTGCAGCTGTGTGATTTTTGTACTTCTTTGTGGTATCTTTACTGGTACTAGTACTAGTGGCTGTTACTGCAGCAGTGCATAATTTTAGTTGTTTAAAATATGTGGTTATATTACTGATGTTTTCAATTTGCTATGCATTACTTAGTGTGTATGTGTGTGATGCATGTCATCAAATCAGACACCTTTTATTGTGCCATATAATAATTTCAGCAATGTGAAGCTGCTATCCACTGCAGCTGTGTGATTGTTGTACTTGTTTGTGGTATCTTTACTGGTACTAGTACTAGTGACTGTTACTGCAGCAGTGCAGTACACTGCCCCCCACGGCCCACCCCAACCGGCAAAGATATTCTTTTCCAGATTTTAATTTCTGATGGTGAGCACTGGTTAGTTGTTTTGCCTTTGTGTGTGCATCTCTTCAGTGCACAGCGCAATCTTAATCTGTCTATGGATTTGCATCTCTTTAGGGCCCAATCTCCATCTGTAACTTAAGTCACAGTTGTTTCTTTGGCTTCCCTTCAGAGTACTGGACAGGTGTGGTGCTTAATTCTGCATGAACATTGTACTCATTACAGCTCTAACCAACCTCTCTCCTCCTCCTCCTCCTCCTTTAGCTTTCACGCTGTCATGTTTAAACAAGTAGAGGACCTCCTATTGGCACTGGATACAAAAAAGAGTGCAGGTGCTGACAATATTGAACTCTACTTCCTTAAATTAGGTCATTACTACTTGACTGCCCCCATTACCCATTTATTCAACACCTCACTAACGCAGGGCGAGCTCCCGGTGTCATGGAAAACTGCACACATCATACCCTTGTTCAAATCTGGGGATCCGAGCGACCTAAATAACTACAGACCCATTTCCATACTACCTATCCTATCAAAACTCCTGGAAAAAATTGTCAACATTCAAGTCAGAGAACATCTGGACTCACAAAAACTACTAAACCCAGTGCAGTCCGGTTTTAAAGCCAATCACAGCACAGTATCTGCCCTTGCAAAAGTAACCACTGACTAGCAAATTGCCTTGGACACTAAGAAGCATATGTTTGCCCTCTTTCTCGATCTTAGTAAGGCTTTCGACACTGTGGATCACAATATTATGCTTGATGCACTGCACAATATCGGACTCAATGGCTCTGCCATCAAATGGTTCACCAGCTACCTTACAAACAGACTACAACAAGTCAAAGCGGCAGGTGAATTGTCTCCATTACAATCGCTTCCTCAAGGTGTCCCCAAGGCTCCATTTTAGGTCCAATCCTATTCATAATCTATATTAATAACCTCAATTCAAATCTGCGCTCAGCTAATGTGCACTTATTTGCTCACGATACCATACTCTATGCCTCAAACGCATCCCTGGACCTGGCCCATGAGGAATTACAGTGTGATTTTATCTCTCTACAATACAACCTTATCAGCCACAAGCTTCTACTCAATGCCAAAAAGACTAAAGCCATAATCCTCTCCCCAAAGGCAGCCTCAGGACCTACTCACCCACCTAAGATTCTAATGCTTTTGGGAGAATCACTTGAATTAGTGGATACCTTTAAATACTTAGGGTTCTGGTTGGATAACAAACTTAACTTTCTGTGCCATCTGAATGAGGTATCGAAAAAACTAAGGCAGCGGTTATTCTTATTCTACCACATTTAGAACCTACTTACCAAAGAAGTTAGAATGAGACTAGTGCAAACTACATTCCTACCCTTACTGGACTAGGCTGAGTTCCTTTACAATCATTGCCCCCTAACAGCACTCAGCAAACTTGACACCCTTTATCACCGAGCTTTAAGATTCATCCTAAATCTGCCTCCTTGTACCCACCATTGCCACCTGTACCAAGTGATGGGATGGCCCTCACTCTTGACCAGGAGGAAAAGAAATGCTCTCCTTTGGTTCTTTAGAGTGCTTTCTGATAAACTTCCTGCTTACATCTCGAACTTCTTTGCACATGCCAAGGGATTTTATGGCCTGAGACATTTCTCCATACTCTGATTCCAGACCCCCAAATTAAATACAACCTATGACTTGGCTGCTATCAACTTTTCACTCCCATCCCTTTGGAACTCCATGCAAGACTCTCTGAAGCTCTCATCCCTTCCAAGACCATTCACATTCAAAGCACTAATAGCTAAGTACCTGAAGGAAACCTGCAGCTGTTTTAGATGACTGTGTGCCGTAGTTCGAGTATCTTCCATGAATCCTTTGTTACTGAGCCTATCTCAACTCATATCCCTCTTAGGGGGTTCCTAGCTTCTTTTTAGCCCACCTTACCAATAGGGGATACCCAGCACTTATTAATTCATTTACACATTTCCTGGTCCTCACCATTCTACCCTCTCTCCTTCCTCACATATTCTACCCTCTCACATACTCTCCCCTCTTCCCCTTCCCATCTTTCTGTCATGGTTTAAAACCCATGCTACCTATGTTAGTTCTGTATGTATAGGCCTATATTATCCCTCACGTACAATTCCTTGATTTTATCCATTATATCTGCGATTGTATATGTTTATTGCTGTCCAGGACCACTTTGAAAATGAGCTTGCTCAATGGTGTTTACGCCTGGTTAAATAAAGTTTGATTGATTGATTGATTGATTAATATGCATTTTTAAGTCGAGACCATCATCATGAGTCACTCGTGATACAAATCATGTTCTTCATCATCACGGACACAAATGCAGTCACAAATCACGATTCACAATCACGTTATGAATCACAACATTAATTTTTTTCTAGTTACTTGGATATATTGTAAGCCTGTTTTGTAGTATCTCTCCAGGCTTCACCACCCCACCATTGTACTCATTGATAAGTGTTTTTAAGTCTGGGAGTTTTAAGCTACAGCTCATTGGGGAAGTACAGCCACAGGCATTCATGTTCCCAATACAGTTTCATACTGGTTATCTCACACCATCCACACCGAATCATGTTCTTCATTATCACGGTTACAAATGCAGTCACAAATCACGATTCACAGTCATGTCACGAATCACAATATTAATTTTTTTTAATAGTTACTTGGCTGTATTGTAAGCCTGTTTTGTAATATCTCCCCATGCTTCACCACCTCACCATTGCACTCATTAATGTTTGTTTTTAAGTAGGGGAGTTTTTTGCCACACCTCATCAGGGCCTGGGGAAGTACAGCCATAGGCATGCACATTTCTTCATCATCATGGTCACAAATGCAGTCACAAATCATAATTTACGATCACGTCACGAATCACAACATTATTATTTTTTTTATAGTTACTTGGATGTATTGTAAGCCTGTTTTGTAGTATCTCCATGCTTCACCACCCCACCATTGTACTCATTAATGTTTGTTTTTAAGTCAGTGAGTTGGACAGTGTCTGCAGTACATACACAGACTGGAAAGAAGACTGACTGCACACATGCAGTTTAGCACAATATACTTGCGCTGCTCAAAATACAAAGTGTCACGCATACGGAAAGCAACAAAAAAGGACATAATTACATACAAGGGTCATACTAGGGTCGGGGATGGTGGAGGAATACATTTTATAACACAGCAAGGAAGGTGTGAGGGGGCACATGGTGTGAGGAAAAAAAAATAATGTGGGATGCCATTGTGATCCAGCAGCAGTTCCAGCATGGACATAATTTGCAACTGATTTCCCTCTATGTGATCCAGCAGCTACTCCACAGCACTCACCCTCTCATTGTTCCCTTCGACAGCACTCCAGAGAACTGCCAAGTCAGCCTGTGTTACACACAGTTCTCTGGGGTCAACCCATTCTACAGGCTGACCTGCTGGTGGTGGTGGTGGTGGTGGTGGGGCTGCTGGTGCTGGTGGAGCAGCAAGTGCTACTGTGGCCCTCCTCTTCTTAGGGATGCTGCAATGCACAGCTGCACCATCTGCCACTGAATGGCCAGCAGGTGCAGGCATGGTCCATTCTGTGGCAGCCTGCCACTCCAACTGTTGGCAAATGAGCATATGGGTGTGCTGGCCCCCAGTCTCCATGTGTGTCCCCCAAGGGCCACGGTGTACCTCCTCTTCACATAGGTGGCACTTAACCAGACTGCTGTCCCCCCTGACACAGTCAAGACACTGCCAAACAACAGAGGTGTGGGGAGGACCAGGCACAGGGAAGGAATGGCCAGATGAACTGGCAGCCAGCTGGTCATGGTGCTGAACAGGGATGGGATCCACATCTGGGCCCGGAGGAACAGGCAAATCCTGCTCCAGAGGACCTGGGGCTGGACTTAGTCATAGTGGTGGTGGTGGTGGTTCAACTGCCTCAGAGTCAGGACAGGAGGCGGTGCTGGTCCTGCTTCCACATGGTGGGGGAGACTCACAAGTTTTGAGCGGTCCAACAGGAATAGGAGCCCATGTCCTCCACACATGTGCATGGTACGATGCTTACCACTACCACGCTCTCCCAGAGCAGCCCCTGCCCCAAACATTCCCTCACCCTGGTCCATCTCTCCTACTGAACTCCCTCAGTCCAAGCAATCACTACTCACGCAGTCATACAACACACACACAGTCACACAGACACAGACAACAACTAACAACTTATAAAGGTAAGAAAATAAAATTTACAGAAAGAACAAATTAAGTAAAAAAGAGTACAGAAAAGACAAAAAATGTAGCTTTTAAAAAAGCTGTTCGGTCTAAATCAAAGTTTGAATCTCCTCCTCGCTTTGATCTCAAAGTATCAGAGTCACAAAACACACTAATCTCTCTCAATCTGCACAGGAGAAATTAAAAGTGTCTGCTTGTATGACTCACTTTCTTCCTGCCTAGCTAAAGAGCATGTGACTTACAGTACTGTAAGCCATGTGATGTGGGGGCTGCCAAATCTGAAACACCAAGTGGATCACTTAGAATCATAATGAGGAACGTGAAGTCCATTAAAAACAATGACTTCGCTTTACTTCGCAATGCCATTCTGCCTTAACGCGAAGTGGTAATGACAAGGCAGAGTGAGCACTTTGTATTGCCCACTCCTCGTAGTGGAGTGGCAACACGAAGTGCCCACTTTGCATTCACTTCAGAGGTGGAATTTAAATTCACTGCATCTCTAGTTGCCAACAGGGCCCTGCTTGAAGAAAGGAGATCATGTGTGGTGTTATTTGCTCAGGGAAGGGGGTGGGCATTAAGGTTGACAACCCCAAGGAGGATCTCACTACTGATTCACCAAGACTGCAGTGACCTAAAACCCTAATATTTCTTTTTCCTTTTGCTGCTTGGGGGTTGGGGTGGCAAATTAGGATTGGAAACCCAAATGCCACATTTCCCTACTTTTGTTACCATGACTGGTGCATTAACAAAATTTTTTGAAAAGAATCTATATGCTTTTCTACTCCCAGAACAATGGAGCAATACATGTATTTTGGCTGGCAGTATATTCTACAGGTTAGAGTAATGAGCTGTAAATAAGCTTGGTACATCCAGCAGACCAGACTTTGGTTTGATTCTCACAATCTCCACTTGCATACTGTGTGACTCTGAGCAAGTCACTTAACCACCCAGTGCTGCCAGTTTGCCCCTGAAAACAGGCACTTGTGCCTAGTGGGCATTACCCAGCTACTAAAGACTAAAATAAATTAAAAAAAAATGTGCAGCTTTTCATCATAAGATGTTTTTGTTACTAATGTGGTTTACTTTGAAAAAACAACAGTACTAACTGGAAAAATAAATCTTTCTTCTGTGTAATAAAGTAAGCAGTTAACCACTCATTCAGCTGTGGTTTGGTTTCTACTTAGTTATTTCCTTTAAATTCTCCACTAATCCCTGCTCATAAATATCATTGGCTGGTGTTTTTCTGTCCAATGGATTGATTGTTCATTTGCTCACAAGTGTTACCAGCTTTGTACTCGACCACAGAGAGTAGTTGGTCCAAAAGGTTGGCAGGTGGTTAGGAAGGGCAAATCGTGAGCCCCATAACTTAGTGCTCTCCAATGTGCCACCTTCACAAACCATATAAAAACTAGAAAAAGGTATCTGCCTCTATCTCCGAAATCAAACAAATGAGCAGAGGACATTGCAGAGCAGGACACTGCAGCACGGGAGCTAGCACAACAAAACTCTCTCAAAACAGGGACCAAAACAAAAAAAGGAAATCCAAAACACTTCCTATTATAGGAGACTCCATGATTCAGGGATTTGATACCTACATCCAGCCAGGGGTAATGATCAGATGTCTCCCAGATACATCAGTGTGGAGAGACACTGAAATCATTGCTAAAATTGTGCAGGAAGCGGGAGAAAACATCGAGATCCTGGTACACATAGATACTAACAATCTCGCCAGCCAGTCAGTTGTGGAGAACAAGAACACCTGACCAGGCTGGGAGACTAACTGCCATCCATTTTGTTTGTCATCTCCTTCTCTGAGATCCTACCAGTCTGGGAGAGGGGGGCAGATGGAAAGAAGGTCAGAGAAGGGGAGATAGGGGAGCAAACATGTGGCTCAAGGGCTGGTGCCAGGAAAGAGGACACAAACTTGCAGGTAACTGGCAACAGTTTTGGGAGCTAAAGTTCTTTAAATTTGATGGACTGCATCTGACTAAGGAGAAAGTCAGTGCATTAGGGAAGAAGTTTAACTTCTTTACAGAATATTTAAACTAGCAAATGGGGAGAGGGGTGCAGCACCTGATACATCAAACAGGAAGCACACCCCTCCCCTCTCAGCTAGTGATCAAACAGGAGTTCAGCATGTTTGTAGTTCATTTGCATCACAGGTAAGGAAAAATGTCCGGCTCCCCATACAACACACAGGGGGAAATGCTGGACCTCATCCAACAAGTAACACACCAAAATCTGGCCAGTGGAAAATCATGTACACAAATGCCCGCAGTCTGGGAAACAAGATCCCAGACCTGCAGGCAACAATTACAGAGGCTAAACTGGACATAGTAGCCATTAGCAAGACATGATTCACCAGTAACCATACTTGGGAGACTTCAGAAGACTGATTAATAAGCTGGGTAGGCTCAGGATGGGTCAGGCGTTGGTCACCTGGGTGGCAAACGGGTTGACGGGCAGAAAACAGAGAGTGGTGGTAAACGGTATACAGTCAGAAGAGATGCAAGTCACAAGTGGGTTACCTCAGGGATCAGTCCTGGGGCAAGTCCTCTTCAATATCTTCATCAGTGACATTGCAGGTGGACTGGAGGGTAAGGTTTGACTGTTTGCAGATGACACCAATATCTGCAACAGAGTAGATGATCCAGATGCGGTGGGCAGAATGAGAAGAGATCTGGATAAACTAGCAAAATGGTCGGAAAAGTGGCAACTGGGGTTTAACACAAAGAAGTGCAAGATCCTGCACATAGGAAAGAGAAACCATGAGGCCACCTATAGGCTGTGAGAGGAGTTGCTGGTAGTCACAAGGGAAGAAAGATACTTGAGCGTCGTCATCACCGATGACCTGAAATCATCCAAGCAGTAGGTAAGGCTAGAGGGATGTTGGGGAGTATTAGTAGGGGTATCACAAGTTGGAAGATGGAGGTAATAATCCCTCTTTACAAGACACTAGCTAGGTCCTATCTGGAGTACTGTGTGCAGTACTGGAGGCCACACCTTCACAAGGACATTAACCAAATTTAGGCAGTCCAGAGAAGGGCAACCAAAATGGTGCAGGGACTGCATCAGAAAACACATGAGGACAGATTAACTGAGCTCAATATGCATACCCTAGAGCAAAAGAGGGAGAGAGGTGATATGATCAAAACATTCAAACACCTTAAGGGCATTAACAAGGTGAAAGAGTCTAACATGTTTCAATATAAGAAAAATAGCAGGACAAGAGGACACAGCATGATATTAGAGGGAGTCCAATTAAGGGGTAATGTGAGGAAGTTCTTTTTCACAGAATGGGTGGTGGGTGCATGGAATGGCCTAACTCAGGAAGTGGTGGATGTGAATACAGTGCAGGATTTCAAACAGACATGGGATAGGCATAAGGGAGCAATACAGATGATTATGAATAGATAGGCCATTGACAGAGTACAGGCCTATGGCACATTCATAAGGTAGAAAAAAATGGGCAGATTGGATGGGCCTTGTGATCCTTATCTGCTGTCAGCTTCTATGTTTCTGTGTTACTAGCAAACAGGATATTGGCAAATTAATCCAATGACTGAGAATTTCCTAAAGAAATTTTGTGTAAATAGCAATGTATTTGCCGTTTTCTCCACTCCTTGAAGAAAACTCATATTGAGTCAAAGCATCAGGGTTTTATGGTGCATTTCTTAACTTGAGATGCAATAAATTGATTGTAAAGTTGACTTCAAGATCAGTAATTAATTTAATATGTTTATTTGCTTCTGAGTGTGGGTTCCTTTTGTGTCTTCTTTGCCCATAATTTGCTCCTATCTAATTATAGTACTGTATGTGAATTTTAGTTAGTTTGATTGTATATATGTGTCCAATTGTCCTGACGGCTGCTCTCCTCTCGGTGGCACGGTTCAATTCCTCTGCTGCACCTCTGCTACTGCTGCCTATGGACACCCTTATCACTAAATAGCTCCTGAGATCCCTGACTTGGTGATTTCCTCTCGGCGGCACGGCTCAGTGCCTCCGCCGCCTGCTGCACCTCTGCTGCTGCCTACGGACAGCCATATCACTAAACAGGTACGGTCCTCCTGAAGTGCTGGTGATTATCCTCCTTTGGCACTAGCTAACAGATAAGTTCTGATTGACCGCCTACTTGGCCAGCTGCACTCTGACTGGCGCACCTCCCCAGCCTTGGACCCTGCTGTTTTCTCGGCACCTTGCCATGAATTTTCTTCAACTTTTAATCTGTAACTTTGTTAAAAAAACAAAACTATAGTTTGTGTTGTATTAAATTAATCTAAATGTCTAGAGTATTGAATGTCTGCTTAAATTGATATTAGTTAAAGCCCAGAGTATAAATGTGTCTGTTTAATCTTTAATTATGCAATGTCTAGTGAAGGAATTATTTTATTCTACTAAATGTGAAAGCATGTTTTTTTTCTGCTTAACCCATAATTGTTTAAACTTTTCATGCTTATCTAACATCTAACACCCCGAGCGTGCCACTGACCTATCTGCCCTCAGTTCTTCTCTTTCCTCTCCGTTTCTAGTCCCTGCCCCCAATTAGCCCTCTCTTTTTTCTGTTCCAGTTTTCCTCACTCTCCGGTGCTATGACCCAGCCTCCTGATTAAGACCTTTTCTTTGTCCTTTCCCTGCCACCTCTGGCCCCCTGATGTTCTGCAGACTCCTGTCCCCACAGCTCCCGCCCCCTCTTCTAATTTCCTTGCCCCTGTCCTGTACTTTTAAATAAATTCTTACTTTCTTCTTCTCCCTCACAGTTCCTGATCCCACTGACTAGGTGCTTTCCTCTCAGTTGAGCTGTTCAATTCCTCCACCACCTGCCGCACCTCTGCTGCTGCCTATGGACACCCTTATCACTAAAGAGGTATGGTCCTCTCTAAGAGCTGGTGATTTTCTTCCTTTGTCACTTGCGAGCTGTTAAGTTCCGATTGGCCACCTACTCGGCCAACTGCTCTCTGATTGGTGTGCCTCACCAGCCTTAGACTCTGTTGCTTTCTCAGCAACTCTGTTATGAATTCTTCAGCTTTTAAGCTGTAATTTTGTCCCACCCACCCTTCCCAGCCCTGATGTCAGCCTCTATTAAATACTCAAAAACTCTGCCCTGAACCACCTACCCTCTCCTCTATTGGCCACTTGCCATGTCCAGTACTCCCATAACCATATTAACCCTTTCCCCTCTCTTATTCAGTCCCCTTCTGTCCTCTCCTTACCAATCTAAGTGTTTAGGCTCACATCTGCTGAATCTGCACTCTCAATCTAGCTGTTTTTTTACTCTAAAACTGGCAAGCATGTTTTCTTTCCATATCCCCTCCTGCACCTTTTTCTCATACTTATCACCCTGCTATACCTATCAACCCCTCAATTGCTTATCACCCCCATCTCCTCTCACACTCCCCCTGTGACCCCTTTAATAGTATTAACCCACTGCTACACCCTCACAGCAGTTCCAACCCCATATTACTATACCTGGACACACTTCTCTCAATGACCTTCTTGCTCACTCATGACTATACCCTACTCCTACACTTTACTGTGCCTCCTTAAATTTCAGCCATCTCCACCTAACAACCCATCCTGTTCTCTTAAACCAACCAACCAACCAATCTTGGTTCAGGAGTAACAAGTTACATTTCATTATCATCTCCCTCTTACTCCTGTCTGCATGAAACATATATCCCAACCCTGGTCCCACTACCAGCACTCCCCTTACCCCTTCCATCCCTCCCTCCCCTTTTACCCCTCTATTACTCCCTTGTGGTCTAAAGATCCTACACCTTAACACTCACATTCTCCTTCCCAAGCCAGACCTGCTACTTCTTCTTGTAGGTTCCCCTTAATCCTGACATCCTTATTCCATCAGAGACCTGGCAAAATCCCTGATGCTTCTGTCTCTATTCCTGATTATGCTGTTACTCACCAGGCAGAGGTGAGGGTGTAGCTATCTACTCCTCCTCCTCTCTTCAAATTTCAACTGTCCTCTGATCCCACCACGTATTAAGCCCTCATCATACATCTTTCCCTACCCTTCTCCAAGCCTATTTTTATTGCAGGTGCATATTGTCACCCTGGCCTTCACCACTCTGTAGTCACAGATCTAATCACCACCATTGGGTCTCTTACCTCCACAAGTGAGCTTTATCTGCTGGGTGCTCTAAACCTGAATTGGATGTCACCAGCCCTAAGTAAGACTTACTCTGACATTGCTACTCTTAACCTGACCCAACTAATTACAGAACCAATTCTCCTAAACCATAAATCCCTGAAACTCACTCTATTAGATTGGGCCCTTATCTCCCACCCTCACAGGGTAATCCAGTGTGGCCTACTGCCTCATGATCTTAGCAATCATCACATGATATACCTAGTAAGGAAAATACACAGACCTAAGGCACCCCATAAACTACTAATGATATGCTCATAGAAAACTCTAAACCTTGCCTCTCTACATCAGGACCTAACACACGTTGACTGGAACCATATAGCATCAGATCATACTATAGATCATGTCCTGGCATATTTTCAAAGAAAACCTTACCAACATCTGGAACAAACATGCTCCCTTGAAGCAAGTTAGAGTGCAGGGCAGTCACCTTCCCTGGGTCACCCCAGAACTCCTAGCCTGTCAACAAGCATGAGATAAAGCATGGAAATCCCACAAATCCTCTAAACTCAATTGTGACTATTCTATTCACTGAGCATTCAGAAATGCCTGCACTAAAGCCAATTGATTGGCTGAAGCTGAATATTTCCAGGCCACCTTTAACACTAACATAAACAATCCTTCAAAGTTCTGAAAAGTTGTCCACTCACTTTTGTCCCCCCAAACTAAACCTCCATCGCAACTGATCAAAATAAACAATAACCTCATCTGACCATCCTTTGGTAGCTGCAGAATTCAACTCTTATTTTACTGCCTGCACCTCCACCCTACTGGCTACCTTCACTTCTCAATCTACCACGCTGTCTCCACCTGCTACATCCTCCCAAAATTACCAATCAGCTGCGAGTTTCTCCTTCGCACCCATTTCTCCCTATGACAGCCTAAATTTGCTCCTCTCTATGAACCTTACAAAAGACAGCTCCCCGATGGCCTTGACCCTAAGCTGCTATACCTTTCTGCTCCTGCTATTATACTTCCTCTGGCCAATCTCCTCAATCTGTCTTTCCACACTGCGACCATCCATGAAGCCTGGAAACATGCAACAGTCCTTCCTTATCCTCGCTCAACTTTCCTCATTTCTAGATGACTCCACCTTCTTTATTCCCTTCCAATCTGGGTTTTGGAAGAACTATTCTACCACCACCTCCTTGCTTAGACTCACTGACTTTATCTATTCAGCCATGGATAAAGGCCACATCACTTCTGCTATCTTTGTCGACTTTGCCAAAGCCTTCGACACAGTCTCCCACTCCCTTCTTCTTGAATCCCTTTCATCAGCTGGCCTGTCTCTGACTGCCTGCAACTGGTTCAGAGTCTACCTGGTAGGTCAAACTCAATCTGTTAAATTAGCTGACTCTATGTCTCCACCATTACCCATCTCTATGGGTGTGCTTCAAGGCTCTGCAGTTAGCCCCCTCTTATTCTCAGTATTTCTCAATGACCTACTGTCAGTTTGCTCCTCATCCTGTATCCATACATACGCCGATGACACGGTCTTATTCACCTCTGGCCATTCTCCTTCCAATGTGACTACCAGACTACAGTTTGACTTCATGAATGTTCAACAATGGCTAACCTCACATCAACTTTTCCTCAATGCCAAGAAGACAGTCTCCATGACCTTTGGCACTAGGCAGAGGCTCTCTCGGCTACCCTGCCTATCCTCTTTCCACACCCTTCATGGGACTACTCTAGAGGACTCCCACCTCTTTTAAATACCTGGGTGTCTGGCTTGACAAACACCTTAACTTTTCTGAACATATTGAAGCCATCCTGAAAAAACTGCACCCCAAGATTGGTGCCCTTTACAGAAACAGCAGGTGCTTACCACTTTCAGTCAGGCACAATCTTGTTCAGAAAATGATTCTCCCTATTTTTGACTATTGTGACATTGTCTACAATGCTGCTCCCAGGTCTTCCCTTACAAGGTTGGATATTCTTTTCAATGCTTTCTGTCACTTTACTCTCGACTCCCCCTCATGCACACATCACTGCACATTGTACCACTCTCTAGCTCTCTCCTCCCTGGAAAGCAGACATCTCCCCCACTGTGCTAAATTCACTTCTAAATTCTGGTTTGGTACTCTCCCCTCTTACTGTTCCTCCTCAGTTACTGCCCACCCCCTCCTCCTGTACTCTCAGATCCACTGACTCACACATTTTAGCCATTCCTCGTCGCTCCACCTCCACAGGCCAGGATGCATTCTTCTTCCACTTTCCTAAGCTTTGGAGTTCTCTACCACCGCCTATCTGACTTTTCTCATCCCCATCGTCTATCTCCTTAGCCCTACATAACTACTACTCCTCTAACTGTATTTGTTTTTAGCCCCCCTCCCACCCTGCACATCCTCCCATACAACCCTTTATCCACAAACCCTGATTCTTCTCCTATTTTAGTCATAAAGCCGACTAATCTTTTTGCACATTCCTCTATCTTCTCTCCATGTCTCACCTATTTTTTTCCGATATTTCCCCACTAATCCCCTCGGATAGTTCCTCTTAACCAATCCCCTCTTCTTATACCTCCTCCTCCTCCCTTCCCCCTACTAGTCTGACACAATTTCAGATTATTTTCTCTCCCACCCCTCCTCACTCTCTTTTCCCCCACTATGGCCCACTTTTCCTCTTCTAAGATACCGGTCTCATCTGTCTCCCTCTTCCTTTCACCAGCTGCCCCCTATCTTTTACCACCCCTACTATTAGCCCTGCCTCTCTCATCTTCTTTCTCTGCCAGGTTCAGTCCCCCTTGCAGGGTTCTCAGCATCCTGAAGGGGTCACAGTTCTGGCTTGCCTCTCCTTCATTCTCCTAAACACCATCTGCTACTTCCCTTCCTCCCCCTTTTTCTCCCTCCTCATCATCCAGAACCTGTTCCCTTTTACAGGGTTCTCAGCATCCTGAAGGGTATAGTTTCTGATATGTCTCTTTTCTCCCCCCCCACATTCCCTTTCACTCTATAACTGCCATTCCCTCCTGGGGAGTTTACTAAACCGACTGTCCTTCATAATCACTTAGAACTTAGTACACCTGTGTTCTGCCCTCTACCCCTCTATTTCTACTAGCACTTCAAACATGATCCCTTCCCCTAGATATTCCCTAGTGGATCACTGCTCTTGTACGACTACTACAGATGCTATTTTCCTCATTCAGTCCTATTTAACTTGACCTAATGGTCTGGCACTGTAATTCTACACTGTAATGTGATTTATATTAGATGTTTTGCATTGTTATTGTATGTTTTATTTGCTTTCCCAACTCTTGTAACCCCTCTCACCGTCCTGGTGGTCACTTCTGGAAATGAGCTATTTACAGCTCATGTTGTCTTTCCTGGTGAAACATTTTCAAATAAATAAATAAATCCTGTCTTCAGGATTCCCTGAGAGGGTCCTATCTTCTGCGCTAGTGGTCTGGCGCTGAACACAGCTGGCCACAGGGTGCTTTCCAGCCCAACCTCAAGAGCGAGGATCCAGGACTCCCTGAGAGGGTTCCATCTTCTGCACTAGTGTACTGGTGCTGAACACAACCAGCCACAGGATGCTACTTAGCCAGCCCTCAAGAGCAAGGATCCAGGTACACTTCGGGAAAGCAGCTCCAGTCCAGCTTGCTGGCCATGAACTTCATTGATGGATGGTGCCTGAATTTATGTCTACTATAGGCTGATTCAGCACTCTGTCTCTACCTGATTGGCTTCTGCTTCTGGGGATTTGAACTGCCTGGCACCTTCCCCTGGAGCTCATCTCTCTGCTGCCTACATTTCTTTTCCTTTCCTAAACTTTTTTTCCATTAACAGACAATATCTCCTTGCCAAGGATGTAAGTTAGTCATGGATGAGGTTTTAATAACTCATTGGTTGTTCATGAAATCATTAATAAACTTCATGGCACTGTCATCATTACTATGTTTCGATGACAATAGTGAAAGTCATGGAAGTCTTTAATAAATTCCAAATGTCATGGAATCCATGATGTGTATGACTGCCATGACAAATTTACATCCCTACTTCTAGCCACTAGAGGACTACATCTCTGATAGGAGTGAGATTTACTGTGCCCACTCCACCATTAGCAGGTTATACATAGCTGCCACTAGGGGATCCCATCCCATCTAGCACATCAAGTACCTATCTAAATAGAATGATGCTGTCTCATCTACCCCTTTGCTTTTTTGAGCTCAGATTGCTGATTTCACGCACTAGCATACCGGCAGCCTGCTACCCCTCCCAACCTCCCTGTTACGTGCTCAATAAAGTCTACCTTTTTTTTGGTATTCTCGCCTCTGATCCTCTCTTAGCACATAGTAGCTCTATGCCTTATAACTGGTTTGATGCTTTCCATCAGGAATGGGTAGCATACACCCATACATTATCAATCTCCCTCGCGCCCTCTCTCTGGGAAAGCTGACAACAACTAAGCTGGGACACCAGACATAGGCAAATGGCAAGACTTACCTACAGGCAGTTAAGATCATGCCTGCTCAAACTTATACTTATGTTGTTACTGCTGTCTGGAAATATTCACCCAAATACTGGTCCTATCCCACCACATAAGGCAGCATCTTTAATTTCTGCCGAGGTTAGTTACTTTAGAAGCTATGAACATCTGCAGTCTCCTCCCTAAACTGGATGCTCTATAAGTCTTTGTTAACCAACACAATCCAGACATCCTGACAATTGCTGAAACATGGCTCACACAAAAAAGCCCTGGCATGGTTATTGCCCTGGCAGGTCACACTATCTTCAGACAGGACAGGACTACCGGGGGGTGGGGTGCAATCTATCTCAAAGAGTCACTCTCTGCCAGTACTTGCTGCTGATTCAACCACACAAATACTAGCTATCAAAATTCTGCTAGGTGCCCATAATAAGACACTTACTGTAGCATCAGTGTACATCCCTCCTAAAGAACAGGGAAGGGACTCAGTTCTGTCATGGACTTTATCAGAAACCAACCCCCTGGCTCGGAGTTAATTCTGATGGGAGCTTTTAATATTAATTGGCTTGCACCAGAGAATGGGAGCTTTAAGGAAGCCATCTCTGCCATAAACTTTTCTCAGCTGGTTAACTCCCCGACTAGATCCAACTACAAAATGGGATTGAGCAAGCCTACTGGATTGCATCCTAACCAGTCATCCTGATCGCATTAATAACATTATAGTCCTCCCGGATACGCTCAATGACCATGCCCCATCATCTGTGCATGGACAAATAAATTCTGCAAACTTCCACCAAAGACAATCACCATCAGGCTCACAGTATGGGGTCATCTTGAATCCCTCAAATCCCTCCTTAGAGTGCAAGATTGGACTCCCATCGACAGTGTGGAAGATGGCAACATGGCACTAGATTATTTCATCAACACCTTTAATGCTGCCTGAAACTCCCATGCACCCTGAAAACGGTAGAAAATCAAAGGCCTTTACAACCCTTGGCTCTCTACAGACTTATAAGCTCATATGAAAACTAGGGACTACCTCTGGCATCAGGCTCGAGCCACTGGAATGCAATCAAAAATACAAAAGAGCGTAGAATGATTGCACAAGGTCCATCCACCTTGAGAAAATTAAATACTACAAAGGAGTGCTTACTGACACGTGGAGCAATGGTAAAGCTTTCTGGAATAATATCAAAGAGGTTACAGAGAAAAGCTCGAAAACATCACTCACTTTACTTGACTTTGATGGGATTACAACTCTGGACTCCCTAACTATTGCCAATACCTTTAATACAGCATTCATGGACCTTAGCAGTGTGCTTCCAACTGACTTTTTGATGCAGATGTCACCCTATCCAATCCTGTAAGCTCTCCCCAATGACCAGTCACCTGCCATTCTACTTCAAAGAAGTCTCATTGCATGAAGCCAGAAAATACACCCATAAAGCAATTGGTAACTCTAGACACAGTGGGGACTCCCTTGACCTCAAACTGCTGTCCGTCACCCTTGAGGAAGTGTTAGCACCTTTAACCAGGATCTTTAACCTCTCACCCAGAATGGTACAGTTCCCCAATAAATGGAAATCAGCCACAGTTACCCCGGTCTGCAAAAGTGAAGACAGGACTCTTTACGTGAACTACCAGCCTATCTCAATATTACCACCTCTCTCTAAGGCTCTTGAATGCATTGTAGTGGACCAGCTTACTGAATATCTTGACAAACATAAGATCCAATGCGCTCAAAAACGTGGGTTCAGAAAAGGGCATAGCACCACCTCAGCCCTTATGGAATTCAACGGTGCTATACACAGCTCCATGGACCATGGTAAATTAGTTGGTGCTGCCTTCATCGACTTGACAAAAGCATTCAACATGGTCCATCACCCTCTGCTACTGGAACAACTATTTAATGCAGGGCTCTCCTCTGACTCCACTGCCTGGTTTAAAAGTTATCTGGAAAACCACACTCAACAAGTGAAAATTGTCGATGTCCTCTGTGACTCAAGACCTGTTCACTCTGGGGTTCCTCAAGGGTCCATCCTGGACCCACTCCTATTTAATCTCTTTCTAAGCAGTCTCCCAAGCTCTAGCCCTGAACAAATCCTACTCTACACAGGTGATGCCATAATTTACACAACTCACCCAGAGCCTATAGCCCTTGAGAAGCAGCTACAACCCAGATTTGCCTCTGTAGAAAAATGGTTTAGTCATCACAAGCTGATACTAAACTATAAATAACTAAGCTTATGCTCTTCAGCAGCTCCCATAACAAGCACAGGAAACATCCTCTGACTATCACTAACTGCCTTGGTACTGCCCTCGAACAGGTACAATTCTTTAAGTATCTTGGAGTCACTATAGACAGCAACCTATCATATGGGGTGCATATAGATAATGTTGCTAAAGCTGTAAATATTCATATCGGTCTAATCTACAGACAAAGGCAATCTCTGACCCCTGAAGCCTTAAGGATAGCTGTACAGAGCTCTATTATTTCTATAATTGACTATGGACTGATCATCTATGGCTCTGCAACTGATACCACATTCAGGCATATCTCCACTGCTCTAAACAAGGCATTTCTTCTTGTCTCGGGAGCCCACCATCTAACCCACATGTGCGACCTCTATGCCCTAAACAGTTGGTTACAGCTTAAAAATTGCATCAAATACAAAATGAGCCTGACATCCAGAAAATAACCATAGGCATCTTGCCACCTCGAGTACAAGAACTTCTAAGCCCTTCTCATAATCCACACCACACCCGAAGTTCTGAATCTCAGCTTCTACAGGTCCCTCATCGCTGAACTATCCAAGGGCAAAGATTGTTCCCCTACAGGGCCCCCCTCTGGATGAATGCTTTCAACAGTGACATCTCCTCTGAAACTAAGCTGGGCCCATTCAAATCCAAGCTTTGGTCACTACTCTCTACAGCTACCACCTGTGACTGTCTCCCTTAACTATGTTTTCCCAAACCTTGACCTTAGCACTCAACCTCTTTTATAGTAATCTAGCACTCTGTTCCCTTCCCCCCCTGCATCCCTCCTACCCCCCTCTCCACCCTTCTTTCTTCCCTCCTCCCCTTGCCCCACCTCTCCTTATGTCCTCCACTCCCACTCCCTCTCTTTCTCTTTCCAGCCCACCCTTCCACATCCCTTCCTACACCCTGTGCCCTGTTTGTCTTGACAAAGCATGCTGGCTGATATCAATGTACTGTATGCATTTCCTGTGCCTGAAACTGATTAGCATTATATGTCTCTGTTGTTTTACGTTGACTGTCCATTATGATTGTGTGTCCTTTATGATTTTTGTTCCTCCTATTTACACTTTATTTTGCCATACTTTACTGTCCTGTTTAATCTGTTTTCCTTTCTACTGATGTGGAACCTTTATATAAGAGCTCTTAGCTCAAAGGTATATGTAATCCGAGACTTACATAAATAAAAAAAATTAAAGAAATAAAATAATTTTTTCTTTTGTGTTGCATATGGAATTATTTTCAGGTAAATTGTTCAAAGGGTTTATTATCCATTGCGTATAGAAGTATTTTCTTGTTGCTGAGTTAAACTTTAGCAGTTTAAACTGAAGCGGATATCCTCTGGTATAAATAAGCATTTCTTTGAATTCAAAATTTATTTCACTGATGACATATGGGTCTTGCATCACATCATACAAACACATACTGCCTCTTATTTTATATTCTTCCAGATTTAATAAGTTAACATCTGCAAAACTCTCTTCAGAACTTTTCCTCTTAATTTATTAACCATTTTGGTAGCCCTATGCTGTATTCATACAACTTGTTCTAGTTATTTTCTTTTGTAGGGGCACCACATCTAGTTGCCATATTCCAATGTAGGTCTAACATATGATTTGTACAGTGGCATCAGAACCTTGGTCCTTCTGCTGTTTTTGTTTCTTCTGATGTAACCCAGTAACCTGCTTGCCTTGGATGTTGCAGCACTATACTGATCTGATTGGTCTAATTTATTATTCATGATTAATCCTAGTCTCTTTCTTTGTTGGTTTCTTTTAGTATAGTATTACTGAGTGTGTACTGATGCAGCATTTTTTTTTTCAAAGACATAAGAAACTATGGCCTAGATATTCAAAGCACTGATCCTGGCACAAAGTGGGTGTACTTGCACCACACATGTTGTCGTGGGGAGAAAACTCTACACTCTATTACACAAGTGAACTAGTGTAGAGTTAATGTATACAGTGCCTAAAGCTAGCAGCACTACCTTGTATAATGTTCAGAGCACGATATTCAGTGTGATAGCACTGCAAAAATGAGTTTGCACAGGTCAGATAATGCTGCACAAATACCACCTATAAGAACCCCCCATGTTGCAGACAATGACACCAACCAATGCCCTTTACCTCCACAGAAAACAGTATATATCCCCTGAGTCCATGGCTCACACCTCTCCTATGGCCCTCATCCATTGTAGATGAAAAGTACAGTGCAGATCACAGTGTCACACACAGTATCATCAAGCATGTCTTTGACATGCTCAAGATGTACTTTAGGTGCCTTGATCATTCTGTTTGTGCCCTACAATACACCCTTCAGAAGTCCTGTGCCACATTCCTTGCCCGTTGTAACTACACAACATGATACTCAGCTGTGGGAGATGCATGCCAGTCCCAGAGGAACAACCTGCATCAGATTCGGAGCCGGAGGATTAGGGGATACAGGAGCAACTCAGCTGGCATTACCCCAGGATGGCAAGGAGGGCCCATGAGTACAGATTCCATCTCATAATACACATCTTCAGACACAGAGTGTGAGAACAGATCACACAGGATATTGTACTTGTTTAGTCAATGTATTATCACACAACAATATTACTATAAACATAGCATCAATCCAGGCAGGGGGTTATCAAAGGGGGGGTTAACAGAAATACAGTCCAAGCAGGGAGGGATATCAAATAGGGCACACAAACACACACACACACACACATATATAGTCCTTATTAGCAGGGGGTCCTAAAGGGGTGTCATCATAAATACATGCCAGCCAGGCAGGGGGGTCCAAAGTGGGGATGTTGAAGGAAATACAGGCTATCCAGGCAGAGGGGTAGCAAATGGGGTTTACACACATGTACTGTCCATGGGGGGGGGCAAGTCAGTACTCACATAGATACAAGCCAGCCAAGTGGGGGTTTAAAAGGGGAGTTTAACAATATTAGAAGCAATCCAGGCAGGGGTTATGAATGGAATAGGCCACATGGACAGGGAGCAGTGACATATGGGTAATGTGGTAGGGACCAAGGGGACACATGTTGGTGAGTGTTGGTGATTTGTAACCTATGTTTATCCCTAACCACTTCCCTGAGTATAGACAAGATGCGTGTGCTGTACAAGTATGGTTGGGGGGGGTTTCATCCGCAGTATTGGGGATGAGCATGAGGATGGTGTTATCCACTTCTGGCCATGATTCTGCTGCGTATTGACTCTAACAAGGAGCAGGTTGTATCCTAGCATGCATGATGTCCTTGGTATTCTAGGAGTCCTGGGTGTGCTAGGCATTCTCATTCTGGTACTGTGTGACGTAGACATACATTGTATTGTCTGCTGTGGGATGTCAAACTCACACTGGACAAGCTGAGGCTATGGCTGGTCCCCACGATGCCTGCCACTATGGCTACATCTTCCAGCACAGTGTCACACAGGCGATCCATGCAGAAGGTCATTTCCCAGAGAAGTAGCTCCATACTGGAGGCCAGACCTTGATGCAGTTCATGTAGGGCTTCCATGTGCTCCATATGACATGCCTCCATTAATTGCACAGCATGTTGCATGCCATTGTGGAGCACGCAGTAGATGCGTGTCAGTTCCTGCTTCATGACACTGCATGCCTCCATAGCCAGACACAGCAGCTGCTAATTATCAGATGCATCTTGCTGTCACCAGGGACTGTCAATCAGGACAGGGTCAGGCTGCACTCTTGGCCATTGTATGGCCCGGGGCTGCACCACAGTTGCTCCTGAGGTCCATTTTGGATGATGTGGACCAGCTGTGGCTATCCCAGTGTGATGGGCATGGGGTGGCAGGGCTGTGGCCATGTGAGAGGATAGATCCTTGAAAGGCACAGTGGTGGCTGGCCGTGTGGTATTGGCCAGGGCAGCAGGGAGATGGCAGTGGCAGGAGTGAGGTCATGGGGTAGCACACCAGTGGCTGTGCCAGGGGCTGTGGGGGGCTGCACTGCTACAACTGAAGTGCCATGTGATGACAGCAGCAGAGCCCCATTGGTATGGGAGCTGGTGGGGGGGAGATAACCTTTTCTGGTCGCGGACATATCCCAGTTGTCCACAGCTCCCAATGTATGCTTCATTGTCTTCTTCCTTATCCTCGCTGCTTGTGTCCATCATTTGGTTCATATTTGTGGGTATCAGGGGCAGCTGCCACCAAGATTGACCTGGTCTGTCCTCCACTGTGTACAGTAAAATGTGGTGAGTTGTTAGGAGAGGAGAGGAGGGGAGAGTTATATAGCAATGTATCATACAGAGCTGTGTGTCTGCTGAGGCAGAATGAATGACCAGTGTAGGGTGATGCAACACCCATGCTGTGTGGGTGGTGCACCACCTATACCCCATGACCATACACACCACATGCCCCTACACAAGTGAGAACACATCCTGTCATCAGGGAGCATACACCCCAATACCTGTGTGCACATATCCTAACATCATTGAGCACACACCCCATCAACAGGGAACACACATCCCAGCACCAGTGAGTACACAGGTGGCAACACATGGGACACAGTAGTGGAGTACCATACAGATGACTACACACTAGGAGACAGGGAAACAGTAATGCAGCCTACATTAAATGTGTCACATAGCACTGGTGCATGCATGCACCCATACATATATTCACAAATATACACACATGGCCAATGGGACATTGTACAGTTACTCACATGGCTGGGCCGGTCCCACTTGGTTCTCATAGCCACAATCCAGCACTCTCATAACCTCCATGGGTCATAGGGTGGAGACTATTGCCACCTCTGCTGAATTCAGTGTACATGCAGCTGCTGATGCCTATGGGACCCCACCTGTCATATGCATCTCTTTACATTGTGTCAACAGGACCTTCTTTGTTCACCTCCTCATGAGCATAAGGAGCTTCCACACACCTCCCTCAATGGACCTGTTTTGACTGCCAATGGTACTGACCTCATAAGTGATCTCTACCCAGAATTTCCATACATGTGCATTCATTGCCTGTCTCTGGGACAAGACCTCCTTCGAGGACAAGTAGGCCTGCATCAGTGTTTACAACTCCTGCTCAGAGAAGTAGTTGGTCCATAGCCTGTCAGTGCCATCAGTGGTGCCTGCTGAACACGAGAGTTGAATACAGGTGACCAGGAATTACACATAGAACACAGCTGAACAGTACATTTGGGGAGGCCTCCCCCACAACAAGGATACGTAGGTGTCCTGGCAATGCATGTCCCAACACAGCCAGTGGTCTGCCTGAAACAGGCCTGCCCATGTGCAGACACAGTCATTTTCAAGGTTACAGACAGATGGGTTGAAATGGGCAGGGGCCCAATGGAACCTAGGGCCACCACCACCTATGCACATATGTGAGGGTGTTGCATCCTCTGTTACTGTGCACCATTAACTACTATAGGAGGAATCCTTGACCTGGACCTGACAACACCACCACCACTAAATGTAGCTGTGAGATGACCACCTCTTTAACATGCCCAGTGTATCACTGTATACAGCATAGACACAGTTTAATGCTCACCCATATCCCTCTCTATGCCATTCCACAGGACACCTTCTTCTACCTGGCTGCAGTTCAGCTGTGGAATCTAACTGGTGAACTATGCTCCTTTTATGTGCTCCAGACACAATTAGGCATGCTAATGTAATCATGCCTTCGAGTAAGGACATGCAAATGTGAGTGTTTGGTCACAGACTGCAAAATTGACTCATTTGCATACACTGACTGAATGCTGCAGGTTTGCCCCTCCCCCCCACGCTAATGTGGTTGTGCTTTTGTGCACCTTTGCATAGTATCAAACACTTGTGCAGTGGTCTACAGTGCAGATGTGATGTCAGGCATTGCAGCAAATAACATTATCTCATTATTACCTGGGTGACCATTTTGTGTCAGGTAAACAATGGATAGTTTGGACTTCATACAGAGCTATTGGAAGCAACGAGTTAACCAGAGCAGTGCTGCATGCCATATTGTTGAACAATTACAGAGTGCAGTCCTGCACAGGGTTGTACGTGCACATAATGCACATGCGCACCCTGTGCACGTGCCACCCCATGTCTGGCATATGCTCACGGTACAAACCATAGGAAGTACACATTGTTCTGCCCATTGCAACATTAGTGTGGTGCTACCATGGCAACATGTTGCGTAAAAAGGACAGGACACACCCAGACAACCCAAAAATTGGCAAGAATGTAGTAGAAGTGCTATACCTAAACTGATGGAAAAAATCATGGCAGGCAAATGGAGCAGGACCATACTTCAAATGGACCAGAGCTGGTCTACCACAGAGTTGGCCAATTTGATTATTCTGATGGTGACCAGAGAGGACTAGCTATGGAATGAAGTGTGGTGTCATGCAGGCCACAGTGTGAAGTATGGGCATGAGTTGTGCAATGCCTCACATGATACACCGGGATCACTCACTCCAGTGATCAGCATTGGCACTGGTACAATGACCTACAGAGGAGGGTGGTACACTTTCTACAGCAACTGTGGGAAATGGTGGAAAGTGGCACTGTGCCAAAGTCAGATGTAACCCCCAGGGGGCGCTATCCTAAGGGCTACTACCCCTGCCTGCCTTAACTGTAACAGGGTGAGGGGCCCAGATCCATTGGCAGGTGCCTCCACCCAGAGGTCGGGGTTAGAACAGTCGAGGTTGACTTGGTCACAGCCCTCTGGGTTGCTGCAAACCCCCTTTCTTCCCACTAGTGGCCCACACAGTTCAGATACAGTGTTCTTACCATAGACACTTACCACCCTGGCTCGAACCACTCAGCTCACTCCGGGGACACCCTGAAAAGTAAGGTACAGTTACACAATATTCACTGTGTAGTATTTCACCATTAATACACAAACTAGCCAGTCTACTTTTGCAAAACAAGCAATCTGATTTATTTAAGGAGAGATAAAAAGGAGGGGGGAATCAGGGTGATTGGCTTAACTACAATATATGAGTATCTACCTAGGGCTCTGTGCACAGGCCTAACCTATAAGTTACTGTCTATGGGTATCCAAGCCCTAAAGGCTAGTTTCTCGATGCAGCTGGTTGGGGCCCTGACACAAATGAGCATTTAATTCCTATGAAGATTAGATGGAGCTAGCAGGCTCAGTTAGTGTAGTCAGCAAAGTAACCAGAAGATCTTGCCCTTGCTAGGAACATTTAACAGGGAGCTACCCTGATTTAGTACTCACGACTCCAGAAGGAAAAGCGCTCTCACACCACTCGCAGGGCTGAGCCTGAACTTCAGACACTTCTCCACACATTTATATGAAAAGTAACAGAGGGGTACCATACCAGACAGCTGCTCCTAAAGCCCGACCAAACTCACAGCTAATCGGGGAGTCAGCGCAGCTTCACTTTTTCTTGACAGACCGAGCGCTATTCAGCAGATTCTCCAGTCCTCTACAGGGTAAGCCTGGTAGGTAGCTGCGCTCCTGAACAGCCTCCTCTGACTGCTACCCAGCGGATTTAGTCCGATACTCACTGGTGACTGAGCCGCCCGAATCTGGCCTTCCACACACGCGCTTCCCGTGCAAAAACTCAATGGTGCAGGAGCCCAGAGCACCTTCCTCGCTCACAGCCACAACATCTCTGCCCTTTGGCAGTTAAGGCAAGTCTCTCCATTTGGGCACCACCCGATCCCATAGGTGGGCTGCAGATGCCAATCACTTGATACTGCCCCTATTGGTGCAAACAAGACACCATAATCCATACCTCACTTCCCAGAATTACTAGCTGAGTCTCCATTGGTCAGCAGGCTCTATTGAGAGACCCAATCCTGGTTGGTCGCCAGATACTCCATTTCAATCACCCCTGTTACCCTATTGGCCCAGCTCAGCAGTCCAGGTCCAAAATGGAGGGGCCAAGTACACAAAGTCCCAGCTGCAATGAAAGCAGGTTAGACAACTGTAATTTCACTAATACTTTAAAGGATTATAGCCAAACAGTCACATCTATCAGAAGGGCTCCCTTTGTGCTTTTCAGCGACTACAGGATGGGGTGATTACACAGCAGCTCAGGCGGGATTCAAACAGGGAAACACCAGTCCCACCCATGCCAACCCACTGAAGCCTGCGAGCAGGCAGCCCTTAAAGAGACAGTACTGGAGGCTTTAAAAGCACTCACAACACCCACATTTTGGTGCCATAGCGCCGAACACCAGTTTGGCAGGGAGCATTTAGGCAAACTCCAGGAAGGCTTTTAGGAACTCCCATTTGTAAGGGGGTTACACCCTTCCTGGCCTGGAAAGAACTTGGCATCCACGCCAAGTAGTTACCCTTAAATCACTTTAAGGTAAAACAGTTTAGATTGACAGCACATTAGACCTTTTGTTACATACATTGGCACTGTACTCACAGTTTACTATTGTTTATGCAATATTACACATACAGACAACCTTTTTCTTTTTTAAATCAGGTCATTACTTCCTGTCCATGACACCTGGAAAGAGGTGGCCCTTCCCTATCAGCTACTTGCGGGATAACTGGGGTAGGGGTACCATACTCAGAGGGCACAACTTTCTTATATTTTTTGTGGGTGGGAGGGTACCCTGAGTAAAGTTGAGGAGGGGGCGGATCACTCGAGAATAGTCTCTGATAAACCACCTATAATATCCACAAAACCCCAGAAAATGTTGCAGTTCTTTCAAATTCTTTGGTTGAGGCCAAGTAGTCAAAGCTTCCACTTTGCTGGGGTCAGTCTCTATGCCTTCAGTGGATACTATGTGCCCCACATATCTTACAGAGGTTTGAAAGAACTTGCACGTGTCTATAGATTACTTAAGACCAAAGTCTTCTAGCTGATCCAGGACCTTGAACAATTGATTTTCATGTTCTTCCAAGGAGCTACCAAACACTATAACATCATCTAAATAAACCAGACATTCGAGCAAATTCATGTCCCCCACAGCACGTTCCATCAGGCGCTGAAAAATAGCTGGGGAACCTGAAATTCCTTGAGGCATCCGCATAAACTCATAGAAGCCTAGGGGGCAAATGAATGCAGTCTTCTCTCGATCCTCCAGAGCCATTGGGATCTGATAGTACCCACTGCGGAGATCTAACACGGAGAACCACTTACTGCCATTTAGACAGTCCAAGGCGTCCTGTATGCGTGGCATGGTATACTGGTCTGGGATGGTCCGCCGATTCAAGGTACGGTAATCTACACACATCTGAACAGCCCCATTCTTTTTCCTCACTACTACAATAGGGGAAGCATAGGGGATCCTGGATTCTTGTATCACACCAGCAGCAAGCATCTCTTGCAGATGCAGCCTCACATCATCTATGTCAGCAGGGGCCAGGCGCTGAGATCTCTCTCGAAAAGGCCTTTCATCATGCAGCCGGATGTGGTGCTCAGCCCCTTGCACACATCCCACATCCCATTCTTTTAGGGAAATACCTGGTCTCTTTTGTCAAGCTTCTCACTGATCCTCACTTTCCATTCAGCAGGCAACCGGGAGTCACCGAAATCAAACAAGTCGGGAGTTACTCTGTCCTCCTTCCTCGAACCCTTACTATTGGGCAGCACTGCAGTATCTGCACAATGTACACTTGCCAGGGTGCAACCTCTATTTACTCGTATCTCTTTGTCAGACACGTTATGAACTTGAACCATCACCCTCCTGGCGTAAGCATGTGCTCTAGCAGGCAAGATACTGGGTTTAACCAGCAGTCCCTCAGGCAATCTTCCCTCCCCTGGTGCATCCAGCATCAATAACTTATTCTTAACATCTTTTCTAATTTGGACTTCCCTTGCAAAACACACTGGGCATCTGGACAAGTATCAGCGGTTCTGGGTCCTTTCTCCATACCACACCCACCGGGCCTTCAGGTTCCTCCTGGCTAGCCTTCCTCTGAGTCTCATAGGCCTTCTGGATCAAAACGAGTATTCTTAGGGCTCGCCCAGTCCTAGACACTTACTTTTCCGAACATAATTGGGCTAATCGACCAAACATGTGAGCATTTGTCCCAATCAACAAGGGCACCCCATCATACAGTCCAGTGGGGGGGGCATACTAAGGCTAGGGTTTCCACTTGTTCATCCACCCCAGCAACAGAAGTAGGAAAAGACAGCCAGATTTGGATATACCCCAAATACGGGTAAGCCTTATCACTCAGCCCCCATACATGTAGACCGTTCAAGGGTTGTGGAAGTACCTCAGGCAGGTGTGTCTGATACCAATCTTGGAACATAATGGTCACCTGGGAACCACTGTCCAACACAGCCCGGGTGGGGATCCCATTCACTCGCACAGGGGTCTCTATCGAAGGCCCCACCACATCAGACCATTCGGGGGGGGCGCAGCACTGGCAGTTGCATGGGCATTGGTCCAGGTCACAAAACTCTTCCTAGGGGGTCGGGTGTAGGCCCCGCAGTGCCAGGTGATCAGCTTGCTATTGACCTTCCTTAAATTCTCCGATGACTGGCACTCAGTCTGAAAGTGTCCATCCTCCCAACAATGATAGCAGAACTTGGGGTCCCGGGGTCTTTAGTGGGAGGGGGATATCTCGCCTGCTGGGGGCCATCCTGGGGGTGAGAGAACTCCTCCTGACTATGGCATTTGTTTCTAGATGACTCTGGTTCTTCAAACCTAACAGGATGGGTAGCAGTTTGCTTCAAGTCCCTCACCAGTTCTCGTAAATTTCTAATCTCAGCCCTCAACTCACTTTCTACTTGAGGATCAGAGGAAATGGCACGCACCCCCCCCTCCTTGCAACTCTGGGGGGACAGGGGAAACATCAGCCCCCTTGAAAGGTGGGTCTCATCCGGTTCACTAGGCTTGGGGGTTTGGCACAGATTCACAGCCCCCACATATGGTTCCCACCCCTCCTCATCAGTCTCTACTTCTCGAATCTCCCTCATCAACTGACAGTACTCGGGCGGGTAGCCAGTCCATCATGTAACTTAAGTTTTAACAATATCACACTGGAAAATCTAGCAGACTTAAAAACATGTTCCAACCTGACCTGGTTCAAGGCTGTGGCTGTGATCCCCCCCTTTCCGATAGGCCTTCTGCAAGGCCTGTTCCACCCTAGTAACAAAGGTGGACAACTTCTCATTCCTCCATTGCTTGGCAGACTTAAATTTCCATAATAAGTCTTCCCCAGTTTCTGTACTCCCAAACACTCCCTCTAAAGCAGAAAGGTTCTTTGCTGTGGTGGCTTCCAGGCTAGTGGCCTGCAAGAACCTAATGGCTTCCAAAGCTGGGCCCCGCAGACTCTCCATCAGTTTCTTTTGTTTCTTCCCCTCAGAGCATTGCCACTCCTGGACTAGGGGGGTGGCGTAGTCCATCCATACCTCCAAATCATCCTCCCCTGAAGGCACTGGCACTGTGCCAGAAATAAGTTTTAGCCTACGGTAAGAATCTAGCTGTTTAGAGGGAACCACTAGGGGTGGTGGAGCCAAGATAGAACTCTTGTGGGCGCCGGAGCGGTACCAGGGGAAGCCTGAAGGTTGGGTTCACTGGAAAGGTCCAAGGCCTGCAGTAACTCTTGGGTAGTCCTCCCTTCCACTGCTAACAATTTAAGCAGTTTATCTTTGAAACTATTAGTCTGGGGAGACCCCCACCGGGGGGTGACTGACCCACTCCGAATGTGAATGACCCTCCACCCCTGTTGGGCACCTTCCGGGTAGATCACTGGGGGTACCCTCTCGGGGTCGATGGCTATGCTACACAAGAGTAACACCTGCAAAGTCTGATCGAGTAGGTCAGCCATATGTACCTTCACCTCTACCTTGCCTAAACATTTAACAAGCTCCACTGCAGAAATAATGTCAGCGGTCGTTGTCCCCAGAGGTACATCTAGTAGTAACACAATTCTCTGAGAGTCCAGCTCTTCGGCTTCACCCCACCCCATCAGTTTATGTACCATCGTCTTAATAAGGTCCAGCTTAATCTTAGCCATGATATCCCCTTCCAGTTTTTCCTTTAATTTATGCATATTTATGCACTTCGCCCACTCGGCCACTAGGGGACAATAATCTCAGCGGTGCCTCCAATTTGTAACCCCCAGGAGGCGCTATCCTAAGGGCTACTACCCCTGCCTGCCTTAACTATAACAGGGTGAGGGGCCCAGATCCGTTGGCGGGTGCCTCCACCCAAAGGTCGGGGTTAGAACAGTCGAGGTTGACTTGGTCACAGCCCTCTGGGTTGCTGCAACCCCCCTTTCTTCCCACTAGTGGCCCACACAGTTCAGATACAGTGTTCTTACCATAGACACTTACCACCCCGGCTTGAACCACTCAGCTCACTCCGGGGACCCCCTGAAAAGTAAGGTACAGTTACACAATATTCACTGTGTAGTATTTCACCATTAATACACAAACTAGCCAGTCTACTTTTGCAAAACAAGCAACCTGATTTATTTAAGGAGAGATAAAAAGGACGGGGAGAATCAGGGTGATTGGCTTACCACTACAATATATGAGTATCTACCTAGGGCTCTGTGCACAGGCCTAACCTATAAGTTACTGTCTATGGGTACCCAAGCCCTAAAGGCTAGTTCCTCGATGCAGCTGGTTGGGGCCCTGACACAAATGAGCATTTAATTCCTGTGAAGATTAGATGGAACCAGCAGGCTCAGTTAGTGTAGTCAGCAAAGGAACCAGAAGATCTTGCCCTTGCTAGGAACATTTAACAGGGAGCTACCCTGATGTAGTACTCACGACTCCAGAAGGAAAAGTGCTCTCACACCACTCACAGGGCCGAGCCTGAACTTCAGACACTTCTCCACACATTTATATGAAAAGTAACAGAGGGGTACCATACCAGGCAGCTGCTCCTAGGGCCCGACAGAACTCACAGCTAATCGGGGAGTCAACGCAGCTTCACTTTTTCCTGACAGACCGAGCGCGATTCAGCAGATTCTCCAGTCCTCTAAAGGGTGAGCCTGGTAGGTAGCTGCACTCCTGCACAGCCTCCTCTGACTGCTACCCAGCGGATTTAGTCCGATACTCGCCGGTGACCGAGCCGCCCAAATCTGGCCTTCCACACACGCTCTTCCCTCGTGAAAACTCAATGGCGCAGGAGCCCAGAGCTCCTTCCTCGCTCACAGCCACAACATCTCTGCCCTTTGGCAGTTAGGACAAGTCTCTCCATTCGGGCGCCACCCGATCCCATAGGTGGGCTACAGATGCCAATCACTTTATACTGCCCCTATTGGTGCAAACAAGGCGCCATAATCCAGACCTCACTTCCCAGAATTACTAGCTGAGTCTCCATTGGTCAGCAGGCTCTATTGAGAGTCCCAATTCTGGTTGGTCGCCAGTTACTCCATTTCAATCACCCCTGTTACCCTATTGGCCCAGCTCAGCAGTCCAGGTCCAAAATGGAGGGGCCAAGTACACAAAGTCCCAGCTGCAATGAAAGCAGGTTAGACAACTGTAATTTCACTGATACTTTAAAGGATTATAGCCAAACAGTCACATCTATCAGAAGGGCTCCCTTTGTGCTTTTCAGTGACTACAGGATGGGGCGATTACACCGCAGCTCAGGCGGGATTCAAACAGGGAAACACCAGTCCCCCCCATACCAACCCGCTGAAGCCTGCAAGCAGGCAGCCCTTAAAGAGACAGTACTGGAGGCTTTAAAAGCACTCACAATGCCTGCCTTTTGGTGCCATAGTGCGGACACCAGTTAGGCAGGGAGCATTTAGGCAAGCTCCAGGAAGGCTTTTAGGAACCCCCATTTGTAAGGGAGTTACACCGGTGATTACAGATGGGGTTATATATGGTGTGTGTATGGCTTGTTTGCAGTCTTGTGTCACAACAATATACATCCTGGTTACTGTCCCTGAGTGACTGCACTGTACCTATGTGTCCCTGTTTTTCCTTCACTGAATGTTCTGCTCATACGCATGCAGGCATATGGACCCCCCTGTCCCACTTGATACCCTCATGCCCTGTGCATTACAGAATCTACTGTGGTTTCTTGAGGCATGCATCCATCTACGCAGCATGGTTGTCAGTTACCAGTGACCTGGTGGCAGTGTCACGGTGAATGAAATGGACATGTATAGTGTCACTGGATGTTATTCAGTGTTTGGGTACCTGGTATGGTGCCCTAGACATTTTCATGCCTTTTGCTATGTACAACCAGGGAGGATGTCTTTTTTTTCACTTTGAATTGCAGAGACAGCAGAAGGCTAGAAGCCCATATAAGCTGTCCCTTTTTAGTTAAAGTAATAGTCTTCTAATCCCCTATTTGCCAAGTACTTATCCAAAATATTCTTATAGGCAATAAAATTACTGCTATACACAACCTCTGATGGTAGTCTGTTCCATATGCCCACCACCATCTGTGTGAAATACTTCTTCTGCTTATCTATTTTGAAATTATTAGGCTGCATTTGTTTTTCATGCCATGTTTTGCATTTTAGATTAAGTCCTTTCATCAGACCCTCCTTGTTAAAAATGATATACAACATCAGCAGTTCTCCCCTGATTCATCTATTGTGAAAAATGTTAAATTTGAGGACTCTCGAGTAGTTGTTGCATGACTTCTCCTCCAACCCCTTAATTGGTTTTGTCACATGTCACATATGTTCTACATGTAGATGTGCTGATAGGTGTACCCATCAGGATGTGGATGTGGCCATTGTCTGTATCATGTACACTTTCTATTTTACACCACATGGGTGCTGGTATGCATATGTCAAGTAAGGCGTGTGGAACTCTTCTATTGCACAGGGGGTGCTGGGTATGTACTGGCCAGAGTGAAGGACCAGACCTATAGAATCCTGCCCCCCAACTGTTACACAGGCATGCCTTTTCTGCTCATGTTGTATGAGACCTGGTGCACCATGCATGCCCTTGCATACTATGACATATACAGGACCTGTAGTCAACATGTATGGATCTGTTGTACAAGTGCAGTGGGGATGGTGAGATGTGGCACTACATGTGCCAGCATACAGAGTACAAGGTCATACCTACCACAGAGTGATGTATCATACCTACTTCACCTGGGCCATGGCACACATGTGTATGGTGTCACAGCCAGTCACACAAGTATGTTGTGGCTCTGCCCTGACCTGTCCTTTTGAATTATGCACATGTGGTGACTTATGCACCATACAGGCATATGGGTGTGTATACTCTGTAGGGCATACGCAATTGTGCACTGTGTTCCACTGCATGATACAGAACATATCTCCCAATTCATCCTCTACAGGCCTCAATCAGACAGAAGGCCATGGCTTTGGCCCAAGAACAGCAGGATTGTAGGGAGGACCAGCACAGGGACTTGCCAGACTGTGACATGGCTCAGTGAAGCAGATTAAGAGAGAGAGATCCATGTAAGTACCCTGTGTTGTGTGTCACACCTGTGGTTCATCTCTACACTCATAGGTGCCGCAACAAGTGGAGACTCTATGCCATGGTCCTACCACTTTCATACGTGGTAGGGCCTGATCCTATCAGTTGTTGCAATCATGTTATGTTATTTCTATGGAGGACTGTGCTTTTAAACTACAGCATGTGCTATAAACCCTTTCCAGCCATTAGAGTGCCAGCATTTATGTGCCGGCACATCAGGGTACCAATTTTGGAAGTGACGCCCCCTTCCAGAAGCCTGCCCTCTCAGAGTTAGAATAATAAGAAAGGGGGGGGTTTGGGGGGTATGGGGGTGCATTCCCCCACAAACACAGGGGTTGGGAAAATCCTGACTTGGCCCCCTGATGACCGAGCACACTAACGCTGATGCTCTGAATGAGTGGAACCACTGTAAACAGTGCTATGTACCAATCGCTCTCTTTGTGGCTTGCAGAGTGAAAGCAGCATTTTGGACAGTGAAGGCCTGAGTATTGCTGATAGGGGTGTTCTGGGGTCATGTCCTGCTAAGTTAAGGCACAGTGGCCAACCTTTACAAATGAAAATAATGACCTTGGCCTTCAGGGGGTCAAAAATAAACAGTGAGGTACTGTCATTTGGTGATTGAGAGTTTTGGCATGACTTCTAACTCTGATTGAGAAAGAAATAAGGTTGTTGGTGAACTCAGCAATGGAGAAGGAATTTACCCCTTCCATCCTTGGCCTATCACTTTGTCAACTCTTCCGCCACCTATGTCTACACCATGTTGCATGTCTTTATGGCTAAAGATGAAAGTTCATGTGTGACCCACCATGCAGCACACATGTCTTTGGGGGCTTCCCCTCTGCAGTTGTGGTAGGGGACACACACCCTGCATATGGGAATTGTCCCACCAGTGACACTGTGGTGTCTCATGGTCTATGCAGTAAATAGATGTGCACCTGTATGCGGATGGCATGATGCCCTGAGTCTATTCTGCTATGGCATGTCTTACACTGTACTGTGGCATATCCTCTGTGTAAACCTGCTGCCACAGATAGCTGGTAGCATTGCTTAGAGCCTTGGTTGTCAAACCTGTCAGTATTGGTTTGGTATGTTTGCCTCACGCTTGGGACTATGTTGCATTATATATTTATGTAATAGTTTTTATGGAATTATGTTTATTATTGTGAAGCGACTTGGTCTTTGAAAGGTGCTTAAAAATAAAGTTTATTATTATATGTATTTTTGGCTGTCTTCAGGAGGAAGACAAAAGTGATTGTAGTACTGGTATACCACTGTGTTTTGCTGTGTACATCATACAGCACCAGTGGTAGTCCACTTGCAGTGGTGCCATCTCTTGAGCCACATGCACTGTGTGTCGTCACACCTGTACAGTTCAACAGAGCCTGGCATATGTGACAGAGGGTTGGTGGAGGGATGAAGCATTGATAGGCAGTACCTGTAATTTACAGTATGTCATCAACATTGTAATGCAGAGTCAGTATTATCTAACCAACAGATTGATGACTAGAGTATGATTATTCCACTGTACATGGGTGGGGCCATGCATACATTTGGACCTGACTGGATGTTTGCAGGGCCAGTGCCCTGCACTGGCTTTGTATGAGTGGCAACTCTGTACCTAGGGTTGTGATGACATCTTCATGGTGGGAAGGGCACCTCCAGGACAGTCTGCATCCCACAATAGTGCTGTGCCAACAAGGGGTGTACATATGGCACCCCACCTGCATACAACACAATGAAACTCACATTAAATTCTGGATGCTGCATACAGTGTGACATAATGGTGCCACCCATATGCAGTTGAGTTGTGGGCAACACGTATATGGCTAGCCCGAACTCTGCAGCTGACAAGAGTGGTTCATAGGTGCCTGTTGTTCTGCACTCCTGTCTTGGCCTGTGTGCTGCATGGGTGGTGTGCAGGATGCAGGGTATGTGTGCAGCTCCTAGCAGCATAATCCATTCCACAGCCTATTGCACCCTGTCTTGGTGCTGCTGTTGCTTGTGCTGCAGTTCCATAACTGGCATGTCTGCCTGTATGGAATGTCACTTGCATGGCTCTGTCTTGGTGTGTTACAGCACAGCACACCCATTACATGTGCAGTTCTCTACTGTTCGGGACCACAGTGCTGTCTTTGGTATGCCATGAACATTCCATTGCAGCTGTTTGAATCTGTCTGTCTATGTGTGGCATGGTGGCCCATGTGTTGTCTGGTTGTACATCTGTTATGCATGTTATACCACTCCTGTGTCTCTCATCATGTGTGCACTGCTGGCTAATTTCAGTGTATTTCCTGCCATAGATGCCCAGAGGGATGCAGGAGCAGGGAGGAAACTTCACTATCCATTACTGAAGGAGGGACCTACTTTAGCAACAGGTTCATCTGCTGTGGCTACTGGCTCAATGGGTACAGGACTGCACTTGTATGATAGAGAGCCTTCCAACAGCCATTTTCTGTGAGCTATAGCAGCAGCCACCACCACCACCATCTGCTACACCATGATGGACCATGGACCTTAGTTTGGACTACCTAATGGGCTGTTGCCCTTGATTTGTTTGTATATGACTAGTGGGTGCCCTTTTTTCTACTGGATGGGTTGCCCTTTTTTACATTTTTTTGTAGCAAGTTGGTGCCCTTGTTTCTTTTTTTTCTGCAGTGTGGGTGCCCTTGTTTTGTGTTTTACTACAGGTTGGGTGCCCTTCTTTTGTTTTCTTATACCTGGCAGTTGCCCATGCTTTGTTTTTTTTTATACTGGGTTGGTGCCCCTATTTTGTGTTTTTCTACCAGGTAGGTGCCTTTGTTTTGTGTATTTGTACAAGGCGGGTGCCCTTGTTTTGTTGCTTTATACCTGGTGGGTGCTCATGGTGTTTTCTTTTTCCGGCAGCTGCCCTGTTTTGTATTTTTCTACTAAGCAGGTGCACTTAATTTTTTTGTGTGTTTTCTAATTGGCACGTGCCCTTTTTGGTTTTTCTATTGAGCAGGAGCTCTTTTTTTAATTTTTGTCACCTAGTGGGTGCCCTTGGTTTGTGTTTTTATACCAGGATGGGACCTTTATTTTGTATTTTTATACAAGGCAGGTACCCATGTTTTGTATTTTTTAGTACCAGGTGGGTGCCCTATTTTGTATTTTTCAACTAAGCAGGTGCACATTCTTGTTTTTTTTTTTCAATTTTAGGCTAGTGCCCTATTTTGTATTTTTCTACTAAGTGGATGTACAGTACTTTCCTGTTTTTGTTTTTTTTCTAATTGGTACATGCCCTTTTTGTTTTTTTCTATTGAGCAGGAGCTCTTTTTTTTCTTTTTATTTCTACTGTGTGGGTGTTCTTGGTTTGTGTTTTTATACCAGGCGGGGCCCTTGTTTTGTATTTTTATACAAGGCATGTGCCCATGTTTGTTTATTTTTTATAAAGGGCGGTTGCCCTTGCTTTGTGTTTTTATACCAAGTTGGTGACTGTTTTGTTGTGTTGCCCTTGTTTTGCATCTGTATTTTGTTTTGTTTTGTTCATGTGCCATTGGTTATTGTGTGTAGTAAACCTTTGCTGTGATACAAAATACTTCTGTGTTGTGTGCCTTTCATTGCTACTTCCCTCTCACACCCACAGCTATCAACAGTGTTCAGTGGTATCCTCAATACTATATTCAGAGATGCCCAACTGCATTGTGCTTTTCAAGTACATGTCATTTGCGTGGTGCAGAGTCCACCCTATATTCATAGGATATAGCACTGGCACAATGCCTTTGACTATATTTTGGTAGGGGACCAGCACAAGTGATAGCACAGCCACAGTGCAACAAAAGTACTAGTGCACTGTTCTGAACAGCAGGCCCAACATACTGTATATTAAGATTAACCCTCATGCCCCATTTATATTTTGTGATTATTTCCTGATCTTTTTGTAAATGTTCTATAGTCTGAATATTATAACTTGGTCCCCATAGTTTTGCATCATCAGAATATTTTCTGTTTTTGTACATAACATGTTCATTAATATCAGATGTGAAAATTTGAAAAATAACTGGTCCTAAAATTGATCCTTGGGGGATTAATCTTGTCTCAGGACCCTTACCTGACATGTATCCATTAATGGACATTCTTTCAGTGTGCTTGGTTAACCAGTTGCTGACCCATTTGATGATGTTATTGTTTATTTTAGTTTTGCACATTTTTTCAACTGTGGCCCAAAACTGAACCAAACGCTTTACAGAAATCTATAAAAATGATGTCCACAGATGAATTTTTTTATCCAGAACAAGACTAACTTGTTCATGGAAACATTATGTTTATAATAAATATATATATTGCAGTAAAGCCATGCTGTTCCATGTCCATAATTTTGTTTTTGCTAATGTATGCCATAATTTGATCTTTAATAACTGATTCTAGAATTTTCCCTGGAACAGAGGATAGGCTAATTGGCCTATCCTTCTTAACATCTTGTTTATTTCCCTTTTTCTGTACGACTGTGATATTATCTGTCTTCAAGTCCAAGGAGACATCTTTGACATGGAGTATAATATTCTTAATGGCTTAGTAATACTACTTCTCATTAATTGAAGCATCTGGGGTGAAATTTCATCCAGACCTGGGGCCCTATTCCTTTTTTGCAGTTAATCATTTCATTGTAGTTATTGTGATTATACATACAAATACACTACATTCTCTAATATACACTTACATAAATTCTTAATGGGAGAAGGAAAAACATGTTGTCTGAAGTATTGTACAATGATATTAAATCGGAAAACAAATGTTGAGAAAACAATACATTGCAGTACAATCTGTATGATAGAGAAAAAATAAAGCAATTTATGATTCAAGGAGTAAAAAGAGTAGATACAAACAAGAAATATGAGTAGTTGTGATTGTACTTCTATTATGCTGTAATTTAATACAAATATGTGTAAGATTGTATAAAGGAAGAACAACATAAAAAAGAGAAGAATATTTAAGAAAGTGAACAAGAATGAAGAAGGAAAGGGAAGAAGAAAAGGAGATAAAAAGATAGATAGAGAGGAGATGAAGAAGGAACGAAAGAGCTAGAAGCAAGATTCCAGTGTGAAAATATAATGACCCATGGATTAGGTGATGGTATGTGTAGACATGTTTAAATATTTAAAATAGTCCTGCCAACATTTATTATATAAATTAAGTCGGTCAGAGGCTAAGTGTGACATACGATCAAGGATGGCGTATTGAGAGAGTTGTTTGAGAATATCCGAAAGGGTGGGAATAGTGTTGGATCTCTAATGCATTAGTATAAGGAATTTAACTTGAAGGAATAGTAGGGATAACCACCTATTCTGAGAATGGGATATTTTGTATGAATGAGCGTTAAAAATACCAAGTATGCAATGTTTTGGATCTAATGCAAAGGATAGACCAATCACTTTCATTGTAAAGAAATTAATATGATACCAAAGATTGAGTATGGAAGGACAATGCCATAAAATATGTAACAAATTGCCATTGGGAGAGTTACAGTGCCCACATTTATTGTTGTTCATTAAGCCCATTTTTTGCAAACTCCCAGGAGTTCTGTACCATAGATGCAGAATTTTGGTTTGGTTGGAATGAACTGCGATTATCCTTGAATGATTTATGGCAGGATAGCCAGCAGTTATGTCATTGTGAGTTGGTTATATTATAATTTAAAAGGGTACTCCATTTATTTTTTGCAATGATAGATTGATCTGGAATTGTATTTCTGATATGATTGTAAATGATACTATTTAATTTAGAGTTTGTTTTGATCCATTTAGAAATAAAAGTATCATATATAGATTGATAAGGAATAGTAGGAAGATAAAGGTTCCATGCCATGCGTAACTGTAAATATTTCCAGAAATTGTGCTGGGAAGATTCCATTTTTGTGCAGGTCAGAAAAGGATTTTAATTTGAGAGTCTGAGGTATAAGTATATCCTCCAAGAAAAAAATGCTCCTGTTTTTCCACTTACAACAAAAAATTGAGTGATTATCAAGAGTGATGTTGTGGTTCCCCCACACAGGGGCATATATGAGAGGGGTTGGGTTGGATTTAAGGCGTTTATGAATTATTTTCTAGTAGTATATGGATGATGCTATAGTGGGGTGAGATTTTAAATTGGGGGAAAGGGTTATAAATGAAGGAAGTGGTGACATTGTCTGGACATGGAGATGTTTCCATATTGACCCACAATGGTGATTTATTGCTGGGTTTATTAAACCATTTGACAATTTGGGCAGTGCGGAAGGCCCAAAAATAAGTTTGGAACCAGGGGAGCCCAAAGCCCCCTTTGGACCAGTGGGAACGCAGTTTGTTATGACTAAATCTGGGAATTTTGCCTTCCCATAAAAAATTGCCAATTATATCATCAATTCTGACAAAAAAGAAAGTAGGGAGGATTAAAGAGATATTAGAAAATAGATACAGTATTTTGGGAGCTATTAACATCTTGATAGCAGAGATTTTCCCATTAAAAGAGAGGTTGAGCAGTTTCCATCCGTTGAGAGTGTTTTTAATATTTGCTAATAACGGGGAAAGATTAGTGTCCCATATCTTGTCTAATTTAGAGGTGAACTATATTCCAAGGTAAGAGATACCCTGGGGGCCCAACGAAAACCTAATATTGTATTCACAGAATGGTTACAAACATTGTTCAATGGCATTGTTTCTGATTTGTTTAGGTTCAGAGCTAGCCCAGAAAGTGAAGTAAAGTTGCTAAGTAACTTAATTAAGGTTGGTCCCAAAATTTCAAGATTTTGAGTAGAATGAGGAGGTCATCAGTGTAGGATAGTGAAGTATAGTGGGAATTACTGATGGGGATACCTTGGATCATGGAGGATTGACAGAGATCAGTTGATAGGGGTTCCATAGCTAGAATAAAAAGAGTGGGGGATAAGGGGCACCCTTGCCTGGTACCTCTTGCCAGATGAAAGGATGAGGACAGAGTAGAGTTAGTAGGAACTCTGGCAGAGGGGAGGGTGTATAGTAATTGAATCCATGTACACAATTTATTAGTGACATCAAAGTGGGATAGAACACGATACAAATAAGTCCAGCTGACAGAACTGAATGCCTTTTCAAAGTCATTAGCTATAGCTGCAGTAGGTGATTTAAGAGATTTAGCTTTGTAGATTAAATTAAATAATGAGACGAGATGAACAGAACCAGTTCTATTTTTGATAAATCCAGCTTGGGAGGTATGGACAAGTTTTGAAATTATTGGTTCTAAATGAGTATTTAATGTTTTGGCAAAACTTTTTCTGTCTGTATTAAGTAATGATATTGGTTTGTAACTGGATGGGAGTGAAGGGTATTTATCTTTTTTTGGTAGGACGGTTATAATGGCTTCTGTTATAGAATAGGGAAGTTTACCTTGTGAAGATGCCTTTTTGAATACCTTAAACAGTAAGGAGCATAAGATGTCAGCTAGAAGTTGCCCTATTCTTTTTGAGTTTCTTAATTTTAATTAGTATTTGATTGTCTGTAATTTTTGATACTTCATTATTTGTTGTGAGTTTAACAATTGATTTGCTGTCAGTTTTGTTAAAGATGGAATACAAGTATTTGTTGAAAATATCTGCAATTAATTATTACTGTATGTTGCTATCTTCTTGTATAGCTGCACATTTGTTGTCTGATTTTCTTAAAGAATTAATATAGCTATACTATATTTTTTATTTTGTTTTGTTGCCATCAAGGCCAGTTTTAAGTATAATGTTTGCTTAGCTTGCCTAATAGTAGATTTACATTTTCTCCTCATGTCAGCAAAAAGTTTTCAAGTCATATTTGTATGTTCCTCATTATGTTGTGCATAAAGCATATTCTTTTTTGCATTTTTTTTTTTATTTACTAATTATACCATTTTGGATCGCTTCCTTTTTTATTGTATTTTTTAATGTTTCATTTATGTATTTGTTACATACTAATATTATAGTCATTCTGAAGAACAACCAGTAATCTTCCATGTTGTTACCTTTCAGTATCCTCCCAGTTAATGTTATTAATATTGTTGTTGATGCTAATAAAATCAGGGTCCAGATATTCAAAGGATTTGAACATGCACAAACATTGCACTGCACCCCAAATTGTGCTTGCTCTAGTCCTGTAGCCAGCCATATTCAAAGGCATAGCACTAGTGCTAAGCCTTCTGAATATATGGTGCAATGCATAGTGCACACGTGATAGATGAGAGCACAGTGCGGTTCACTTGCACAGTACTGAATATACACACTGGGGACAGTGCAGGCCAAGAAGGGGGCATAGGGGTGCAGCCCTTTGCATGGCACTGTGAAGGGAGCATCACAGGGCAGTGGCTTTTGGTGGGTGGTGATGGCATGAAGAACAGACATAGTGCACAGGTGCCTCAATACAAGAACAGACATGGAACACAGGTCCAACAGATGCAAAAATAAGCTTTAATTAGAGCACAAGGCAATAGGACATAAAAACATGAAAGGGGAAGGAAAACCAGGTGTGGGGTGCAAAAACTGGGCAAAAGACATGTTGGCAGTGTGGCAGAGGCAGCTATGATGCCGCTGGTAGAAGGAGGTGGGCTGGAGGAAAAGTACTGCTCTGCAGCTGCTGCTGCAGAACACTAAACACCTGTGCTGCAGCCTCTTCAATTCCCTCCAGCTACTACATCATGATATGCTGTTACTGCACAAGGCATCAGAACAGGTTGTCTCTGTCCTCTGTTTCCTCCAGGTGTGTGGCCTTGGCTGCACTCCTCCTGTCATCTATAAAGAAAAAGGATATGTACTCAGCCAACTGTGCACACAGGATGGAGCATGCTGTTGTTGTCTATCATATGCAACCACAGGGAAGCCACCCAGCACAGGCACCAACATGCCACAGATTGAATATGGCTGGTACACAGGTGCTGTGGAGTGGAAAGCATCCACATCAGCTGGATACCTGGACATGTGCAGCTGTAATCCATGTAGGGACAGTACCACTGTGTTACCATGGGGTAGATGTGCAGGTGCTACTAATGTCTGAAGGACAAGGGGCCTGCAGGCATTACAAAATAGAGATGATGCACAGATCACATCTCTAACAAAAGTGACATATGATACATGTTGTGCCACCCTGGGACTGCACAGAGTGATGTTGCAGGAAGCCCTATGTAGCAGCGGTTCAGATGTGCCCCCATGTCCAGTGCTGTAGTATGTCAGATGTGGCAGACCAGGATAGCATGAGAAACCCAATGTTGCACAAGCAAGGATGGCCCCATGCAGTGGCTGGGCTGCCCAGATATGGAAAGGACTCACAACAGCAACAGATATGATTGTGGTATATATGTGGCACATGCAGATGCAACAGCAGTATGGTCAGAGGCCACCATGCAGTGGCATGTGTCAAGCAGTAGGGTAGGGTGCATGAACAACCTGTGACTACCCATGGGAATAGCAGTGCACAGGCCAACCATGGAATGCAGAACAGTCAGGCAAGGTCAACTGTGTGTTACTGTTGGGATGGGACACAGGCACACACTTGTTACACAGAGCAGAAATGCACAGGGAAGGGACCAGAAGTTGGCATCTGTGGGCCAGCCATGGTGTCTGCCACTACATCAGTGCTGTACATGACAGGGTGCTGCACACACTCTGCACCATCAACACACCACTGTTGGACACTGTGCCATGACCAGGATGAGCTGACAATCCCGTGGTCATGACAGTACCCTACAGAGATGGTGGATGGGGGAGTATGGGGCTGCCAGGATACATGCCAATGTCCCAGGAATCCCTCAGGTGGTGACCCAAACACCTTTCCCACCATGCTACATATGGCATGCTGCAGCTGTAACCCCCTCACTGAGATGGAGGGGTCACCACCACTCCCAGAATGGTGCCATACAGGCATAATAGCCACATAGTAACTCTGCCTCTGGATTGCATGTGGCACCTTGAGTTTTCCACCAGTGCGTGTCCCAGTAGCCCCCTGTAGACATCAGCGTGGTGTGGCCACATTCACTGTGTATATCAAGAGAATGTGCACCATAACAGGGCCCCCAGATGTCACAGGCTGCAAGGCCCCAGGATGGCTGCCTGTGCCACTGGCCTGCTCAGATACACTGGCGTCCCCATCCTTGTGAAGATGCTGTGGTGGATATCCTGTGCCACAGCTGCGACAGAATGCATACACTCACACAGTTCCACCCACACCATGCAACTGTGGTCCAACTGTCCCTCCAACTGCATCTGCACTGTGGACCCCAGGTGATCCACCAAGGCACACCATGCACTGCTGGTAGCACAGGTGATGGTGACAGCAACATGAACACAAATGGTGGGTGTCTGTGCCACTGTGGTGGCCACAATGACACGAGACAGACATGTACCAGTCACTCATTGGTAGTCACCATACACAGGCCTGGCCGCTGGGTCAGGCAGCTCCAGACAATGGTACAGTACCCACCCCGATGCAGTGTGCACTGCCACCATTCCCTGTGGCTGGCTGTGAGCTCTGTTCATATGGCAAGCCAGCATGGAGGGGACCACAGCGCAGCATGGCAGGGACACAGTGGGATGCACCCTGTTGGGATATATGTGCACTGTCTGGATGGCACACACTCTGACACCATCCGAGGGTACTGTGGGCCCTCTGGCTCATTGGTAGGGCCAGTGTTCACCACCAGATGCCCTGGGATGGTGGCTCCACATGGGGCCTGCAGCATGGTGGCCCAAGCCACCCAGTGCCTGGCCATAATAGCAGTGGTGGAATGGACCACTGTGGAGGATGGTTCTGTCCATACCCTAGCCACATTTGGTAGGGACATATGCCCCCCACATTGGGTTGTAACCACATGGCAGTCTAGCCCCAGTGGGTGCACTTGGGTGGTGTGTGTGGCCCCATCACCCACTGGCAGCACCCTGTACTGTGCATACCTTCATGGCTTGACACACTCACCATTGCCAGCCAGCCAAGGTGTCATGTCCCAGGGGAACAGCACACTGACCACCCCTACGTGAACCCCTGGGATGCAGAGGGGCCCCAGTGCTGCTGCTACTACCTGTCAGGCCACAGAGATGATGCTATGTCAGTTGCCCCTTGGCTGCATGTGTGGTGTTGTCAGAGAGATGCCCACCCTTGCAACCTGTACAGTCCTGAACATTGGGGACAGTCACTCAGAGACCCATACGGGTGTGTGTCACATGCATATTGGTGTGTAATGACATCCAGCAATGTCTGCACATACATGTAGTCTAGGGGGTAAAAACCCAATGCAGGGTACTCACCTGGCTGCCTTCTCCTGCTGTGACTTGCATGGGCCCAATCACAGCCTGGGGACTGGTCCATGGACACCGTCCTCTGATGGTACTGTGGCTGCAGGCACTGCTGCAGATGATCTACCTGGTCCTCAAGATCTATAACGGAGACAAGAAGAGGTGTGATGAGACCCTCACCATGCAGCAATGTGCCCTATGCTAGTCACACACCCTAGGCATCTGTGTGGCCAAACGTAATGGGGTCTGACCACCACCTGTGGCAGTCCATGATACACTCATTTCAGCAGCTGTAGAAGCACACATGGCATGGAGTGGGATGTTCCCCATGAATCTGGTCAGCCCTCTGTGGTATTGTTACTGGGGGGACTGGAGACCACTATATGGGGCCACAGCTCTCACTGCCATGTGGCAGCACCCAGGCATGGCAGGCATTGCCCCACTCCATGCATTGTGTACCTAGGTATGTATACCTCAACTGTCACTACACAAAAATGGTGGCATGGCCCATGGGCACAAGTACACCCACAACATACTTGGGGCATGTGCCAGCACAGCATGTTGTGGAGGGTTGTCTGTATGCACATAGAGCATGCCACAGGTGGCATTATGGCACATGTGAGGATGCAGCTATGTGGCAATGAGTGGACCCACATGCTGTATTGTCCCTGGATAGTACTGGGCCCTGCAGTGTATTCTCCCCAAGTTGGGAACCCAGTTCACAAGGGTGACAGCCACTCTGCCAGGCCATGGGCCCCCTGATGAATGGCTAGGACCCGAAGCATCGAGGTGAGTGGTTGTTGCAGTCACATTGGATGCAGCATAAGTGAACCATGCTCCAGTGGCATGCTTGTTGCTGCAGGAAGAAAAGCAACCTGCCCTTGCAAGTCTGCCATGCCCACCCGGGGGCTCGGATCTTGCTGAACCTGTGGAGAGCCTGAAAACCTGCCCAGGGATTTGAGCCATGTTCCTGCTCTGGCAATCAGCAGACCATGCATCTTTTTCCTGCTGCTACTGCTGCCTGTGGATCCTCTGAACTCCAATTCATAGAAGGGTCTTGAGAAGACAGAAACCATCCAATTCTAAGTGACCCCAATCCAGCCTGAAGTGAACCATGCTCCGGTGACTCGCTTGGAGCTGCAGGGAGAAAATCCGACTGCCCTTACAGGTATGTTGAGTGCTTGGTGCTTCTGGACTTTTTTAAAATCTCAAAGCCTTCACTAGATTTGGTGGATGCCAGCTCAGAGACTCTCTCTGATTGGTCCCCAGTCCTTGAACTTGTTCTGGTGCCTGCCGAAGAGCAGCGCCTCTGCCCCAGAGACTAAACTATTCAAAAAGTGTGCCTTTTTTAAACTCTCCTCATCTCTTATAGCTGTATAGCTCTTTTTAGTTTGCTGTTTAAGGTGTTTTTTTTGCTCTAAACCTTTTTTACAGTATTACAGCCCTCTTAAGTTGCATCTGTAGGATAGAGCGTTAAGCTACATTTTAAAGGTTTAACAGTGTTTACAGCCCTTTGAATGATACATACAGCATAGAATGCTAAGCTTAATAATTTTCTGACTATTATTTGAATTTAGAGCCACTGTAGATTTCTGCTCTCCTACCTGCCTGGTTCCCAGTCCTGCCACTCACTCCTCCCTGTTTCTACACCCAGTCCACCCTTTTTAGCCTCCTCCTTCTTGGTCTAACTGCCTGCCTCGCTCTTTTGTTTCAGTGAAGTCACTCCCCTACTGGCTCCTACTTAATCCCTCTCCCTTGTCTTCCCTCCAGGTCTGCCATGACCGCCTGGGGGTACAGACCTCGCCAAACCTCTGGAGAGCCTGAAAAGCAGCCCAGGGATCAAGCCATGATCCTGCTCTTGCAATCAGCAGACTATTATATTTTTATTTATTTATGACTTCAGTAACCGGGTAGGTGCACTGATCCCAGGGACTATTTTCAGGCATGACTTGGGCCAAACAATGCATAGAACAGTAGATAATCTGATAAATAATAAAAGGTCACAATAGCACACAAGATATAAGGTAGCAAAATACATAAATCCACATGATATGAGGCGATATAGTACATAAATCCGTTGTGCATATACATAAGAAATATATATATATATATATATATATATATATATATATATATATATATTTATAAAATGGCAAGAACAAATCTGGAAATCTCATTGGCCAAGAGACATCAGCTGACTATACGTTAAATCTCTATATATGCACAGTCATCCTGGTCCTAAACCACATCACACAATGAGCAAATCAGTCCTCATACAACCAAAACTATCTTTCATCAGTCTCCCTTCAACCAGAACTGATCTTCCATCATAAACATGGCTGCTGCCTTTACACTATAAGAAAACCTTCAACTGGACCCTAAAAATAAAACTACCTTAAATTAAAAATAAAATAAATTAATTAAATGTTGTTTCAAACAACATGAAGTCTTGCTATATTATGACAATTGCAGTATGACCGCAGGTTAGAACTGCTCCGGAGGTGAAATAGTTAACTTTCCATGCAGGCATGGAACTTAGAGCGCGAGCTCGGTTGAAAACTCTGTCTGTTGTGCTTCAAACGCAAACTGTCAGATTCTTTACTCCGCCTCACTGAACAGTCGCTCCGGAGATTTCTCCTTCTGCTCGGTTCATTTTGTTGGTTTAAAAGTATTATTTTTCGGTTTTTAGCCGAAATTAAACCGTAACCGGTCTGTTCAAGCTCTGTCTGTGGTAATGTAAGTAATAGATTGGTTTTACATTTATTTTTTCTGTGTGGAATTTGTAATTCTTTATCGGTTCAGTTTGAACTGATCAGGTTGTATTTAAAATCTACTAGTCCTTTTTTAAAGTGCGGTTCCCGGTTCTTATCGGTTCTAAAAAAAATGGATTTCATTATGGTCTTTTCCAAGACCCGTGACATGGTTGGGAACCGATAAGGGTGTCTTGCTTGGTGGATTGCCATAAACGGGCAAGTTGGTTAGGCTGGCATTATGTCTGAGAAACTCAAAAGAAAAACCGGACCCACTGGGTTTCAACACTGTAGTGCTTGTGGGGAAGCTTTTGCTAAGGCTGACCCACACACCACATATGTCTATTGTCTGGGGTTTGACCACCTCATTTCAGACTGCCAGATTTGTCACAATTTCCCTGCTGCCACCATAGATAAGAGAGTTGATAGGCTCAGGGAAAGGGATGCCAAAAAGTCCACTGACCCAGATGGCCAGCCGGTTGGTCCAACCCGAACGGAGGTCTCCCTCTGACCAGGCGCTACTTCCTAGAGGCAAGCAAGCCGGTTCTGAGGGCGGTTCCAGCAAAGGACTAGAAAGTCAGCTAGTGTAGAGCCAAAGTTCTCTCCCCAACTGCTGAGGAAATAGCTAAAGCAATTCAAATTGTCCAGTCTCTTTTCGGTTCCGACCGAACAGACACCTTCAGGTAGCGTTCGGTTCGGCCGATTCCACCAGTTCAAGATTATGATTTTGAGGATTTTTATGAACCGGGGAGGAAGAGGAATATGACGAGTGAATATGGTTTTGAAGATCTGGATGTGCCCATTGATCGGACATCTCTCCAGATAGACCCTAGGGTTTCTCCTCCAAGGCTTTCTGAGTCCCTTCTCATTTCATGTTTTATAAAAGTTGCTGAAACTCTCCAGCTCCCTGTTGAGGAAGCTGTTGATGACCAAGAGGAGCCAGACTATGTAGAAATGATGGATATTCCAGAGTCTAGGAGACTGTCTATTCCTTTGCATAAATCTTTTCGGAAACAGACAGTAAAAGTTTAAAAACTCCTCACACTATACCTCCTGTGGATAAAAGGATGGACAAGAGGTATACCTTATCAGGCTCTGACACTGATTTCCTCACTCAACAATGCAGCCATGTGGGGGTAGTGCAGGCTGCAGCCTGTGACAAAGCTAATATTCCCCTAGCTTCACACCCCCTGAGAAGGACTCCAGGAAGATTGATGCTATGGCAAAGAAACAGTACATGGCAGCATCTTTGGGACTCAGACAAGCAAATTATATGGCTTATGCTGCTAGGTACCAGAAATCCAGATGGGATACTGTGCTGGCCCTAGCGAAGCAAGTCCCTGACCAGCTTGCCAGGGAACTGGAACAGGTGGCTATGGATGGTATTGAGGCATCCAAGGTGCAATTTCATGCTGCAGTGGACTCTAATGATGTTTCATCAAGAGTCATGGCGACATCTGTGGCACTTCACAGGATGGCTTGGCTAAGATGTACTACCCTGTCTCAGGATACCCAGTCTAAGGCCATGGATTTTCCTGTTGTGGGAAATTCTCTATTTGGGGAGCAAACAGAGAATTACATGAAGAAAATGGATGAATATAGGACCACCTATAGGAGTGCACAGGCCAAGGAAAGGCAGGCCACTCCTCAAAAGAGGCTTCCTAGAGGCAGGGGCAGGCCTTTTCATAGGCTTTTTTACCAAGCCCAAGCTTCCTCCTCTGCCTATGCTCAGAGGGGGCTCTTTAGAGGGAGAGGCAGACGGGGTACAAGCAGGTCTGCTTCCACCCCTCAGCCCAAAGCCCCTGCCAAGCAGGCACCCTGATGGGATTGCCAGGGCCGATTCTCCTCTACCTGTAGGGGGCAGGCTGGCTTACTTTGTCCAGGACTGAAGTCTTTAACATCAGACAAGTGGGTCCTGGAAGTGGTAAGCCAGGGACTGGTTCTCAGCTTCAAAAATTTCCAAGGCTGAGAACCAGATCTTTCCACCTGCAACTCCATCAGAGGCACTCGCCCTAGAGGCAGAGGTCTCTACCCTCCTGGCTCTCAGAGCTGTGAAAGGGTTCCTCCCTACACCAGGGCAAAGGTTTGTACTCCAGGTACTTCCTTACCCCAAAAGACAGGAGAATGGCGGCCCATCCTGGATCTCAGATATTTAAACAAGCACCTTTTAAAGCCAAAGTTCAAAATGGTGACTCTGGGAATTATCCTACCTCTCTAAGGCCAGGGTACTGGCTAGCTTCCCTGGATCTCAGGATGCCTACTTCCATATTCCCATCAGAAGCTCCCATCGAAAGTACCTCAGGTTCGAGCTGCCCTCAGGCCACTACCAGTTCAGAGCAATGCCCTTCTGCCTCACTTCTGCCCCAAGGGTATTCACCAAATGCCTGGCTGTAGCAGTTGCCTACCTAAGAAGGCAAAAGATTGCCATCTTTCCTTACCTGGACGATTGGCTCTTAGTAGGCCAGTCCCCAGTCCAGGTCAGTTTACACCTTCAGATAACGCAGCAACTGCTTACCTTTCTAGGTTTCCTTCTGAATCTCTCAAAGTCAGTTCTAGAGCTGGTCCAGCTTCTTACCTTCATAGGTGCAGAACTGAACACACAGGAAGCCAGGGCCTTCCTCCCCCTGGACAGGGCAAAGACCCTAGTCTCCCTGGCCTCCTCATTTACCCTGCAGGTCTCCCGGTCAGCAAGGCATTTTCTACAACTCCTAGGACACATGGCTGCTTCCACAGCAGTTGTGCAAGGAGCAAGATTTCAGATGAGGGACATCCAGTTCCATTTGAGAGCTTTTTGGTCTCAAAGAAAGGATCCTCTTACCAAGCTGATCCCAGTAACTCGAACCCTGATCCAAGCCCTACAGTGGTGGCAGGATCAGAGCAACCTGAGGACAAGGGTTCCTTTTGTCACTCAGTCTCATTCTCTAATCCTTACTACAGATCGTACCTCTTGGGCTGGGGAGCTCACATGGGTGACCTCACCACCCAGGGTCTGTGGTCTCCCCAGGAATCTCTGCTCCACATCAACCTGTTGGAGCTCAGAGCAGTTTTTCTAGCACTTCAAGCTTTTTCCAAATCTGTTCAGAACAAGAGTATTCAGGTCAGAACAGACAACACCACTACAATGTGGTACATCAATAAGCAAGGGGGCACTCGGTCTACGGCCTTGTGCACCGAAGCGATGAAGTTGTGGTCTCTGGCTTACTCCCTGAACACCTCCCTTATGGCAGTTCACCTCCCAGGCAAGGGCAATGTCCTGGCAGATGCTCTCAGCAGGATTTCCCAGGGCCCCCACAAATGGTCACTGGATCCCCTGGTCTTGGGAGTAGTATTTGCCGGATGGGGCACCCTGCAGATAGATCTTTTTGCAGCCCCAGACAATCACCAACTTCCTCTTTTTTGCTGCAGGCCCCCAGTGTTGGGCTCACTCCCCCTGGATGCCTTAACCCTCAGTTGGGAGGGGAAGTTTCTCTATGCCTTCCCTCCCTTTCCTCTCCTGTTCAAAAGTGCTAGTCAAAATCAGATCCCAATCATGCAAAGTCATTCTGATAGCTCCGGATTGGGCCAGACAGCCCTGGTATCCACTCCTGCTGTCCTTAGCAGTCCATCCTCCCTGTCCCTTCCCAGGAATCACAATCTGTTAACCTGTGCCCAGGGAAGGGTCTGGTATCAGATCTCAAATCTCTCAATCTCAAGGCTTGGTTCTTGAAGAGTTACAGTTTGCTGATTTACACCTTTCCCAAGGTGTAATGGATATATTGAAGCCCATGAGGAAGTCTTCCACAGGGCTACCACAAATCCAAATGGAAACGGTTTTCCTTATGGTGCTCGGAAAAGCATATTCCCCAGTCTCTGCTGATCTACCCACAGTCCTGGATTATATGGTCACCTGAATTCTTTGGGGCTGAGACCAGCTACCCTGAAGGTGCACTTGGCAGCTGTGTCTGCTTTTATTTCAGCAGGTAAATCCTCTTCCCTTTCAGCTCATCCTGTATTTTCCAAGTTTTTAGGGGTTGTTTACACCAACCCTCCATCCAGGGATCCTGCCCTTGCCTGGGATCTTAATGTTTGCATTGCTCAGCTTATGCAACCCCCCTTTGAGCCCTTGTCTTCAGCTGAGCTCAAGTACTTGACTTGGAAAACTGTATTTTTGGTAGCCATCACCTCTGCCAGACACATAAGTGAATTACAAGCATTGTCAGTGGAGCAGGAGTTTATCTCTTTCACAGAGATAAGGTGGTCCTTCGGACTAACAGAAAGTTCCTGCCTAAGGTGGTTTCAGATTTCCACCTTAATCAATCTATTTCACTTCCAGTGTGCTTCACTGACCACTCCTCCTCTGGGGAGAGGATGCTGCACAGCCTAGATGTGAAGAGAGCCCTTAGTTACTACATAGATCGTACCAAGGGTCATAGGTTTGACTCCCTCCAACTGTTCCTCACCTATGGCAAAGCTGGTAAAGGGAAGCCAGCCACTAAAAGATCCATTGCCAGGTGGATTGTCTCTTGTATCCAATTCTGCTATGAGAAGTTGGGTAAAGTTCCCCCCTCAGGCCTGACGGTTCACTCTACCAGAGGTACAGCTGCTTCTCTGGCTGCTGCCAGAGACATTCCTATTCTAGAAATATGTCAAGCAGCTACCTGGAAAACAGTTCACACTTTTACCAAGCATTACTCCCTGGACATCCAGGCTAGGAGTGATGCTCGGTTTGGCACAGCCATGGTTCAGAGCCTATTTCCTAGGTAGGTTCTGTCCCTCCTCCATGGGGGTACTGCTGTGTAGTCTGCAATTGTCATAATATAGCAAGACTTCATGTTGTTTGAAGAAAAAATTACTCACCTTAGTAATGTTGTTTCTTCTAATGGAGTCTTGCTATATTATGTCTCCCTCCTGCCTGCCCCTCTCAGAACCTCTGTTTTGGGGATGTGGGTGGGCAGTACAGGAATTGGCACTTTTTGATGCCCACCTTGTTGTTTTCACCTACCTTTTGGGTGAATTGGTGTTGTGTTTTTGCATTTTTGGGTCTCCTGACTTGAGTCTTTGTTTTAGGCCAAAAACAGTGTTTATGTTAGTAGCCAGTTGGCTAGTGTAGGTTTACAGCTTCCACACAGAACCTTAGTGAGTTTTAGCTCGTAAAGATCTGACAGTTTGCGTTTGAAGCACAACAGACAGAGTTTTCAACTGAGCTCGTGCTCTAAGTTCCATGCCTGCATGGAAAGTTAACTATTTCTCCTCCGGAGCAGTTCTAACCTGCGGTCATATTGCAATTGTCATAATATAGCAAGACTCCATTAGAAGAAACAACATTACTAAGGTGAGTCATTTTTTCTTCCCTGATCATCACACTCTCCTTACACACATAAACAAATTAGAAACATTAAGTATTGTTTATAGTTTTCATTACAACAGTTTGTTTACTAACAGTGAAAAATCCCCCTTCTGTCTTTATCTGCTCATCAGGGAAATCTCTTATGCTTGCCTTGACAGTGATATAATTGAGCCTCTGGCTCTAAAACAGGCCTTTGTTGTCTGTGTGTACAGAATGTCAGGAGAGTAACATTCTACAAGTGGAATAGAGCAGAATTTTGAATCCCTGTATTCCATGGTAAACATTCCATGATAAACATTCTATGTCTTGAGTGTGGGGAAAAACAGAAAACAAAAATCACGATGAAGAAAGTAGGCAATACAGTAATACTTTATAAACAAAAAGGAAAGGTGGGAAAACACAGTTAAATAGGCAGAGGCAGACCCAAAGTGCCCAAATACATTGTTAATGTTAATAAAAGCACGTACATTTGAAACTTATATAGCGGAGTTTTCAGGTGAAATCTACCCCCCTTGCCCACCAAAAAAAGGCAACCTGACAGGTTTAAAGTTTTTTTTTCCTTACTAACCTTTCACCTCAATCCTATAGCAGTTTTCCTTTTATGTACTAGACCACAGCACACAAGTAAAAAACAAAATAAAGAGAAGGTTGCCTTCAATGAGACTATGTAACTACAGTACAGTGTAATGAAAATTAAGTTTTAAACACAGCTTATGCCTTAAAAATTTACAAATGTCACAGTGTATATGATAAAATTTACACGTGACAGAGAAATTATTTATTTTCAACAAACTCTACTAATAAATACTTTTACTGCAAAGTACTGTACTAGTTAACCTACTGCTGACGTATCCTATTTTATGCATTAATAGGTACTCCTTTTTTCAGTTTTTAGATGTTTTAGCAGTGTAATGTATTATAAAATGGTCAAGAAAAATCATGTCTCCTGATTGGTTGACAGGGCTTGGAATCCAGTGGTATAAGGAATAACAACCACCGGGTTGGGAACATTTTCCAGCCAGCTGTGCAAAGGCCACCCCGAAATAAATGTTTTCCCCACATTCTGTAATGGAATGCCCAACCTCCACGTTAGTAAAGAATCTGACTGGCAAGTGAAATCATCAAAATTTAAAAAATACCATAGAAACATAGAAACATAGAATTTGATGGTAGATAAGGACCGCTTGGCCCACCCAGTCTGCCCATTTCCCTGCCTACTAGATAAGCTGCAGATCCTAGTTAACCAGCAGCCTACTTCTTCCTACCCCCAACCCCTAGAATTGCCTTATGGCTGTCCCATACATACTTGAATTCCACAACTGTTTTTGACTCCACGACCTCCTCCGGAAGGCCATTCCATGCATCCACAACCCTCTCTGTGAAACAATACTTCCTTAAATTACCTCTGAGCCCCCCCCTCTATCTTCAAATTTCCGCCTGTTCTTGCACACCTCTTTTTTTTGAAAGATGCTACTCTCTTGGACTTTGTTGAATCCCTTGAGGTACTTGAAAGTTTCTATCATGTCCCCCCTCTCCCTCCTTTCCTTGAGGCTGTACATATTAAGCTCCTTAAGTCTCTCTTCATATGTCTTCCAGTGCAGACCCTGCACCATTTTAGTTGCCCTCCTCTGGACAGCTTCCATCCTGTCTATGTCTTTGCGAAGACTGGGTCTCCAGAACTGCATGCAGTACTCCAGATGGGGTCTCACCAGCTGTCTGTACAGAGGGATAATAACTTCCTGTTTTCTACTGGTGATGCCTCTCCCTATGCATCCCAGTATCCCCCCAGCCCTCCTTGCTGCCCTCTCACATTGCTTGCCCACCTTTAGGTCATCTGATATGACTACCCCAGGTCCCTTTCCATTTTTGTTGTTGTTAGTATCTCACCCCTCATTGTGTACTCTTCCCCTGGGTTTTTGTTTCCCAGGTGCATTACCTTGCTCTTCTTAGCATTGAATCTAAGCTGCCATACATTTGACCATTCCTCTAACCTTGCCAAGTCCCTTTTCATCCTTTCCACCCCACCTTGTGCATCAAATCTGTTGCAGATCTTTGTGTCATCTGCAAAGAGACATACTTTTCCTTCAGTCCCTCTGCAATGTAAGCATAAAGACATTGAAGAGGACCGAGTCCTAATACTGAACCCTGTGGTACACCACTAGTAACCCCTTCTTCAGAGTGGACTCCATTTATTATTACTCTCTGTGTCCTATTCTCCAGCCAATTTTTACCCAGGCTGTTATCTTGGGACCCACTCCCAGGCTAACTAACTTGTATATTAATCTTTTGTGTGGGACTGTGTCAAATGCCTTGCTAAAGTCTGGGTATGCCATGTCCACAGCCCTCCCTGATCTACTTTGGTCACCCAGTCAAGAAATCTATCAGATTTGTCTGGCATGACCTTCCTGCTGTGAATCCATGCTGCCTTGGGTTCTGTGCCCCTCTGGCCTCTAGATACTTGACAATTCTTTCCTTCAGAAGTGATTCCATCATTTTCCCTACCACTGAGGTTAAACTAACAGGTCTGTAGTTTCCTGCTTCTGCCTTGCTCCCACTTTTGTGAAGGGGAATCACATCTGCCCTCCTCCAGTCCTCGGGTACCACCCCATCCTCCCATGATTTGTTAAACAGGATAGTCAGTGGTGTCACTGATTCTACCCTTAGTTCTTTTAGAATTCTGGGATGACTCCCATCAGGCCCCATTGCTTTGTCCACCTTCAGTTTTAAGAGTTCTTTCAGAACCCTTTCTTCTGTAAATGGGCTGGTATCAACTTCTGTATCCAGAGTGTTTCTACTGTTTGTTTTAGGTACCTCCCCCTCTTCCTTTGTAAATACTGAGCAAAAATATTTGTTTAGTATCTCTGCCTTTTCACAGTCACCCTCTACCCACCCTTCCACCCTTTATTAAGCCTCACTATCCCTCCCTTGGTCTTCCTTCGCTCCCTGATGTACCTATAAAAGGTTTTATCCCCCTTCTTAACTGAGTTGGCTATCTTCTCCTCAGTTTGGGCCTTTGCTGTTCTGACTGCCATCCCAGCTTCCTTTTGCTTTAACTGATACAGTTCTCTGTCCTGCTCCTTCTGTGATTCCTTGTACTTCCTGAAAGCTTTCTTTTTCTCTTGAACCTTCACTGCCACTTCCTTTGAGAACCATAGTGGTTTCTTACATCGTTTAGTTTTGTTTATTTGCTTCACACAGAGGCTTGTTACCTCTGTGATGGCAGTTTTATTCCCCATTGTTCTTCCACCCTCCTTCCTGCCCATTTGCTAGTGCATTCCTTAGGCACTCACCCATTTTGGCAAAGTCAGCCCTCCTAAAGTCCAGTACCTTTGCCTTTTTATGGCTTGACTCTATTGCTGTGTTTATTGTGAACCATACTGTTCGATGGTCGCTAGTTCCCGGATGGCTACCCACTTCTACATCTGTGATCTTCTCTTCATCTCCATTTGAGAGAACCAGGTCTAAGATTGCTCCCTCTTGAGTCGGCTCCAATACTAGTCATCTAAGGCATGCCCCCTGTAGGGCATCTAGAATAACCCCACTCTTCGAAGTGGCTGCTGCAACTGCACTCCAGTTAACATCTGGCATATTCAGATCACCCATCAGCAATATCTCCCCTTTTTCTGCCATACTAAGTATACTTTCTATCATTTCCTTGTCCATTTCCTCCCCCTGAGAAGGGGGTCTGTATGTCTAACCTGTCTTGGATTGTGGTGCCATTGCGGTCTCAAATTTACCCACGCTTCTTCTCCTCCCTGTTTTCCTTTTGTTCTGTTGCTTTGATTCCTTCCCTTATGTAAGAGCTACTCCTCCTCCTCTTTTACCCTCTCTGTCCCTCCTGTAGATAGTGTATCCTGGTATGTTTACATCCCAGTCATGGTTTTTGTGAACCATGTTTCTGTGACTCCACAATATCCAGATGTTCCTCCTCCATCAAGGCCACTAATTCAGGAAGCTTGTTACTCAGACTACGGGCATTGGTACTCATTGCTTTCCATTTTTTGATGGCTTTACCTTCTGTTGCAGCATCCCCCACTGACCTTTCTACCTCGGTCTTTTTCTCATTTAGTATCCTGTTTTGTAGGGAGAGGCTGGGATTTTCCTGCTGCCTATCAGTGCCTCCCCCCTTGACTAGTTTAAAAGCTTGCCAATGAAGCATTTAAACTGATTGCTCAAAAGACTTGTTCCCTTCCTGGACAGATGCAGACCATCCTGCCAGTATAGGCTGGTGTCCCTCCAGGTGGACCCCAGTCCCCAATGAAGCCAAACCCCTGTGCTCCACACCATTTTTTCAACCATTCATTAAACTGCATGGTGCAAAGTATCCTTGCCTCACTCATGCCATTGACAGGCAGCACCTCTGAGAAGGATACTGTGTGTGCTACTTGTCTTAGGTCCCTCCCCAGTTCTATAAAGTCCTTCTGCACTGCTCTGATCTCATGTTGAGCAAAGTCATTTGTCCCTAGGTGGACAATGATGTCCAGCTCAGACTCCCGTGCAGCTGTTCTCGTGATCCTGAGGATGCGCTTCCTGTCCCTCCAAGCCATGGCACCAGGCAGGCACCTTACTTCAGTTTTCCCTGCTCCCCCCGGTTCTATCCCCCTAATAATGGAGTCCCCACCAGGAGCTGCTTCCTTTCTTTGTGGTGTCCTCTGCCTCCTTCCTGTGGGCCTCCCTTGTGACAGGTGTCCTCAGCCTCTTTAATCTCCTCTGTGGGTGCATCCATGGGGGCCTGTGCTCCCCCAGAATGGTGTATGGATTGTGGAGTGGAACAACTGATTGGGTGTGCCTCTGTTCCACCATCCTCACCCTCCCTGAGCCCACTGTGGTCCAACTGCTGTGCTTTCTTTGCAACCTCTGAGGTAGTGGTGGTGGCTCTGGTGCTCCCTGGATGGGGAAGATTCCCTTCCTACCATCCAGTCTGGCCAGGGGGAAGGTTCCCTTACTGCTGTCCAGTGTGGCCTGAAGACGGGAAAATTCCTCCCTCAGGGCAGAGAGCTGTCTGCAAATAGGGCAGCATCTCAGCCTCCAGAAAGACTCCAGGAAGACTGCTGCCCCACAGCCATTACATTGCACTACTCCCCACATGATTATGTACTTTTTTCTTTGTGTGTATGTGTGTTTGTGTGTGTGATTGGTTTGTTATATAGAAATATATATATTATACAATGTGTATGCTTATATTTTCAGTGCTGTGTGCTAGAGAGAATATGACATTGATATGCACCTTGCACTCTTGAGGAAATGATGTCAGAACCGGGTATAAAGGAACTATTTCCAGGGGTGGGTGGGGTGAGGGGTGGGAAGGAGTTGAGCCTAAACTGTGCCCTCACAAAACAATCAGCTAAGAGCTCTGACCCACTGCTGCGATGAGTGCCTTCCTGTCAGCAAGATACCATACACAACAATTTGACAGAGAAAATCCCCTGCTAATCAAACAGAGAAAAATTCAGACATCCAAGTCAGACACAGGTAAACCTCCCCAGCCCCAAAACAGCCTGGTGGTTTGTGCTCTGAAAGCAGTCAGCCCCAAAATAAGTCAGTTGTGCTTTAAACTCTTCCTGAACTGAAAATCTTAAGAATTGTAACAAGACTGTCTTTTCCTGATAATTCTAAGTTCCTTATTTCACCTTTCAGTTAGAAGTGGCCTCCACCTGCAGAATATCTGCTACAAACCAAAGACAATTGTAAGGTTCACCTCCCTCTGTTGAGAGCACAACTCGCTTTCTTGCAAATCCTATGTTCAGTATTGCAGCTCCCCGCAAGAGGTAGTTTGACTTGAAAAAGTCTAGCTGTTCTGATGAGTTTGTTATAAAACACTTGCTTATAATACTATTGTTCTCAGGTCTGTTACCAAAGCTATTGGCTGATAAGTAGCTATGATGTAATCACTTCCTGAGAAAGTCTGGAATTTCCTTTTAAGGCACACAAAGATAAACACAAAAAACAGTTTACTGTCTGGGTCAAATACACAACCTGTACCTGCACTTATTTCAGGATTTGTGACAAATGTTTAGCCCAGGGTTTAAACTCTTCCTGCACTGAAAATCTTAAGAATTGTAACAAGACTATGTAACAAGATTATGATCCCATAACACAAATGAGAACAAAATCTCACACAATAAATCAAGTAAACCTTAGTGGCCATTGCTAGCTGCATCACTGTCCCTCTCCTAAACTGAACTGCAGCATTTTTCTGAGTAGGCCACACATCCCGCTGTTCGCAGTAGATGAACAACACTCAGCTTCAGGAAACTGTCCTAACAGCTGATTGCACACTTGTTCACCCTTCTCTCCCAAAGCACTGACAAATAATTGAAACCGCTTCTCTCCCACATTCGCTGAGTAATTTCCCCCTCAGCATACACATGATAAAATGTAGGAATCGTAGTGCAATCCAGCCATAGCTTCATCCCTGTCATGCCACACGCCAGTCCCCACTGTGACACAAAGCTCACATTTGTAGTCTGGGTGTATAGATGAATCACCGCAGCAGCAGTAAAAAAAAGAAACTGATACTTATCATGGCACTGATGTAACTTGCAATCCATAGAGGTAATCGGCCGGTGACACAGACTATCAGTTAACTCAAACGTACAACACAACGCGAGTGCAGAGAGGCATTGAAAAAAAAAAAGCTGATCACTTCCCGAGATAGAAGTGACCGGTGCACAATGGTAGGCACCAAAAAGTTAAAGAAGTCCACCCCAGCGCGGCAAAAACTTCCTTAGCTGATGGGGGTGCCCAGTCCCCCATCGGCTTCACAGTCCCCCTTCAAAGCTGTCTGGTGCCACGCTAGGAGCCCACCCCAGCATGGCAAAAGCTTCATTTGCTGACAGGGGTGCCCAATCCCCGTCGGTTTCACTGCCCCAAAAATGTTTGTATGCCATGCTGGGAGCCCACCCCAGAGTGGCAAAAAAATTCCTTAGCCGATGGGGGTGTCTATTCCCCCATCGGTGTCATTGTCCCCCCCAAGCCACACTGGGAGTCCACCCCAGTGTGGCAAAAGTCCCTTGTGTGTAAATAAATTAAAAAAAATCCTGAAACAAAAAACTTCCTCGCTGATTTTTGCTCCCTCCCAACCTGCACCCACCCTCTGTGTACCCACATCCCCACACCCCCACCTCACCCCAACCTCAACCCATACTTACCTCTGGAGCCCGGCGCGATGATCTTCAGTGGACTGGGAACACGTCTGCACTCTTCAAAGCCGACCACGAACTGAAGAAATGCTGGTAAGCTGTATAATGGCATAAATTGATTTTTTTCAACTTTAGTGCATATCTCAACCATTTCTGGGAATATCTTCACCAAATTTTCAACATGGGGTTTTTGGGGCCCCACCTCATGAACTGTAACACTGTTATTTTGTTAATCGGTCCCGAAAGGTGGTTCCGCAGTCGCTGTGCAGAACCACCTTTCCAGAATGATTAATGAAATGACAGTGTCACAGTTCATGAGGTAGGCTCCCAAAAACCTTATGTTGAAAATTTGGTGAAAATATTCCTCAAAACGACTGTTTTACGAGAGTGCATTGCGCAGTTCCTACGCACGCTTGTAACTTCGAGCATTTTTAATATTTTCACTCCAGATTTTCAGTATTGCTGTTTTACCACACCTCCTTATGAACAATACAACTGTCATTTTTCACATCTCACCTGAAATGTGTTTTCGCCCATGTAGCGCAAAATGGCGCGGTCGGTGTACTAAATCAATATTCCGGACAGATTAATAAAATCACAGTGACACTGTTCATGAGCAGTCATCTTAAACTGGCTATGTTGAAAATTTGGGGAAATATTCCCCAAAACAACTGTTTCTGCGTGCATTGCACAGTTCAGCCTTTTCGTAACGAGCATTTTAATATTTTCACTCCAGATTTTCAGTATTGCCATTTTACCACACCTCCTTATAAATAGTACAACTGTAATTTTTCACATCTCACTCGAAATGCATTTTCGCACATGTAACGCACAATGGCGCGGTCGGTGTGCGAAATCAATATTCGGATCAGATTAAGAAAATCACAGTGAAGTAAAGTGCAATTCATAAACTACAACAAGTAGACTGTTGTTTGCTAATGTTGTTGGTAATTGCTATTTTTTTACCATTCAAAAAAGTTTACCAAGGGACTATTTTATCTCGATGTTTCAATTAATTCTCTATTCTGTATTTAAATAAATGTTACAACGTTTTCAAAATATAAACACCTTGTCAGTGTCCTTTTTTCCATAGTTATTTCCTATTTTATAAGCGCAATAAGACACTCCAGGGTGGTGGTTGTTATGTGATAACTGTACACCTAGGTGCGGAAGGACACTCGGCCTTCGGCCTCGTGCCTCACCACGCACCTAGGTGTGCGGTTATCACATAACAACCACCACCCTATCATGTCTTATTGCTTACAGATATATATATATATAAAGATAGATAGATATGAAATTGATATACAGCAAGTTGCATAGAAGATAATCAATGTTCCTCTGGAGTAGCATGAAAAGGATAAATTGGGGCTAGTAGAGGGAATGAGAGGGGAAGGGGTATGAGAAGAAGGGGAATTGGAGGATTTACAAAGGGAGTTGCATAGGCAAGAAACTCCTGTGGTAAGTGCAGGTGGGAAATAAAAACTACTCAGGAAAGCAGTGCCAGCGGGAAGTCTCCAGGAGACAATCTTTGAGGTAAGATTTGAATTGGCAGTGGGTGTGAATGGAGTGGAGCATGGTAGGCAGTTTATTTCACAGAATAGGGGCTACCACAGACAAGGCTCTATCACCCATATTGGTGGATACTCTGGGAACATTTAGAGAAGGAATTCTGTTTGAGTGGAGGCCGCGGTGTAAAGTTTGGATCTTGAGGAGGGCTGCAAGGGGAGATTCCTGGCCACTACAGATGGTGGAATCCACCATGCAGCAAAGGGCAAGGTTATGTGACCCTACAGTGGAAGCCTTCATGGTGAATTGTAAATGACATAGTTGTGTGTAGTGAAAGGGGCTAGCAAGGTGAAATGACAGGCACTGTTGCAGGCAGAAGAGAGCTTGGCCATAAGGGTTGTGGATGTCCTAGCACAGATGGGGGAGCAGTAGTCCAAGATTGGTAGTAGATTCCCCTGGATGATGGCAAGTCAGGCCTCTGGGGTCAGGAATTATCAGAATCTGTAGGCAGCACCTAATGTTTAGTGAAACCTTCGAACTAATGGGTTGATGGGCTCAGAGAAAGAGAAGAATTGGTTGAGTAGAACACCTAGGTATCTGAAAGTATTGACATCTTCAAGGGCTTGACCATAAGGGGAGATGACATTGAGAGGGGGGTGAGTTTTGGATTTGGACAGGAAGGGCTTGCATCCGAACAGCACAGATTTTGTGTTTTTAGCATTAACTAAAGGAGGTTATCAGCAAACCAATTGTGGGCTGCAGCATAGTTTTGAGTTAGAACAGAGGAAATGCGGGCAGGGGATTTATCACTGTAGAAAAGTACAAGGTCATCAGCATAGAGGAAAGAGTGGCATCTGAGACTGTCAAAGGGATAGGAGTTAATAAAGAGAATCGAAGAGGGCCAAGAATGGAGCCCTGGGGGACACCTGTTGAGATGGGCAAGGTGGGGAAGCAGGCTGGGCCAATACTCACAAATTGGGAAAGATCAGTGGGGTAGCTCATGAACCAGGAAGTAACCTCCTGGGAATAGCCAAGGCAATGTAGTTTGGAGAGAAGGAGGAAGGTATGGATGATCATGTTGAAGGCTTTGGATAGGTCTACAAAAACTGTGCCAGTGGCATTACCATGTCCATGTTTATGAGGATGTGGTCGGTCAGTAGTGTGAGGGCAGTAGCGGTAGAATTGTTCTTGCGAAAGCTATGCTGTTGGCTACACAAGACATTGTATTTGCCAATGTTCTCAGCAAGCTGATGGTAGATAGCCTTCCTGAGTAGTTTGCTAAGGTTGGGGAGGATGGAAATTGGATGGTAGATGTCTGCGGATAGAGAGTCACTAGCTTTGAAGATGGGAATCACCTTGGCAGTCTCCCAGGGGTCAGGTATGGAGGCGGTAGAAAGGGCAAGGTTAAAGATACAAATGAGTGGTTCAGTGATGGATGGGGAGATGAGCCTGAGGAAGACTGGAGATTGTCCATCAGCCCCAGTGGAGCCATAAATTGGGAGGCTTTTGAGAAGCTTAGCAGTGTCAGCAGTTGAGAGAGCTCTGAAATAAAATGGGGGGGATTTGGGGATGGGTAGTAGGCCTGGTGGAAGTCGACAGGGGGTTTGAATGGAAGCCAAGCAATTTGACTGGCCGTTTGGGAGTTTACTTAGATACATGGCTAGATTAGAGAATTTGCCATTGAAAACCCTGGTCACTTCCAGCGGGTCTGTAATGAGTCTGTCTGGGGAGTTTAGTTGCAGGACTGCCTTACTGGAGTGAGGGTTTAGAAGGGAGCCAATGGATGCCCAGAATTTCCTAGGGTCTCCAAGGTTAGCCTGTTGTTGATTATTGAAATGAGTCTGTTTCAGGGTATTTGTCCAGATGTTTGCATAGATTCCTATGGCACCTTTAGGCATCCCAGAGGACAGAGGAAGGGGATGCCTTGTAGGTGGACCAAGCATAATCCCTATCCTTCATAAGGTTGAGGAGGTCTTTTGTGAACCAATGCAAGCAACCACCTCTGACCCTTCTTATAGTGACAGGAAAGTGCCTGTCCTGTAGGATCATAAGGGTCTGTGTAAATAGGGTTACTGACAGCAGCTCCAAGTGAGCCACCGGAGCATGGTTCACTTTAGCAGTGGCTTTTTCCATGCCTCTACTGCAGCCTGCGGATCCTCTGAACTCCAGTTCATAGAAGGGTCTTGAGAAGAGAGAAGCCGTCCGATTTTAAGTGACCCCAACCCAGCCTGAAGTGAACCGTGCTCTGGTGGCTCACTTGGAGCTGCAGGGAGAAAAGCTGACTGCCCTTGCAGCATTTTACACCAGCATTTCGCACCCGCTCTCCACCTTCCCCCCACCTCACCCATGCTGGGTGGACCTTTACTTTTATAAAGTCCAGCAGTCAGATGACCAAGTGTCCTATTTTCCATTGGCTTCTTGTACAAGGCTGCCACAAGAGGATAGTCAGTTTGAACATAGATTTCATTACTCTAAGCTTTCTCTGACTACTAAAATCTTTTGGCAAAAGCATTATCTCTGCTGTCTTGTTTAGGAATAGCTGTTGTCTCATTTTGCCCTTGATAAGCATCAAATGTTTTTTGCTGTTGACCATTTGTCCTTTTAGGTTTCTCCTACTTTCCCACTAGGACATAAACTGCAACACTCTGACTTAATTAGCTTACTTTAATTTCTACCCTCTATCCCTTGCCACTTTTCTTGTGGGAATTTCACCCAATACCTACTGGCTGTGCCATTCAGATGGAGCTTCCCTATCCTCACATGGCTGAATCCATCTCCTGGCAAGAAGCAGCTCAAAGGTCACTGCCCTCTGCTTTTTCCTATTATTGCCCCTTGTTCATAGCTGTTCTTTAAGTGGGTTACTCTTCTACACCATCTGGCTGCTTATATCATGTTTTTAAGTATGGTACTCCGCTGCCTGGGGGGCTGCTGTCTACACTTTTACTGCTACTGTGTCTAAATGGAATTGCACTATATATCCCCAATACCCACAAGACTAGCGCCACTTCATTGCGACCTCTTGATTTCTGTTTTTCCAACTTTATTGCAGACTCTCGGCCTGTGCCTGCCTATAACCTCCTCATTTACAGCAAGGGTTGTACTTACCATGTTTTTTTCACTCTTAGAAAGCAGTTACTTATGCGTGTCATTCCCTCAACCTTCTATAGTGATAAACTTCCGTTCCTCATCATCCTACTAATCCTTCTATATGGAGATGTTGAATTGAATCCAGGTTCCCCTGCACACTTTTCATCTGCTGATATATCTGCGATCTCCAACAAAGGGCTCTTTATTGCCCGTATGAATATTAGAAGTCTCACCTGTCACTTTGCTGATCTTGAGGTGTGGGTCAATGTTTACAAGCCAGACATTCTATGCCTTTCCAAAACATGGCTTAAGTCGGAGATACCTGATTCTTTTTGCTCCCTGGCTAACTATTGCTTGATTCACAGTGATAAGCTGTCCTCAAAACATGGTGGTGGAGTTGCTTTGTTCCACAAAGACCACCTCAGCATAGTAACTGTTCCTGCCTCTGCCTTCTCTTCTGTTTGTGAATCCCTACATGCAACTCTTGCCTTAGGTGCCAAGAAACTCCACATTATCTGTGCCTACAATCCCTCTACTGAGGGAATAGCTGGTCTGCTGGGCTTACTTGTTCAAACCTCTCAAAACTCCAAACATAATGAGGTCATCATTTTGGGAGACCTAAACCTTAACTGGCTGGGGACTGCTCATAGTACATTGCTCTCACTGACACAAAGCTACAACTTTTACCAACTGCTAACAGAGCCCAATAGAACTACTCCATCATTACAATCATCTACCCTCATTGATTGGGGGACTGGTAAACTGCCTGGAGCATGTATCTACTTCAGCACCTTGGCTGATGCGCTAACTGACCATTGTCCAACTTTCTGCATCTTGTCCCCAGTGGCACTTCCATCCCCTCCACCACGATTCATCACCCTTACCAATTTCGTTAACCTGAAGGAATAGGCATTTCTATATAATGTTTCCAGAAATGACTGGTCTGGAATTTATCAATCCTGTGATGTTGAGGTCGCACTACATATTTTCCTTGATGAATTCCTGCCTATTCAGGGCAAGCATGCTCCTAAGGTTACTAGGAGGGTCAGAGGTAAACAAACAAGATGGCTTCACAAAGACCTGCTGGCAAACTTGCACCTTAGGGACAAACACTGGAAGAATTGCAAACTATCAGGGCTGCAATCAGATTATAACACCTACAGAGCTCTTTGGAACTCCTGCAAAAAAACAAGTCAGAGCTTCCAAGATTAACTACTGTAAAGACCTATTATCAAGCTCTGATGGTGACCCCAGGAAATTCTGGGCTCATGTTAAGTCTTTTCTCGAGGTTTCTCAGTTGCTTACCCCTGGTGACATGGTACTAAATGGCATTCACTATAATGACTTTTACCATAGCAAACTCTTTCAATTGAATGCTCTCCGATCTGTCACAGTATACTTTCTTCTTCCCACCTACTCAAACACCCTCTCAGTCCTCTCCTACCCACCAGTCAGCCACCACATGTTCTCCTTCTTGCAAGCTACCTAATACCCCACCATTTCACTTTAAGGCTATCTCTAGGCCAGAGGTCCTGAAACTGCTGATATTTATCTCTGATAATACTAGCTCTGACTCCCTAGAACCTTGGCTTCTGAAGCTTGCTGCTCCCCTCATTGCCGCTCCTTTGGCTAAAATCTACACAAAGTTGCTGTCTCTTTCAGCGTAGTCATGGACCTCTGGAAAATTGCTTGTACAATGCCTGTTTTCAAAAAATGTGACCCTAAGGAAATCACCAACTACATGCCTATAGCCATTCTTTCAGTCTCAAGCAAAATTCTACAGAAACTTGTTGCTAACCAAACTATTGACTACCTAGCTAAGTACAACCTTCTTTCTGAAACCCAGCATGGTTTCAGAAAAGGTCATAGTACATCAACGGCTCTTCTCAAACTCAAGTCAGATATGCTTTCCAACATGGATGCTAGACTACTAACAAGCAGTTTTTATAGACATTACAAAGGCCTATTATCTTGTTGATCATCCCCTTCTTCGCTCCACTCTTCAAAATCTGAGGTTTTCACCCCCTGTTGTTGACTGGTTTAGTAGCTATCTGTCAAACAGGACCCAGACTGTGAAATTTAACTCCTCCTTATCTGACAGTACTATCATTAACATTGGGATACCTCAGGGCTCTAGCCTGGTGCCCCTTCTTTTCTCACTTTTTATTAACAATATTGCTGATATTTTTCACTCCTGTTAGTCCATTCTCTATGTAGATGATCTTGTCTTCTATTCCAGCTCTGCCGATATTGCTTGCATAAATGCATCCCTTTCCTCTGACATTAAACATTTACAAAACTGGCTGTATGACCATAAGCTGGTGCTCAATGCAAAGAAAATGAAAGCCATGTTACTAGGCTCTGCCGCTAAACTCAAGGCTTGTCACACATCCCTGATGGTATGTGACTTAGGAGGCTCACAAATTGAGTGTGTAATGTCTTTTAAGTACCTGGGAGTCCTCCTTGACCAATACCTGGATTTCAATCTTCATATACAGTCCACCTGCAAAACTGTGAATGCTAAACTGGGTATCACTTACAAAACTAGCTACATGCTGACCTCATCTGCTAAGCTGGCTATCGCTAGAGATATCCTGCTCCTTGCCTTTACATACGCTGCTCCCATTTTTGCTGCCATTCATAAAAATACCCTTCATAAATGGGACATTACTTATAACAATATATGTCATTATACCTCCTTCTCTCTTTGTCTCAAGCACCATTGCCAGCTCTACAGAGACCTGAAGTGGCTGTCTCCCTCTGCCTGCCGGCAATACTCTCTAGGCTCCCTTATTGATTTTGTAATCAGACAACAAACTCCCTCCTCACTTGCAGTGTTGTTGGTTCCCCAAACCTCGACCCATTGGCTGTGATCAGCTGATAAGTCTTTAATCAACGTACCAAGGTGTTGCACATCCAAAGGAACTGGTGCTTTCCATCATGTTGCCCCCAGCTCTGGAACTCCCTTCCTCTAGCACTTTGGCAGTCAAAATTCCATCTTAGCTTCAAAAGGGAGCTGCACTGTTATCTATCTCTTGCAGACCCATGCAGTTACGTTGATCCCACTTGATTACATCACACCTTCACTTACTTCCAGTCCTACAATACACAAGATCACACCCCTACAATGCACCCCCCCCACAAACCCTATCATCCCTGCAGGTTTCTCCTTGCCTTCCCTCTTATCTCCCTTTGAAAGTTAATTGCTGTTATCAATCTTAATTTACTTCCACATTGCACTGTGCTTGCTTTTCACTGTTTCTTCCTACACTGTCTCCCTCTTATATTATTACATCATGAAATGTACATTTAACTGAATTTTATCATTTTACAAACTGCTATGACCTGTTCTACATGTAAACTTTTATGAATCCTTGCCTTATGTAGTGTTGTTTTTGACTGCTTGTATCATCTCTCCTGAACTGTTTTGACCTGCCTTAAATGTTATTGTTCTGTACTTATGAAATGTTATCTGTCTGTATTTTTTGTTGTACTTTCCCGGGTTATGCCTGAAAATAGTCAATTCTGGCTAGTGCACTTACGCGGTTAACAAAAATTAAATCAATTTCTTTTTTTTTTTGCAATAAAGCTTGGAAACAGTCATCTACTTCCTTGTGCTGCTCTTGACTTTGCTTAGGAGTGCAGTCAACTTACGGTGCTTTTGTTAGGGTGTGGCATCCCCTGCCAGCCCGGATGTGGCATCAATGGGGCAACACCGGATAGTATCTGCCAGACCTGTGCCACTGATGCAGGTGTCCCATGGCATCCCCTGCTGTTTGGCCAAGGTGCTCATGGCCATATGCTGGCATAGGTTCATCCCAGTAACATTTGGTACCTCTGTAACGCAAGTGGTCAGAAAGGGGTGGCCCATGCCCATGCAGGTATGTTGGAAGCAACCCATTGGGGGCCACATCATTAGTTGGGTGGCTGTCCTGTCATACACATACCTTATACACTTCAGCCACGCACCACACTGTACTCACCTGATCTGGGGACTGTGCCCCCTGCCACCATGGCCCATAGATCCCACTGGCAGCTCTTCTCCTGCTGCTGCAGATCAGTGTACTGGTGGCAGCATTTGTCCCCAGTGTGCTCTACTCCAGTGCACCTCATGAGACATCGCTGCATAGAGGCCCAGACTTCACAGCTGGACTTGTCTGTCCCTCCTGCCTACCCAGGAGCTGAACTGGTCCTCCCTCCTAACCACAAGGTAGACCAGGTTGACTAGTTCCATCTCAGTCCAGCACATTTCACACTGTACAACCACCCTGTGACACCTGCCAGCCATGGTTTGGTGCAGTAGTGTGTTGAGGAGTAGCTGGGCATGCTGCTTCCTCATGTAGGCTGGCATGATGATTGCACTGTATATTGCAGTGTGTGCACTGGGCAATGATGTGCTGTGCAGTACACCACACGCAACCCATGTGCCACATGATAGGGTTGCACCTCCATGGCCTGTGAGTGATTCATGCTCAGTCGCACTGCTGTACTGCACAGTGTTGGCATTCATGCAGTAGCACAGCCAAATTAAGTCACTGTTGGGTGATGTCATCATTCCGGCACAGTGCTCCTATTCAGCACATCACATGACACCATATGCGAGCACAAACTGAGTTAGCACAATGCGCAACATGCTATTTTCAGCCAAGGTATGCAAGTCAAGTCATCAGGCAGTCCATAGAAAAGCAGGCCCATCAGCATCTAATTACATGCAGCTCTGCAGACATTAGCATACCTGATTGTGCCTGGGCTATTTATGGGGTTACATGCACCACTTATACAGCACAGTGGGACTGTTGGACAACTGAGACACCATGGAGGATCACATGGCCAGCAATAGAAGGAGTAGAGGGGTATGCTTGAGCTTGGGTGGTGTTTGAATAAAGTAGTGTGTTGAGGAGTAGATGGGCACTCTGTTTCCTGGTGTAAGTTGGCATGATGATTGCACTGTGTATTGCAGTAGGTGTGTTGTGCAATGCCATGCTGTGTAGTGCACCACATGTGACCCATGTGCCACATGATGGCATTGCACCTTCGTGGCCTGCAAATGACCAACGCTCAGTAGCACTGCAGTACTGTGCAGTGCTAGCATTCATGAAGTTGCATATCCAAATGAAGTCACAGTTGGGTGATGTCATCATTCCAGCACAGCACGCCTATGCAGTGCATCATGCGAAACCATGCTCAAGCTCAACAGAGGTAGCGGAAGACCCCAATGTGCTATTTTCAGCCAAAGTATGCAAGTCAAGTCATGAGGCAGTCCATGGAAAAGCAGGCCCATTAGCATCTCATTCCGTGCAGCTCTGTCTACATTAGCGTACCTGATTGAGACTGGGCTATTTATGGGGTTAAGTACACCACCCATACAGCACAGTGGAACTGTTGGCACAGTGAGACACCATGAAGGATCACATGGCCAGCAATAGAATGTGCAGAGGGGTATGCTTGAGGTAGGGTGGTGTGCACATTACACTGTATGTTGCCACATGCCTGCCATGTCCCCACCTACATAGCCACATGGTAACCACCCCTAAGTCACCTGTTGCAGTGGGCCAAAGGCCTGTGAGCCAGGGCTCATAGCCCCAAATGTGAGACAGTCACAGCTGTTGGCCAAAAGTCTGGCAACAAACCTCCCAAACCACAGAACCTTGAGTCTGAGACAGAGCATACACACACTGGGACATTGGCCCACATTCAGTGCAGTTCCTCGCACAGTGAGAGTGAGTAAGCATGTCCGTTGCTGGTGAGGTGCTCCGGTACCTGACCCAGAGAGGTGGGGTCTGCACAGCCCTCACTTCCACCTACCCTGGGTTGTTTGTGTGGCTGTGCAGCTTGTCCATCCCTGTGGGCAGTGTTGCAGCCCTGTGCCAGCTAGGTCACCTGGCTCTTACTGGGTTCTACTTGTAATGGGCATGGAATCTGTGGTGCTGATGTGTGCCATGCCATGGATGGTCAGTCATGCATCACAATCCTGTATCTGGGGTGCTGGAAAGACATTGGGCATTTGCATATTAATGTACACACTCTACCTAGCATGTGGCATACGTGCATAAGCTACACATGTGAAAGAATGGTATGGTCATGTGGGCCTATGTCCCAAGCCAGGGTCAGGATGTGCAGCCATCACAGAGGTTAAGGGGCAGGAGCTTAACATATGTACAGCAATACAGTGGCAGTCATGATAATCCATGGAGTCCGTTCACAGTGTACATTATGGATGCCTGCCATTACACTGTATGCAGCATAGTCAGCAGTGTCTGAGTGATCTCCCGGCCTGCATTGAGAACAGCCCACCACCCTCATGGTACAACTTCTCCTCTGGGTGACAGTTTTGGGGGGCAGATAACATTGCCCATCCATGTAGGTAGAACACATGGGGGTCCACCAACCCCCTGGACTGCCTGGCTGCACCACATATGCATGGTTTGCCATGGCCCATGGCATGTGGCCTGCAAGGGCCGATGCTACAGTGTGCACATACACAGGTCCACATAGCCCAGCAGGGGTAGCTGGGCTGTGGCACAGGGGTCTGCTTGATATGATGTGTTTGTTGATTAAGACTACTGCCTATGTGTCACCATGCTCCTGTGTGCATTCTTTGGTTACAGAAGTTTGTTGCCACTGCATCCCTGTGCCTGGGGCTGCTGTGTTCTGGAACCTTCCATGCCATACACTGCTAGCCTAAGTGGCTTATGTTCCCATGCCTTTATCTGTCCAGGTCCTATGCAGTATTGACACTTCAGAGCATGCGTGCTGGTGGAGCCACAGTGACATCGCCACTTGGGTCTGCGGTACCCACACTGACTACTGTTGTCAGTCCAGGAGGGTTGTCAGCTTCCCACTGTGGTACACATGGGGCTGGCTGCTATAGGCAGTGGCCAATATACTCAGGTTTTTGTGTACCATGAAGTTGCTGCTCTGGGACCCTCATGCACTGTGCACTGCCTGCCTATGAGTTGCAGGTGACCCATGACCTTAGGTTGACACAGTAGTCTGGCCGGCACCCCATACTTTGTGTTGCAGCCATAACAGTGATCCCCCAACATGATACTGCTGTACACTGTAGACAGGTCACCCACTCACAAGTGGGCACACCAGTGGTCAGTCAAGGGGCAGTGGGCCCCCTGGCACTATCCACCCCTGGTTGCCCATCACCTGTGTCAGCAATGTGTGCACACATGGCTGAGTCAGGGTCAGGTGGCCCCCTGCTGCAGTGGGACAGGAATGTGGGGATGTCTCAAGGGTGTACTCTAGGTGACGCTGGGGGCTTGTGTTCACCCACCTATGTGTCACAAGTACTCATCCATGTCACACAACTTTCTCTGGTAGGTATCATGAACAACAAAGACAGGCAGTGCACCACCACTTTAGTGCAGAGGAGCTACATGCACTTGCGCAGGCCTACAAGGCCAGGGAGGAGCTACCACCCCACAGACAGAGCACTGAAGTCTATGTACAGAGGGCTTGGGAAGAGATCATAGATGAGATGAATGCTGTTGGTGGCCAGGGGCAGACTGAGGAGGCAGTGTGGAAGTGCTTCTAAGATCTGAGGAAGCTAACAAAGAGACCATGGCGACCATGCGCCGGGAGCTACATGCCACAGGCAGGGGTCCACAGTCAACAAATGCCACCTGGTCAGTATTGATACTATGGCAAGTGGAGGTGACAGGGGTGCTGGGTGGCAGCTATGAATCACAAGTGGGGCTCACCAAGCCATGTGAGTATGTGTATGTGTCTCAACCCCATGCTCATGGGTTGGTTGCGTGATTGTCCACCAGTGACCATGGCACACATGTTGTGGGGATTCATCACCCTGTCCCCACAGACATGCAATGCCCTGCTTTGGGTCTGCCATGGCTGACCTCAACTGCATTTCATCCAGCCACTTCCAGTGTGGGGGCCATACACTCAGGACTGGTGGGGTGTGCTCAAGAACATGGGATATGGGCACTGTGTTGTACCATGTGTTGTCATAGGTGATTGGGTGTGATACCACGTGTGAGGGGTGTGTGGCTATTGGTGGTGTGATGTGCTCAGTACAGTGCAAGTAGTGGGCAACATATGTGGTATGTGTGCACACTGGTGATGCGTCATTGTACTGGTGATATTGCCCTTACCACCACAACTGGTGGCCTTCTGCCTTTTGTTGGTGTGTGTTCATCCCTACCATGTACAGCACCTGTCTGCAGACACTGTGTTGACACATGGCACTGTCTGCCAGGGCATGCATGCCATGCTGTTCTGTGGGGTGATATGTCTACTGCATGCCATGCCTATTCCCCTGTAGTGTAGTCTCTCTATTCCACAAGTCACTGTAACAGAAACAGGTGAGAATACTTTGGGATCATCCTGTCATGTGCAGTGTCTCATACCCAGTCAGCCATACCACCCACAAGACTACTGCAAGGAGGCCATGAAGGAAGAAGATGATGATGATACATAAACTGAAAACAAGAAGCTGGCAAGGCTTGATCCACAGCAGGACAAGTGGTCCCATACAATTAGCCCCTGTCTCACCAGGTTCCAGCTTCAGTCACCTCACAGCCACCCTGAACACACGGCCGAAGCCCACCCTGGGTGCCGGCACTGCTGTATCTTGGACATATCTTGACCTCACCCTCACCACGACCACCACTGTACCTGGCACCACTAATCACTCCACATTTGTGCCTCCACATGAGGGGTCATGTAACATGTATGCAGAACCTTTGCCCCACCCCATCATGCCAGGCCAGACACGGCCACTGCATTACACCCACTGCATCCCCGACCCCTGTCGTGGTGTGACCTCAGGCCGCAAATCATCCACGGGTGCAGCCAGATAGTCCTCAGAGGCAGTTTGATGTGTCGGAGGGCAGGCAGCTGCTGAGGGCCACCGCAGAGTCACAGACTGCAGTGCAGTGGGAACTGACACCAAAGCCATGTCCTGCATGAGGAAATTATCTATCTCTGCCACCTGCTACATGAGGACATGCAGTGGGCCGAGCTGTGGGAAGAAGCCCATGAGGCCCATTCCTAGCTGCCTTACAGAATCTATGCTCTTGCATTGTAGGAGTCCATGGCCATGGTGGCAGATGTTGTGTGGTTTGGCAGTAGCCCCAGACTCTCAAGTGTGCATAGCCCCTGTGCTGTCCTGGCACCACAGTGAAAACTAATGCCATTGGAGACTGGGATGAACATGGCCAGCACACCCATGGAAACTAGTTCCACGGGGACAACATGCACACTTGGTTGCAGCCTGTCCCTACCCAGGAGTGGCACCCCACATGCTCACAACCAGCCCAGGGTGACACCATGGCATCCCCTGTATTATCACCACGTGCAACCCTCCCCCCCAGAAAAAGGGGCTGCTTGAGCACATGATCTGCACTGGAAGTGGTGGTCACAGAGGGATGTAGATGGCACATTCCCTCCCAAACCCCTGGCTGTCCCATCTACCCCTCGGATACCCCAGGGCAAGTACAGCTGGCATGTGTGCCACCCACAGCCCTCGCACCATGGCCTGCCAGGTGTGGCATGTAGCCCCTACCACACTTGGCTGGTGGGTCTTGCTGTTGACCCAACACCTCCCCTCCATCATTGTCCCTGTCCATGTGACCCCATGTGCCACACTCATGATGGTGGACCACTACTGCCCAGTTCCCCCACATGCCGTGCCACTGTCAGTGTTGGCAGGTCTGGTCCACTACCCAGCATGGCCAGTGCCATCTGTGTACCATATCACACTGCCTCTTTTCCCTGTCACATGGACATATGTGTTAAGTACACCACATTATCCACTTTTCTCACCCATACAGCACCACTTGCATTGTTTCTGATGTTAATGCTTCCTCCTTTGTATTGTCACTGTTTTTATTACTAGTGGTGTGTTGATCTCTGTGCCTCATAATACAGTAGTGGAGCATGCTTTGATATCCTGTGTGGTTTGTACTCAACTCTCAGATACACAGATGTCACGTATGATGTAGTCTCTGTACTCCTGGGCCCTCATGGAAATTCAGGGGTCTCACCTGTCAAAGTGTACCTGTATTCTCTGCTTCTCTGGTTCTATATCTGATATACTAAATATCTACTAGACAAGCAGGCATTTTCCACTAGTAAGTGCTATGTGTGTACAGTAGTACACAACAAGCTAGGAATATGGCACAGGCCCTGTGAGGTGTATACTGTAGGGCACAACCAGAACGGTCCAGGCACTGAAGCCACATCTTCAGCATGCCAAAGACGTGCTCTATCATGTTGCTTATGGCAGCATGTGTTGCACTGTATCTGTCCTCTTCTACAGATGCAAGATGGAGGACAGTTGTGAGGAGCCAGGGGTGCAGGGGTAAGGCACTGTCCCCTGTAAAGGAAGGATATATGTTAGTATGTTATCGCAGTAGTAGCACCTGTGCAATGGCAATAACTTGCACCCATTGGGCCATTCTGAGCACATCACCACCATATCATTCCCACAATGAGGCATGTTTCTGTGGGTCTGCATCTTTACACCTCATATTGGGGATTTGGGGAGGTCCATTGCATGTACTAACTGACTAGGTGTCCATTGGGAATGCCACCACCTTCAAATATCTGGCACAGAATCAAATTGTGCCATATGAAGGTGTTGTGGCCGCTGATGTTGTACCATGCCAGGACTTTGGTGAGGTGCTCTTCTGTATTGCACACCACCTGGAAATTGATATAATGATACCCCCTTCCTAGTCAGGTAGGCATCCACCCCATCAGCAGTTGGTGTCTTATGAAAACATGTGTGCAGTCAATGGCATTGAGTATTGAAGGTAAGTGCACAACCTGACGGAACTGCTGCATGGTTGCTCTGCATTCTGCTGGGATGCTGAAGAATACAAAGAACTTACCAGCACATTCTAGCAATGCATCTAGGCATTGTCCCAACAGGTGTGAGATAGCTGACTGTGAAACACAGCTGGTTTCCCCCACCAGTGTCTGGAATGTCTCTGTGACTGGGAAACACACTGCAGCCCTCGCCTTCAGCTCTACTGACATGGCACGGCTGTACTGGGTGTCACTGCAGAGCTGGTCACGTAGGAGCTCAACATTTTTTGGGCATGTGGGCATTAATCCCATTAGCACACACTATGGACCCATTGGAATATTGCACTTCGGGGCCATCCTTGTGCAATATGTGCACAATCACTTTGTGCGTGGTTCAGTCTTTTAAATATCAGACCCCAGCTGTTTTGTAAATGTATAGTTTTGTGCATCCTTGGATTAAAGTCAGTGCTAAGTTTATATCAAACCTTATACTGTTGTGATCACTTCCTCCAAGCTGAGTGTCAGCATAACAGCTTGTGATAGTAATATGAGGAGCTCCCAGCACAGTGGTGTCTAAAATGTGCTTTCCCCTAGTTGCTTCTGTGGCATACTACACAAAGTTTAATTTAGTAATCAGTCTTAGGAAATGCATGCTCTGTTTTGACATTGCTTGTTTGGTCATCCAGTTGATGTCCTCTTAATTTAAGCCCCGACTAGAAGAACATCTCTGTAGAAAATAGGAAGCTGTTATCCCTCTGTACAGACAGTTGGAGAGACCCTATCTGGAGTACTGCGTGCAGTTCTGGATTCCCCATCTCTGCAAGAACATAGACAGGATGGAGGCTGTACAGAGGAGGGCAACTAAAATGGTACAAGGTCTACACCAGAAGCCATATGAAGAGAGACTAAAGGAGATTAATATGTATACCCTCAAGAAAAGAAGGGAGAGGGGAGACTTGATAGAAACGTTCAAGTACCTCAAGGCAATCAACAAAGTCCAAGATAGTAGCATAATTCAGAAAAAAGATGTGCAAGAGCAAGGGGGCACAATTTGAAGATAGAGGGGGGATGGCTCAGAGATAAACTGAAGAAGTATTTTTTCATGGAGAGGGTTGTGGATGCATGGAACGGCCTTCCTGAGGAGGTCGTGGAGTCAAAAGCAGTGTGGGAATTCAAGAATGCAAGGGACAGACATAAGGCAATTCTAGTGGGGGTAGGAGGAAGTAGGTTGTTGGTTAACTAGGATATGCAGCTTATCCATTAGGTAGGGAAATGGCAGAATAGGTGTGCCAAACGGTCCTTATCTGTCATCAAATTCTATGTTTCTGTGTTTCTCTAAGATCACAGGCTTTTCACACCTTTTATGATTTTCTGATTTATGTCATCACTTGTGCTTGGTGGTCTGTAGCACAGCCCATAATCCTGTGTGCTGAACTTCTAGTACAGATTTTGAGCCACAAAGTATTTTCATCTTTTACTTCATGTGAAATATCTATGCCTAATAGTTTATTTGATAGGAATAATGCTATTCAACCTCCGGTTATTAGGTCTATCGCTTCTAAAATATTATATAAGCTTTTAGGTCTTTTTCCCAGTTATCAGCAGGTGTTCACCATATCTCAGTAGTTAGTATCACATCTATATTCCTATCATATGCTACTAGTGACTGTAATTCCCATCTTTTACTATTACAGCTTCTAGCATTGATTAGATAACACTTGATGATATCCTTCTTAGGACTGCAGTGGGCTTGTCCTTACAGATCTTGTGCTATCAAAAAGCAGTTAGCAAATTCCTTCCAAACCGATCAACATGTTGGAGTTGCAACACAGTCGCCTTTGCGTCCATGAAGCACTCCACTCGCTGGGGAGGATATTTGAAATATTAAGAATGCCACAAGCCCCAGGTGAGCTAAACATACGGCATATGGGGCTTGCAGAATTCTCCTGGCCGGCATCAGGATTTTCTATATTGTGCACCATTTGTTGCAGGCTAGACCAACTTTTTGTGGCCTAGCTTGCGGCAACCCTGAAGGACAGTTTTACGGAGCTTATGTCACACATTTGGCTAAAGCTGCCGTAAATGGTGGAAACTGCTGCAACTGTGCCAGAGATTGCAAAATCAGGCGCAGTTGCTGCAAAGAGGTCTGGCACACTGCCAGAACCTAAAAGTCCAGTGGTGCAAGGCTGGATGCAAGCCCTGCACCACCCTTCAAAAATCCAGCCCACTGCCTCCATTAGCAGTTGTACTGCAATCTTTTTTTAGTCTGTCGGCAGTGAGTGTGGAACATGGCACACTCTGCCATGTCCAAGATGGTAGCCAAACTATATTGCATATGCGCAACTAGTAGTACATGTGCAGTACAGTGTGGTGGTCATCTTGGTCATGGCAAAATGTGCTGTGTTCTGTCATGACCACTGATTACCTTTTTTTTTTTCAAATTATACATATACCCTTACACAACCCTCCCTTCCTCTTAGCACCCATCACCCCACCCTACCCCTGGAAACATAACAATGACACTAGGGGTGGCCAATCCCCCAGTGTTGTGATCATGTTCCACCGTGACCTTTTTTTATGTGTTTTTTCTACTGCAGTAGAAGAAACAATTTGAGGTTGATTGGGTTCCTGGAGTCTGTTGAAAATCACAGTGCATTGGACTTCCTAACCCATGTCATATCAGACCTCCTACAACACTGATGGAAATGGCCACTGAAGACTGACAGAGATCACCGGGTATGCAGGCCCAAGATAGGGGAGGGGGAGTGCCCACTCCCTATCATTGCCCATTTCCTTGGATTCATAGACAAGGAATTTATACTTTCACTAGCAAGGGACTATGAGCCACTAAATTGGAGGGGGCACCGTATACAAATTTTTCAGGATTAGTACGCCGAATTAGTCCAAAGGAGACTGGAGTACAACACTGTTAACAACATTTTCCAAGAACAATTGGTAGCCTACAGACTGGTTAATCCTGCAAAACTTCAAGTCAGTATCAATGGAACCTCACACACATTCAGCTCCCCTGAAGAAGCCTGGGAGTTTTCAAGCAGACACTGGCCAGCCACAGTCTGCAGAGCACATCAATCAGATGAGGAAAAAATTAGAAATCAGCATTTAAAAACCCCAGCATCTTCAATTTTTAAGCCTTCAGCCCCTTGGATGGCCAGCCTGATATGGAGTGGCAAATAACAAGGACAAAAAGAAAGGGCAGGGTCAAACACTGTGGGGCCAAGCAAGAAGGAGGGTTCATTTTGAAGTGTCAGCTAGCAGCTTGCCAGAGCATTGGGGAATTAAGGCTTTGAGGACTCCCCCGCTCTCCTTGTACCTCCAGGGCTAAAAAGTAGACCGGATGTAAAGTGGATAATTTTTTTTTTTTGTAATTTAAAGTTTATTCACACATTTTCCACCATAAAAGGCAGCATACAAAGAAGCTGACAGAGACTCATTGATACATAGTAAAAAGTTGCTGCCCCCCTCACCTCCCCTTACTGCAGTAACCCATCTCAGTGCCCATAAATGCCGAGCCTCTAATCAAAAGACCGTATAAAAGCATTAAGCCAATTATAAGTTTAGTTTGAAACCAGAGAGATTAATGAGTGAAGGGGATACCAAATTCTAGCATAAACTGCCAGTCTGTTATGTAGGCTGGCTATTGCTTTTTCTGTGTGCAAATTGGATAATACTTCTCTTACCCATTCCTGGAAAGAAGGGGAGGACCTGTCTTTCCAATGACGGAGAATTATTTTCTTAGCCGACAAGGCGACCATGGATATATGAAATTTACGCACCTTGACTCCAATAGAAGACAGGTCCCCCAACATACATATCTCAGGGGTAAAGTATTCTTGAAGGCCCAACAAGGGGTCTAAGGAAGTTTGGATTGAAACCCAAAAGGTGGAAATACTTGGGCAAGACCAAAGCATATGAAAAAGTGTGCCCTCATCTTGCAAACATTTATTGCACTTATTAGAGTCTAAGTAACCCCACTTGTGAAGCTTAACCGGGAAATAATATAGATTATGCAGTAAGTGATATTGCATGAGATGCAGTCTGTCCTGAGAGATAAATTTGTGACATGACTTCCAGAAAGAATACCAATCTAATGGCAGATGGGGGAAAAAGTTACTCCAAAATCTTGATGGCCCGGATAGGCCCCCGAACTTTTTGAGAAACAAAACCTGATATAATTTAGAGATTACACCAGGAGACCCAGAAAGTGGGGAAACCTCAGGTATCAGACAGGAGATGCTCCAAGAGGGAGGAGTACTTCCCAGGGTGATTACCAGTAAGTGTCTCAATTGCAAGACTTTGAAGAAAGAAGAAGTCGGGATGCGAAATTTCCTAACCATCTCCTCCACTGATAACCAATGCCCCTCACCATCAGTAAAGGTCGAGAGCTTCCCCTCTTCGAGTTGAGGCAACCAAAGATGGGAGATTTGATTCTTGTTAATAGTAAATGATGGAGAGTTCCATATAGACTGGGCCAGGTCCAGGTGGTGAGAGTACTGCAAAAAGGAACATATCTGTAAGTAGACCTTTAAAGAGGTCCTTATTATGGGACATTCTACAGCCAAAGTTACTTGAGATAACTTAAGGAAAAATAACGCAAGAGGGTCCAGATTATTAGCCTTAATTGCATCCAATTCTATTTTGAGCCAAATGGGTTGCACTTTCTCTGGGCCGGGAGATACCCACCGTGAAAATTTTGCAAGGTGACTAGCCCAGTGGTATATAGCCAGATGGGGGATTTGCAACCCCCCTTCCAGTTTAGAAGATGCCAGCTTATGGCAAGCCAAGTGGGGATACCTATCGGCCCAGATGAATTTAGTAAAAATACCATGAACCTTTTTGAACCAGAGTAAAAGAACAAAAGCATTAAGAAGGGACAACGGATAAAAAATTCTAGGAAATACATTCATTTTAATTATATTAATTCGGCCCCACAGAGAGATAGGGAGTTTGGACCACCTCTCTAGGTCATGTGTAATTCCCTGCAGTAAAGAATCTAGGTTTTTCTTGAACCATACTAAGGGGTTACGTGAAAGTTTAATACCCAGATACTTGAAAGACCTGGGAGTCCAGCATAGCCCCAAGGGACTTATATCAGTCTTAAAAACTTTGTGATTTAATGGAAAAAGCAGGGACTTACTGGCATTCAATTTGTAGTTAGACAAAGCACTGAACCTTGCCACTTCACTTAGTAAGGCTGGAACAGAGGATACCGGATGGGACAAATGTATTAACAGATCATCAGCATATGCGGTGACTTTTACTTCATGCTGCCCAATTCTCACTCCTTGTATGGAGTCATTATTGAGAATGTTTTGGATAAGAGGTTCCAGATGTAAGTTAAATAATAAAGGAGAGAGGGGGCACCCCTGTCTAGTACCTGAGTGAAGCGGAAAAGAGTGGGAAAAGGCTCCATTCGCAGAAATTCTTGCTGAGGTGTTTTTATAGAGGGCGGCAATCCAGGAGATAAACAGAGAAGGGATATGGAAAGCCTCCAAAGTGTGAAACAAGAAATTCCAGTTCACACGGTCGAATGCCTTCTCTGCATCCAAGGAGACCAAGTCCGTTGGGAACTCCACATCCTGGTAGCCGAGAAGACATGTGACAAAGTGCGTAAATGAACAGAAGATAATCGCCCCTTCATGAATCCAATCTGATTTGTACCTATTAACCCAGGAAGAACCAGTGCTAACCTGTTGGCCAGTATTTTAGAGAGAATCTTAACATCCTGGTTTAAAAGAGAGATGGGTTTATAACTCTGAACCTTATCAAGGTCTTTGTCAGGTTTGGGAAGCAGAACAATCAGGGCCTCATAGAGATATGGGTCTGTCCCCTCCCCAGATAGGATTTGTTGAAATAGGCGACCAAGTATTGGTACAAGAAGGTCTTGAAAGACCTTGTAAAATAAAGGAAAGACTCCATCTGGACCAGGGACCTTATTGGCAGGCAGTTCGCTAATAACCTTAGCAATCTCCTCCTGAGAAATAGGGACAACCAGAGTTTCACCGCACCTGTCAGAAAGAAGGGGCAAGTGAGAACCTCTTAGATAAGCTTGTATATCTTCTGGGCAGGGAGGGTGCTCCATATCGCTATACAGTTTAGAATAATAAGCAGAAAATTCTTGAGCTATTTCGTTAGGAGACACTTTGAGAGTTCCATCTGCTGATGACCTGATAGGCGGGATAAATCTCATTGACTCCTGTTGTTTAATACGCAGTGCCAGTAAACGTCCCGCTTTTTCCCCCGATTGGTGTATTTAGGTCTGGTACGAATAATAGCTAGTTCTGCTCTCTCTTGAAGCAACCCCAGATATCTATCCTTTAATTTCAGGAGTTTCTGAATATCCTCATCTAGGGGATTAGCCGGAAGGTTTGTTTCCAGAAATCTGATTTGGGATAATAGGGATTTAAGGTCTTCCTCCCGCTCTCTTTTCCTACCAACTGCCATGCTGATCAGTATCCCTCTCATGAAGGCTTTAAAGGCCCCCACCAGATATCAGCATTTACACTATCTAAAGGGTTTAGTAAAGAAAAATATTCTATTGTTTCCCTAATAAGTTTGCAATATTTAATGTCTTTAAGGAGTTGATCATTGAGCTTCCATCTAGTTTCCCTGTTAAATGAATTAAGCAGTACCAAATTGCATACCACTAGTGAGTGGTCGGAGATTGGGCCAGGTTGAATTGAGGAGGTCTTCACCCCAGGCAGGAGGCACTGAGAAATAAGTAAATAGTCAATGCGGGACTGCGAGCCATTCGCCATGGACCTAAAGGTAAACTCCCTAGAATTAGGGTGTAAAACACGCCAGACGTCGCAGAGCCTACATTGATCTAATAAATCCCTGAATGCCTTCTGCCCAGGGGTAACTCCACCTAGGCCACTACCCAGTCTATCTAAGTGAGAGTCAAGTACTTGATTGAAATCTCCCCCTAAAATAATTTTAATGAGAATCATTGGGAGAATGATAGATATAAGTCTCACAAAAAATCCGGGGTCATCCAGATTAGGGCCATAAACACAGCTCAATAGAATTGGGACAGACCAGAGGGTACCTCTGACCAAAATAAACCTACCCTTGGTATCTTTGATCACTTGTGTAGGAGAAAAAATGGATACTCCTGTTAATCATAAGCATGACCCCACAACTATTTGTTGTGCCCTGGGCACTGTAAATCAATCCCACTTGTTACTTCCTTAATTGCAAAGCTTCCCCTTCTAATAAATGGGTTTCTTGCAAAAAAGTTATCTGTGAATTGAACAGACTTAAATGTTTAAGAACCTGAAATTGCTTATGTTTCTTTCTGATCCCCTTAACATTCCAAGACACAAATGTTAACTCATTTACCATCCAGATGAGATATCAAATTGAAATAGAAACATAGAAACATAGAAACATAGAAGTTGACGGCAGATAAGGACCGCAAGGCCCATCCAGTCTGCCCATTTCTTTTTTCTACCTCATAAATGTGCCATCGGCCTTTGCTCTGTCAGTGACCTATCTATTCATAGTCATTTGTATTGCTCCCTTATGCCTATCCCATGCCTGTTTGAAGCCCTGCACTGTATTCATAGCCACCACTTCTTGTGGTAAGCCATTCCATGCATCCACCACCCTTTCTGTGAAAAAGAATTTCCTCATATTCCCCCTTAATCGGCCTCCCTCTAATCTCATGCTGTGTCCTCTTGTCCTGCTATTTTTCTTATATTTAAACATGTTAGACTCTTTTCACCTTGTTTATGCCCTTAAGGTGTTTAAATGTCTCGATCATATCACCTCTCTCCCCTTTTGCTCAAGGGTATACATATTGAGCTCCGTTAATCTGTCCTCATATGTCTTCTGATGCAGTCCCTGCACCATTTTGGTTGCCCTTCTCTGGACTGCCTCAATTTGGTTAATGTCCTTGTGAAGGTGTGGCCTCCAATACTGCACAGTACTCCAGATGGGGCCTGACCAATGTCTTGTACAGAGGGATTATTACTCTCTCTTACGACTTGTGATACCCTACTAATACACCACTAACACCCTAGCCTTACCTACTGCTTTAGAGGTCAGCTTGATGATTTTAGGTCATCAGTGATGATGATGCCCAAGTCTCTTTCTTCCTTTGTGACTGCTAGCAACTCCTCCCAGCCTATAAGTGGCTTCAGGGTTTCTCTTCCTATGTGCATGATTTTGCACTTCTTTGCATTAAATCCCAGTTGCCACTCTTCTGACCATTCTGCTAGTTTATCCAGATCTCTTCTCATTCTGCCCACCCCATCTGGATCATCTACTCTGTTGCAGATCTTGGTGTCATCTGCAAACAGACAAGCCTTACCCTCTAGTCCATCTGCGAGGTCACTAATGAAGATGTTGAATAGGACTGGCCCCAGGACTGATCCCTGAGGTACCCCACTTGTGACTTGCATCTCTTCTGACTGTATACCATTTACCACCACTCTCTGTTTTCTGCCAGTCAACCAGTTTGCCACCCAGTTGACCAACTTCTGACCCACCCCGAGCCTACCTAGCTTATTTATCAATCTTCTATGTGGAACAGTGTCAAAAGCTTTGCTGAAGTCAAGGTAGGCGACATCAACTGCTCCCCCTGGTCCACCACTCTGGTTACCCAGTCAAAGAAATCTATGAGATTAGTTTGACAGGACCTTCCTTTTGTAAACCCATGCTGTCTTGGATACTGTGCCCCTATGGATTCCAGGTGTTGCACTATCCTTTCCTTAAGGAGTGCCTCCAAATCTTGCCCACTACTGAGGTAAGACTGACGGTCTGTAGTTCCCCGCCTCCTCCTGCTACCACTCTTGTGGAGTGGGATCACATGAGCCCTCTCCAGTCATCTGGGACCTCCTGTGCTCAGAGACTCACTAAACAATTCTGCTAATGGCTCTGCTAGTTCCTCCTTTAGCTCCTTAAGTACCCTGGGATGTATGCCATCAGGTCCCATTGCCTTATCCACCCTGAGCTTAGCAAGCTCTTGTAGGACCCTTTCTTTTGTGAAGGGAGTAGTGCTCACCTCCCCTGTGTCCATGATGCTGAGCTGTGGGCCTGCCCTACCTTCTCTTCAGTAAATACTGAGCAAAAGTATCTATTTAGGATAGATGCCTTTACAGGGTCCTCCTCCTCACATGCTCCCTTTTCTCCATTAAGCTTAGCAATACCCCTCTGGACTTTCTCCTTTCACTAATGTATCATAGAAAGTCTTGTCACCTTCTTTTACTGTTCGTGCTAGTGTTTCCTCAGTTTGGGACTTTGCCTGCCTTACTGCCTTACCTGCTTCCCTTAGGGCAGTTTGGTATGCCTCCCTATCTTCATCCCGCTGTTCCTTATATTTTCTGAAGGCCAGCCTTTTGGCTCTGACCTTTTCTGCTACTGTATTTGAGAACCAAAGTGGTTTCCTTCTTCTTTCACTTCCTTTTCTGTCTAACACAATGGGATGTTGCTTCAAGTATTGTATCCTTATGCTTGCCCACTTTGCCTGTACCTCCTCACCTGTGTTTCTTTTTGCCAGGGCTAGCTTAACTCTGTTGGCCATCTTATCAAAGTCAGCTCCTCTGAAGTCCCATATTTTTGCTTTGGAATGGGATGATTTAGATGTAGTAGCCAAATTGAACCATACCATGTGATGGTCACTGGCTCCCAGGTGACCTTCTACCTGGAGATCTGTGATCCCTTCTTTGTTAGTCAGTACTAGATCTAGGATAGCCCTGTCTCTTGTGGGTTGCTGTACCAGTTGTTTGAGGCCCCCTGCAGGGAATCCACTATGAGTCTAGTTCTGGCAGATGTTCCTGCTGGTATTGACCAATCTGTATCTGGCATGTTGAAGTCTCCCATTATCAGAACCTCCCTTTAGCTGTCATGTTTTGTATATCTTCTAACAGTAATGTGTCTATGTCCTCCTCTGGTCTGGGGCCTGTAGACAACCCCAGTTCTTATGGCTGTCCCATTTCCTGTTTCCAGGGTGACCCACAGTTCTTCTGGCTCCTTATGTGTATTCTGAATTTCTGTAGCTTTGATATTTTCATTAACATACAGGGCCACCCTCCCCTTTTGCACCTCGGTCTCTTCTGAACAATACATAGCCAGGTACTGAAGTCTCCCTAGTGTGGTTACTGGTAAACCACGTCTCACTAATTGCTACTATGTCCAGTTTAGCCTCTGACATTATTGCCTGCAGGTCTGGGATCTTATTTCCCAGGCTGTGAGCATTTGTGTACATGATTTTCCATTGGCCAGATTTTGGTGTGTTAGTTGTTGGGTGAAGTTTGGCATTACCCCTGTGCATCGTATGGGGAGACAAACCTTTTGTAGAGCACGCACTTTTTGTAGAAAATGTTGTTTCTCCAGATAATTCAGGAACCTGCACATGATAGGGCGGGGGGGGGGTTCCTCAGGGGGTGGCTTAGGCCGTAAAGCCCTGTGGGCACGCTCAATAATGTAGCCAGCCAATAATTATACTCAGCACACGAGACGCAAATCCCCTTTACATTTATCCCCAGGGTTACTGCAGTAAAGCCCACCCTCTTCCCTAGCCCACCCAGATGTAGATACCACCCATCCCATCTAACCCCCACCTCCAACCACGCCCCTGCCCCCCCACTCCCCCAAAACTGTCACAAGCAACGTTCAGCACAGTACTGGTTCTAATCCCTCTACTCTCGCCCCCCCGATACTGAACCTTGCTATTTAGCACTGTTGCACACAAATCACAGCCTTCAGAGATCAAGACCTGTCAGTTGTACCCCCAACAAGAACGAATAGTCCTGGGCCTTCGCCTCAGTCCAACCAAGGCATGGGTATAAGAGAAAATAATATAGGGGGGCTATGATAATGCCATCTCATCGCTCATTCGTTTGTGGTATCCCAGATTAAAATCGGAGGCGCCGGGTTCAGCAACACCTGGAGGGAGAAATGCCCCAGCTCACATTAAGAGTGAGAATTAAAATAGGAAAGCTGAAAACGTTCGACCGGAGGAGAAGGTATAAACTCTACCTTTCCCCACTACCAGTCAGTATCTGGTAAAACAGGGCCTCCCTGAGAAATTGAGATTGCTGCATCCCAGATAAGCAGTGTCCCTGCTAAATCCCTCACGAGTGGAGTTTCCCCACAAGTCCCCAGAGGTAGGAATGCCCTCTAGCCAGACGATTCCCTGGCCCAACCCAAGTAGAGGGTGAGATGGAGAAAGCCCAGGAGCATCCCAGCAACAGCCCTAAAGAAAAAAATGAGAAACTAGCCCACAACAAAACTGGGCCCTTTCAACCCCCAACAAAAATAGTCACCAAAAAACCTGGCTCGCAACCCCCACCCAAGAAGGCCCGAAACCCCAGTGTCCTTTGCATTGGACCACTATGGGCCCATTATGAAACAGAAAGAAAAGAAGGGATGGGGCGGTCTGCAGTGACCCCCCCCAGGTCCACTGCGAACTATGCAGTTGCCCAGATCTTCACATTCTTAAGAATTCTCCTAGGAAGAAAAAACAAAAGTTCAAATTCTTGGCTCTGTGCGATACTCAATACTACGCCATCACTATTCAAGGGTCCTTGAAGAGATCTGGCAGCATGGACTTAAGGCCCCTCAGGGTTTCTTCAGGGTCTTCATAGCTTTTCCAGGATCCATTAGTTGAAATCTGTAGTCTAGCCGGATAACTCATTCTGAACTTCAGGCCTGCAGCAATTAGCTTAGAAACAATAGGGTGAAACGCCTTGTGTTTCATTCGGACCGAGATGGGTAGATCTTGGGAGATTCTCAGCTTTATATGTTCCCAGCGAACCTTTTGTAGAGCACGCACTTTTGTAGAAAATGTTGTTTCTCCAGATAATTCAGGAACCTGCACATGATAGGGTGGGGGGGGGTTCCTCAGGGGTGGCTTAGGCCAGAAGCCTGTGGGGCGCCTCAATAATGTAGCTAGTGCCAAATGGGGATGGACCTGTCACCCGCTCAACCAATTTCTGAATAAATGCCTCAACATTTTGGCCTTCCTCTCCCTCCAGTAAACCCAGAACCACTACATTATTTCTTCAGCTCCGACCCTCTAGGTCCTCGAGATTGGCTTCCAAACGAGACAGTTTCTGGTGCATTGAAACCAGTTCAGGGTCGAGACTACCAATTCTTTTCTCAACAGAAGCAATTCGGGCTGCGTTGTCAGAAACAGACAATAAGAGTTCATCTAACTTTCTGGATAATGACTTCAAGTCCGTTGCCATATCCTTCATTTCCTCTCGAAAGGGTTTGAATTCCTCTAGAAATCTGGCCAGCGTTAAGGGTTCCTGATCACCACTTTGGCTCGGGAGATCAGAGCTAGAACCACCCGAGGCCCTGGATTTCTTAGGGGCCTTCTCAGGAGTTGCTGGAGGGGTATGCTTCTATGGGGCTTTCTTCATATAAGCCTCCATCCGCTCAAGAGATAACCAGACAAGATTGCAACAGCTATTGTACAGTGTAAAATCTTAGAAACAAGAGAAAATTGTAAATTAAAACACCAAAACTAGCTAAATAAGAGACGGGAAGCGGGAGCTGCTTGAGGGAGCTGCTACTCAGCACTCTGCATCACGTGATCTCTTGTAAAGTGGATAATTTGCATTGTCATGTTTTTCATGTTGTTAGTTCTGTTGTTTAAAGTGCTATCATTTATTCAGAGCACCCCAAGCACAGTCTTGAGAGTGGTACCTCCAACCTATTGCACTGAAACCTGTGGTACTAGCTGGGTCTAACTTATAAACATGTTGTCAATGTGTCAAAGCCTTTTCCCAACACACTATAGTTCTCAAAACAAGCACCCTATTCACTCCACAATAGGGAGGATGATTCTTGTGCCTGGGGTCCTACATGTTGCTGCAGCCTTTGAGACTTCCAATCTGGGTACACAGATGGGGTCCACTTCCTCAAGGTCACATTATATAGGGGCAGGGGCTGCCTGCACACAGGATAAATGGGGTACTGTACAGCTAACATAGCAATAAATTTAGCAAAGCTACCCATATTACTAGGCAACCCCTCTGAATTTGGAATGGAAACTGGTACTGATACTGGCTGGCATGCTCCAAAGGGGTCATGGAGGCTATATATCCCACCTCATCAGCACTTAGACAGAAACTTGGGTACTATATCTCTGCTTGTTATATCATACCTCAGTCTTTCTCTCCTTTTGGCATCCCTGTTATTTAATAATGGCCAGCCAACAAACCTGTATTAAACGGGTCTCATGGAACGTGAAAGGGATTCAAATTCTGATCAAAAGGAGGAAAATCCTAGACCAACTCAGGAGGGAGGTGGAGGGGATTGCATTTTTACAGGAGACTCACCTGTTCAGGGATGAAGTAGTCAAACTCAAAATGGACTGGGTAACACAAGTGTTTAGTGCACATTATATTTCCAAAAGCAGAGGAGTGACTATTCTGGTAAAAAAAAATGTGGCCTTTCAAGCAACCACCATAATTCCTAATTCAGAGAGGAGGTATATCAGAGCACAAGAGGTTTTGAGGAGTCAGGCAGTGACATTCTGTAATATTTATCCTCCAAACTCTGGGGAGGCCTCTTTCTTTCAGGACCTAGCTCAGCTCCTCTCAGAGAAATCCACAGACCACCTTATATGGGGGGGGGGAGTTGATAGGAATGCAATTCTCTATAACTTCTTGGATAAAAGTAAAGCCCCGGTGGGTCGCAGGACCCCCTGCCTCAATAGCCCTAGAGACCTAATCCAAGAACTCAGCTTTACAGACATATGAAGCCTGATTCAACCCACAGTGAGAAACTACTTTCCTGCCTCCCAATCAGTCCTCCTAGATAGACATTTGGCTAGTGCCATCTGCATGGACCTCGGACGTTGCAGATGCCACAATTGGTGCAGAAATAATCTCAGACCATGCCTCTGTTAAATTTACCTGCCTCAGTCCAGGAGCTGCATCTGGCCCAAAGGGAGCATGGTACTTTAATACCTCCACACTTAGAGATGTACACTTCTGTGCCAGTTTCAGGGAGGATATTAATACTTTCCTAGAATCAAATAAACAGGAGGACATGTCTGCAGCCATCTGCTGTGCTGCATTGAAGGCTTTCCTAAGGAGGAGATGTATTAGTTACACCTACCATCATAAAAAGAATCCAGGCCCGTGAACTTGAAACTCACCTCACCCAGATTAAGGAGCTAGAGAAACGGTTTAGGGAAAACCCATTGGTGTCAGGTAATAGCTTATGGGCTTGTGATACAAGGTGAATAAACACCTCCATCTGAAGGAAGAATACGCTCTATTCTGCCTCCACCAAACATTCTGGGAGTCTGGGGAGAAACTAGGCAAACTCTTGGCATACAGTATATGCTCAAGAAGCAGCAGGCATCCTCTAGGATCACTGCCATTAAGAATGAGCGGGGAGATCTACCTGTAATGAGGCTCAAACAAATGAGACCTTCCAAAGATTTTAAATTCCCTATACTCCTCTGAAGCATCTCCAAACATACAGCAGATGGACAACTTTATTTTATTTATTTAGTTTTTGTTAACTGGGTAGGTGCACCAGCCAACAGGTGACTATTTTCAGGCACGACCCGGGAGACACAGTTACAGTACAAGATAGGACAGTTTAAGTATACACAATACTGGAAAAGGTACATTGGTACAAGTACAGGCATACAATTGCAAAGGGCAGAGGGCAGAGGGTACTGGAAGGAGCACATATTTAGATGGGAGGGGGAAGGAAAGGAGAGGGAAGGGGAGGTGAGGAGGAGATTAAGCAGGCAGGGAGGGTGTGAGACACTGATGAGGGGTGAAGGGCTTGGCAGAAAATGAGCAGGAAAAAATTACGGCGAAGACGGCTTAGTGGTGCCTGGTAGAGATCTGTAGCCGGGCTTGTGGAACCGAAGGGTGGCAGAACAAGACGGGGATGGTCGGTAGGTAGGGAGAGGAGTACAGTTTAAGTGAAAAGGCGAGAGGATGAAACAGAGGATTAGGACTATAGTAGGTATGAGATAGAGAGATAGGTAATAAAGAGGGGTGAACAACAGGCATGGGAGAGGGAAGAGACAAGTACCTACCTAGAGAGGTAGGATGGCCATAGATAGGCAGAAGAGCAGGGGAAAGCACGGTTCAGCACTCAGGTTAGCAAAACAAGGACCCAGTGGAAAAAACGGGGCGGGGGTGCTTTACGGCAAAGTGTGGCATGAGCGGGAAGGGTGCAAAAAAAAAAAAATAAAAAGACCCGTAGTTATGGAACTGAAAGCGGGGGAAGCAGCCAGCCTGAGGGCGCTTACGGCAAAGTACGGCTAATTACGGCTTTAGAGGGAAAAGGCGCAAAAAAGACCCGGGGCTATGGAACCGAAACCCGGCAGGGCTCAGAGGGGTAGGGGAGCAAGCGGGAGTGGAGAGGAAACAGGAAGGACCAGTACCCACTTACAATAAGTAAAACATATGTCTTAGTGCAACACAGTAGGATGAAAAGAGTATTAAAACAATAGCAGGATTATTGCTAATTTACACAGAGTCAGAGAGAGGAGCGATTTTAGACATGCAGCATAGTAATATCAAAGCAGGATACTATACATAGAATTAAAGTAATTAGGCAAGTCTTGAGACAATTTTTAGCGTCATGATCAGGATAGAGTAGCCATACAGAATACTTTCTAAACATTTCAAAAAGTGCAGGCAGATGTGTACAAATTTTATTAAAGTGCAGGCCCCTCTGCAGTTACCCACACTGGACCCTACCAACCAGATTAAACTGGTCCGCTCCAGGAAGCTGGAAGAAATATGGGAAGCTCTATTAAGTAGGTTGGTGGAGAAGGTACCTGGAGGGGATGGGCTTCCAGCAGACTTCCTTAAAGCCTTTATAGAGGTGCTGCAGGTACAACTTCAAGCTGCATAAACTGAGGCATTTGAAATTGGGGTTCTGCCACAATCCATGCGCACTGCCCTTATATTCCTACTGCCCAAGCTGGGCAAGGATCCCTCCCTGTCTGGCAGTTACAGGCCCATATCCTTGATCATGGCAGACTGCAAGATTTATGCCAAAGTACCAGAGAATAGACTCTGTGGGGTTATTCTGGACCTGATACACGAGGACCAGGTGGGCTTTGTGCCTGGGCGTCAGGGAACTGAGAACACCGGGTGCCTACTGAATTTAACAGTCTCCACCAAGTCCCATCGTCCCTCTACCTTCCTGTTTTCCCTGGATGCCAAGATGTTTGACAGGGTGGAGTGGGACTACCTCTTTCAAGTCCTAATTAAATTCAATATTGGCCCCAATTTCAGAGGATGAGTATCAGTCTTATATAAGGACACAGCGGAAAAAGTGGTCATTAATGGCACACTATCCTCACCCTTCCATCTGGGGAGAGGGACCAGGAAAGGATGTCCTCTGTCACCTTTGCACTTTATTTTGGCCCTGGAACCACTCCTGCAAGCCATAAGACAGGCTGAAGGCAATAAAAGAGTGCAGCACGGGGAGAGCAAAAACTACTAGCTTATGCAGACGATATTCTGCTGACCCTCACAGAACCACACCTCTCGGCACCCAAGCTGCTGGATCTGATTTCTCAATGCAGCGGGCTTTTGGGGTGCAGATTGAACTTAGCAGTCACAGTTTCAGGCTTCCTCTCATCTAATCTCCCAACACCCTCAATACCCCTGGGGGCTTTAAATTGGTGGAATACCTTGGGATAAATTTCAATTGGAAACATGGCCCAGCTGGGGAAAATAAATCATTCCCTTCTTCTGGTAGACTTAGAAGCAGACCTCAGTAGGTGAACTAGGCTCCACTTATCACACTGGGGAGAGCTCAGGCCTTCAACCTAATGGCAGCACTTAAAATCCAGTACATGCATTGCAATCTCACCTTGAAACTAGACCCCAAGATTTTGAATGGACTTCAGAATAAAATGTTAAAGTTCTTTTTCGGACGCAGACTCTCACTGCCTAAAGTGGTCCAAACTTAGGCTAGATTACAGATGGGGGATTTAAACTTCCACACTTCCAAATTAGAAATATAGCTCATGCTCTTACCTAGATAGCCCAAACTGCTTCCTGGGCTCCAGAGAATCTGAGGCCCAGGTGGGAAGAATGTGAAGCCAAAGCAGCTGAAAGCCCTCTGGCCCATGCCCTAATGTTTGGATCCTACCTAAGCTGACCACCTCTCCTCCTACACCTATACAACTGAAGGTTGTATGGTCAAAGTACTGCAGGTTAAGTGGATGGAAGCCTGTGATGGCCTAACACTTTCCATTATGGGCCAGTCAGTCCATACAAGTAGGGGGCATTAAGTGAAATTCAAGGAATGGAAGGAAGCTGAGATCACAGCCCTTCGAGACATTATGAATCCCACCATACATACCCTAATGTCCTTTGAGGAAATCAGGCATAGCTATAGTATCTTGCAACAAAATCACTGGAGATACCTCCAAGTGAGGCATGCTTTGAGGCGATTCTGGGTCCTGGTCTGAACATACCAAAGCACAACCCTATAGACAAATTGCTGTAGCCCAGGAGTGGGAAAATACACCACAGTAGGGATATATACCAGCACCCAATAAATTTGCAACCAGAACACTCCACCAGAACCAGACACCACTGGTCATCAGAATTGGGACAGGAGATCAGTGTAGAAATATGGGAAAGATGCTGATCCAAAGCTCAGAAGGCTTTCAAAGACACTAATAGAAGGTTCACACAGTTGATACTGAAAATGTGGCACAGAACCTCTCAAAAGCTACATGAAAGGGGCCTAACTCCTATGGGGAACTATTGGAGAGGTAATAGGCCTGCAGCATCTATTACCCATATCATTTGGTCCTGCCAGTCTTCACAGACCTCCTGGGGTGAGATACAAGGAGCATGCAGCACCATCCTTTCTCAGGACATCCTCCTAATGGGTCACCTAGTTATGCTCGGCCCTCACACCACCCTTGAAAGAGGAACAACAATGGATCCCAACAGATGCTTCTTGTTGCAAGGGACCTTGATTGATGCCAAGAGAGTCATCCTGAGACATTTAAAGAAGTCCAACCCCCTCATACAAGAATGGCTGATGGAGATAGGTAAGGCGGCCAGCTATGAACGTGTCCTTTATATATCTCAAGGGAAACTAGGAACATTTGATGATATCTGGAGCTCTTTCCTACAGTCAAACTATGATAAGATCCCCACAGGGTACTTTCTGTCCAACTCTGCCCAAGGAAATAGAATAACTCCAGGCCTAAGGGAAGGGGGGGTAAACCCCATGGATACAAAACTAGTGTGCAAGACCTCAGGTGACAACTTCACAAGGGTAACAGGTGGACCCCATATAGATTGGACACTCACAACTTTCAGGGTACCAACAAAGTTACATTTCACATTAGGTAGAGCCAATCTGTTTATAACTCACATCTGATAGGTATAATGTTAAGCAATATATGCACTATTATAGTCCACTCATGTTCATGTTATATTTTAGTCTGTAATCCATGAGTAATCACCCAGCCAGGATGCACAGTTTTGTTTCATCAACATACTATGTTATCCTGAACCTTGGAAGAGGTGTGTGTTAAACTTAAATTATATATATATATATATATATATATATAGATATATATATAGATATATATTTATATATATATCTATATATATACATTATGGTGGCACGGTAGTGCCACCATAGTTAGGGTTGAGTAGCACTTTTAAGGTTAAAGTGTCAAAATTGCACCTTAATAACTTTGCCACCGTTTAATGGATTTGCCTGAAATTTAGAATGCATAATCAAGAACCATACATCTTGGGGTCTGCCAACTTTCGTACTGGTTGGATATATGGCTGCGGAGTTATTAACTCAGATCTCCGCGCTCATTAATGGTTTCAGGTGAATTCTTTGTTCGTGCCTACAGGTCACACAGTTTGTTCGACTGGTCCAAAAACTTCAGAGAACGTGCAGCCAGGGGTCCCAGTGTGCCTTTCAAAGATTTCATGAAAAAAATATTAAATGGTTCAAAAGTTATTCAAAAAACAAATTCCCATTATAAGTCAATGGGAAAAGTTAACAAAAAGTTCGAAAGTGTCACAAATGCAGTTTTTACTTTCGTAAATGGCCCTTTTACTTTTGCAAATCCACCATTTTGTTTTCAGTTAGTGATCAGGAAAATGCTTGCCATTTAAATCTGGGACCCTTTAGCAAGCTAATTATTTTGGTATTCACCTAGTCTGACTGTGAGGATGCCAGGCATGTTTTTATTTTGGGGTAAAACAACCCAGAAATATGTTTTTCAAATTTCTGGAAAAAGTACTTTCTCAAAGTAGTTTCAAACTTGTGATACTGTTAGATGAATTTGCGAAAGCTTTCGCAAACTCCGACAGTACTTTTCAGACTATGGGCAAAATGACACTGGTTCTTTGCCACTGTGCTGCTAAAGAACTGTTTGGTCCTTTGGCTTGAAATTTGGAGGGTAGGCAGCCAACATCTCACAAATGTGCCGTTTTCTGGTTTGGTGACAAAATATTGCATGGCTGCCAAGTTACAGTACTCCGAATTTGGCTTTTTTTTCCCCATAGACTAACATGGTGGCGTATGCCATGCCTTTCAGAGCTCGTACCTCGAAAACGATGCAAGAAACAGATTTTTTTGCTGTGAGTCACATAGCTCTGTGGGCTTCATAATAGCAAAAACCTAGCCAGTAAAATCATGATTTTTGTGAAATTTAATTTTTTTTTTCTACATGGTGTGGTTGCTGAGATAGTAACAATTAAGTACTTCCAATGCTTGTTTTAAGCTTCGATGCCCATTACAATGCATACATTCTTTCTGTTTATTTATCCAGCTGTTTGGCAACAACAGGGTATGCACTTCTGTTGCTGTTACATTTACTGTTTCCACTTGTGTTTATGTCCCCATTTGTGTTACCATTCCCGTGTATGCCACTGCGTGCGTTGCACTTTGCTTTGTCATTTGCACTTGCGTTCTCATTACTGTATCCATTTGCATTTACGATTGCGTTGGACCCCTCCAACCCACCCCCCAAGCCGGTATCGGGATGCACATTGGGGTCATTGGTCCTAACTCTCACCCCATTTTCTGATTCCTCAGATTCTTTACACAAGTGATGGGGTGAGAGTTACGATCGATGACCACAGCATGTACGCCGATGTCGGTTGGGGGGTGGGCTAGAGTGGTCCAAGGGGGGCTTTCTGCCCTAACACTGGAGGGCCAGTGCTACAACTAGTGGATGCATACATCTTATGATGTTGTGAGAGTACAGGATACAAAGGGCCTGTGCTGTCAGCAGTGAAATAACCTGTTGGGGGTTCAGGGTCTGGAGGGTTGTGATTCCACCACTGTATCCATTCTGAAAAACATGTGGTGTGAACGCAGGGCCAAAGGTCCCACACTCTCTGCAGTCCATCAATACAGCATATCATGTGCTGGGAACTCAGGGCCTGAAGGGACTGCACTACCAGTGATGCATAGATAGATTAAGTGTTGTGAGTGCAGGTGCCTAAGGGACTGTGATCCACCACTGCATTGAAAGTTACATGTCTAAAATGACTTGCTAGGAGTGCAGGGTCTGAAGAATCATGCTGGCATGTGTACATCCATAAGGTAAATCATGTGGTGGGAGGGCAGGGCCTGAAGAGTTTGCAGTGGTACTGTAGCAGTGCGTGTATGCATCTTATTATGTTGTGAGAGTACAGGGAACAAAGAGCTTTTCCTCTGATCAGTGAAATAACATCCTAGGAGTATAGTAATGTTTTTATAGTTACATATTCATATGTCCAAATTACCAGTTTGAGAGGTTACAAGCAATGATTGAGTAATTTCATTTCTAAAAAGCATAGTAAATCACATTTCTCACATTGGTTTAACTCTTGGGTCCATTGTTTCAGCACAATAAGTCACTCCTGGGGTTGGGTTATTGTGTATTGTTCAGTTGTTCTGTGGTTGATAAACTTGGGTGTGCCTTGTGACACAGCAGAGAAATTATGTATAAATAACCCAAGAAACACACCCTTTTGAACCTTATTGCTCAACTATATTTGTATGCATACATACAAGGACTGTTATTTCATTACATTGTACCTTGATGGTTAAGTAAAAACTCAAGACAGGAGTATATATGTTTAAAAAACATTTTAATGCCAATTGGTAAGACTTAGAAAAGGCCAAATTAGGAGTACAAATATTTCACACAATCAGTCTCACAATACAATCGAAATGTGTGTTGCCATTGGTTGTTAAACATTTTACACTGTATCACATGTTGTTAAAACATGGTGTGCCGTGGAATAAGTAACTGCTTACAAACAATAAAAAATGGGTAGAAAGAATGCTGGGTCTTGATTGGCCAAGGACAGCTTTTTAACTGGGTTGTTTTCTAAGCATAATGTGCCAGCTGAAAGTACAAATTTGACAGTATTGCTGGAAGGCAGTTCAGTGGGTATGTTATGTTGGGCTAATGTCCCTTCTTGAGTGGTATCAGAACTTCAGTATGTCTCATGCTACAATTCAGCCTGAGGTGGGCCATTATCACACCATAGTACACGTCCTAGAGTGTCATATTGTTAACTATGGCAGCACCTTGTAAACGTTGATTATATCCATCAAACATGGATGATTTCTTTGTTGTTATGTGACTGATAATGTGCATGTTTCTGGGTGGGCAAAAAAAACAGATGCTAAGTATTACAGCAACAGCTACAGCAAGAAAGTATGTTCTCAGTGACATTAGATAACTGTTGTGAACAGTTAAATATAGTTACAGATGTCACTGAATAAGTGCATTTGGAAAATTCCCACCTGACCCCTCAATAGAGGCAATCAAAAACATTGTCAGGAACAGGTAAGAACTCAATTGTTATCAGCAAAAGTGTCTGATTTACAATTGCAAGTATTATTACTAATCATCACATTTACTTGCCTGAGATGTACGTGGAATAAAATATCAATACAAATACAATGAACGTATCTTCAAATCATAAAGTAACTTCATACTTCAGTTGCAAATCTAATACAAAACTAATATATGTTTCATGGCATGTTTCTTCAATCTAGGGTAAGTAGATTTTAGTTTTATTGTGCTCTACTTGACTAAATAAAGCTACAAAATCTTACTTAACTATTATGGTAATAGTTATAGCACTAGTATTTAGCTACTGATGAGCAATGGTGTCATTGAAAACAAATTAATATATCATTTATCTGTTACTGTGTTGCTGTTTAACAGACATAAATGTGTCATTTTAATACTTAAACAAGTATTCAATGCTACTTGCCAATACTTGTACATCGCTAATTCTTACATTTGCATAGTAATATACATTTCCTTAGTTAGAACAATGTAACAGCATCAAGAATTGGTTAACCATGTAGTTACACTTATATACATATGTACAATTTTGTAGTTTGAGAACTAACAGGACTATTAGTACACTCTTGCATGACAGTGAAGTTGTGATGGGGTCAAAATGTGCAGAAATAACATACACAGACATACTGGTGAGAGTATGCATGTGACAGAGTGCTCAACATGGTCATGACAGATGTGTTGCATAGTCTGATAAGTGTAAAACATTGAACTGTTGTACATTTCTACTGGTAACCAGTTTGTGTACTGTATGAAAATTACATCCTTACAAGAGAAGAAATGTTGACAAATGGTGAGCCAGAAAGTAGTGTGTTTAAAGATGTTACAATCTTTATTTGACATGTAAGCATGGTTTCTCTAGTGACTGTGAAGACAGTTGGTGCCGACTGAACACCACTACAACAGGTTTCACGATGTCACTGATCCACACAAAAATCGTATATATCATACTGCATAGGATATGGTTTGCCACCATGTCATATTTTAGGTAGGTAATCATCTATGAAAAGTTGTAAGAAAGAAACAATTCTAGTACCCTATGAGTCACCCTGTCACAAGGTAGACAGCAAAGAATGTCTCACATTGTGTGACTATTCCTATGAGACATGAAGATCATCATAATTCTTCAATATCAGGAGGTATGCATTTTTTAAGTGTCATGGTAGTCTCTGTTTGAAAGAATTTGTGGAGTCATCACACTCTACCCAGCCAGTTCTATACCTTAACAAACAGGTGTAATACCCTGAATGCATAGATTGACCATGGTGGTAGACAATACTGTGAGTGTCAAACAGTGATTGGTTAAAAGTTATTCTGCCAGCTGTGTAATCTGTGATAGGTTTGTCAACTCTGAGCCAATTAGAGTCAAACCTGTGCAACATAAGCAACAGATATTGAGATGAAGTCCTGAGATGTATGGACTGAGTGCTTGTGCCCCCACATCTTGTACATAAGTGACTACATTCAGCATTGGTGAATAGCTGGTGGAATTTGATACTTTGGGCCTGAGGGACAAAGAGAGTAACCCATAGCATATCTTCTGTGGTTTCACGCTTTGAATGACCACATGATACACAGGCATATTTGGTGACATATGAGACAGTGAAATACTGTTGCATTGGAATCACCTCTTCATCCAAGCTGTTAATCACTGCCATCAGGAACTCAGAGGTATCCTGTTGCATGTCTGCAGCAAATGTACTGCTTCCATCATATGTCCCTAGCAGTTGCCATAGAGGTGTGAGTGAGTGGACATTGTTAGACTGCTCAGAAACGATGTTGATAACTTGCTTCAATGCCTTTGAGAGAGGAGTCTCTTGTGAAGCAGATATTGCCTGCACGAAGTGTGGCACATGGAGTAAAACTTGCATAGCAGAATTAACATAGCAGTTAACGCTAGTGCTGTTGTCAAACACTGGAACAGCAGCCACACCAACTGCTTTCTGACCAACGAGTGGTTCTGCACCTGTTCTTCCAACTCTGAACTTTGTAGGATTTTTCACAGTTGAATCACTTGTGGGAGATTGTCTCCATTTGCTGCCAGCTGTAGATATGACTGTACAATGTGAGACAGCAATAGGTGTAGGCAGTGATATCAAAGGCATGTGTGGCTGATAGATAGTACGTAACCTGTTGTACTCAACAATACATTGATTGTCAGCACGTATGTTCTGAGGTGCAAGAGTGATGATGTGCAACCCAGATAGACTATGTACACATGAAAGTGCTACGTAGCTCATGCCATCTTTGAAAATGTCTGTGCTTATGTCCACCATTGCTGAATCCAAACTCAAGCACTGAGTTTTGTGAATTGAAAGAATATATGCAACACATACAGGGCACTGTTTTCTGTTTACATAGATATCCTTGCATACCTGAAATTTAACACAGGTGTGTTGTATCTCTACAGGCTGTTCCATGTTGCCAAAGTGGACTACAAGTGTCTTAATAAATGTCTTCTGGACATTGTGCAGAAAGTCTATGATGTTTCATATGGCACCGTTAACCATGCCAATCTCAACGTGAAGATTACGTCGCAGCATAACGCGTGCGTTCTTACAAAGTGTAAGAACAGCTTCCAGGTCAGCTGTGCGTGAAACATCTGACTTTAGCTCAGTAAGTCATTCGGTCATCTTTGCTGCCAGTTTCCGACTGAGAATGACACCATGAACTGCGTCAACAGCATGCAGAATGACAATTTCTTGTTTTTCTCTCTGCAACATGACACTGTTGAACTCAGCACATTTCTTCAGTCGTGGCATAAGACACACAATGTGTGTACCTATTAAGTACACTTCACTGGAAACATTACATGCTGTTTCTGTGGCTGTAGTATCTATTGTGATTCTCCACTCATTTAACATAGAAACATGTTCTGTTGATAGAGAACCAGTATGAGCTTCATCCAAAAGTGATTTGTAAGCCAAGTCGCCACTTTGCCGCATGTTCTCAGGTAGATCGACCTAGGTGAATAACTCCCAAAGGTTTACACCTCCAATGCAGCCTAGAGTACTCTTGGCCTACTTGACAGTCAGAGTTGCAAAGACATGTTCTGCATTAACTGGTGCAAGCTGTAAAAGGTCTCCCAGTGTGAGAATACTTTTGCCACCAAATGCTTCTGTATAGTCAGTACCCAAGATCTCCTATAGATGTAGGTGTATACAGGCTAGCATTACATTGGATACCATACTAATTTCATCAATGATGAGTAACTTCATCTTTGTGAACATGGGTTGAAGCTGAGATGCAACTTCAAATGACAGTTTACGATACTCTCCTGACTTGCCATGCTCAACTGGCAACATAAAGAGATGGTGTAAAGTAATTCCACCAATGTTGTATGCAGCTAGTCCAATAGGAGCAGTAACAGCAACAGACATTGATGATCCTGTCAGACTATGTATTTCAGCAGTGATGGCTTCAATGAGGAAACTCTTTTCTGTACCAGCTTGAACCACTAGCAAACAACAGCAGTGGCTTATGATCAGAACAGTCACATTTTCTGGCTTCATGTAGCAGCCGATGTCGAACTGCATCAGTGACCTGAAAGTGAACTACATGCTGCTGCTGATTGAGTCTTTCTCTTAGGTCAGCTGGGATGACACCACAGTGTGTTCCATGTTCCATCTCAGTCTCAACTTCTGATATTAAGACTTCTGGCACATTTAAAGGCAGAGGCTCACCTAGAACACCTTGTCCTTCTGGATCAAGATTGTCTTGTGAGCTGACAGGAGTATCGTCCTGAAGTTGTTTCTCTGGCTTCTCAATCAGCTCTTTCTCAGACTCCAGTCTTTGTATGTATGTCTCTGAGTATTGAGTTTTGAAAGTCTCATAACGGAGATTGAATGCTTCCTCGAATGTATTGCAGTTACCTTTTAATTTAGACTCATTCATCCATAGTCTAAATAAGAATAAGAGAGCAAAGTAGTAGTGCTCTCTGCTCTCTAATGTGCCTAGATGTAATTTGCAGTGATCTATGAGTCAAGGCTTGTGTCTCTTAATGAGGCAGCCATCAACTCCTTTCACCTTGTAAATGTGCCATGTAGAATCAGGAGACACATCTGTTTTGTAGCCATACCACTTAACCACTTGAAACAGGCTCACACCTTCCATGTCATCGTGCCTACTGGGGTAGTATGTGTCAATTAAGTTATTCTTCAAAATATTTTTTGAAGAAGGTCTATTGACAGCAAGTTCCTCAATCTCAGCATGAGGAATAAGTACGTGTTTGTGCTTCTTGTTGTAGTTGACACTGAGAAAGTGCACAGCATCAGATTTCCTGTACAGATGTGTACCCATTAAATGATCACTGGCCTCATAAGCTCCACATTCTCTGTGTGAGAGGGTTTTCAATCCCAGTGACCACAACTGAGATGTCAGGCTTTTGCTTGAACTGGCAATGTCTTCCCAAAGATATTGCAAGCTAGTCTATTTATGCTTTGTTATGTACAAGGTTACCTAGATCCAATGAATTGTCAGCCACAAACTGAACATCTATGTTTGCTTGCACATTAGGAGAAGAGTTGGGTTGTAGTCATTGATATACACCTCTTTCTCATCTCTGGGTAATTTGTATACCCTCTTTGTTGAGTTTGCCTTCAGGTGGTGTCACATTGCTGAAAAAAGATAATTAATGGCACCATCCTGACAAACCCATCTAGGGAATCTGAAACGACATCTTGAGTACCAATCAGATTTGTTTTTAACTACCTGACTGCAGTATTTTGCACAAATATGTTGCTAGAACTTTTGAACCAACTTCCGTAGTGTAGGACTGTCATACTTGTCTGGAATGCGACAAGTGATATATCGCATGATGAATGCTAGCACTTCTGCTGCTTCATGTTCACCTATGTGTGGTGCATCCTTGATCCACAATAACATGTGAATATGAGGGGCACCATGTGCTTGATACTCTGTCTTCCAAAAGTAATGTTCTACAGTACCAAGAGGTGGATTGTCCTTTGACAAAATGAAAGTCAGTATGTCATGGGACTGCTTTTGGAAATGCCTTGTGACAGACACAGGTCAAGTGAGCACATTTCTCCGACAGTCATTGATGAAATGCCATCAACATCAGAGTTTGCCCATTTCGACAGTTCTATGACTTCATCCCAGGCATATTCTGCACAGCTGAGTGCGACAAACCATGTAGCTGCACCATACTCTCGCAGCATTATCATCACCTCAGAATGTCTGTGGTACCAATATTTTTTGGTGCCATGTAGACTTAAGAGAATGGAAGACAAATTCACTTGCACGTTTTCATCTTTATGCTTCAATTTCTCAAGGAATTGTGCAGCTGTAATTCCATCTAGTGGAGTAGTGAGACAAATAGTATGTGCAATAGACAGACAGTATGCTAAGCTCACTCTTCCATAGCAGATGAAATAGGTACAGTATGTTACATCTGAATTTTCCATTCCTACTGAGGACAGGGCTTCTATGGTACTCAGCACCCTGTATACATACTTCTCTCTCATCTAGGCATTCACCTGACCCTTTTGGGAATAAGTCTGGGAAACAACGTGCTTCCAGTGTTGACTCCCATATGCTGACAGGCTCACCTTCCACCTATTTCATTTGATAGAGATCAATGTTGTCCTCACTGGATCCCTGCCATGCAGTGGGTGGATTGTGTACTGTTCGTACACATTGTCGTTCATCTGCACATTGACCTTTTCAATCATTGGCTTGGTGCTTCCCAACTCATTGCATTCTATTGACATAGTACTCATGGTATCTATGTCAAGGTCAGTGTAAAAGGGATTGTTGCTCTTCAAATAAGCAAAAGCAAGCTTCACTTTCTGTATACTGACAACATCTTGCCATATGACCTTGGCCTTAGTTGTAACACAGTTCACAAGGATCACCAAACTATTTTCAGTGGAGATTGCATCCACATTTTCCTGCAGAGGAAGGGGGAGATACATGATGGAACCCTTCAGAGATCTAATGAGTTCTTTTTGTGGGATGTTCCGTGTCTTTGTGTTCAGAAGTAGAATAGTTTGAAAAGGTTTCATAGTCTGAATAAGAATACGTTCAAACATATTCAGTGAAGCAATCTCACTTGGTGTAGCTTCTGCTTCCATATTATTCAACAATGACCTTGGTGGCAGAATGTTACACTTAGATTTGGAGAAACAGTGCTTCCACAGCACAATGATTGGCTGTAACTCAAAGTCAGATATCAGCAGTAGAAATGCTGAGATTCAGAACCACATTTAATTGTATGGTGACAAGATTTCAAGATTCACTGTGACCATTTGGTTATCGTAACAGAGACGATCACATGACACACATACAGAGTCAAACTTCTGTGACTTTGGCAATTTGAATTTTACTATTTCTTTGCCAAACTGTTTCAGGATGTTACTTTCTAACACAGAAACAGCACCTTCATCAGAAGTTGCAGACTGATAAATTACTGTGTCTGGCACAGAACTCATATGCCGTAGGTGTTTGAGACATGTGATGGCACCATGCAAGTCACAGGACTCCAATAGGTAATTTAAAGTAGTGTACTGATTGACAGCTCGTCGAACTTCATACACTCCATATACAAAATGTTGCATGCCTGTGTGATGTACTCCTAGCATCCACATGTGGTGGAACACACTGTCACAAACACCACTATCTAGGCATGCTAGTGAGTGACCCAGAAGTCCAGTATGTGGACGGATCTCACAAAGCGTCAATATTGGTAAAAAGTTTATACCTCTCTTTTCGGTCTGTGATCACAAATAGGTTGATAAAGTGTTCCACTTTTTCAAATGATGATTGCCTATGGTTACTAGTTGCATCACATGCCTATGCAAGACAGTGAAGCTTCTGAGGCTATGTAATTGAGTCAGTGTCATCATCTGACTCCACTGTTGTATAGTCAGAGACACTGAGTACATTTACTAGTTTACCAGATTCATTTATACTGAAGTTGCTGTCTTTTTTGTGTGAATAGTAAGATTCTTCCCAGAAATATGCTTCTGAGTGCTGTGTGTGGAGCCATTAACCAGTGAAAACATAACAGAAATTGTGCACGGTCAATACATGATATTGTTGTAGCCTTTGCTTGATGTCCTATACAACTTTTCTGAATAGTTCAAGCACATGAGACATCTTACGCCATAAGCATTGAAGAGCAAATACTGTTCTACTCACAAATGTGCATACTTTGAGACACAATTTCATGAGACTTAGATGACCCTTTTTTATGCTTCTGTCTCATCACTGCAGAAATAAGCCTCTTGATCTTAGGTTTATATGCTAGTAATCTGAAATATTTCTGCTTTCTCAGATTGCCATCACCAGGTGCTAACTTATGATGTTGTTTAGTCAGTGAACGTATGCTTACCTTTGCAATTGTTGTGTTCCATCTTAGGGATCTACACAACTGTTGCTGGGGTGCACACTTTTTTTTTGCTGTTAAGCAAGTGTGTGTTGGCACTGTGGAGTGGCACAACATAGGGTTTACTATTTGAGTAGCTATGTGAATTGTCTCATGAGTTGAACTCACATCACTGCCTTTCATGCTGGGCTTGAGCAAAAGTGTATCACCTTGATACCTGTTTCATCTTTCCTTAGATTGTCATCTCTGTTTAGTAGGCATGTTTGCTATCTGGGATGTCACAGCAGTTATCAGCATTCTTAAAGAAGTATCAGACACCTGTATAATTGAGACACAAAAAGAAAAGATTACTAACTGTTTATTTAGTTTTCTTGTAATATTCAATGCTGAGACTGTTTATTTGTACTTGCTGCATATATAATCAACACAATGCTTGTGAAGAAGTGAGCAGTATATCTGTGTAGTGACAGTGCAGAATGGAACTCAATAAACATTGGTTAAATATATATTTAATACAAAAATGACTAAGATTAGTAAAATTGTCTGTGACATGCTGTTAAAATTTCATATTGCACAGTATGAAGTAAGCAGAGCAGTTTTTAGTGAAGAAATCTATTGTTTTAGAAAAAACATAGAATCATGTCATGTGTTCGAAAGTGTTGCAAAAAACAGTGTCGTTCATGCAAATGTGTCAAAAAAGTAATGTTGATCGTGTGAAAGTACTAAGTCATACTGTCGAAGATGTGTTGTCGAACATGCGAAGGTTTTGAAAAAATGGTGTCGAACTTTGAAAGTATTGCAAAAGTAGTGTTGATCGTGCGAAACTTTTGAAAAAATAGTGTCGTTCGTTCGAAAGTTTCGTAAAATTAGATTTGGGGAAAGCAACAATAGACTTTAACAATTCATGTCTTGAGGTACATTTGAGTGACAGACATTTCAACCAATGTTGTGAGACATTTATCAGGCCATGTAAGTCGACCAATCAGAGACACTGAATAGTGAAAAAGAAGGACATAGCAGCCATGTTGAGCAAAAAGAAAGAAACACTGCCGTGCTTACTGTGAGTACTTAACATTTTCTTTTACATTTTTCTAGTATGATACAAAGTGTTGCCAACATGTAAATAGTATTAATCACAATGTTTTTTTTACTGTTCTATTTGCCTATCTGTACAAAAACAAGTAACTCTGCTGCATTTCATAGTTATCAGCATTTAAAGTCAGTCTGTAAATGAGTACTTACTAGCATAGATACAGCTGCAAAATGGAAGAAGAAACAAAGGTGCATGTGTAGCTTTACCCAAGAGGGAACCAATCAGACATGCTTCTATACTTGTGATTGTTTGAATCTGTCTATGAGAATGATGCATTTTGCCACTTTAAAATCTTGCTATTTTTTTTTTTTTTTGCAGAAGCAGAAATGCACTGAGAGTTACTGCACACACTGCATTGGCTATGCAAGACAGAATTTTAGCCAGTGGTTTACTTTGTGTTTCATGGTTCAGCTCAGTGAGAGATTATTAAATAGACAGAGAACTTGTAGCTTTGCTTTCAGTAGTGCCTAGCTAGTGCAGGGGAAACACTGACTTTTTTGGTAGCACTCTGTCCAATTCTCAGTTTCAAATCTCAGAATGGCAGAAAACAGCAAAAGGACTTTGTGGATTGTAGGCAGCAGTATTGTAAGACAAGCATCAGAGTATGCTCAGAACAGTAATTTTGGGAGAAACCTGCAGCTCCCAAATTGCTTTGTAAAGTGGTTTGGCAGTGGTGGAATGAGGTGGGAGCACCTCATGCCATCCATGTAGAGGCTTCTGTGTACTCAGACTCATCCAGACATACTGCTGATACATCTTGGAGGCAATGATTTGGGAACAAAACATTGGGTAGATTTAGTCACAGAAGCAAAACTGGACTTCGCTTCTATTATGAGAGTGTTGCCTGCCTGTAAAATCATTTTTTTGGATATTACAGAGCCTAGGGTCTGACAGGCAGAACACCATATGTACCTGATTGACAGAGCTTGAAGAAAGGTCAGCATACAAATATCTGCATTTCTACGCATGTCTGGAATGTACACCATACATCATCCTGAAATTAAGTATTCTTATGATTGGCTACACCTACCAGATGGTGTACACTTCTCGCATGCTAGCAATTGTTATTTTCTGGGAGACCTTCAAGATGCAATCCTCAAAGTTCTCTAAAAATGTCAGACTGTTTAAACATATATCACACTAAAAAAAAAGGTTCTTTTCAGAACCAAAAACAGTTGGTAAAAAAAAAAATAGAATAGCTTCTCATATCATGCACATAGGTGTTACTGATGGGGGGGACTCAGTTGGATGTTCTGACTGGAAAGGTGGAGAGCATGGCACCGCCACAGAACCTTTGTGCAGTTACCACTGTATTAACTGCAATTGTGCTGAGCGCAGATTGGTACCACCCGGGATGATACTTCTTTGATGGTGCATGTGATTGGAGTGGGGGGAAGGTTCCAGTGTTAAAGCAGTGATTTGTGTGCTTTAAAAGTGCCTGTTATCATGTGCTCAGGTAGGTTGCAGCCAAAGAACAGTGGGTGGAACTTTACAATGGTTGCAGCCTGGTACAGCATCACAGTTGTTTATGTACAGCACCACAGCTGCATATGTATGTAACCATTATGGAATGGTAACTGGCCAGTTCATAGCCTACGTACCTGATGGACTTATCTGTGTACCCACCACTGAATATTGTGTTTTCTCTTACTTGCAGAAGTGCACTTCTGATGACGCATCCTCCTCTCATTCTTGTACTGCTTGTCTTGTGACAGTCCCACTGTAGCACAATGCAGGTGGCTGCGGCACTATTTTAAATACTGTTGAGCTATGCCACAGAATGGTTCAGTAATGCTTGGACTGTGCTGTGGCTTGGCCCAACCATGATGTGCCCAGGGTTGCAGCTATAGTTTGGCACAGTGTGAATATCCTGGAGAAAATGTTAGCTTTTCAGTGGTGAGCTATATTTAATACATTAAGATGCTCACATCTCTGTGAATGATAAAGACATAGCAAGCAGCATTCACTTGAAATATTTTATTATGTGTTACATCTTGACATACAATAAATATAGTGAGATGGTAGAAAGACAGATAGGTTCTCATTGCCCAACTATGCCTTGCAACTGGGTACTCATTGTTGCACAAAGAGGGTCAGCAAAAAATAAGATGCTTAACAATCCAATGAAAGTAGTATCAAATGAACAATTAATATTATAGCTCTGACGTATGGACTTTTTTTTTGTTCATGTACTGCAGAAAGTGACGTGGAACAATGAGACAGTGGAGCTTAAGAGAGGTGTGTTGGCTGCTTGAGGCAGTCCAGGCAAAAGGTAGTGCTCGCATATTAATACAGACCACTAACCGGAAGTTGGACGCAATGTGGAAGCACATCAATTCCTTTTAACATGTAGTATTAAAAGTCAAGAACAAGACCATTGTCCAGCTGAAGAAGAAGTGGAAGCTGTTGCGACAGCGTTTTTATATATTGAAGCACAGAGAGGAGATACCAGACAATGACAAGTGCTGGTACTACCTTGTGCAAGAGCTGTGGGAGGCAGCAAGCAAGCCACATAGAGGGGAGTGCCTTACTCAATGTAAGTTATTCTGACAAATTTTAGTGATACAATTATATCATAGTACTGCCACACAAATGGAAAAAGAAGTATTTCTGCGATTTATCACTTTGTTGCTGTAGCCATGGTATTCTCACAGCATGATGTCACAACTCAAGTCTCAGCACTGTGGACCAATTAAATATTGTGTAGGATATCAGAGATATAATTGTTTGTGTCTTTTGTTTTGCTTCTCCTGCTAAGAAGCAAACAATTTTTTCATGTGTAATTAAATAAGTATTAACATTTCTTTTGCCATTCTGTATTATGGGAGCATGCTCCTAACTCTCATCCTATCTCCTATGCTTCAGCTTCTTTACACATGTGATGGGGTGAGAGTTAGGTCCAACGACCTCAATGTGCACCCTGATGCCGGTTGGAGGGTGGACTGGGGGGTCCAAGGGGGGCTTTCATTCCTAACACTGAATATATATGTTCAGCGATTCTATAATGACAATTATGCAATTAATGTTGTCTTGTGACACAACATTCTGAGGCTTTGGGTTTTGCTGTGTGTGTCAATTTGGTGGAGGGGGTGGGGGCCAAATGGCCTAACATTCAAATTGCACTCTTAAATGTGATTATCATTGTGTCTCAGCCAGATTTTATCTGTTATTATGTATTTCTACTATCAATATGTATAACTGTTATCACATACTAGTGGGGAGTTACTATGCAGTATGTTTCATTCAAGAACAATGGCATTTCACTGCTGTTACTGTATTAGTACTAAGTATTGAAGTGCTGCATCAATTTGTAGTCTACTGTAGATCAAATATTAATTAGTACAAACTTATTATGCCACATTGGTGTGCAGTGACTGTGCAATAGTCGAGTAAGGAGAATGTTAGGTACCAGAAACATGTTAATTGCTTAGAGAAAGTGCTGTGAAATAAGTGAACATAGAAAGGAAACAGTCAGTAAATCTGCCTATTATCTTTCATTAACAGATCATCAGAGGCAACCCCCATGCCACACAGAGGTAGTACCAGCACAGTTGGAAGCTCTGGAGGCTGAACATTTTGACACCGACAGTGTCATCATTGTTCAGTCAGATTGTAAGACGATAATAGAAAAATTACATTGGATACTTGGGGTGGTATATTGAAAGAGTTATTGCATGGTGAAATACTGTTCTGGCATCTAAGACCCACTGATATGCCCAGGCACAATATACAAAAAGAGAATATTGTGCTGTGCAAATCATGATGCAATAGGGTGCACACTAGTGATACATGCAACTCAGGTAAAGGGGGAGAGGGGCAACCCATGCATATCTGGCAGGTCCTGATATTCAGCATGTTAAGTGCCAAGCATATGTTGGCACAATCTCAACATCAACTGCACACTACTGAAAGTTCATTAAAAAATAAAAAATTGAAAGGATGCCCACCCCCACACTTGAGCTGCTGTATTGCAGGATGCAATGTGTTGGGCATGACCTGTGGGTGCCAAGTAAGCTGTGCTGTGATACTCTGTCAGTGTCATACTGCAGTCCCTTTTGCAGGCTTTGTTACAGTAAATATATCACTAATTGTCCACTGGACCTACCCCCCACCTCAATTGTGTGCATTGTAACAATAACTGTATCTTAGGTGTCCCACTGGTAGAAATGTAGTTCAATAATGGTGTTAGTGAAGTGTTCTGTAGCCCTGGTGTTGCAGTGCAGCCGCTCACAAGTCTGATTGCGGATTTTCTTAACATAGCAATCCCTGGTGGCAGTCTGGTACACCCCTCAATAACTGTCTACTCAGTCACACCAATATGATCCTCCTACCTGTTTACTAGTGGACAGCAGGGCTTACCTGTACGACAGGTGCTTGCCGATTGACTGACAGCATACAGTAGGTTTGCATGCTCATTGGTACAGAGTGTGACACAATCAGTATACAGTCTGTAATGTACAACATAGCAGCAATATCTGAATGACTTACATTCAGATACCAGAACTGTGTAGTACAGTGCATGCTGCACACCCATTTTTTCCCCACACTGTATAGCAATGAGTGTTCAGCTGTACTATGTCTTGTATGTTCGTGGCTGGCAGGCAGTGTATGGGTGAGGAGCTGCCATCTCTGTCTGATTGGGGGATGGACTGTGCAGGGTGGTGTGACTGAGTGGATGAGTATGGAAGGTGGTACCCCTAGACCACCAGGGATGCTAGGATTTAGAAACAACACAATCAGGGTTGGCAACAGTTTCACTTGACAACGAGGCAGTGATTAACTTTTTCAATAACCATGTTTGATCGTTACAGTGCTGTAATGCAAACTACAGGGCCTGTCAGTCACCAATGCCTGCAGGTTGATAGAGTGGTTGATGCAAGTTGTTGTTTATAGTGTACATGCATGTATGTATATGGGGTGCTATTAAAATTCAAATTGCTATATTTGGAATTCCCATGCATAAGTTACCCACTTACATAAGAACTGTTGAATATTGTTGTCAGTCCAGTAGTGCAATTTTACTTGTACTTGTGAATCACCCTGGTCCTCATTTGAGACTTGTGGCGGTACAGTGCCAGTGCATGACACGTGATGTGGGTGGCAAATGTCACATATTTTACTGTGCTGCCCATGTTGCGGTACCATTGAATATCAAACAAGATATGTCTTACCACATGTCTCTTTTACTGCAGCCAGGTCTCTGCTACAGATTACTAATATTGTGTAACTAGCCTGTTTTTGTTGGATTGGTGGCTTATTTAAAGTCCTGGTAAGCTCTCACTACAAAGGCAGTGTCTTATATCTGATATCATATACTGAAGAATGACTGGGGGGGACATGGATGATAACCAGGCTGTTATCAACTGTAGTGGTTGTAGGGTTACATGGTAAGCTTTTACAGAGGAGTTCTATGGTGTAACTGTTATGATAACAACCATGGCAGATGTTTTCACACTGTTGTCACCCGATCACAAGGCATAACCTCTCATATTGTATAGTCATTTTATAGACACTTGACATTATAAGTCTGAGTAGTGTGAAACTGTGATGCATTCTTAGTTGTTGTGTTACTGCTTCAAGTTCTAAACACTGCCATCACAGAGATGGGTAACTGGTGATAATGCTAGTCAATACTGCCAACCAAATATTATTCCACTGTTACAGCTATGTATCTAATATTCATCTGTTCACTCTGCATTTAGTTACCGTGGTTGCAGAATGGACAAGAACCTCAATATGTAGAAAACTAGACCAGGCTAAGGTTAATGATAAGTTACCCTATTTATGTATTCTATTGAAAAGACAGCTCTGCAACTCAACAACGACACACTATTTAGGAAAAATACTGTAGAAACATGTTATTATTGTTGTTTGTTGCTGTTTCATCTCTGTGCTATATTAATTGAATTGAGAAATAGAAAAAAAATGTTGTCCTATGTGTTTACTTATAGGAACACAATGATATCTTATTTATGTTACATGCCTGCATTGTAGCGAAACATTTACAGTATTTCCAATTTGAATGGTGTTTGTTTACACATCTTGTAGGCATCTACATGGAAAACTGTAGCACATGGTTGAATACCACCATGAGACAATATGAAACATGTGTAATACAATAAAAGCATTGTAATAGATTTACATATTGAACTGCGTCGTATTACATTCTCTATTTCTTTTTTTTTTACCGTGGCCAGGGAGGCAATGGAGGTACCACCTGCGCAGGTGAAGCAGGAGCTTGGCACCAGTGCTGAATGTAAGTGTAGTAATAGAAAATATTCACACAAGATGTACTGCTAACTAGATTATTAGAACAAATAATCTGAAAGTGTATGCTAAGTAAATCAATATACCTGATAAGTTACTATGCATAGTTCACATAGGCAATTACTTTATCTGTGACAGCACAGTATCCCATCTGTGTTGTACTGCGCAAATACTTAGAAGAGTATTCAAGTGTGCTTTTTCAAAGTATTTGTGCTACAACAATCATTCACATAAACAGAAGATTAATAAACTATGGCCCAGATATTCAAACTGTGCCCAAAAAGTGCGCAATAGCAGGAGTAAGCGCAAGTCCATTGCTTCCATGTGCAAGAGGCGTGATATTCAAAAATGGAGCATGCCAAACTGCGCCTACAGCCGACGACTGAATATCACACCACCTGTGCCATAGCACAACGGGAAGCTGAGCAGATCTGATGCGCCATAACGCAACAAGGGATGTGCAGCTGAGCAGTCCAGAGGCGCCATAGCACAACCAGGGATGCCCCCCAGCAGCAGAGCAATGCAACTGCACAACCAGGGAGGTAGGGACCCACCACCCATGCCACAGATGGGCACAGGAACACACAGCAGAACAGACATTGTCCCCCCACACCCCATGCACTGCGTAACTGGGGGAGGGCTGGAATAACCACTGGCCCATGGAGACAATCAAACAACCCAAAGCCGGGCCATGGTGCCCCATCACACCCCCCCGGGCAAGCTGTGACCGGCACACAAGGAGGGCTGACCACCAAATGCCACACCATCCCCCCAATGCAGAGCACACACTGCACCATGACCCCCAGACACCACCCCAGGAGCAGCGACCACCACTGCAGGAAACCCCATGCATGCCACCACCCCCACTGTGACACTGCAACCCTGTGCACCACAGAACCATGCAAGGCAGCCCCACCATGAGCAACCATCAGCGGGTGGCAGCACACAGCAATGTAACAATGCATACACAGTGCCACCATGCACAGTCCCCCCGATGTACTGCTGAGAGACCAACCATGTGCTGGCACATGAGGTACCCACATGGGACAGGGCTTGCCCCGGACACTACCACCAGTGGTACAGCACCCTGCACAGTATTCCAATGACACACCCTGACCCACCACTGGCCACAACAGCCAGCACAGACACCCACAGTGGTGCATGGAAGCATGCACCACACCAGATGCCACACAGTGCATGGACAGACAGACACCCATACCCAAGGGCACAACAACACAGGGACGCAATGGTGGGGCAACCAAGTCCCAAGTGTGTGCCCATGTAAACTGTGTACACACAACCCGCAGTCCTCCATGGCACTGAAGTGCCAGCCACCCTGCACAGGCACTGTGGACCCATATACCACCATCATTTGCCCGGGCACAAGTCACAGACAGTGGTGCACATCCCCTGCAACACACACAAGGCACAGCATGGAGGTGGGACAACAACTGTGGAGGCCACAGTGTCACCCGAGGCAGACATGCATCACACCAGTGACAGGAGGCAACCCAGCATTGTGACGGGTACAGTGGCTGCCCTGCAGGGACTGCCACCACTAACATGCCAGTGGACCGTGCAGGTCACAGACATGCATGTGTGTCAGCTGCACAGGCCATGGATGGACTGATAGGGGCACCATGGACACACATCACGCACCATGGACCACTGCACACAGTCATCCAGTGCACAGGGCACAACACACACACCACAGACACTGACTGATAGCTACCCCCACACCATAGTCACCTCCACACAGACACACACACACATACCCATGACCGCACCACCCCTGATGCCATGCACACCACTGCAGCTGAGCACCTATAGCCCACTGCAAATCAGAGACTACCACAGTATTCATATCAAAATAACTGTATTGAACAAACATATAAAAGTTAACTATTTGCAAGACTATTTACAAAATATATTCAAGGTGGGGGAGGGCAACAAACAAGGTGGGGTGGGTAAGGGGTAGGAGTGTACAAATGGGACAGGAAAGGAGGGGTGTGAGGGTGGGTCCAGGGGGGTAGGGGATTACAGGGGCTGAGGGACCCCTAGTGGGAGCGCCACTCCCCACTCTGACTCTGTCTTGGTCGGTTCCTCTGCAGGACCCCGGCGTCGTCAATCCTGCGGAGAATGTCCAGCGACGCCCTTGCCACCTGGAGTATCTCCCGCAGTGCCTCCCTTATCTCCCGGAGATGGCATGTACCTAGGACAAGGGAGCACAGTCAATAGGTGTGAATGTGCAGCCCCATACAGCCCACCCACTGTGCATGGCATACGGCCGTGGGACATACCTCTGTGATGGTATGTGACCACCCACAGTGATCTCATCCACATGACCTGCCTACCCAGGTGCATACAGCCATGCGGAATGCTGCACGCACCCACCGGCCAAGTCATGCACAGCACCACCGTGGCTGTTTAGTGGCATGGCTATGTGGTGCAAAGGCAGTGGCACAACCATGTACCCAGTTCACGCATGGACCACCATCAACACACTCCCAGACATGCATAGCCACTGGACAGTGTTGACTGTAACAAGTCATGTGCATGGCATTGGTGTCGATGGATGGTGGCCATGCCCCGCTGCCCACCTTGTTACACAGCATGCAATAGTAATCATGGAGTTATGGCACTCACCATCATAGGGCTGGTCCAGTGGGCGGTGAGGGCCCTTGCCCCACCTGGCTTCCCTCTGCTCCTACTGCTGCTGAAGATCATGGGCCAGGTGGCATTCCTCCAGGCCTGTGGTGCAAACATGGAGAGAGGAACATCAGTACAATCCCATAGCAAAGCCCCCCTGCCCCCAGGTGTGTGCCTCCCACCCAGCCAGACCCACCACCCCACACCCTGATAACATCACCACAGCCAGCCCTGGACAGTCCCTCCACCTTGTGCTGGACACATACAACTGTGATACCCATATGGAAGATAAAAGTGTGTTGACGTAACACCTACCTGGCCATGGCACTGTGCCCCTCCTGGCACGTGCCCACAGGCGGGCTAGCAGCTCTGGCTCCCTCCACAGCAGGTCCCCATACCTGTGGTGGCACTGCTCGGCACTTCTCCCCCATCCTGTGGCCTCCTTGAGTGCAGTGGCCACCTCCTCCCACACCTGGGTCCTGGACCTGTCCAGGGGTGCCTCCCCGAACAGTGGCCCATGGTGTGGCTCCATAATGGCCACTAGGTTGGCCAGCTCTAGTGTCGACCACTGAGCTGCCCTCCTGCGTGCCATGCTCTCTGCTTGATTTGCCAATATGGTGCTCTGCAGCACGGCTCCCCACGTGCAGATGCTACGCAGTACAGAGCTGCCATTCCCTATCGCGCTGTCACCAAACAGCACGATAGAGGTGCACCAATGTCTGACACATGGCACCTAGGGGGCAAAGGTCGGGCACAGGGTCAAGGGTCTCTGGTGCACAGACACGCACAGCACCATTAGAACCCAGCGCATGTAGTGCGATTGGCTGCCTGTGTGCTACTGCCAGTAGCGGCCTACTGTGCAGTTGGCCCAGTGCACCTATGATGGCCCAGTGCCACAGCGCCATGTAGGTGACCATTGCTATAGTGCCACTGGCACAATGGTGGCAGTGCCCTGCATTGCCTACTGTACACAGCTCATCAGCAGTGCAGCAGACTCCTGCATCAGCAACCCAGGCATGCGCAGTGAGGTGTGTACTACGCATGTCACAGAACTGCGCCATTGGCTCAGCACATTCAACACAATTGCGCAAAGCACAAAAGCGCGATATTCAGCTATCATATGCAAATCATCTGAACAGCCATTCAATGGCACAGCACTGCAATTTGCATCCACTTAAAGTTGAGCGTCGCCTCATTTGCATGGGTTTCACTATAAAAGTGCGACATGGGGCTGCAGTGGCCATAGTCGGTTACTGCAGTCTATTGGTGAGTTGCATGCTGTTTGGTAGTGTAGACTGTGGATTTAGGGACATGCATGGGACTGCACAGTCACAGGTAACAACTGCCATCATTACAGGCTAAATAATGACGAGCAAGTTGTGGGAGAGGAGGAACACAGTGGTGGGAGGAGAAGGAGGCCTAACTTTACCAAGGCCGAGACCGAAGCCCTGTTTGAGGCCTACCTGGATCAGGAGCCACTTCTCAGCAGATGGCAGGGAACACCTCAAGCCCGTGCTGCTGCATGGGAGGAGGTGGCATGTGCTGTGAACCTGCATGGCAGCCACCAGCGCTCCATGCAGGAGTGCAAGAAAAAGATGGGCATGGACAGGAGGAGGATAAAGGAGAAGGTGTCTGCCATCAGGGCAGCATGAGCTGCAACAGGTGGGAGACAGCCGGAGGTGGTACACCTGACCCCAAAGGAGGAGAGGATTGCTGTAAGCATGCAGCGTAGTGCCATTGAGGGTGTTCCGGGTGGTGGCTTCCAGATGGGTGGTGGCCCATCACTGTATGGTAAGTCATGGTCTGTCTGGGGGGGGGTCAGGGTAGGTCACATGCAGTAACGCAACTTTGTTTTCTCTTACAGATCCTGAGCATCTGCATGGGTCAGCGGTGGTGGTCCTGTCCACTGAGAACAGTCAGCTGGAGATGGAGTAGGGCCCATCCACCTCCACAGGTATACTTGGCTCAGTGTGACAGTGGGGCTGCCTGGCTGTCCACACTGATGTTGTTGTAACAGGTGCGGAGGAAGCCCTGCCTGTGTCCCAGTGTGCCGGCATCCATAAATGCCAGCATGCAGTGCCTGGGGCCAGTGCAGAGTCCGTCACCGATGATGATGTCGCTAACATCATGGGCAGTGACACGTGTGTGCCACGGGATGGCCACACGGCAGGACACATTGCGACCATGGCTGTGGGTGGTGCTGCCGTGGAGGCCTGTGTGTCATCACTGTCCCAGCCTGTGCCTGTCAGCACCAGTGGGGCAGCACTGGTGTTTGTTCAGGACAGTGGGACTGTTGCAGCCACTGTGGCAGCACCACTGAGCCCTGGGGAGTGGCAGCCAGAGGGGCAGCATCAGCAGTCGGCCAATGGGCTTGGGGGTACAGGGTTCAGTGGCGGCTTCTGTGCATCGCCTGTGGACATGCCCAGACCTGGTCCTGGTGTGCAGCGCCCACCCTCAAAGGGTGCTGAACATCAGGGCCACGCACACCATGAGGGACAGGATGCTGAGGAGGCAGATGACCTCTTGGATGAGCACACCCACCTACTGCAAGCATCAGTCCAGCAGCAGATGCAGCATGCGACGTCGGTGGATGCACTGCATGTGGCTCTGGAGCAGGCAGAGGAGCATTGCAGCAGGGACACCGCTCTGATCCTGGCAGGGATGGACCAGTTGCAGGAGGATGTGACCACTGCCATTGACAGGCATGCACAGGCATTCACTGCTGTCATGGCCACAATGGGCACACAGTCATCTGCCCATGTGTCGCGGACACCACGCAGTGCACTGTCCACCCCCCTTTCCTGGCATCGTGCAACACCCTCCCTGTTGACACCGGGTTCAGCTGTGGGCATCCTGAGCACACCTAGTGCAGGCATGTTCGGTGTGCTGCAGACCCCTGCATGAGCACGGTCGTTGTCACACAGTGGAACCCCTGGGGACCATCGGTGCCACCCCATGAGGCCAATGGTCAGCCTGTCAGTGCTGAAGGGTCTCAGTGGGGCTGCCCATGCATCCGTGGGGGCCGGGACACTGTGTCGCGTGACTGACCTGTCTCCCAACGCAACTACTGTCTGGTGCTGCCCTGTGTGCATTGTGTCTTGCAGTGGGCTGTGCACGGGTGGGTACCCGGCCCTGCATGTGGACACAAAGTCCACCTGCACACCCTCCTGGCTGTTGTCCACAGTTGCGTGTGCATGATGATGCCTGCATTGTGCTCTACACCAATGTACAATGGTGCTCAGCATCTAACACACACACATGGACAGGCAGTGGGCGTGGTGGCCTGTGGACATGTGTGTGGCTAGGGTTGGCATTCTGGGTCGGTGTGCCTCCTGCCCTCTGTGCAAGTTTGGTGCATTGTGTGTGTGTGCATGTGTGTGTCCATCCGCATGGGATGTTAGTCTTCACCCATCCCTGGTTGTGTGTGTGCTTCCGTGCCCTGCCACTTCCCTTGATGGCATGCACCCCGGTGTGTGTCCATGCATGTTTGTGGGTTGTGCCTTAGCCACTGTTGGCTGCACATGGCCCCATGACTTACCTGGGTTGGCTGAAGTGCTCCTCCATGATGGTTTCCTGGTGCAGCTGTGCCAGCCGGATCAGTCGGGGGTCCCGTCGCCCAAGGGGGGGCTGCCCAGCACCATCATCACCGGCGTCCTCATCATCCCCATCGCTGTCTCCCTCTTCGACCTGTACGGCTATCCCACTTTCGTTGGCCATGTTGTGCAGGATGCAACTGGCCAGGAATAGCCCGCAGGCCTCTATGAGGGGCTGTACTGTAGGGCACCGCCGGAGGTGTCCAAGCAATGGAAACGTGCCTTCAGCATCCTGAACACCCGCTCGATGACATTATGTGTGGTGGCGTGTGCCTCATTGTAGCATTGCTGCAATGGGGTCAAGGGCTACCGGTAGGGTGTGAGCAGCCAGGGATGGAGTGGGTATCCACTGTCACCTGTGTGTAGAGGGTGGAGGTTAATTTGGTGATCAGCATAACCCTGCCCCGGGCCATGTATGCCACTACCCATGTCATCTCTGGCCATGCTCCCCCAGGCCCTATGTGTGTCCATGTGGTTTGCATACTCACCCACTAGGTGTCCAGTGGGGATGTCCCCACTCTTGAATCTGTGGCACAGTGCCGACTGGTGCCAGATGAAGACATTGTGTGCTCCCCCAGGGTGCATGGCACAGACATTGACTATGTGCCCCCTGGCATCACACGCTACCTGGAAGTTGATGCTGGCATAGCCCTTGCAATTGATGTATGCGGCCCCCTCGGGGCCAGGTGGTGTGCGTATGGCCACATGGGTGCAGTCTATTGCCCCTAGCACACCAGGCATACGTGCTACCCTGTGGAACTCCTGTATGTTTGCTGTGTGCTCCGCCAGTGTGCTGGGGAAATGGATGTACTCCGCAGCATGTGGCAGCAGTGCGCTGAGGAATTGGGTGAGGTGGATGACGTGGCTGACTTGGTTATGCCTGTGGTGTCCCCAGTTGGTCTCTGGAAGGTACCCATGGCGAGCAAGCACATGCAAGCTGTCACTTTAGTCTCCACTGACAGGGCATGGCTCTGTCGTGTGGGAGCCTGCATCACATCACTGCACAGCTCACAGAGCCACCTCAGAATTGCCCTATTCAGGCGGTACCAGCCCACGATCTCAGTATCACTGTACAGCTCGAAGCTGGTGCGGGCTCGGTACTGCCTGTTGGGGGAACACTGCCGGCAGGCCCTTCCACGGCCACACCCCCCTGCCACCTGCCTTCTCACCCCCTCAAAATGGCCTCCATCTGGAAGGTGGCACTGGCCATGTCCCTGGCTTGTGTTCACCCCCCCCCGGCAGCTGTTACTGTATTCCCCCTGCTGTCCTCACTGCTACTTCCCCTGCACTGGGAATACCTGCCTGTGGTGGCCTCTGTGCTGTGTGGCACTTCCCCCTTCTGCACTGGCTGTGTCTCCCCACACCTTCCCTGTGCCTCTGTGTTCAGGGTGCCCTTTCTCTGGCCTGCCCTGTGTGTCCCTCCTGCCCTGTCTGTGTGGCTAGAGTTCTGCCTCATGTGCCTTCCCTGTAGCGTTCTTGCACCTCTCCCTTACTCCGTTTTATTTTGGCTCATTTCCGCTATGGAGCAACTTCCGCTTTCTCCCCTATTGCACATGGCGCAAGTTGTTGAATATCGCACTGCGCCGTTTATGCATGGTTCCTCCCCCTTCAGTTGCACATGCCATTATTATCATTGCGCTGTTGCTCAACGTGATTTCGGGGGCACAACTGCCTCCTGCTGAATATCACAGAATGGCGCAATTTCGGACTTGCGCAGGTGCAACCCTATTGCGCATGGCTCAACTCTTTTGAATATCTGGGCCTATTTCTGTTTCTATAGCTCTACAGTATAGTAAAATAGAAAGGTTAACTGTTGCATATTTTGCTAATATAATAAAATAGAGTGTGGGGAGTGTGATATGCAGAAATGTTCTAGCTTGAGGTATAATCTGTTTAGGCCACAGCTGAACTGTGCTGTGGCATGGCATGGGCAATATTAAACAGTGCTTAATCATGAATCAGCATGATTTAATATCATGAAGGTGGCTACTGAACTGGTCATGTCACACTGTCACTGTACAATGTGTAGTGACACTGACTGAGTAAAAGTTGTGATTAATGAGCAGAGGGATACAATAGTGCCCAGCAGAACTGCAGCTGCACTTGGCGCATGGAGCACAATGTTCAGGACTAGATATGTAAGTGGGTCACACTGTATCAAAGGTGAACATGTGGATATTTTCATGTGATGATGTGTCATTTGCATGCAGGTACGATGATCCTCGGCAACTTGCAAAGGCCGCACTGCCAGGTAGTAGGCATTGGTGCCTGATGCCTCATGTCCCTCGGTAGCAATGCACCACAATGTATGGCCACTGTAATTGTGAAGTTGAACGTTCCTTGTTGTTCCACTGTACTATAACTCTGTCACCAGATTGCAAGCATAATGAAGTAATAACAGTACATGCTGATCCGCTGTACCTGGTCCCAATTCTGATGTTGGGTTTTGTGAATGATATAATCCCTGGTGATACAGTACTACGATATTCCCCCCTGTGATGCTAATAGCCACCATGACAGCCCTCCCACTCATTCCTTCAGCGGTATGCAGGACCTTGTCACCCCTAAGTCGGCCAAATGAGTGGTAATTGCTAGCTAACTTTACAGCTGTGTGGCTATTTGTGTAAGAAATGGGTAATGCACATGCAGACAGCACTGTACTACAAAGTATCAATATGTGGATTAACCATTCACATATTCGAATTCTGTTGCAGAATATTTTATGCATGTTCAGTGGGCCACATTTTGCATCTATACGTATGCAGCTGTACTGTATGTGTCAGTTCATGGGTGGTTTGGAAGGTGTCTTGCTGTAGACTGTCACCCATTCCTGATGAGGCTAGGTGAGGATTCTGGTGTTGGGTCTCAGTGGGTGGGTGACAAACGTGGTACTGCTGTACACAGAAGGAAATCTATTATTTACAAAGAGCGCTATCAGCCATAGGAAGAGGCCTAGTGGGCCAACACTGACTGGCTCTAGCTAATTATCTCAATTGCCATGCAAGTGGGTAGACTGCAGTGGACTGTTGTGGCATAGATGTAGTTATCATGACCATGATCAGATGAGGGGGAGTAGAATGTATTGTTCCAAGAACTCTATTAATTTATAGAAAGCTTGTGATCAGCAATATGGTAGGGTCCACTGGACACCATGGCAACTGAACATATTGAAAGAGAGTTATCAGTTAAACGAGTAGAGCCCACTGTGCCAACAGAGCTACTTTACATTTAGTAAAAGTGCGACCAATTGTCATGGGGGGTATGATGGTCATGAAACATGCTCTAGTTGAGATCCACAAATGATGGGTGGCATCTTATACTCTGCAATATGTCGATCACGTGTAACTGGCTAGATCTTGTAACTGTTTTCTTATGGTGGATCTTCACCCCCCTCACCACCTACAGTGCAAGTTGAGTGTGCACCTGCATATAGGCCACACATGCCAGACCAAATATTAGGAAGTTATGGATATGCATGTTCATGTGGCATATATATTTTTTGCATACATTACTGGTGTGCTCCGCTTCATTGTGAACAATGCAGTGCAAAGTGTCAGTTGTAGTATCATGCTGCGATGCATCACTGGGTTTTGCATGACACAAGATTGTTGCACCATGTGCAAGTGATTTATATACTGCACTGTGGGTGTTCCAAAGAAAATTTCATCACTACTGGATTGCTTATGGTGAGGTGGAATTCAACAGTTTTACAATGCTGAGTCTGTACATTTATCTTGCCATACTTTGAGTATAATTAACCAAAAAGGTATAGGCAAGGGTTATGGCAATGGTCTGTTAATCACACTCTAGGGGTGTAATATGGCATGAGGTGTAGCTGAGTACTACATGCCCCTAGACGGTGATTCATTTACTATTAACATAACTCTTGGGACTGCTTTATTTTTATTATAATAATAATGTTTTTTTAAATAGTGTTAAACATTGTTCAGCATATAATTAAGCTCTACATGTATCTTTAAAGAATACACCACAGTTGTAAAAGATAATAGCGTTAGTGACAAGAGAGAACTTCTCATTAGCATTACATTCTTGTATGCTGCTGACAATAGGCATCTACATTCATTTTACATATTCCTAGGAAAAAAACTGTTGAGCTTCAAGACAGGCAGAGAATCACCATTATGAGAATCCATTTTAATACATGTTTTTTCTGTCTTTGCAGGACAGCCTCGCAAGAGACGGTGCACTGGTCACTGCCACTGTTACCGCATGCTCGAGCGCAAGGTTGACGGTCTCATAGAAGACAACGCTGTGCTGCGGGAGGGGCAGGAGAAATTGTTGTCTCTCCTGACAGCTCAGCAGGAGACTGTCAACCTTGTGCTCTAGCCTGTGGGGACAGCGGCAAGTGTCAGTGTGCCCAGCAGCACTACTTCACCTGCGCTAGTAATATCTAGCCTCCCTGACCCACAATGAACCTCCTCCACAGCTGCTCAGGTGTCTCCTCTCTGAGGCACAACAGCTTCCACTTCTACTGTCCCTCCACATTTGCATTTCATCCAAATTCTGGGCTGGGCTGCCTCAAGCAGCAACACACCTCTATTAGAAAGGTGTAGATATTGTATATATTAGAAGATTGTTTTTCGCCAATCCTTTTGTTAAATATTTCTATATATCAGAATTTATTTTCATAGAAAATATATTTTTTTATAGACTGTTTAGTTATATAAATCAAAGGTTTAATACAATTTCATATGTTTTCTATACTTGTTTTTTGTTTGTGTTTTTAATAAAGTTATATTTTTGTATAAAAAACAAAATTTTTCAACTAGAAGTTTGTTTAATCATTATATTTATTTTTTATTTATCTAAATTGTCAATGGTAGTAGAAATAAATATTTTTTGGAAAAAAACACTTTGTGTTGTAGTATTCTTAACTTGTGGAGATATTGCTTATTATTAGATGCAGTACTAGGCAACACTCCTTCTTACTTATTTTGCTTACCAAGGGCATTGTGTGTGCAGTTTCAGGTTTGACAGAATAACAGGTGACCACTGTAGATGTGTTACACTGTTAGCATTGTTATTACTATGTTGACAAAGGTATATTAATGTGTATGCACTCATGTTCACAAGGTATGTCTATTGAAGGTGCAGAAAAGCATTGAACATATGTAGATATTTGAGACTGGTAGTGAGACAGAGAGTGTCTCATTTTATGTACTACAACAATAGTAACACAGAGTGCAAAATGATAGTGCGTGAAAGAGCACAACTAGATAATTTAGTAGGTGGCATGCCATTCTTAACTACAAGAAAACAAAAAATAGTAAGAGTTTTCAAAATGTCGACACAATCCTACATGCACGTGAATGATGTGGTGTGAATGGTACTCTTACAGTAATGCCACACTGACACGTTTCCCTCTGTGATATACCTATGATTAGTGTAGGAGGGAAAAAAAATTACAGTAATATACTTTCTGACACACTATCAAATACACATTGCAGAAATGGTGGAAGTCTGACTCTTCTAGCGCCACATTCCTACCACATGTTTTTATGTGTTTACACAGTAGTACAGTAACTGTAACGTGATAGTAACATTAACAGGCATCCACAGGTTGATACTGTGTCATCGCACATGCATGACCTGGTGTGAGTACACCACTTTCACAGCCTCACTTGCACCACATGGTTTTGTTGTGTTTTACAGCAATCTTTACTATAACAAAAGCTGAGGTTGTAACACCTATATATAAGTTTATACAGATCCAAATGCATATGTATCACCTTATGCCATCACTGGCCCTTTGTGCAGCAATTTCCGCCAAATAATTGGTTGTATACAATGTGAATGCTAACTGCAGTACAAGACAAAACAGTGGTAGTTATGGACAGGTTCATACACTGCGACACACAAGCATAATGTTTTCACAACACATGATCTTCATATAGCTAATAGAACACATTATTTTACATGTCATAGCAATTGTTATTGCAAGACAACTCAATGCAGCAACAGGTTTCCACAGTTTCATACAATCTGACATGCACGTTAGTGTAGCAGGACATCGTAAGCCCAAACTGTAAAGTTGTGATGTATTCAGTGTTTATCATAACTTCTATTACAAAACTACATTATCTGTTGAGTATGTTTAGCAATGTGTATCTACAAACACTAGAGAAAAGACCATGTAAGGTATGCACAGTCATATCTATATATTGTCAGACAGACAGTATTAGCATTTTATATAATCTCATAATAGTAACAGTATGTCCAGCATGATGCTTCTCCGAGCAGAACCAGCAGACAATGTGTCATGTGGCATAGGAATGGTAAGTGTAGCACTACAAAGAGCAGGAACAGATTTATGCATGTCAATGGAATGTTAATTACGCATGATACTGTTCTTCAGAGTGTGTTCAGGTTGATCGTGTTCTGTCAACAGATGATTTCAAGATTAAGATACGAGTGCTAACTACAACCTAACCCTAGACACAACTCATATCAGCAGTTATCGACAGCTCGAATGCATATGCATGAGGTGGTGTTCATCTCACTTTTTAGAACAGACAATACTATTACATGAATTACTGTGTTCTTGCATGTGTGTGTATTGTACTATGTGTGTCTGGTGCTACCAACACGCCATTACATGTACTATTTGTACTTCTCATTCTCAAATAGAAAGGAAATTCATGGAAAAAAACTCTGTTTAATGCATCAGTTAGGGTTGTTCCACAGCGACAAAAGCGAGGAAATTTGGTGTTATGGTTGAAAACCCTAACTCCGCATTCACCCCTTCCCCAGCACCACACATATATACACACACACACACACACGCACACACACACACATGCAAATATTTCAATTTCACCAGCCAGATGAGCCTCAGCAGTCAGCGACCTTGGGCTAGATGTTCAAAGCCCTGACAGTGATGTGAGATGCCTGCGCTAAATGGAATTGACAAACTAGCACCTTGCATCAAAGTTTGTAGCAATCCCAATTTTTGAATCAGGCTACATCAAAATTGGGAGCCCATGTGCCAACCCAGCTCTGTGCCATCCCAATGCCCAACTAAGGGGTGGGCCATGTTGCAAGGGGCCTTGCACCACAGCAGTGCTGCAGAATTCCCTAAATTAGAATTCTGAAACCTCTGAAGTAGCTGCCAGTCTCAGCTGTGGTTAGACAAGCACAGGTCAGGCCATGCCAGGTAGGAGGGCTAAGAACCTCAAATGCACACCAGTAGTTGCAAAGAGTGCCCTGTCCTAGTGCCGTATGGGGCTATGTAAAACATGCCATCATGCTGCCAGGTAGAATGGTGGTAGCAAGCAGCAATGCCCTGTCTAGTCACAGAATGGCAGACAACGGCAGTCGTATGGGGTATTTCACAATGCCATGCCAGGCATACCTTCTGGTAGTGTACCCTGACTGCCATACATATCACTGACAACTGGACATTGTTCCTGACTGCAGTGCTATTGAATTACAGTAGATGGACCCCCTGACAGATGTGTGAGGCCCCTGCCTCACAGCTCAGACTTATGTATGCAGACACCCACAAAGAATATCAGGGACTGGCAACCTAAAATACATGGATGTGGTACTGTATGCATGTCTCCATGCCTGTCACAAAGCTGTGTTCTACACAATGCTGACTGATGGCAGCAATGGTGGTCCCCTAATCCAGGTGCTGCCTGTTTGCAAACCTCACAAAGTTGTGTTGGATGATAGACATGGAAAACAGGATACAGGAACTTAGAGGAAACCTGGCTAGACTGGAGAAGTGGCTGAACATTTGGCAAATGGGGTTCAACTCCAAAAAGTGGAGAGTTATGCACTTAGTGGTGAGGAATCCAGAGACCAAATAATGGTTTGGGTGATATGCAGGTCACCAGGTCTGAGGAAGAAAATGATCTGGGGTTATCATCAAGATTGACTTGAAGCACTCAGCACACTGCAGAAATTCAGCAACAAAAGCAAATTGGATACTGAGCTGGATAGCCAGAGGGAATGCCAGCAGGAAGGCAGAGGCCATACTATGGTTGTGCAGGCCACTTATATAACTGTACCAAGAGTACAGTGTAGAGTTTTGGTGCCATTATCTTAAGAAGGATGTAAACATGCTGGAGACAGTCCAGAGAAGGATGACCTAGATAATCCAGGGCCAGCAGAGCAACACCTATGGGGAGAGGCTCAGGGTGCTCAACTTGTACTCCCCTGAGTACAGAAGAGAGAGGGAAAATGATTGAGACCTTCAAATACCTCAAATATATTAATGGGGTGAATATGGAGGGCCTTTTCAGTCTTATAGGGAAGTAATCCACTGGGGTGTACAGCCTCAAGCTGTTAGAAGTAGGATTCAAGAGACAGATGATGAGGCTCTTTTCCACTGAGAGAGAGTGGTGGCCAAGTGCAATGAGTTTCCAGAGGAGGTGGTCTCCCTGAAAACAGTGGATAGTAACTAGAGAGGATGTGACAAAAAGAAAAGAAAAACTGCTGGGGGGTTAGGTGTGGAGGGGAGAACTGAGCCAGGTCAGGTGGGATTTGGGGAGTGGTCAGGTCCCACTGTAGACATAGGAGGGACCTGCACACTTCTGCAGAAAAGACAGACCATAAGACCTTTATCTGCTGACTTGTTTATATGTTTATATGACTTGCTGGCCCAATAGCATGGAGGGTTGTGGTGCCGGATGCCATATGTCCCATCATGCCAGTGACCTGAGTTTGGATGTGGACTCAGGCAACTGGAGGTCAGTTGAGGGCAGAGGACCAAATATATGCCTGACAGCTCTCCTACACAAGGGGAAAGTGTTATGTTGTGCCTGTACTTCCACCAGTGGCGATATGGTGGTGGGGCAGTGGTTGTGTTCAGAATGGGGGAGGTGGTACATGGTGATGAGTGGTATGTGTGTGCTTCTACATTTTATTTATTATTTATTTAGCTTTTGTTGACCGGGTAAGTGCACTAGACAAATCCTGCCTATTTTCAGGCACGACCCAGGGGAAGGGGATACAGATGAATGCCAACTGACCTTGAACCAGATTAAGCTGTTGGTGGTATTTTTAGTGAATGAAGGAAATTTGGCCAGGACACCGGGGAAATTCCCCTACTCTTTTCGATAAGTGCCATGGGATCTTTAACATCCACCTGAACTACCACCAATCCAGGCAGATGGGACCTTGGTTTAACGTCTCATCCGAAAGTGCAGCACCCCTCTCATGCTGCACTACAGTGTCAGTACTGGGATATTAACCCAAGTGCCAGATGTGGGAACTGAACCCACAGTCCTCTGATCTCCCGGCCTCAGAGGCGAGTGTGCTACCTACTGAGCCACTGACACTGCTGCATCTGCATCATTGCACACTACCAGCTTTCAAAGGATGAAAATGGAGGGAGAAAACTGTGGAGTGGCAGGATAAATGCTACTGGACTGGATCACTGTGAAAGAAAGGATGATTCCGTCCCTCCTGGCTCTGCCATGGGGGGGTTAATCCTTGAAGATATGAATGTCTGGGAAGTCCTGGGGTAGGCAATTGCAGGCTGTGTGTGGAGTGGGGCTAGAGGGAACCAGCACCACATGTGAGAAACATCTTAATAATGAATGAGTACATAAATACAAAATAAATAAATAAAAGCACAAGAAAAAGAGGTATGATCATGACCGCAAAAGTGTGAGTACTTTTAGAACTTGATGTACCCCAGATACCCAACACTTTTACCCCATGAAGGAGTAGTAATGACTGGACTCTTGTGACACATGGCAGTATAGGGAAAATGCCCTCTCCCTCAGGGCATCACAAAAAGCAAAGAAACACTTGACTTTGAAAAGAATGCTAAGGACTTGTTAGTTCAAGAAAAAAACAGTGCAGGGGCTGCAGGGGTTATTGTCCTCACCTACAACAACCCCTTACCAAATACTGTGTTGATAACAGTTGGCTCCTTAGTCCAGATGACTCAGAAACCACAAATTGATGCTACTTCACACCAGAGACTTAGAACTTTCTACGGTATCAAACCCACATTTGTGGAGGAAGATTACAACACCTGTGTGAAATAAGCTACTCAAGTAATCCAAGGGTGGCCACATCCTAATGAAGAGAAGTGCTTATGAATATGGGAAAATATTCATGACTCTGCCCTAATGTAAATGTTGTCCAGTCTGTCTTTCTCAGATGCCCAGCAGCCACTGCAATAGACTTCCTGACAGGCCTGGTAAGAATGTTTAGTAGCACAGAGCCTGAAGAAGAACTGAATTCCAACATACCACTCAAAATGACAAAGAGAAGTTGTCTGATTATCTAACTATCTGATTTGTTTGGAAGGACTGTGCAGTAAATCTACCAAAAACGTGGGGTAACAGCTGAGAACCTTGACCTTGAATGGACTAACCAAATATTAAAAAGATCCATCCATTCTGGCATGCTACTGCTGCATTTTCATCGTGCTGAACATCTGAGTGAGCCCACCCCAGCTCTACCATTTTAATGGCAGAAGTGAGAGAAATTGAATACCGGTAGACTGAGAATGACTATATCAAGACACTTGTCAGAAAAATGGATATTGGCAAGTCAGGATCCCCATCAAAACATCCCTCAAGAGAGATCGCCAACCTGAAAACACAAGCATGAGAATGATAAACAATATGACTGCCTTAAGTACTGTTCAATAGCAACGACCACAAAATTGGTTACCACCCAGAGGTTGGTGAGGACCTCCATTATACAGTACTGCACCTAGGGTAAAAGAAGGAACAAAAGCTCTGCCCAGGGAGGGCATATTTGCTGCCATTGTGGTGAAGATACATACAACAAAAGGAGTTGCAAGCAACCCCAAAACCCTCATTTGAGGGTGGAGAAACTCCTAAAAATTAAACACTCAGGAAATACTAATGAGTTCCAGTTAGAGAGATAACGGGAACTGAAACACAGCTGATCTATCAAACAAATCCAACCTTCAACAAGAAATGATAAAGGAGTCCCCATGGGATTGATTGGGCCATATGCAAAGTTTTCTGTCAAAACCTGAGGCTTCAATTGCACTGCTGCACTGGACAATGGGGCTCAGGTGGGAGTAGTATTTAAGGACTAGTACCAGTAACACCTGCAGTATGCACCCTTGCAACCTTTGGAAGGACTTGCTGTTTGGGGTGTGAGCAGTTAGTCTAATACATACTGTTGGTGAATCATCATTCATATATAATTCCCAAAAAGCATGAATGGAGTTCAGACACCAAGGGAGACACTTGCAGTGGTGTTGGTATGACAGGTGAGACATTAGTCATGATTTGGACCAACACAAACATGTTCCAATGTCTGGCCCATTTATGTAAAGAGATGGAGTATCACACTACACCCACAGTCTAGGGATCCATACCTTGGTCCAGAATATCTATCTTAAAGTGCCCACTCCCTGTATACTTGTGCCAGATGAGGAGCTGGTAAGAGTGATCTGCTAAGTGGATGAAAAGGAATGTTTTTTTCCACAGACACTTTATCCTGATTGTATAGTCAGAAAGGTCCCACTGCAGGGTTCTGTTCCACCCTGAACCTGGTGCCATGCCACTATACCAGTCCCAGCAGAACCCCTCAGAATTCTGACACTGTCCCAAGGAATGGAGGAAGCCCCTGCCACCCCTGGATTTGATGCTCTGCTGTCACCATTACATGAACAATAGGTCCCTTTTAGCTGCTTCAGGGGACACATCTAAGAAAGTGCAGAATAGCGCATGGATGTTGCCTCTTCTCTTGCACTTTCTAGACCTCACCATGAGGGCCTGAATCCTACGTCCCATACATGACACCTGCCAAAAGTTTCCTTTTTATCATCCTTCCCCTACTCTCCTCTCCTCCCAGTAAGTGCAGAGTGATTCATGCACTGACACTCAGTGCTCTGATGAACACTTTTAGTAATAACCCAGCTCCCTCATGGGAGAAGGGGGTTTAGGTAGCATGCTATGTTGCTGGTCCTGGTTAGCTGAGTCTCAAAGAGGAGAGGTGATGAACAGTATGTGCCAGAGATAGGTGTCACCTCATTGGTGGTATGAGGGGACCCTATTGTGGATTCCCAGTACTGCCAGGACCAAGCACTTAATGCAGGCCAGTTGGTCACTTGAGTGGTCAGCCTCATGCTTTGATACCTCTGGGCAAAAGTCCCATTAACTGTAGGAATGGGAACAGAATATGATAAATGCAGCAATGGGTTTCCCAGGTGGGCATCACCTCAAGGAATGTGCATACATGACTTTACGCCCTGGAGGGTTTTCCAGAAAATGCAAAGCAGCCAGAAGGGTGAAAGAGAGAAGATCGAGATTCTGGGACTTAGGATAGGTAACTAATTGCAAGTTATGTGACCTTAAGGTAAAGCACAGTATATTATTTCATTTGTGAGCCTGAGATGGCAGTAGTAACCTAGGTTGTCATGGTACAGTATGATGAGTCATATCAGCTCTGCCTGTTTAGCAATTGAGGCAAAACCCAATTATGGGGTCCAGCAAATCTCTGTATCTTCTGGCTATTAGCTATTATTGTTATTTTACAAAACCGTAACTATTGTGTGGAGGTGGGGAAGAGAATTTGTGACTACTGACAGACTTTTTCTTTTGCAACCTCATTGGGACTAGGGTGAGTAGGGATGTATGGGCACTAGAGATTGGTAATGTAGAGAGAAATACTTGTTAATGGTTGAGTGGAGAAAGAGAGTGGGGAAATGTGACATCATGGGTGGGCATATTTGTATTATATAAAGTTACTTGTGCAGTTGGGTGAAGTTAAAAAAAAACTTCATTCACTTTACAAAGTGCAAACTTTTCCAACTTCACAACATCCATAAACTGGAAGAATGAGACACTGATGTAACTGAGATAAGAATATAGCTGGGATGAGATACAACTGTAACAGAGAATATGTTGCTGTAACTGAGACATTGGTTTAACTGGGAGGAGACGCTTGTAAGTCTGGGATGCAACTTTGCCATAATTGGGAGATGACACTGCTGTAACTGGTGGGATACTCTGCCATACATTGTAGGAGGTATTGCTGTAACAGTGAGGAGATACTGGTACAGGAAGCTGAGAGAAGACACAAGGAAAAATAGTATAAGCACCATCAAGGCTGCTATCAGAAACCTTGTGCCGTAGAGCTGAATCCATGTACAGCTCCTCCAAATAGAGTGTGGCACTCACCCATGAGCATAAAAGAGCCAGTCCCATTACAGGTTATGATAAAATATCAAGTTGCTTTTTAGTCAGGAGACTAAACCAATTAGACACAGACATCAGTGCACTGATCACCAAGGTTCTGCTGCTGAACCAGCTTTCTCAAAGGAATAATAACCTCTTCTGTCAGTGCCTATTTAATCAATTCAATGTGCTAGAATATTCTGATTCACATTTAAAGTGGCTGTGTAGAAAAAACATCAAATACAATGGATCCACTTTCATTGTTCAGTTAATGGCTCATATACAAGTCACAGCAGCTGCCTGAACTGTGTTCACCTCCATGAGCACCGAACAGCTCCTGTGTCCAGCATTGTCAGTGGCTCAGTAGGTAGCACACTCGCCTCTGAGGCCGGGAGATCAGAGGGCTGTGGGTTCAGTTCCCACATCTGGCACTTGGGTTAATATCCCAGTACTGACACTGTAATGCAGCATGAGAGGGGTGCTGTATTTCTGAGGTGCCGTCATTCGGATGAGACGTTAAACCGAGGTCCCATCTGCCTGGATTGGTGGTAGTTCAGGTGGATGTTAAAGATCCCATGGCACTTATTGAAAAGAGTAGGGGAATTTCCCCGGTGTCCTGGCCAAATTTCCCTCATTCACTAAAAATACCACCAACAGCTTAATCTGGTTCAAGGTCAGTTGGCATTCATCTGTATCCCCCTCCCCCCGGGTCGTGCCTGAAAATAGGCAGGATTTGTCTAGTGCACTTACCCGGTCAACAAAAGCTAAATAAATAAATAAATTAGTGCTGTTGCATCTATCACAAGCACCTGCATTATATTCATATATAGCATAGATTCCTTTTGTTTAAGTGTTACATCCTGCCCCCCAAAAAAACTAGCAAAACTTATGCCAACTACATCTGCTTGAATCACCCAATAGGAACATTTTGCACAAAGCAGATGGTGCCAGTGACACCTCCATGTCACTTACTACCACTGTTTGATGATGCACACACCATGGTCCCCATTTTTACAACAGGTAAAAGCCCATTCTTCTGTTGTCACCCACCAGTATGCAAACAAATAAGTGCCTTACAACAAATAAAATCAGTAAACTAGAGGACCAGGACTGAGGATTCTGGGTAACTGGTCAAATGCTGACACATGCCATCACTCTGAGGAGCAGAGAGATGGAAAGGAGACTCTGAAAGCCTTATTTTCATAACAGGTATGCCACTGCTGCCACATTTTATTTCATTTTAATTCATGGTCTCTTCTCAGATCGTCTTGTGCAGCTCATTGAGGTATTCTCTCCTGCCACTCTGTTTTTCTTTCCACAGGGTCTGAGGGAGTCCTGATGGTGGAGGAGGGCCCCCCATGGATTTGGAAGGCAGTGAACCCCGCGAGGGGTCCGACTTGGAAAGGAGGACAGCATCCCTTACCAGAGGAGAGCACAGGAAAACTGAGACAGAACTTATGGGACATGGAACCTAACTTTGTGGCTTATAAAGTAACCTTCCTCTGTGCTGCCCATTTCTGTGAAGAATCCTCATTCATTTTGATAAGCTACCTAGAATTTCTGCTTTTAAATTTGCACTATATGCTTATATTCCTTTTGTCTTTTTTTTAAACCAATTTTATACGATTGTGTATATATTTTATTAATGCTGAAGAAAGGTATTTGTACCTTCAATTTTTCCCTTTTAGTCATGTGCCTCAGTTTGCTATTTACTGTGCATGGGTGGCGTCTTTAGCAAATCCATTGCCATCTTTGCACAGTGCAGACATGCAGACTTTGTTTGCTTTCACATTTTTAATTTTTAGGTGATTTTACTTACTGATATGAGTGTTAAAAGCTTGAATAAAAGAATACAGTTTTACTTCTGGCTGTGATTTTAGCTGGAATACTGACACAAGTAGACCATAAGCTCAAGGTCCGAAGGCCAGATGTCAAAAAGCTAAAAGAGGCCTGCTAGAATTTGAGTAGCTTTGTAGGCCTGAGGATAGCAACTCTTATTTCAGCCATGCAGCAAAATCAGATGACCTATGGTCAGTGCTGGCAAATAGGCAAGTTCTTCACTGGTTTAAAGTGTAAGTTTACATAATTCTGCATTTTAAATTTGCCTCTCTCACCACAACTATTTGCATATACATTTTTACTTACGTAAGTTATTTCTTTCTCTGGAATCGTTGACCAGTTTCTGCCTCTTTTGTCCTTCCTAAGTCCCTAATGAATTAGCACAGGTTTTAAAATCATTCCTTTTATATACTTAACTTACACAAATAGAATTTAAATTTGACTGCAGATAATGATTGCTTGCCCACCTAGTCTGCCCATTTCCCTACCTAATGGATAAGCTGCAGTCCTAGTTAACCAACATCCTACTTCCTCCTACCCCCCACTAGAATTGTCTTATGTCTGTCCCATGAATTCTTGAATTCTCCCTCTGTTTTTAACTTCACGACCTCAACACGAAGACCATTTCATTCACCCACAACCCTCTCCATGAAAAAATACTTCCTCACATTACCTCTGAGCAGTCCTCCCTCTATCTTCAAATTGTGCCTCCTTGTTCTTGCACATCTATTTTTCTAAAAGATGCTACCCTCTTGGACTTTGCTGATTCCCTTGAGGTACTTGAAAGTTGATCTAATTTTTTTTTTTTTTGCATAGTGATATCTTGTCTGACTGAGGCTTTTATAACAAGGATTTACTGTGGAGGCCTTGTCAAAGTATTGGAAAGCAGACCAAGGTGTGGATAAAATACTAGAAGCAATTGCCTGATGGGGTACTGGACCAGAATTGTCAGCTTTGTGTTGATAATTGGACATATCTCATCAGGAGGTTTTGGGTCAGATTTCTATTTTCTTTCCTTTTCCACTTTGTTTGGATTATTTGGATTGTGTGGACTGAATCCCCCCACCCACCCAAGTTTTACTTCTTGACCCAGTTCTGGGTTTTTTTGGAATAAAAATGAAAGAAAAGAAAGGGGACTAAGAAGGTTCAGTGAGGCTATATAGTGCAATGAAAAAGTATTCCACAGATCACCAGAGGGATTTTCCTCCCACATTAACTCTTGGGGCACAATCTGAAACATGATCTCTGGGACTGATTTGCTTTTTGAAAAGCTGGACTTTTTATATGCAGTATTGTTTCTGCTTTGTATAATATTGCCAGTGTATTTAAGTATTACTCCATATCTCTTTTTATAATGCTATATTTATTCAGAATTTATCTTTTCAAAGGCATTATTATAGGGGCCTCATAGATGGGGGTTACGACTAGAGGGCAAGTTGGTAAAGGAGCAAAGAGCCCTCTTATTACTTCAACTAAGAACACTAATATGGAAAATGGGAACTCTAACTGACCAAATAAAACAAGTAAATAGCTCTCTAAGAGGTTAATGATTACAAACAGACAAAATAATGATAGTGAGGATAGTCAGTACCACAACACTATGAGGGAACTGTTAGGGACATGTAAGGAGGTTCAGGGTCAGGAGATCAGAATTAAAGAGAAACAAGTAACAACTGATAAGTTTCTGTGCACTTTCACTCCACAATTAGACAAAGAACACAAATAATTTCATTGAAACCCTGGGTGAGTTATCTCCTAAACAAGTCACTCATCCTACTTTTACAGGTAAGGGAGCAAATAAGGGTACTTCAGCATTAGGAATGGCACAAAATGGAGTATTAGTAGTCAAACAAACAGTTTATAATGATAGTATATCTATTCATAACTCAACAGAATTTGAACGGGAACCTTTCCCCAAATCTACCATTAAATTATATTATTCTGTCTCCTACCTGGACAATTCACCTACTTTTGAACTTGTTCCCAAAAATAAAAGTACCCTATAGAGAAAGGTCAAACTCTAAACCAACAGGACATCACATCTGACCCAGTAGCTAATTACCCCAACCCCTTTACACCAAGATTTATTATAACATTACAAACCCATATATAGCAAATGTGCTCATGCAAGAGCAACTCTTTATTCTAAGAGATGAAGTGACTACCATCAAGGCCATGCTGGCTCACCATGAGGCATTGATATATAATTTATTTAAAGAACTGGTCAAGTTCAAACTGGTGTCAGAGGGGGGTTCAAAGAAACAAGGGACATTAAATAACACACAAAAAAAAAAACAGGACAATTCCTTACTCCCAGAATGGGGCTCCATAGTACAAAAGAGTAAAAGGGTAAAGAAGGAGAAGGGCAAAAATGGAGAAATAAAGGTGGGGACAACAGAGAAGATTAGCAGAGGGGAAGAACTCAGCATAGAAGGGAAAGGCATAATCCAAAACTCAGACAAAATCTAAATTAGACAAGACTTTGAAGGAAAGGCAAAACAAAAACAGGCCCTAACAAAAAAGCAGACGTAAGTAAAAATCACAACCTGACTAAAATACTGACAAGGAGAAACAGGAAAAGAGCTAAGACAAGAGGAACCTGGCTGTCGGGAAATAAAGCCCTTCTGAATATACTTGGGATATATCACAATGCTAATGAGACTAATTCACACTTATACAATCTGGTGTTCCAGGTTTTAGAAGTAGGACTAGGAATTCTGTTAGGAAGAAATAATCATTTGTGCATAACCAGGAATACCCAGGGAGGGAAGAAACATGTGCAGGTCATATTTTTAGACAAACAGAGAGCCAAGTGGGTTTGGATGCAGAAAGCAGCATTAAAACAAACAAGGTATTGAGCTGGGGGAAGTGGTTAACATTGAAATGCTATTGAACTTAGAACAAGGTGAGTTTGACAATGGCAAATTTATTTCAGAGTTAAATTAGCAGATAATCATGCAAAATATTAAACCAGAAGTACAATCAAAGGCAGACAAACAATATATCCTCACTATGCATGGGGCTGAACAACAACAGTTGGAAACTAAGAAAACCCTTAATGAAAATAGCATGTTATATACTAACGGAGGTAATGGGAATAAAACTAGGTCAAAAGGGCATATTTTGGGTAAAAAGGAAAAGGAGAAATATGAACCAGGGACAGATATATATTTTACAGTAAAGGACCAAATCTTGTATTATTTGATCCAAAGATCAGCATAGAGGTAGGATGGAATGAGCATACTTCTTTGTAGATAGGAGGACAGAGAAACTTTAAAAAAATGAAGTACCCGCTAGGGAGTGGCACACATCAGGGAACTCTGAAATGTATTCCCAACCACAGATACGAGAATTTCGCATCCCCCTGCATAATAGATTTCAGGTTCTAGAATGTGAGGAACAGCAGTGACTCAAGGAATTAGGGGATGACTCAGATAAAACAACTTTAGAAACTCAAGGGCACAAAATAAATCAAATACTGTCATGGAATGTTTCAAGTTTCTCAAAAAAATTGGTGGATCAAAATCTTATAAGGTTCCTTTTGGATAACTTAATAATCTGCTTACGGGAGACTTGGGATTTAGAGGGCTTATGTTTGAAAGGTTATACATCTCTTGAGGCAAAAGCTCAGAATATATCAAAGCTAGACCATCCATCTGGTGGCATTGCAATCCTCATAAAAGTGAAAGAAAATATTAAAATAGTATCAACAATTCTAACTTCATCTAATATAGTATACTCCACTTAAAGGGGACACGCTTAAATAGGAAATCCACTTAATCAGGATATCCCTCTAGGCACTGAATTTGCTTTCACATTTTTCTATGGCAGTAGTATACCTTTAATCAGGATGGCTATTTCATTTTAATGAGATGATTACTAGCCAAGTGCATGTAATTATTTACTATAGGAAACCTGTCAGCAGCCATTAGTGACCCCTTAACTGTTCACACTATAAACAGCAAAGTACAGTTCAGGTTAGTCAGGTGTTAAACCATTACTCCAGGGCTTCATGATGGCAGGAAAATGTGTGGATTTGCCTCTAAGTCAAAAAGTTAAAGTTTTGGAACTGCTCCAGGAATTGAACACCTCCCTTGCAATTGTTGCCAGGAAATTCAGTATCTCAAAGAGTCAAGCTGGCCAAATTTCTTAAAACAAAACCAAGATTCTTATGGAGTGGAATGGAAAGGAGAATCCCAATGGAAAACGCAGTCATGAAGGTAATGACACGTTAATGGAGGATGCCCTTCACCTTTGGTTTTCTCATGTTGTAAGTCCTGGGGCCAGGCTGTCAGGACCGGTCTGGGAAAAAAAAGCAAACAAGCTTGTAGGGCATATGGAGCATGATTCTGTGGCAACTGATGGCTGGCTGTCTCACTGGATGCAAGACATAACATTTTGTTTGAGAAAGAGTATGGCAAGAAAGTGGACGCTGATGCCCCTTCAGCAGCTGAGTGGATAAACCAGGTTCTGCCAGGTCTGTTGTCTGATTATGCCCCCTCTGACATCTGGAATGTAAATGAAACAGGGCTCTTTTACAATGGCTATCCAGACCGTGGACATACCTATAAGGACAACAACCTGATTGGTGGAAAAAAGCCAAAAGATTGTGTCTCCCTGTTATGCTGCTGTAATTTACAGGGAATGGAGAAAATGCCTTTGCTGGTCATTGATAAGAGCTGCAGACCTCACTATCTACCCAAAGATCTAAATTCCCTCCCAGTGACCTACATAAGCAGTGCAAATGGCTGGATGACAGAATTGATTTTCTCTGGCTGACTGGCAGATTGGAACAGTAAGCTTAAGCGCCGCCAACAAAAAATCATCCTGTTCATAGACAATTGCAGTGCACACTCTCCCTAGTTGGCTGGTTAAATTAATCAGATCAAGATCATGTTCCTCCCACCCAAAACCACGAGCTTGATCCATCCCCTCAACATGGGAGTGACAAAAAACTTCAGAGATCACTACTGGGCAATGTTTGCCACAGGCATAGTGGGGTCATTGACAGTGGCAGCTCCTCTTTGGCAAATGAGATTCTTGCACTCTGACACTATACGATGCAATTCTCATGATGCATCATGCTTGGGGTGCTGTTAAAGAGTCAGCCATCTACAACTGCTTTCATAAAGCTGACTTTTTAGCTAATGCTGATGATGTGTCTGTATTAACTGATGGTGTATCTTTGGCTGATGTTTTAGGAAGTAACAGCATCCTTGCTGACATTGACAGACCCTCTCACATGACCGCCGATGAATTTGAGAACTTAGTCAATTACGACCATGGCAAGCTGATTGATGGAGAAATCTCTTTTGAACAGATATGTGCCTCACTAAACCAGATAACATGGATGGAGAAGAAAATGAAGACTGTGACCCAGACCTACCACCGAGATCAGTGAGCAACAATGAGATAGTTGATTGCATTGCCACATTGAGAGACTGATGCACTGTACAGGATCAGATTTGGGAGCAAGACATGATTTTTGAACTGGAAAGCCATATCCTGAAAAAGATTTCAGAAGCTTCACTCCAGAGAAGACTAACTGACTACCTATGCCATGCAGATAAGTGAATCGTTAGCTACCTTTTAAATGATTTTAAAGAATTGAATAAATAAAAGTTTTGCACCACACGAAGAAGCCACTTACATCACAAAAGAGCTGTAATCACAAAAAAAAGTATAAAGTTATGTCAGTGTTGTTGATAGCTATGTTATGTTGTTAAGTTATGTTTTAGTGTTGTGCTATGCCTGCTTTTATGTTTCTTTACATTTTTGCTGCACCATCATATGAGTCGCCATTGAATAGATAGCACTTCCGTTAAATGGGATGCTCACTTAAAGGGGATGATTGCCATGGCATGGAGCCACCCCCTTTAAGTGGCTTCTACTGTATTATTACAGTGTCAATAGAAATCAGTAAATAATTGTTCTTGATATATATATATATATATATATAAGTAACTCCAAGCTTTTTTCTGCACAAATCTGGGAAAAAGTGGAAAACTCATTTGATAACAATTACTGAAAAATATCTGCTTGTTATTCTATATCTGAGAGGAGAATTCAATGCCAGAATGGGTAACTTAACCAAAAGTCTCCTGAAAGGAACCTCTGTTTCACAAATAAGAAACCAGAAAAGAGTATGCTTCTTTCCAGATATTGAAACTAGTATAGAATCAATAATACAAAGCCTGGATATAAAAGCCATTTATAATAACATTAAAAAAATGACTCAATGGCAGAAATTTATGATTCTTTACAAGCTATTATCAATAAAAGTTTACCTAGTTCATATAAGAATAATAAAATACAGAACTGTGAGTCATGGTTTGATAAGGATTACCAGAAATTTTAAAATAGGATATATCATTTAATAAAAATTGTGCAACACAACAGATGTAAAGAAAATGTTAACTGATTGAACAAGCAAGGGCAATCATATAAATCCTATTTGCTAAAAAAAAATACTTTTTATTGTCAGGATCAATGGAAATCTATGCTGCACATTATAGAAAGGGGTAATATTGAAGAATTTTGGATAAAAACTGCCAAAGGTACAAGGCTTTTTGGCCCCAAAATACAATACAAGTCACATTAAACTGCTCCTCCAATGAGTTGGTGTAGCATTTCTGACTGAATTGCATACGTGTTGCTGGATCCAGTTCAGTGCTGTGTGTAAACTGTTTCTTAAGAGTTAAAACCCAGTTTTGGATTGCACTATGACAGGACTGCAAATGCATTCCAACTGAGCTGCAAAAACATGTTACAAACATTGCACTTGAGCTGGTTAAGCATTGAAAAATAAAGCATTATGAGTTGCCAATGCATTGCCAACTGTAAAAAACAATGCTAAACCAACTCATTGGTAGACCAGTTTAATATGACTTGTACTGTAGCTGATCCACGTGTAAGCCCCTCAGGGTTCCTTTTTTGTTTTAAAGAAAAAGTAGGGAGTGAGACTAAATGGAACAGTTTGTACTATAGCTGCCCACATTCCATCTATTATTGGACAACTTACTATGAGAAATTATTTCACCAAAATTCTGAACAGAATGGCGCTTACAAATTTTACATGAATGTCATGGAAGCACACACACCTTTAAATATCACCCCATGGTAGATTTATCAAGCTATCTCTCTGACCAAAGCAAATAAGGCTCTGGGACCAGACCAGATTCCACCTTTTCTATCCAAGGTTGAACAAGAATGGTGGTGTAACTTATTGGCTATACTTTTCAACAAAATTATTGATGAAAATAACATTTCAACAACCTGGAAAGACAATATAATTATTACTGTTCTTAAAAAAGGAAACCCTAATTCACCAGAAAACTATAGGCCAATCAGCTTATTGGATAGCCTAAGTAAATATTTCACACAAGTTATGCTAGCTAAAGTCAAAGACCAAGGCCACTGTTTTTCAGTTTTTACCAGAAAATCCGGTAAAATTCCGGAATTAGGGCTGCCTAAAAACCGGTAAAAACGAAGATTTCATGGAATCTGGCAATTTCTATCAGATCAGTAAATCTATAAAAAAGTGTGTTTTTCTTTTCATTCCTTCCTGTACTATTTTCATTTGTTTTATTTAATGCTCTGTATATTAAGCCTTCTTTAATTCTGATTATTTATGCACATACTAAAAGAATGATAACAGAATCCTGGTAAAATCTGGAAATTAGAGTAACTATCACCGGTAAAATTCTGGAATCTTAAGTCTTGAAAACGGAATTTAATTGTTTTAATCACCATAAATCAGTGGCCTTGAGAATAGCTGGAACAAAAAAATATTATAAACACATTTCAAGCTGGTTTCTGACAGAAACATTCAACAGTAGATCAATGTTTCATTTTGACTCACATTGTAGAAAAATACTATCATAAAAAGCAAATACCAATTTATATTACCTTGTGGACTTCCAAGGAGCGTTAAATAGAATAGACAGACAAATATTGTGGCACGAATTATTCAGCATCAAGATAAACCATGCTATATTGAGGATAATACTAAATCTATACTCCAATAATAAGACATACATTAGATATGATTTGGCAGTTAATTTCACGCAACCATTTATCTCTAATCAGGGAGTCAAACAGGGATGTATTTTTGGCCCTACACTGTTTTATTTATGTGTAAATGGTTTGACAGAACAACTTATTCCCAGATCAAATCACTCTTCATCAGTCGGAGGCACACTTATACCCATACTTATTTATGCCGATGACTTAGCTCTGATATCTTTTTTTCCCAATCGGCCAGGACAGTCAGTTGAAGGTGCTTCAATCATACTGTTCACAGAATAGACTGATTATAAATACCAACAAAATTAAAATTTTAGCTATAGGAAAACACAAAATTAAATGTACTTATGCAACAGGGGTCAGGATAAAAACTGTAGAATAAAACCATTTATCTTCGCTACTATGGTAATAAGTAAGCAATAAGACATGACAGGGTGTGCATGGAACAGATTTTACTGCACGGCTAGGGGCGTAATGAGGCACGAGGCCTTGGCCGAGTGCCTTTAGCCCCTGGGGTGCAGTAAAATCTGTTCCATGCACTCACCTGGAGTTTCTTATTGCACTTATAAAATGGGCTCATGTTTTAAAAACTTTTTACATTTGGGAAAAGCATGTTTATATGTAGAAACAATAGATTTACTTGTGTGCATTTATGATCAAATAGTCCTTCCACTCACAACAAATGATGTCACTGATGATGTCATTGTATTGTTGCCTACCTTCTTCTTCCTGTTTTTTCTGTTTTCCCCACATTCAAGATATGGAATGTTTATCATAGAATATTTACCATGGAATACATGGATTCAAAATTCTGCTCAGTTCCATTGGCAGAATGTTTTCTGCTAACACTCTGTATGCATAGACAACAAAGGCCTTTGTTACAGCCACAGCCTCAGTTATCTCTCTGTCAGGACAAGAAGAGAGTTACCTGATGAGCAGGTAAAGATAGAAGAGGATTTTCACTGTAAGCAAAGAAACAGTTGTAGTGAAAACTATAAACAATTCTTATTGTTTCTAATTTGTTCATGTGTGTAAGGAGAGTGTAATAATCAAAAACTACTGTAAATTAATTTGTTTTATATTTTATTTAAGGTAGTTTTATTTTTAGGGCCCAGATGAAGTTTTTTTTTTTTACAGTGTAAAGGTAGCAGCCATGTTTGTGGTGGAAGATCAGTTCTGGCTGTAGGGGGCTAACTGAAATGCCTGTGTTCCAAATGCCCATTGATCTGGTTTCCAGACTCTTCACAGTCCTTTTTTTTAGCCATGTGTAAACCATATTTTACACATAAATAACAGCCAATCAGATTCCATGATTTTACCCTGCCATTTTATAAATTTATTTATCCACATAGTAACTACATCATCACCCATTTATTCACACAGTAACTACATCACTAACTCATTTACTTACACAGTTCTCTTCAGAATTCATTTAGAAAGTTCGGCCTCAGAAGCAGTACTAACCATATTTAAATGTGAATAACTTAAAAATGAAAAAAGATAACATGGTACTGTGAGCACAAAAATTGTTCAGCACAAAATTATCTACAAAATGAATACTGTTTCATTTATATAAACCCTGTATATTGTATATGATTAGCAAGAAAACAGAAGAAAATGTAATTTTTTGTTCACTTTTTTGACAAACAAATATAAATAACTTTAAAACAAAAAAAGATAGCATGGTACTGTGAGCACGAAAAATGTTCATCTCAAAAATATCTACAAAATGAGTGGTGTTTCATTTATAGATACCATTTTGTTTTTTTATAATTAGCAAAAAACAGCATAAAATTCAATTTTCTTTTCCCTTTTTTGACAAATTATTTACACCTACCAAATGTTCACACAACATCTAAACCTGTTGCATAAATGGAATATGCAGCGGTTCAGTATGTGATAATGCATTTATTTTGTACAGTTTCCAGTGACCTTTCGTAACTCTCACTCATGCCTTCGGCACTCGTGAGGTTTACTTGAGGTCACTGGAAACTGTACAAGATAAATGCATTATCACACACTGAACCGCTGCATATCCCTTATTTATTTTTTATTTATTGAATTGTTTCACCAGGAGGGCACACTGAACAACAAGTTGCTCATCTCACGGTGTGACGTGGGAGGAAGGGGTTACATAGGGTTGTGAAGGATGATCAGTTACAATGGTATGTGTGTAGTACAAACAATACAACACTGTAAGATTATGCAACAGTTGGAACATAAAGTATTGTACAATAAACAGTAGTGGAACATTGGATAAATTACAAAACATGTCCAAAATCATACAAAAGAACATATAAATGTACAAAACAGTAATCATGCAACAAAACCATTATAGTACATGAGTGTACCAGGAGCAGGCTCAAAGTAGTATGCAAGTGCTGTTGGAGTTATAAGGATGGGGTAGATTGTTCACACGGGTGACCTAGAAGAGCAGGTAGAGAAGGGGTGGGGAGGAAAGAACTGAATATGAGGAGAAGGGGTAGCCATTTCCTGATTCCCCCTTCAGGATGTTGAGAACCCTGCTGGGGGGGGCAGGATAGGAAAGCAGAAACTGGGGATAGGTATTTAAGAAGGGTTAAAGCAGGAACAGTTGAGGGAGAGGTAATTGTATACAGGAGAGGTAAGGGAGTGGTTGGAGGAGTATCATATTTCAGGGGGGAGGGAATTCCAGATTTTAGGGAAGCAATGGGTGAAACCAGTCTGACTGATGAGGGTGGAGTGGTGAGGGACCGTCAAGGTATGGGTGTCATTAGATCTGAGAGAGTAGGTGGTGGGAGGAGGAGTGGAGAAAGAGGATGAGAGATAGGAGGGGAGCAATCCAAACAAGAATTTGGAGGTAAGGTTGGCACAGTGTGAGATGCATCTGTGAGACAGTGGAAGGAAAGTTAGAAAGTGATAGAGTTCACAGTTGTGGGAGCAGGAAGGGGAGTTGAGAGCAAAGTGGCAGAAGGAGTTAAAGAGAGTGTCCAACTTGGTCAGGGAAGATTTGGGAGCAGCATCATACACTTCGACACAGTAGTCAAAGATGGAGAGTATCATCTTCTGGACAATTTCATGCCTCACAGTAAGCAGGATGCAACTATGATTTCTGTACAGAACACCAAGCTTTGGGCACAGTTTCTTCAGGACAGCATCGATATGCATGGAAAAGTTGAGATGCTCGTCCAGCCAACCCCCCAAATATCTAAATGAGGAGGTGTCCTCCAGCATGGTCCCATCAAGGGTGTGGAAGGTGGGTAGAGCCAGGAGCTTAAAGAGTCTCTGCCTGGTGCCAAAGGTCATTGAGACTGTCTTCTTGGCATTTAGAAAAAGCTGGTGAGTAGCAAACCAGAGCTCAACTTGGTTGAAGTCATGCTGTAAGCTGGTTTCCACAGCAGCAGGGTTTTTGCCAGAACTATATAAAACAGTATCATCAGCGTACATGTGAATAGACAAGGATTAGCAGGCTGTGTGAAGATCATTAAGGAAAATGGAGAAGACTGGGGACCAAGCACTGAGCCCTGAGGGACACCAGTGTTGATGGGGAGTGGAGGGGAGATGAAATCAAGGATTCTCACTGATTGGGTTCTGCCAATGAGGTAGGATTTAAACCAGTTGGTGGCTGATGGAGTGAGGCCAGCTGAGGAGAGGGAATCAAGAAGCAGGGGATGGGAAACAGTATTGAAAGCTTTGGCTTGGTCGACAAAGATGACCGAGGTGATCAGGCCATCGTCCATCCCTGAAAGGATGGAGTCAGTAAGCCTGAAAAGGGAGGTGGTTGTTGAGTGATTCTTCCAAAAAACAGGTTGCAAGGGGTGAAGAAGGAGGAATCGGAGAGGAAGGGTGATAGTTGAGAGGGAACTAAATATTCTTGAAGTTTGCCAAGGGTAAGAAGGAGGTAAATGGGGCAGTTTTTGCCAGGAGTGAATATGTCATGACCCTTGGGGAGAGGAAAGACTACAGTGTGTTTCCAGGATAAGAGTACTTGGGGAGAAATAAAGAAGAGGTTAAGGATTAGGGAGATAGGATAAGCAATTGCAGGAGCAGAAAGGTAGAGAAGTTTAAAATCAAGCTCATCTGGTGAGGAGCCTTTAGAGGGGTTGAGGGATAGGAGCGCACTAAGAGTTTCATCAGAGGAGATAGTAGAAAAGGAAAAAGGGGTAGGGGTAGGTGCTGGCTGAGTTGAAGGGCTGAAGCTAGTAGGTGGTAAGGGGAAAGGGAATTTAGAAGAAACACGGTGCACGAGGTGTAGTAGGCATTAACTTCATTGGCCACAGAGCCAGGGTTGGAAACTATTGAGTTATTTATTTTGAGAACTGGAAGGGGAAGGGGAGAAGGCAGGGAGAATAGGGCATGAACTATCCTCCAGAATTTAGATGGAGAGTTAATGTTAGTCAGGAATGAGGAGTTGAAATAATCCGACTTAGCCAGTCTAGTAGCTTTAGTACATGAATTGCATAACATTCTGTACTTAGCTTAGTTGTTTGGATGTTTTGTAGATTAGTAGATAAATATAAAAGGTATATGAATAATGTTACATTAACTATAGTTACAAGTTATAGATACTTAGGAATTCATATATCACATGATGGGAAATATTATAAGCAAAGAAACTATGTGATGAATAAATTAAATCAGAGTAAAAGTACCCTCCTTAGATTCAATGCTACATTTGGAGGAAATACCATACTTGCAGTTCTTCATGCAACTGAAATGAAAATGAATCCAGTTACCCTATTTGTGGCTGAAATTTGGTTTGATCAACATATTAGGAAATTGGAATAACCCTTTAATTGTTTATATAGGCCCATATTAAATATTTCAAGGTCCGCTTCAGTCCAAGTGGCCAGGGCAGAGTTGAGCAGAATACAAATCAGATACCTGGCAATGATTACCAAATTAAGATACTGGATTAGATATTCAAATGTAGACACTAACAGAACTGCAAATATGTGTTTAGTGGAAAAAGCCAAATGGTTTACAAATGGGTCTTCCTCTCCATCGTTAGTGCAAGTCATTGAGTTATTAGAAAATATTGGACTTTGTCATCTCTGGAGTGATCAGCAAAAATGAATAAATATATCTCGCTACAATAAAATTATAAAAGACACATTTCAGAAAATATCTTATGATGAGGACATGGAAAGAATAAGACCTTTGAAACTCCACTTCTGGTATGCTCAAAATAGAATCAACCATGTATTAGAGTCACATTTAATATTCTTGACAGACAAAGAAAACAGAACTTTGTTTAAAAACTTCAGATTGGAAATTTACCCATCTAAAATTAGACAAAATATATTTGCGAAAAATAAAACAGAATTTAATGAAATCAACTGTGACTGTGGAACAAAACAAATAGAAACATTGGCACATGTGATCTGTCATTGCCAAAATTTTGAGAAACTCCAAGATAAGATTTTGACCACATATTTTCGAGAAAATACCCTATCTGAGCAGAAAGCATTGAGAATTTTGATGAACCTGCTAAGGGCCCAGCAGCAGTATGCCCGACACAGGTGGTAAAGTTCCTGGATCACATATGAGAACTGCAGTGACACCAAAATAGAGGGCTGGTACTACCTGAACAGGGCAATCCTGAGGCAGCTCTGTGAACTGTGCAGTGATGAGATGCAGGCATCCACCAGACGTAGTCACGCCATGACAGTGGAGACTAAGGTGACCACCGTGGTGTGCTTGCTTGCTTGCCATGGGCACCTTCTAACGATCAATGGGGGATACCACGGGCATCACCCAGTCGGCAACATCCTGCCTCCTCACCCAGTTCCTCAATGTTCTGCTGCCACGTGCCTCAGAGTTCACACAGTTCCCCAGCGCAAAGACAGAGCATACAACAAACATGCAGGACTTCCACCGGGTTGTACACATGACAGGCAAGATTGGGGCTATAGACTGCACCCACATTGGCATCCGCACACGACCTGTCCCAGAGGGCCCAGTACACATAAACCGGAAGGTCTACCCATCCATAAACTGCCAGGTGGTGTGCGATACCATGGGGCGCATCATCAATGTCTGTGCCACACACTCTGGGAGTGCACATGATGCCTTCATATGGCACAGATCTACGCTGTGCCATAGGTTCAAACAAGGTGACACCCCCATGGGCCACCTTATAGGTGAGCAGGGCATGCACCAGGGTGGCTGGGAGCCACAGTCCTGAGTGTGATAGAGGGTAGGTGGGGCAGGTGTGGAGGTATGTGCATTGGGGGACAGGGAGCATGTGGCAGCACAGCACAGGGATAACCATGTCCAATACCTCACTGGTGACATAGTGTATATCCCCTCAGGCCATGGCTGCTTACCCCTACCAGAGACCATCATCCCCTGTAGAGGAAAGATACAATGAGGCACTTGCCAGCATGCACAATATCATTGAGCCTGTCTTTGGCATGCTAAAGATGTGATTCCATTGCCTGGACAGGTCAGGTGGTGCCCTACAATACAGCCCATTGAATGTCTGTGGCATATATCTGCCCGCTGAGTCCTGCACAACATGGTCATTGACCATAGGATAGCTGTCAAGGCTGATGAGGGTGACAGTAGTGGAGATGACGGTGGTGAAGGACTGAAGGGTGGTAGGCAGCCTCCCCAGGAAGGAGGTATCCCTGCCTGCTGCAGGAGGCAAGGCAGCACAAAGACACAATTGCATGGGAGCATTATTGACAATGCAAGTAAGTGCACTGATGCACAAGCATGGGAAACACAGACCAGCACACCACACAGTGGCATGGATTTGCACAGTGGTACGCATGCAGGGATGGGAGCGCACAACACACATGGTGGAGCCACTGGCACACGGGCGCACACACACACACACACACATACACACACACACACACACACACAGCTTGCAACACACACACACACACACACACACACACACAGCACTGGCATGTGCATACACACATACACATATGCTGAGGAACATGGCATGAATCAGAAGCATGACACTGGTGCACAGGCACGACCGGCACCGAGCTTCCCTCGTCACACCCATGCCACACATCCCAGCAGCATGGTCCACACACACAGGGGTATGTGGCACAACACACATGTGTGCCACCATATGCATGCTGCACCACCACCGCCCATGTGTGCATGGGGCAGCAGCAGCAGATGGCAGGTCAGGGCAGTGGACACTTCATTCCAACCAAGCAGTCCCATGACCACCACAGCCTCATGGGTGGCCATGCCAGGGCCAGTCAGTAGATGCGGGCTGTGCATCAGCCATGGAGGGGTGTCAGATGCCCCCAAGGGTTGATGTCCATGACTGTGACCATGTCCTTGCAGGGGTGTAGAGGTGGACAAATAGGCCAGCCCTGAGGGTGCCTGGGATGCCTACATTTGAGTCTGGCATCTGCTGTGAGGGGGGCGCCAGATGCCAGGACCGTGGGGCAGACACTACACTGCAGGGGGTCCTCTGCGCATGGCCAAACCCAGTGGCTGCCACCAACGCAAGCCCAGCTGCAATGGTACCGGTCATGCGGTCTATTGCTGTGGTCATGGCCTCCCGCATCTGGCAGGGCTAGTCAATAAGATTAGCATTGCTCCTGTCCTGCTGCTCAGCTAGCTGGTGCACCACTGCCAACAATGTGCACACCTCAGTGGCAAGTAACACCTGGTTCTTCATGGATGCCTGCAGTAACTGGGTGTGGTCTGCCAGCATCTCGGCATCCTGGGCCTCCTGGCCCATCCATTGACCTGCTGGGTGTGACATGGCATGCTGCATAGCCTCTTGCTCTGGTGGACGCTGCACAGTGGGCCATAAAGGGGTATGGTGTCACCGGGTGCACCAGCAGTGGGCACCATGTTCTGCTGCCTGTTGGAACCTTCATCCTGCTGCCACTGCCCAACTAGCTGCTGAGTATTGCCCTGAGCTGCCGCTGCCACAACAGCACCACCACCACCCATGCCAGACACAGCAGTGGTGCCACACACCGCCTCGCAGGTGGGGAGGGGTGGAAGCTGTGCAGCAGTGGGACCAGCACTGGGCCCCGATGGTGCCTGTGAAGCAGGAAGGGGTGTGTCAGGCATCACCACCCCTATGCTGTCCAGTATCTGGGTTATGTCATCATTGGTGTCAGATCTCAACCCAAGATGGGATTCTGCACAAAGCACACTCAGACTGTCATTGTTCAGGATCCCATCCAGGGAGTCATCTGACCCTATGCCTAGCACATCCACCTGCCCACACTGCCAAGACATGGCCTGTCCCTACTGTTGATGCCAATGGATGTAGAAGATCTGGCATCCAGTTCCTCATCCGCCTTCACCTGGTCCTCCACAGGGAGGTGTGATGGTGCTGCAGGACAGAAACAGAGGGTTAGTGGTTGACCACAGTCCATGCCCACCTCCCGTGCATGTCGCCATTGAAACATGCCACCATGTCTCACTGTAAGGCTTGTCTGCACAGGCACACCTGCATGTGTCCCCCCATAGCTGGCACACCTGTCCATTGAGTACATAGTCACCATGCAGTGAGGGGCTGCCACCCATCTGGAATCCACCACCAGGCACACTCTCCACCACCGTGCAGCTGATGGTGGCTGCCACGAGCTCCTCAGTGACAGTCAGTGGTGGCACTATAGGTGGGCCAGCACCAGTTGCCCTGTAGGAGGCACGTATGGATGCCACCTTGTCCTTAATGCACCTCTTGTCCATGCTCACCTTCTTCCAGCATGCCTGTGCAGTCCACTGGTGCCTGCCATGGGCATTGACATACCACGCTGCCTCCTCCAAGCCAGCCACCTGCTCCTGTTGTGTGCCCATGGCACCACTGAGTAGGCCCTCCCTGTCAATATATGCCTCAAACAGGGCATTTGTCTCTGCTGATGTGAAGTTAGGACTGCACTTGCATGCAGGCCCCTGCTCCTCCTCTCCATCATTGGCTGACATTTCACCATTTGTGGACATGAACAGCACAGTGGGTCAGAGTCAGCATGGCACTGAGCAGTCTTCAGCTGCAGTGTTTTTGTAGGCCTCTGTTCATCCATGTTACTGGCACTTGCCTCAAGGGTCTGTGGCCTGTGCTGTTCTGTGGCACTTATAATGCACAATGCATGCAAATTAGCCTGTGAGCCATGGCAATGATATGCTAATGGACCCTACTGTGCCACTCATTGGCTGATGAGGTGATTTTCATACAGCGTCTTAATATTGTGAATTTGAGCCATGTGCAATAGGGATGTGCCGGAGCAACTCTGTGGTGCAATACCTGAATGTGCATGGTGTGCAAGCCTGCAGTACACGTGTGTACAGCATGGAGCACATGGCAATCATGCATCTTGCATAGCATGCACAATGCTGTGGCACTGTGCATGCAGCACTGGTATGGCATTGCGCATGCGTGCACTTCCTGGCAGTGGTTCTTATTGCGCACATGCGCACTCTGCGTGGGGTGATGACCTCTGACCCATAGGTTGTATACTTGGCCCCATGCTCCAACTAGGTCATGGCGTGATTCACATGCCCATGAGTGCACTATGGATCTGCACTGCGCACTGTGTCCGGGCATCCCCGTGCTGCACAGTTGCATCCATGCATTTGCTATTGCACATCTTGCACATGTGGCCAACATGTGTGCTGATCCATGGTCATTTTCACCGGCATTGCAGCTGCACCATAGGCATGGTGCAGGGTGCGAGCAGGCATGCAACCAACTGGACCGACCTGGACCTGGTTAACATGGTGGCCATGGTGCAGCCTTCTGAGGGGCAGCTCTTCGGGCAGGTGCCCCTCCAGCAGGCCATGGGGGATGTGTGGCACAGCATGTCTGAGGTCCTGGAGAGGAGTACGGGTGTAACCAGGACACCAGAGCAGTGCTGCCACAGGTACGGGGACCTGTGGTGGAGGGACCCTGACTGTCTATGTCAGATGCAGGCTCGCGTCCAGCACGGTGTGGTGCCTTATCTAGGTAGGTGTGCGCATGTGGCATGTATACCCAGGTGCTGTGCTGTAGTGTTTGTAGGACTGTGGGTCATGGTCCACAGTGGGGAAAGTCACCGTCCTGGTGGGCACTGTGCATCATGCATGGCTGCTGCACATGTTACATTCATGCTGGCGTGAGAGCCTTAGGACAGACAGTGACATGCCCAGCACACAGTGGGCTGTGTGGTGGTGGGGGGCTCTACATACGTGATTGTGTACTGATGTCCACCTCTCTTCATTCCCTCCACAGGGCCAGAGGACCGAAGGCAGGCCAGGGCAGCTACGGCAGCCAGGGCAGAGCCCCCCAGGGATCAACCGGCAGCACCCACTGTGCAGCACAGGGCAAGTAGGCAATGTCACATTCCTTGTATGTGTCACAATGGGACAGTAGAGGAGATAGGATACAGCCATGGTCACCTCGGCCATGTGCCTGTACAGCCGTGTGTGTCACACAGTCCAATGTGCATGCCAATGTGGCCCATCCCTTGGCTGCTGTGTTCCAGCTGTTGTGGGGGTGGGCCTGTGCATGGCTTTCACCATGTGTGCTGCGGCGTTGCCTTCACTCTGTGCCATGTGACCATTCCCGTGCGATCATGTGCAAGCTGCACTGCACCATCCACCTCTCTGCACCACTGTGGTGTGCCGTGTGGATGGCTGGTGTTGACCTCTGTGCATGGGTCCATTGCAGTCTCTCCAGGGGTGTGTGCTCCCACTGTCCACTGCATGCTGTGGGTGGGCAGGGATCTTTGGGGCATGGCACTGATTGCCTGTCTTGTCCCTTCCCCTAGGTGTCCAATTGCCAGCAACAAGGTGGGGTGCACGGGCACAGAACAGGATGCTGCACCAGCTCCTCATCATGATGCGGAGGGTCCTCATAGTGGTGATGTCTGTCCAGAGGGACACGGTGGCATTCATGAAGGAGATGTGGCAGATGTAGCCCCCTTTCCCTCACTTTCCCTATTTCCCTTCAGTCTCCCATCCTATTGTCAAGGCCCCTACTTTTCTGCGGCACAGTGGGACCAAGTTCTGCAGCAAGACTACCATTTGCCGCAGAACTTCTGCGGTGGTGGTTTGTAATTTCTGCAGAAGTTCTGCGGCACTAACAAACTACCACATCACAGTGTCAGCTTGTCATCCTGACTTCACTTTCATTGCAGTGATTATAGTAATCAGGATGGAGGAAAGCACAGTAACACTAGTTAAAAAAATAACAGACTTACAGAAATAGTTTTATGCCTAAAAAAGCAAAACAAATGTCTCTCCCTTAAGGTCCTAGCCTATTGCATAAATGACCTATGCAGAGGGGACCTTATGTGATTAATAATGTATTTCTATATGCATGCTATCTATCCCACTAATGAGTTCTCCCTGTCTATCAGTTATACATTTGTATGTGCTTTCTACACCACTCATGAAGTTCTCACTGTGTATCACTTATATATTTATATGCAATCTGTAACATATATACAAATATGTGTGTGTGTGTGTGTGTGTGTGTGTAGTGAGAGAGACAGAAATACTGTATGTGTGTATATAGATATATCTATATATATATATATATATTTTTAATTTCCATGAAATTGTATCCTCATTCATATAGGTCCCATTGGAAATGGAATAAACAGAATAGAGGAGTTATTGCAAAACTAATTTTTCATGTCAGCCTGCTTCCCCTGACCCCCTACGTAACACCATCAGGCCATGACATGCACGTGAACTGATTGTGAGATAGCGCTCTCTAGCCCATCACAATGTGTCCATTGTGTGACAGAACACTGCACCATAACTTCCCAGGCTCAGAGCAGTGATGTGTTCCACCAATCCTTGTACTGCCCAGCCATCTCCCAGAGCTAATCTCTGAACCTGAATTGCTGGCATGGAAACACAGCATGCTACCCTCTGGCCCAACAGCTGTCATTGCACACATTTCTCCATAACTTTTAGGTGATTCTTTCAACCAATGACAATATGTAATCCATAACCCTGGAAAAATTCGTACAGTGCAATTATTTATTTAACAGGTCTATTCTTTCAACAGGTCTACACATTATTATATTCCACTTTTCTGGGCATAATTACTTTATTTTTCTTAAAAATGACAGGTTAATTCATTTTACCAGTTATTCATTTCAGATGTCATCTCTACACCTTAAAGGCACAAATAAGTTTGTACAAAGTGAGGTATGAACTTAACAGGTCTGTGCTGTTGACAAGGTTTTGTTTAAGTTGGCCCTAGTGCAACAATGTAAGACTGAAAATTGTATTAGGCTGTAGTGCAGGTTGAGCAAATATCACCATGCCTAATGTGTTGTGCCACTGCCTCTGGCAGTGGGAGCTGTGGTAGATAAATGACTGTTTATTTCTGTTGCAGAATGCAGCCATTTCATTAGATAATGTATGATGTTATAGCAATGATACCATCACATTCTGAGCGTATAGTGGGGTTTTGGATATAAAAAGAGGGGAAGGGAACCAGATTATATGGATAAACTGAAATATTAATAAAAAATAACCAAGAAGAGTGAATTCTGCGGCACCGCAGAAGTTCTGCAGTAGATTGCAAGTTCTGCGCAAAATTCTGTGGCCGCAGAATTCTAGGGGCCTTGCCTATTGTATAGCCACTGTTACCTGTCCCAATCCTACAGTTTACCTCCCCTGTCCCTGACGCTTGTTTCTGTACTTTGTTGTGTTGATTTGTTATCATATAAAGTGTTTATTTTGCTACATGTCTGTGTCTGTGTCTGCTTTGCAGGTGGAGAGTGGAGCCATGCGGCAGTTGTCAGGTCCATGGTGTTGGCACGGGGGTGCACGTTTGGGGTTCCCATGGTTCCATGCTGTGTCCAGTTGTGTGTCATGTTGTGGTGGGAGCTGTCTCCTGGGTTTGGTGGGTTTGTTGTGTGTCATCACGGTCACTGTGGGACTGTGGTCAGGGGTGGGCAGGTGGGTGGAGGTGGGAGGATGCACAAGGACCTGGGTGTCCTGCTGGCCTAGTCCGACTGCTGAGGTGTGGACATCTGCACCCACTGTTGCACTCCCAGTCACATGGGGTGTGACCACCTGCCTGGATCATGCCTTATTCAGTGCCTGACAGTGCTACCTGTGGGGGTGTGAGGCATGGGTGTGTTTGTGTCCAGGGACATGGGAGTGGACACCCACTGTGGACTGGCATTGGCCATAGCTGGTGGGTTGGTGGTCTGCATGGGAGGGAGGCATCGCTGGTGGCCGTGCATTGGCTATTTTCCCCACCTATCGCCTGATGGTCAGGCCACCAATGGCTTCTGGGGTGCTGTTCTGGTGGCTGCTCCTGTCACACGGCCATGGACCAGCCGTGGTTACTGCAGTGCATAGTGCATCTGTTGTTGGCTGTGCTCCATCAAGTGTTGTCCTGTGTTCCATCCAGATCCATGCCTTTGTGTGCACAGGTGTGCCCTGCTTGTGGGGTCCTGTGCCCATTGTCCCTGTGCTCCCTTGGCTGTGTGTGTCCCATGGCCTGTTACAATTGTCCTGCTCCCTGGGTTTGTGCACAGGTTTGCTCTGCTCATCCATGGTTGTGCCAGTGCATTTCTGGTTGCACCATGGCACATCTTTGCCATATTCAGCTGACTTGCATGGCGCATTTCTGGTGGCACGTATTCTGAATATGGCTCTCGCTTTGTCATGGCTCATCTCACTTGTGCTGCATTGGACTTGCGCTGGCCGTTGAAGCATTTCTGAATATCTCACCCTCAATGTGTGCTCATAATGTATGTATTTAAAGTAAATTTAATTTTTGCAATGACTGGAAGTCAAATAAATAAAGAATAGTAAACTAAGAATTATATTGCTGAAAAATCCCACAAAATATCAGCACTGACTTCACAAAAAAGAAATGCCACAAAGTGCTTTACATTGTTGCTGTTTTGTTTACCAAGAGAAGTAGACCAGTTTCAACACAAAGTAAAACTGCAGAATAGGAGGATCACTCACTTGAGAGAAGGGAAGAGAGAGAGAGAAAGAGAGAGAAATGGTTGCTGTGGCAACTAACCCATTGAACCTTATATTCCCTCTTAGTAGAAGGTTATCATCTTGAGTGTTCTGTGGAATTTAACAGTGACTGGCAGCATTTCTGACAAACTGCAGAACATTAAAAATACATAAAAATTTATATAACTTTTCTACTAGTCATGTTTGTAAGTGGGGCAGTTTCCCTTGAGACCGAAGGAGGGAAAGAGTGTTCTTATAAAGTAGAAAATATCTCTTTGTCTCCTTCATTTCCATCTGATAAAGAACATCATGTAACTGCAATCAGGGGCAGATTTACATTTTTGGCAACTAAGCCTGGGTGTAGGGCCCTTGTTTCATGGGGGGTCCTTATCTCAGCTGTTTTTCTGTTTCGTTATGCAGCACAGTGAGTATTTTGTTTCTTTGCTGTGGGACAGACTCCTCTAACTCCATCAGTCTTTGAAGCAAGTGGGATCAACCATCTGAGATGCTGCTATGGTGAGTCATCAACACTCACACCAACATGAAACTTCACTCACATCACTTAGGTTGTCCATTAATGTGGCACAGTTATTCACCTGCCACCCACCTACACTACCCTCCAAATGTGTTGTTGCAACTTGCTGCTGCAGCTGTTTGATCTGTGTGCATGTGAGACTGACAGATGTAGGCTAGCCTACACAGGCAGGTTGAGAGTGAATTAGCAGGGGTCAGTGAAAGCTTAGTGCTTAGCCAAGCAGCTATGTAGAGCAATTGTGCATGGTGACTGCCTTTATTTTGGCACCATTCATTTTGATGCCTCCAAGAAAGGGAAGTCCTCTTGTGAGTCATCGTGATTTGAGTGCCCCCCCAACATAGTGCCATCATCATTTTGTTGTCACTCAGTGTGGCAAGGTCAAACACTAGGTATGGACCCAGGTCAGATGTAGAGATGTTGCAAAGTTTTAATCTGCAGATGAAGTTAAGGGAAAGTTGCCTCCACAGATAATTTTGCAAGTAGTTGGGTCAATTCATCTTGAAACTTCACATCTAACTTCTCTTTGTGGTACACGAAGATGAAGCTGGGTCAAAATTAAGCTATTGCTGCACAAAATTCTCAATGTCAGCAGTTTCCTGCACCCCCCAAATTCACAGATTGAAGACCCTCTGCCGCCTCTACCTCCCCCGTGGTACCATCACCACAAGCTGCATCCACTTATCAGTGTCAGTCAGGAGAAACTCTAACATTTTCTAACCTGTGTTTATGATCTAGTTACACTCTTCGCTGCCAGTGTGACATGCCAGCAAATACTACCACTGCTCTTGGGATTAGTACAATTTTTCCCCTAGCCAGAGTTGAATACTACCCCAGATTCCCATTCTCAGTGTGCTGTAATGCACAGAAAGGATCTACCAGCTGTTTGTTCACTGGTCAATATGTCCATACTGGGGAGCTATTATCCAGATCAGGCTCAGTGCCACCTCACCACCAGCTGCCAAGGGGACACCAGAAACCTCCTCCTAGATCACTGTTCCTGAGCTAGAGAATTGCTACCTCTCAGACTGATCTTCTTGTTGCCACCTGCCCCAGCATCTACCCAGATAAATTCCACAGATAAGGCAGAGAATAATTTGGCAACATGAATACTACCACTCAATTTCTACCAACTACTCTGTTTTTTTTGTAGGCATACCTTGGTCAATTTTTGTTGAATTTATCTGAAACATAGTATGGTTATGGTCCCAGAGGAGATGCACATTTGGTGCATTTTTGATTATTATTAGAATTGTGAGTTTGGCACCATGGCAAAGTTGGGAGGTAATTTTGGGATGCTGTTCATTCCCCATGAATTTTTCTGGAGGTACGGTATTATGTGTTACTGTTGTAGTACTTATTGAGACCTTTGTTTGGACATATAGAGTGCCAATGAAGTCCAAACTCCATTTTTTCACACTGACAATACATGACAGGGATTCCAGGAAGTAAGAGGACACACACAAGGTAAATATAGCAATGATACTGTGTACATGAAAAAAATGCTAACTTCAATCAATAAACAAAAATGAAACCAATATAGTAAAACTACAGTGGCAAAAGTATTCAGTAAAATACTCCTAAATGTTCAACAGAAATAAAATTACAAAACAGGAAAAAAAAATCACACAAAACATTGACTGCAACTGCACTAATACTGCTAAGACAGAAAAGGCTGTCTAACCTCCCGTTTTATGGCTGCACTGTGTCATGACAAAATGCTGACATATTGCTATCAGAAGAAGGGGTCTGTGACCAGAATTCCTAATGCAGCACAACTTCTGTTGTTACATGGGAGTGGAATCAAAGCACAGCTTCCTGACAGTCTCTCTGCATCTTCTCCATTCACTACAGTATGCTTCCTTCTTCTCCTTCTCCTCCAACACCTGCACCTCCACCCCACACTTTTTTCTTGTTCACTTTTGCTTTCAGTACTTTAACAAAATAGATACAGATCTTGCAAATGTCCTACACATAAAACACTGACTGTTGAGTCACTTGCAGTGTCAGCTGCTTAGCTAGTTGCACACTCACCTCTAATCCCAGATGATCAAAAGGTTTTGGGTTCTAACCCCACACCAACTTCTTGAGGTAAATCCCAGTACTAACACTGTAGTGCATCATGAGGAGGAGGAAGCACTCCTGAGGTGCTGTTTTTCAGATGAGATATTAAACCAAGGTACCATCTGCCTGTTCTGGTGGTTCTTCAGATGGACATTCAATATCTCATGGCACTTTTTGAACAGAGTAAAGAAATTTTATTTATGAAAAATTATAACCAAAAACCACAGATACATCATAAGCACACCTATATAAATACATATAAATCATTTAGAATCGACAACTATTACACTTATGTCAAAATTAATTCACCACCGAACCCAATTAAAGAACAGATTACCCATGTTGCAATCGTGAATACACAGTGCTCAAAAGGGAGCCAACACCAATTATCAAATACAGGCTTATGCAGGGTGAACTTTTCTTTAGAATAAACTAGACACACCTCATATGTAATATTTTTCCAATAAGGCCTATCAAATTTATATCCTTCAGCTGTAATACAAATTGGCACCTTATCTGCCAAATAACCCATTTTATGATGGCCATAAGTACTTGAAGTGTACTTGGGTAAAAACATTTTCAATCTGTCATATAGGACCCATAAATTACTACTTCATACTTCATAGTTTTGAATTGAGGAAGTACCCAAACCTGAGCCAGAGTATCCCAGAAACTTTCCATATAAGAACAATCAAAATATAAATGTTGCATAGTTTCCACTTGATTAGTACAATCATCTCTCAAACATAACCTTTCTTGTATGAATTTATAGTGGTGATTTCCATGCACATTTAACCAGTCATGGCAACAAAACCATAACATGTCCAACATTTTTTGTGGTATTCTTGAATCAGTTAGTTGAGCAGTGACACTTTCTACTCAAATGCTACTAGGGCAAGAAAGACAAGAAAATGTAAGAAGGAGAAGTAAAGAATTCAGGCTGTAACATTTTCCTATACATATCCTTCCTAGAGGTATATAAGACTACATTGGGCACTGCCTTCAATGCTTTAATTTTTTTGATGAATTTGAGTACGTGTAATGTAGTTTCCGAGGGGATAGCCCTGACCACCCCCCATTTTTGAGTTTCCCATTTCTGCAAAAAGTAAGAACTTCTAGCCTGAAATAGTGGGACCCATACTAATTGTTGTTTCTGAACTACAGGTAACAAATTGGAGTACAAAAATATAGTGAAAAAAACCACACCATGGAATTTAACATATCTAAGCCAACATTTTGTACTGGCCAATATGTAACTGCTCTTTTTATGGGGTTTAGTCTACTATCCCATAATGGTCTAAAAGCTAGATTATGTAGTTTTGTTTCCAACTTTACCGGAAGAGATAAAATGTAACTTACCATTAAAAATAGTGGCACAGTAAAAGTCAAAAAGACTCTATTTTTCTTATTCATCAGATATGTTTTCCATTTGTTAATCTTTTCTTCTGCTTTATGAATTGTCTCTTGCCAGTTCAATGCTGTTGGATCAGAGGTTCCAAAAAGAACTCCTAAAATTTGAAGTGGTGTACTTGTAATCTGAATCACTGCTATATCAGTGGCAACAGCAGTTTCAGAACTAGAAATAGCAGTATCAATGCTCTTATGTTTATTAAGAGTGGAACCTGAAATAACAGTAAATTCAGAGACTATTTTGAATGCTTTTTCTCTGGACACAGGATCTGCTACCAGTAAATTAATATCATCTGCATAAACTGAAGCTACAGGAAACAACAACCTATTTGGACCCTTTATACAGTATCTTCAATCTCTATAACTGAATTTAGTTTCATGAGTAAAGTATCTATAGCAAAAACATAGAGCAGGAGGCTCAAAGGGCAACCCTGCTGCACTCCCCTGAATATTGGGATATGTCTCCCTACTCTATCATTCACCACAGGGCTTGTAGATGCATATGTGTATATATATATATATATATATATATATATATATATAATCCAAATAATAAAGGAATGGAAACCCATAATACTGCTGTATAACTTTGAAAAGATAATCTTGGGGTACTGCTTTGAAGACCATAAGTTGATCCAAATTAATTAATTAATTAATTAATTAATTTCTTTATTTAAAAGTATCAGAATTACAAACCTTTGAGTCATAGACTCATTTCCAAAGACTCCACATCATTTAACAATAGACAACATAACATATAATAAACAGAACAGTTGTGTTACAGAGTGGAAGTGGCATGTTATTTACAATCTTTAATAAAGTGGACAACAGAGCACATTATAAACAATACAGTAGTGGTACAGAGAGGGGGAAACATGTTATAAGCAGGCAGTTGCAGTGATGAGTTTAGCTGTTACAGAGTATTACTGACTTAGTACTCAGGCTACCATTGAGAAGTGGTCGGTTGATGCTGCCATTTCCCATTATGTAGTGAGTACTAGCGAATGCAAAGAGATGGCCTATATAGGTTGTTAGCTAAACAAGTTTTAATATTACAGGTACATGCTATATTTCTAGTTAGCAAGCAGTCTAACAATTTAGACATTAAGAATGCATCCTGAGACTTCTGGACATTCATATACTTCTCCAATGACTTTTATGTTATCTGACATGGAACGCTGTTGGATGGCACAGAACTATGCAGGGGATATAAGATACTGTGTGATTTTATCTAATCTGATGCTTAATATTTTATACAAAATGTTCCAGTCTGAATTGCTAAGGTTTATCGGCCTCCATTTATTTATGTTGGACTTATTGTTTTTCTGCAGAAAAATAAGGAGACTGTCTGCTAGAGAAGAAGGAAATGGCACCTGTCCTAGCGGAATGTCATTAAAAACTGTAACTAAATAGTCAGATAATATATCAACAGTTTTCCTGTAAAATTCCTGAGAAATCACATCTGGCCCAGGCACTATACCATTCTTTAAACCCCAAACAAACAATGTTATTTCTTGTTTAGTAATGGGATTTAACAATAGTTTCTGTGCCTCCAAAAGAACTTCTGGTATTTGTAGTTCCCTAAGAAAATCTTTGAAGGTAGGAGGACTATGGACTGAGTGTCCAAACAAAGATTCCAAAAGGCAATCAACCAATTTTGCCATTTCATAATTATTATTGGTCTTTTTCCCAGATGCCAAATGTAATTCAGTCATATATTTTTTGTCTCCCCTTTGGCTACAGCTTTCATAAAGATTTACCTGCTGCGCCTTTCCCTAGGTACCGAATTTCTGTTCTACGAACATTGACTGGGCCCTACCGTATTGAGAGATGCTCATTTTTGTTTTAATATTATTTATTTGGGTAGAACAGTCAAACCCAGTCTCCACCATTCAAGAAGTTAATTTCTGTAGCTGTTTTCTTAGGGTTAAGTAATGCAAATACTTTTTTCAAGGAGGCCGTCTTTGCTACCTTGCTGCAACACTGCCGTACTGTATGTCACTTTTAGTGTCTTGACACCATAGCAAAGAGTCATCATATAACTTGAGCACATATTTTTGGGCATTTAGTACATCTTGGACCCCCCCCCAACATTCTACGTCTTTCAGCAAAGAAACATTCAATTTCCAGACATTATTATCCACTTTCTTTGGGGGGGGGGCACACGCTTAACCCTTATCAATCGGTGTTCAGAAGTTTCTATTGGAATTGTAGCATATGCACTAACAGGTATCCATTCTGACAAAAGAAAAGAAAATAAATCTACTCAGGTAGATATTTTGTCCTTAAAAAAGTGTGGTCTTGATGGGATTTTCCCTCCACTGTGGAATTCTTAAGCTCTGCCATTTTATACATTTTTAATTTTTTTTACTAGATTTCCTAAAGACTCCTGTTGCCATTTCTGTATCTGTCATGGGATCTGGTTGTGACACGGCCACCGAGGAGGCATCTGAATCATCCTCAATGTCAGCCCCCTGCTTCTTCTTAGACAAATCCTAGAATCTGTTCTATGTCTGAATCTCTGTAGATTGTACAACTTTAGACAAGGCCCCTTCCCAAGCCACTCTGCTACAGGTCAGTCTACGAGATTTACAATGATCCCATTTGTCTGTGAAGGTTGGGGAGCTTATCAGGAGCCTCAAGAGAAGAAGCAGGTAGACCATTTGTAGCAGGAGTATAAATATCAGGGCAGGAATTCTCAGAAAATAGGGGAGGGGTAATCTGATTCTCCTCAACCTCTACAGCTATGACTCCTTCAAGTGACAAAAGGGGTTCTGGTACTGGAGTAAGAGGATGGGGGTTGACTACAGGTTGATGTTGCTCCTGCTTGCCCAGAATCTCTGATGGATCTTCCTCCATTGCATTCATACTAGGCTGGCTTTTATATGAAGGAGGATTAGTTGCTGTTCTAGGCTGAGCAGGAGAAACAGATTCCTCTTGTTCTTCAGGATTCTTAGATGGATTGTTGTGGGATGCCCAGGGACAGGTTTTGTAAGTGTGTGTTGTCTCATCACAAAGGATGCAGCAGACAAAGCATTGGACAACTGATTGCAGAGTGACCAATCCCCCAACATAAGGATCATTTAAGCTGATCACATGCATTATTCAAATGAGTATATGCTTCACACCTGAAGCAGGACTTTGACTAGCCAGCTTAAAATATAATACCTCGGTCTCTTCCCAGATAGAAGCAGTGGGGCAGGTGTTGAATTGTCCCATTAATATGAAGCAAGCACACCCAAATACGCAACCCACCCCCATACAGATCTGCTCAGTGTCCATGATGGGATCAGGAAGACCCAAAACAGTGCATTTAGTTCTGAGCCAATATAAAATGTTGGATACTGAAACCCCTTTGTTTTTAAATTACACCGTTATTGTTCAAAAGCCAGGTTTGGTAAGGGGAATGGTGATGAAAGGAGACCATTCCGGTGTATACTTGACATGTTGGTACCTTTGCCAGAACAATTCAAGGCCAGCAGCTGTTTTAAAGCTGACATCAAATTTCAGGTCTCCGGAAGAATATATAAGAACGTAGATTTCATGATCAACGAACCCCAAGCTGTCCTTTAGAAACTTTCTTTCCACAAACACTCTATCAGGATAGATGTCAAGGCCTCCTCTATATTTTATCCTGATGGCATTCCATTGTTTTGCTGGTTCTGGAGGGGCATGAATAGGCTCTGCATAAGTCCTTATATTGGGATTTCTAAGGTGATTGTCTGGCCCTGTAGCATCAAATGTATTTGCATTCTCCTGCCCCAGTGTTGTTGAGGAGCAAGAATGGGGGGAAGGGTTCCACAGTCATATTAGTACTATGTATAGAGGATGAGGTTGACGGCATGGACTCGATGTCTTCACTGTTATTTTCAGGTGCACAGTCTGTATTATTAGCATCCCTTACAGCCCTTGGAGTGCCTGCATTATAGTGCCAGGTAATCTGGATGCAAAATGCAGGATTTGCTTCCCCTTCCCTGAAGTCCACCCACCCAGAGTATGAATCCTTAAGTAGGGGTGTGTAGGGGCACAGCCCCTTGTAAAAAAGTGATCTGTCACATTCCCGATTGGTGCCCTAGTTGTTCGGCACCAGAATGCTTGCACATTCTAATTGTTGGGCTTATTAGCATTACTGGATATGGCAGAACATTTTAAAATGGGGGTGTGTACAAGCTCCAATGAGTGTGGAATCTCTAAGGGGTCCTCTAATTTGGGCACCCTTTGAAGTGACATTTGTCTATCTGGTGAAACCCATGGTTGGGATTTACTTGTCCTGACCCAACCAGCCTGTTTGAGTGCTGAATAATTTGCATCATAATCTGGTATCAAAATTAATGGCATCCCCAGAGGAACAGTCTCAGTAACAGGTTCTGAATTGAGAACAATATCCTTCTTCTGCACATACATTTCACTCTCCAATTCAGAAGTAGGCAAAGAAGTTGTGACTGGCTGGGTGAGACCCTAGTGTCAAGGCCAGAGTCCTCCATGAGACTGAGCATCACTAGCAGAGGGGTAGGGTGAACGTCTGAGATGTTGGGCTGAGAGCTTTCCAGTGAGTAGCTGTTCACCCATTGAGAAGCAAGACAGTGTTTTTCTCCAAGAAAATGCAATAGCATTGGAGACAATAGTTAGAACGTGGCATGTATGTAAAATGGCATTAACTGGATTGAAAGGATATGGCAGAATCCTGAACAAAGAATGCCTCCACATTGCTACACACTCCCCATATCAGCATTAACAAAAAACAACTGAATCATCCTGCTACCAGTGTCAACTGAGTATGATCTTAGGATGTCCAAAAGGATTAACTGAGTGAAAGATTTAGAGAGCGAATCATCTGTTTTTTTATGCTGTACTAGGAGAAGACTGGCCATTAGCATAACAGTGCTGCCTCTCCTGAACAGGTCAGTGGTTCCAGTTTTAACTTTAAAAAGCTGAATGCAGAGGAATTGGCTAAGTCAGCTGACAATAGAAAAAAGTCTTTACAAAAAGACAGAGAGTAAATGAAACCATTCACTTAAAACTTTAAAACGTCCCATAACACGAGGTGTAATGGATGCATATATGCTGCCATTTAACTTTAATGCTAATTCCATGACCAGTGGAATAGAACTGGAGAGGCAAACAAACAAACCACAAAATTTGCTCACACAGCATATAAATGAAAAACACAATGAAGGAGCGACTGCTACAGAGGAGGAGAACACAGAACACTTGCAACTGGAAAAGCAGCATCCACGGTCATCTGTGTCTGAAAAGACAGCTAGTACTTTAACTGACAACATGCTACAAATGACTGTAGATAGCAAAGAAGAGGTTTTGGACAAAAACAATTTAGAGGAAATCCAAGTTCTAAAAAAAGGATATAAAATATGTTCACTGACATTGGGAAGGGAAGAGGCAGATGAAGTAGTGAAACAGATTAACTTGGAAAGCAACTCAGTTAATATTGAATACAGTAAAGAAGCCCTAGACAAATATGGTACTATAGGAGAAGATCTGGCCATGGGCCAAGACAAAGCAGAACTAAACAGTCAAACAATTCAAAAGACAACAGACAAAAGGAAACAAGAAAATGGAAAAGAAACTACCAACAACTCAATATTACAACAAAAAGAAAATGGGGCCAGAAGTATATTAAACATAGAAATGATTCAGAAAAATAACTTGAAAGTGACACAAGCTACCATAAAGGAATATTTGACAAGACATATTGCTTCAGAAAATAGAGAGACAACTGTGAATTTAACCATGTTGAAATTTCAACTACCTCAGGAGACCATGCTAGCAGAAATGTGTTAAGGATTTCAAAATATGAGCATATCCTTTGATTCTATTAAAGGCTGTATAGCCACTTTGGATTCCAAGATGGTCTCCTTAACTAAAAGAGTCTCAGAGCTAGAACTTGGGAATGGGAGAAACAGAAGATGAAATGTCTCCACTCCAAAATCTGGTTAAGCAACACCAAAAAGAGCTATCATAACTGCAACAAAAAGTAGATCTGGAAACTAGGGCAAAAAGAGATGATATAAAACTTGGAATTGTACCAGAGGGAAATGAAGGGTCAGACCCCATACGGTACTTTGAAGAGCTACTAACAGAAACATTAGGAAAAAAGTATCCAGAGGAAAAAGTATAGCTTGACAGAGTGCATAGAGCATCTTCCACCCAAAAAAACTTCCCAGATTTGTCTATGTCAAGCTCCAACATTGTCCTGTTAAAGAAGAACTAGTAAGAAAGGTGAAAGTGAAAAAGGGCCTACACATAAGGGGACTTCATTTACAGGTATATCCAGATATAACCCCCTCAGTATATTCCAAGAAAAAATCCTTTGATGGTATCAGATCAACCCCTCGGGAAAAGGAATTCCACACTCTGCTACATCCTGCTTGCCTAAGAGTGTCTGTAAATGGAAGGCAACATATTTTTAATACCCTCAGAGAAGTAGACCGATACTTCAAAGTTTACTTCTTCTATACAGAAGGTCACAGACCAGACTCTGGGGAACCATCTTCTACTGCTTGACCATCTACTGTATCCTAAATAAACTAAACTGAGGAATGACATATACATTTGTGACATAGTACTTAAATAAGCATATTATGGGAGAAATAATAGTCCCCCAAGAAAAAAAAATGTACATATATATTAGCACTTGGAAGGAAGTGGAATAATTAGGGAACTAGCAGAAATTAACAATGGATTTTTTTCCACTAACTATGCTGTATTGCTTATCGGTGCAAAGTGGCGGCTTGCTCCAAGTGAACCCACGCTCGATTTATATAGAAACATAGAAGTTGATGGCAGATAAGGATTGCAAGGCCCATCCAGTCTGCCCATTTCTTTTTCTACCTTATGAATGTGCCATTGGTCTTTGCTCTGTCAATGGCCTATCTATTCATAATCATCAGTATTGCTCCCTTATGCCTATCCCATGCCTGTTTGAAGCCCTGCACTGTATTCATATCCACCACTTCATGAGGTAAGCCATTCCATGCATCCACCACCCATTCTGTGAAAAAGAACTTCCTTACATTACCCCTTAATTGGCCTCCCTCTAATCTCATGCTGGGTCCTCTTGTCTAATTTTCTTATATTGAAACATGTTAGACTCTTTCATCTTGTTAATGCCCTTAAGGTGTCTGAATGTTTCAATCATATCACCTCTCTCCCTCCTTTGCTCTAGGGTATACATATAGAGCTCAGTTAATTTCTCCTCATATGTTTTCTGATGCAGTCCCTTCACCATTTTGGTTGCCCTTCTCTGGACTGCCTCAGTTTGGTTAATGTCCTTGTGAAGGTGGATCATCTACTGTGTTGCAGATCTCGGTGTCATCTGCAAACAGAAAAACCTTACCCTCCAGTCCATCTGCAATGTCACTGTGAGTGAGTGAAGATATTGAAGAGGACTGGCCCCAGAACTGATCCCTGAGGTACCCCACTTATGACTTGCATCTTTTCTGACTGTATACCATTTACCACCACTCTCTATTTTCTGCCCATCAACCATTTTGCCACCCAGTTGACAAACGCCTGACCCACCCCAAGCATTCCCATCTTATTAGTCAACCTTCTATATGGAACAGTATAGAAAGCTTTGCTGAAGTCAAGGTTGGCAAAATCAGCTCCTCCTTGGCCCACCACTCTGGTTACTCAGTCAAAGAAATCTATAAGATTAGTTTGACAGAACCTTCCTTTTGTAAACCCATGCTGTCTTGGATCCTGTGCTCCAATGTATTCCAGGTGTTGCATTATCCTTTCCTTAAGGAGTGTCTTCATAATCTTGCCCACTACTGAGGGAAGACTGACTGGACTGTAGCTCCATGCCTCCTCCCTGCTACCACTGTTGTGGAGTGGGATCACATGAGCCATTCTCCAGTCTTCTGGGACCTCTCCTGTGCTCAAAGACTCACTAAACAGTTCTGATAATGGCTCTGCTAGTTCCACTTTTAGCTCCTTTAGTACCCAGGGATGTATGCCATCAGGTCCCATTGCCTTGTCCACCCTGTACTTTTTGAGCTGTGGTAGGACCCTTTCTTTTGTGAAGGCACTAGTGCACACCCCCCCCTCCCGTCCATGGTGCTGAGCTGTGGGCCCTACCCTACCTTCTCTTCAGTTAATGCTGAGTAGAAGTATTTATTTAGGATATATGCTTTTACATGGTCCTCCTCATCACACATACCCTTATCCCCTTTGATCTTAGCAATACCCCCTCTGGACTGTCTCCTTTCACTAATGTATCTATAGAAAGTCTTGTCACCTTCTTTACTGTTCGTGCTAGTGTTTCCTCAGTATGGGCCTTTGCCTGCCTTACTGCCTTCCCTGCTTCCCTTAAAAGTTTGGTATGCCTTCCTATCTTCATCCTGCTGCATTCCCTTATATTTCCTGAAGGCCAGCCTTTTGGCTCTGACCTTTTTTCTGCTACTATTTTGAGAACCAAAGTGGTTTCCTTCTTCTTTTGCACTTCCTTTTCTCACTAACACAATGGGATGTTCCTTCAAGTATTGTATCTTTAATGCTTGCCCACTTTGCCTGTACCCCCTTATCTGCATTTCTTTTTGCCAGGACTAGCTTAACTCTGTTAGCCATCTTATCAAAGTCAGCTCCTCTGAAGTCTGATATTTTTGCCTTGGAATGGGATGATTTTGTTCTAGTGGCCAAATTGAACCATACCAGGTGATGATCACTGGCAAGTTACTGACCATCTTTGTAGGTAGTCTGGGAGGGGAGGTTAGACCCATCAGTGAGTACTGATCAGGGTATTGTGGGGTTAAGTAGGGTAGGGAGGGAAGGGAGAAAATTATTTATGATTCAGGAAAATGCTTCTTTTCTTTTAAGGTATCAATGCTGGAAAAAACTGTATAACTTTAGATTAGGAATACGCTTGACTCACCTTAATATTATGGCAAAACAGAATAGGTCATGGCTGTCACAAGCCCACTCCTGTGGGGCAGGGATTCCCTGGGCTACAGTGAATCCCCATATGATCAGGGTCAAGGATACCACTTCTCTGTCCTTTTAGCATGCTTGCTGTTTCACAACTGAACATAAGCCAGAGAATCCCAAAGCTCCCTTCTCTCCATGTGAAGGGCTACAAATACAAGTCTCGAGTCTGTATTAGTTTGATAGTACCCTCTCAGCCACTGCACAACAAAACAGAAAGCCACAGGTGTCTATAGGCTCTCGGGAAATGCCCTGTACACCCTGTTATGTGTCTTTCCCCAGAAATGCAGAGACCGGTTCAAACTCCCACAGACCCCTCCTGCAGAACTTTTGTATTTCCTCCCCTCCTTACATTCACAGAGTCCCTTGTGGTACTTGACTTTGGTAATGTTTGGTCCTTAAGCAGCCACACAGGTGTAGTATATCTTGAACAACTCTTTCCCAAAACAACACACACAAAAGACACTGGCAGTGCTATCTTAAAGTAAGTCAAAGGCATTTATTTTTTTTTAATTTTTTAAATATTTAACCAGGAAGGCACACTGAACAACAAGTTGCTCATCTCCAGGTGTGACCTGGGGGGTACAATGAGTATGTACAAACAGATATTTTATAATTATAAATGAAGTATTGGATACAATAGGTATACATATGGTAAGCAGGTGGACAGCATAGATATACATTTGAAGTACAAGGGGGAATGGAAACTAGGGACATGGATAACAGACTTTACAGTTAATAAAAAGAGCAGGGGCTAAGTCTAAACAGAACTGGAAGGCAAGCAGAATGGACTGACAATAATGTAACAGTATGGCATAAAACACAAATTGTTCCAAGTGCTGATAGGAACAGAGGCGCTCTGTTAAGTGCAAGGGAAGGGTGGTAGATTGGCAGGGGGAAACTAAGTGCTATATTGTGATGCATCAGGATGGGAAGGAGTTGAGTGGGGGTGAAAAAACCTATTCCCCTTCAGGATTCTGAAAACCTTGCAAGGGGACAGGGAGCTGGCAAGGTGGGGGGGGGAGTGACTCAGAACCCAATCCCCCTCAGGATGAATGAGCACCCTGATTGGGGAGTGGGTGCAGCAAGTATGTGGAGATAGAGGGAGTAAGGGTGACAGATAAAGGATATGGGGCAGATGGTGCTTATTTGGAGGTGGGACAGTAAATAAGGAGAAGAGAGGTGTATAGGGTAGCAACTGTAAGGGAGAGGGTGAAGATATGGTGAGGAAATTTGCAGGAGCAGGGTAGTAGCAGGAAGTTAAGGAGGATTATAATAGGAATAGCTAGATGAGGCAGTATAGTGCAGTGGCTTAAGGCTCTGAGATGCAAATCTGGAGACCTAGATTTGAATCCCATAGCCTCCACTTGGATACTGTGTGACCCTGAGCCAGTGACTTAACTTCCCTGTGTTCCCAGGCAGCACCTGTAAACAAGCTTTCAGCTTAGTGTGTCTCTACTGGTTAAACAATTGGAAAACAGATAGTTGTGTATGGCTGTACTAAGAGAGTAATAGGAGAAGTTATGTATTTGGGGGGGGGAGGGAGTTTCTTTAGAGAAGTGGTAGGCAAATTTAGACTGACTGATGAGTTAGTGTGGTGGTGGACAGTTGTAGTGCATGTCATGAGATCCGAAATCATGGGAGGTGGGGGAAGGGTATAGATGGATGCAGTGAGGTGAGTGAGAATTCATCAAACCAATATTTTGAGTTCAGTTTTGCACTGTGGGAGAGGTGCCTGTTTGCTACTGGGTAAAGGACAGAGCATGATAGAGTTTGCAGTAGTAAGTACGAGAGGGAGCGTCAAGAGAGAAGCAACAGAAGGAGTTAAAGACAGTGTCCAATCTGGTCAGAAAGGAATTGGGAGTGGCACTAGAGACTACTTCACAGTAATCAAAAATTGGGAGTATCATCTTTTGGACAACTTCATACCTAACTGTAGGAGGAATGCAGCTATGGTTCTTGTACAAGGCACCAAGCTTTGGGTGCAGTTTTTTCAAGATGGCATCAATGTGTTCAGAGAAGTTGAGGTGCATATCCAGCCAGACCCCAAGGTATCTGAATGAGGAGGTGTCCTCAAGGGTTGTCTCATCCAGAGTGTGGACAGAAGGCAGGCCAGGGAGCCAAAAGAGTCTCTTCCTAATGCCAAAGGTCATGGAGACTGTCTTTTTGGCATTTAGGAAGAGCTGATGGGAGGCAAGCAAGAGCTGAACCTGGTTGAAATCATGCTGTAAACTGGTTGCAACATCAGAGGTACATTTGCCGGAGGTGAACAAGCCAATGTCATCACAGTATAGTATCATGGTATAGTAATTAATTGCTAAATACAGTAAATAACTTAAAGACATATCATTTTAGACATTTGTTACAGGATATGAAAAATAAAATGGAAATATACAATAAAGACCTACACTTTAAAATTCTGAATTTAAAGTTCTACCTCACGTTCTTGGTTGCTGAATTCAAAGTGCAAAGTGTCCTTAGAAAAGTACTGTAGTTGAATCTTGGCTCTTGTGGTCCAGGAGAGTATCCTGAAGTGGAAAATGTCTCTGCTCTTTCTCAGTAGGACAGGTTCCCATGTGCAAACAGTTCCTTCACATGTAACTTGAATTGGTAACAGGCAAAAAGGAAGCAGACAGAAGCAGAAGGGAAAATGGGAAAAAGGCCCTAATAAAATCTTGCACCCCTGTTTTTAGGTGTTTCTCAAAGGGCAGGTCCAGTGATACTAACTTGCCCTGTGGTTGGCTAGCATTCTGTCTCCATAGCTATGCAACCAATCAGGTTTTAATGTTTTATTACAAACAAAATGTTCATTTCTGAGCAGGTGACAAAGGGGCCAGAGGCAAACCAGTTTAACCTTGAATTCCAGGAGCAGATCCAGCCTCCCCCACCCTAAATGGTTGCAATGTGCTACTCCTGGTTAAACAACTAAATAAATAAATAAATAAAAAATTAAGCTAAACCGTGCACAGCAATTTACCCAAATGCTAGTCCATTCAGCTGTAATTAGATTAACGCAAGGTAGGCCTTTCAGAACACAAGATACCCAGACATCATAGCTCCTCTAGAGGACTGGGTCTTTCATAAGCAAATTAGGATATCTGGCCACCCATCTATGCTAAATTAACCCTTTTGTTTTCTTTTAAATAGTTTAATCAAACTCCAGTCCTTGACTAAGCAGCTACCAGTTTCTGCCCAGCACAAGGAATTTCATCATTTTAGGGCCCATGTTTTCTTTGTGCCCATGATACTTTGCAGGTTAGCCAGGGCCACCATAGGCATCCCTGATGCATTATGTACATAAAATAAAATGAAATATGATTAAAACATTAAGGTATGGCTTTATCCCTTCACAATGGCTACACAACTAAAATGTTTAGGTTGAAACATTAAGGGTGCCAGAGATAGGGTAAAAATGAAAAAAATTAGTACAGAATGCTAATCAGTTACATTTGAATTAACGGCACGGGGTCATAATGTCAGAAGACATTATGCTGCAGCAATATACCATGCTGCCAATACAGCGTAATATATTGCCAGCAGCATATGTATTTGTTTTGCAGGGTGCTCTGCCCCCCACACCCCCAGTTAAAGGAGACTGCACCCCAAACCCCCCCAACTAAAATAACTAACTGCGAGGGGGGGTTAACAGTTAAATTCACACAAAGTGTGAAAAATAAAGAAAATCCATGCTTCTGGAACTGGGAAATGAAATCCAGTCCCAAGCACACTGCCTGCCTTTCTAGATGCCTGTGGCTCATCCTGTTGAGCCACGGCAGCTGCTCACCAGCCCCCTGTCCCAGCAGAGGTCTTATCTTCTGCCTGGGAAGAGTGAGAGGGTGCACTACCGCACATACACCCTTTCATGGTTTTGCACCCTCTCGCTCTTCCCTATCACGCTGTTCCTGTTGCTCAGTTTTGTTGTGCCCGATGAAGCATGCAACATATTGACCCGGTAGGCAAATTCCCTACTTTTACAAGAGACCTTCTTCAAGGAGCAAGATTTTAAATACACATGTAACTTATTAAGAGGCCATGGCCTTTACACTCCATTTACAACTGTCTCCAGGGGGGTCACACTCATGTGATTTTATCTGATGACATTTGTGTGTATTTTTCATGTGTGTTACAAATGACATCTTCACTCCTTGGTGTCATAATCACAAACAGCATGTGAAGACTAATCTGATCCTTATGTGCAGCTGAAGCAAGCACCCAGCAACTTAGATTATTTTCTTCCTTTTTTTAATGCATATGCTAAGTAAACAACAGTTTGTTTTCATTTGTGTTTTTTATGAATTAAGTTAATGGTATTACATTTAGGCTTAACCAGCAACAGTCACATGACTTTCACTGAATTCATGAATGAAAGGTTGTAGTACTGAAATGTCATGAGTCATATAACTAGTAATGAATTCAAAATATCAAATGAAGGAATTTGATTGGTGGATGGTATTTCTCTTAATTCTATATAACCACTAACTGTTGTAGGCACTGGTATCTCTGATGAATCTCTGACCTCATCCAATATAATATTGTACTCTACTGTCTATCAGAGACCTGCCTTGCATATAACTTGCACCTAGGAGTATGCTGACTGCCTTTGATACCATGCCTGTAAATTATGCTGCTTTGTTCTGTTCTCAGTGTCAAGTTTTATGTTGCTATTTGTAAATGATTGTACACCATCATGCCAAGCCATTCCTTTCTCACTTGTAATGACTGAACATAGGCTGCTAATGTTGCTGCGTTTACTCCAAATTGTTGTATTGTGACTCATTCTTGCTTAAACTGCCAGGTCCATCTTGTAAATGATCCCTGCTCAATGGCGTTCTGCTTGGCTAAATAAAGATATTGATTGATTGATTGAATCACTAAAGGGTGTGAAATGTAAGATTCCTGAGCAGCATTTGCCGAAGAGCTGTTGCCGCAATAAATACGTTTATGCACTGAACAAACAGCAGTTTGCATGGTCTTTTAGAAGGGGTGAGTGTGACTACTAACTTTGAACAAGTACTACTTACTTGGAGCTGCACCACTAAAAATCCACTATCCTGTGGGTCATATAGACCTATATCTTTATTAAACACAGATTATAAAATAATTACAAAATTACTAGCAAATAGATTGGCAACACAGATTCACTTGATAGTACATCAGGATCAGACCGGCTTTATACCAAGCTGCCACATCTCTTCCAATATCAGGACAATTTTAAACATCATAGAGTACAACACAAATGAGGATATGGCTATTCTATTATTAGATGCCAAAAAGGCATTTGATAGAGTTTATTTGCCTTTTCTAAAGACATGCTTAAAGAAAACAAATCTGGGACACAGGTTTATGAAATGGGTTACTTTAATATATAAGAAGCCTATAGCAGGAATAAAAACCAACAAAAATGTATCTGTTCCCATTTATTTACATAGAGGTGTATGACAGTGCTGTCCACTCTTGCTTTTTGCAATATTTATTGAACTGGCAATAAGCATTTGAAAAAACAAGCAAAAAACAGTCCCTCAAATTGAAGGAGAACGATACAAAATTTCACTATACGTACATTATATCCTTTTATTTATAAAAGATCTAAAAACCTCAACTATGCCCCTAGCTAACACATTACAAGAATTTGGAAATTTGTCTGGACTAAATCAGAATGTTAATTTCAAGATAAGCAAATCGTGAATTTGACATCTAACCAGTTGTTAAAGAATATGGTTGTTAAAAATGAGCTAAAATATTTTGGGGTAACTATTTCTTTAGATATTGACATGATTTATCAAAATAAGTACTCAGTATTATTGGCTACTATACAGAAAGATCTAGATAAATGGGTTAATCTGCCCCTAATAATGTTGGGCAGAATCAACATATTTAAAAATTAATGTCCTCCAGAGCTTTTTTTTTTTTTACAAACATTACCTATTATAGTGGATAAAAAGATGTTTCTAAAAAGAGAGAAGGGGCAGGATTTTCAAAGCCCTTAGAATGGCGAAAGGTGCTTGTGTTCAACATTTTGGACACAAAAAGCACTTTGAGCCAAGGGTAGCGCCCCAAACTATTTTAGAAAACAGCCTGCATCAATCAGTAGGCTGCTAGCATCAAAGTGTGCTGGTGCCAGCCTTGCACCACAAACGTGGCTGCAGCATGGCACTATGGGGCTTACAGCAGATGCAGCTGCCAGAATCCCAAAGTTTCTTTTTTAAAAACCCTCCCCAGGGACAAAGGGCTAAGTACCATTAGACCAGCCAAGGGCTGGTCTAATGTTACTTAGACAACCCCTGAGGTGTCAACTGTGTCGTGCACTGTGTCGACCCCCACCCCACAATACCCTGGTATGCAGTCCCATCTATCAGCCCTGATGTGCCCATCACAGTAGAATCCCTGGTGATCCAGTGCCCCCCCCAACCAAGACACCTGATCTGCTCATAAAGGATACTGATACATAAGCAATCCCTGGTGATCTAGTTCCCTTCCCACTTGGATCCCTGGTAAAGTGTAATAAGTGGTCAAATCCCTAGTGTTCCAGTGTCCCCACCCCCACCTGGCAGATATGGCTCATCATCCTTCCATCCAGACTTCCAGAATCAGTGATGAGCATATCTCACACACCAGCACACCCGCCACTGAATGAACTGTTAGAGCATGTACTGTATACAGCACATGCTCTAAATGTTCATTCAGTGACCAGCCATGGTGGTGAGTAGAAAGATGTGCTGGTCACTGAATCTGGGGTCTGGATGAGGGGGTTGGGGGCCACTGGATCACCAGTGATTTGACCACTTATTACACTTTACCGGGGATTGGATAGGGGAGGAAAGGGCACTAGTTCACCAGGGATTGCTTATGTATCAATATCCTTTATGGGTAGATTGGGTTGGTGGTGGTGGGAGGGGCATGAGTCACTAACATGCCCCCATCCAAGGGCCCAGCTCTCATCCACATCTGTCCTGCAGCTGCTGCGGCACTCCTTGTGGGTGTGCCATGTCTTTGTTGCACTGCCACTGTTTCTGTAAGCCAAGGGACTTAATCACTGGGACCCTGTCTGATGGAAAATTGGGTGCAGGGTCCCAAATGCACCAGCACTCAATGCAAGCTACCAATGTGTCACAGCTTGCAACCAGTTTTGAAAATCTGGCCTAAAATCTTTAAGCATTTTATTTGGCAAGAGAAAAGGCCAAGAGGCAAATAAGAAAAAGTGTATCTCCCCATGTCTCAATGAGGTTTGTGTCTTCTGAACTTGCAATTATACTACTTTGCAGCACAACTTGAACAAAGGGTTGGTTTCCAGAGCAAGAAGAAGAGATTTCTCAGAGGAACTGGATATATATATATATATATATATATATATATATATATATATATATATATGTAATGGAGGTGAGGATAAAAGTGGCAAATAACAGCAGTATTTTTGGCTGGTTAGACCTACAGTGAGAATATCACATTTATCCTCACTGTAGGCCATTTATTCTGACTGTAGGTAATAACCAGACACTATCTGCACTTCAGCACAACTGCTCACAAAGGTTTTGTTTGATTGGTGAGAGCTGGCAGCATGAGCAGCACAATCAGAATGCACCTGCTCACTTGCATTCCAGCTCTCACTGGCAATTTCATTTCTCTTCAGCTGCACACAGAACAGTTTCATTTTCTCCGCTGTTCTTTCACTGTAACTTTAAAAAAAAACAAACTTTCAGCTTCACACAGTGTTAATTACCAATTCTCTTAAAGGTCCAAAATACCAGACAAAACACATTGAATTATTTTCATAGTCTCCCCCACCCCACATTCTTTCACTACAAATATAAAACAAAAAACTTTTAGCCTCACACAAAACATTCACTTTCTTCAAATCCCAGCACACAAAAAAGCAAGCAACTCTCTCTTTTTTACTCTTACCACTCAAACCAGCAGCACAATGGCACAGCGTCCTGATGCAAAAGTTCAGTTTTACAGAACACAATGCTCAGTCATCTGGAAACAAAAAGAAATAAATACATACCTATTTTTAAAAAATGAAAACTTCACAGATAAAAAATCATGGCCCATTGCATAAATGGAACATACAATGTCCCCATCGAAAATATCTCAGATATTTTACCCTTGAGCAGTTTGACCTATGGCATCACTTGTGGCTTTGCCACTCGTGATGTCAAAGGTCAAACTGCACTCAGAGAAAATATCAGAGATATTTTCAATGGTAGCATTGCATATCCTATATATATATATATATATATATATATATATATATATATATAAAGAGAGAGAGAGAGAGAAGCACTGTACTCCATTTAAAGCCCTAGCATATGCTTTACATGTGGATAATAATAACACCAAACTATATCATAACATACTATTTTCAACAAGGAACACCACCAAAATCTGGAAAATTGTACAAGCTTTACTAGACCTCAAGATATCTTTATTAGTTTATTCTCAGTTACAAGAAAATAGTTATTTTAAATTTATGCATAAAAACACATTATTAAATGGCATTAAAAAAATAATTTTACCGGATTGGTCAATCAATGGATCTCCAGAGGTGTGAGGATACCTCAGTACAACATCACAGCTCTGCGCAGCTGTCAATACCTCTTCAGTCAACAGCTTCACACAATCTTCTCAGAAGAAATAGCAATGGCAGACAAACCAGAAATAGGTTTTGAACTATTCACCACAAAAAAAACTAAATAAATGGTTTGACACAGAAGAAGCAGAAACACCTCAACAACCCATAATGACAACGGGGAAGAAACGGCACCTGCAACTAACACCTGAAGAGCTGGTTCAGCTTGAAAAAGGAAAAAATCAACCAACCACAAAAAGAGCAACATCTTGGGCAGTCAAAATATTCCTGGACTGGTTAACAGAAAATGAACTAACCATCAACTTGGGGGTGGGGATGGATGATAGGGGTTTCTGGAACACTAGGGGGGGAGAGGGCCTCGGTACCCAACTAGGGATCTGAGGTTCGAGCAGACTCAATAAACCGTAAGGCCTAATCTGCTGGCATTTAGTATGTTAGTATGTTAACTTTATAGAAATACCAATATCAGAGTTGAACATGATTTTGAGACAGTTCTACAGCTCTGTAAGAACTCCTCTGGTAATCCCTACAGTATTAGCAGTTATACTGGATTGCGAGCAGATATTAACGGATATTTTAATGATCCTCCCATTAGCTGCAACATTAATTTAATGTTCGATGCAGACTTTCAGTCCACCAACAATGTCTTTATCGCTAACATCAAAAATCTGAGGCAGGAGGGAAAAGACCAAATAAAACATGACCCTGCCATACCCCTCAGCCAGCTCGAACAGCTCAGAAACTTCAAAGTGCTGTCAACAGAAACAGCAGAGGGTCTCATCCATCACGTCTGACTACAAATACATTTTGCCAGACGCGGCTGTGAAGACCAAAGAAACCTAAAGTCAGACTCCTTTGAAGTATGCAGAGACGGAACAGGACATGAGTACATAACCATGTTCTTCAATGAAAAAACCAAAAAAATGCCAAAATCCAAGAAAGAGGCAGAGACCACCTCAGATGCTGCATGTTCTCATTACCAAGTCACCTTCATTGCCAGTCAAAGCAATTAAAAATGTTTTAGCTAAAATACCACCTAATGTGCCATGCCTATACCTACATCCATGCAAGTAGCCTGCCAAACCATGGACTCAAGAAACAGCCTGGCACACATTAGATCACTTGGGTATCAACTACTTTGCATCAATGCTGCCCAGAATTTGCAAAGCCACGGGGCTGGAAACAGTATATACAAATCATAGCCTCCATGCTATTGCCATCTGGATCCTCTCCAATGCTGGGCTAGAAGCTTGTCAAATCATGGAAGTTACAGGCTACTGAGCAGAAACATCCTTACAGAGTTACTGGGGCCCCTCCATCAAAAACAGACAATTGTGGAGCCAGCTCCTGTCTGGCAGCACAAAAAGACAAATGCACCTACTTCAGAAGAAGCACCCAGCACAAGCTCTGACATGGAAATTACTGACGCATCCTGTGTTGATGGCCTGATTCAACTCAAGACTGCACTGGGCATCACGCAGCAAATAACATTGCTCGGAACCGAACTGCCACCCAACAGAAATGATCACAGACCAGGAAGCAATAAATTGGACCAATCATCAGTGACGTTCAGCTCAACATCACGCAACCAGGTCAACAACCAAAAGATAATTTCTGGAAACTCGATGTGAATGATTCACAGCCACACTAAGCGACTGCACAGTTGAGCAACCTGCCCTCTAATCAAAACAGCACCCTTCACAAATTATCCTCAGCAAGAAGATGAAATGCCTCCAGAACAAAGTCATCACACAATCGAACAGCTTGCCGTCTGATCAAAACAGCACAGTAAGAACTAAAATTAAAAATGCACTGTATGCTTAAACTTACCTGCTCAACAAATCACATGAACTAAATGTTAAAACCAGTTGTCTTCCTGTTGCAAATGTTATATTACAAAATGTTAAAAAGAGACTCATTGAAAGTATTACAATATTCATATTAATATTTATAAAAATGAAATGTTATTTATTGTAGTATTTCTCAAAATGTTATTCTTTACAGTATTTCTAAAAAACTGCTTTGCCCAGCAAATGTTTTCAAATATTTATACTAGAACCTGTCAAATTTAAAAAATGCATTCATTATTGTATTTATTCAGCAAACTTCAAAAGTTTTAAAAACGCATTTATTACTGTATTTATTCAGCAAACTTCAAATTAAATGATTTCCACTGCTATTTAAACACAGCATTTATTGAACTGTTTAAGAAATGTTTTCAAAACAAAAAGACCTCGATAAATCACCATTAACAAAAGCAATGCCCATGGACTTCTTTGTACAGTGTAAGGAGAAATACCATTTTTTCAACATGCAACATAAAAGACTACAAAAACAAAACTCCAAGTACATCTTTACAGCTGAGCCATTTTATAATAGCAATAATGCACTTCAGGGTGTGCGTTGTGCTGGGATAATGTCATGCCTTGCCATTGATCACACTCAGCCTTCAGTCTCATGCCCCACAGCAAAAGGTGTCACATTAGCCCAGTACAACACATACACACACACACTGTCATGCATTATTGTTTAAATCTTTCACACTTGGAGGGTGAAAGAGCTGGTCTCTCTGATGCAATGTTTGTAGGAGGGTTCCCTTAAAACATTTAATTGCTTGAAAAGGGAATACAATCTTCCATCAGGAGCTTTCTAGCCTATCTACAGTTGAGGGATTATATTAATAAACACACCAGCAATAGTAATGGGCATATTGGCAACCCCCCTGGAGTTATTATTAAACAGTGAAGAAGAAATTATAAAAGTACTGTCAAAAATTCATAAATTACTATTAGAAACAAAAAAAAACTATCTAGGGCAATTAAAAAATGCATGGAATAAGGAATTGGGGAAATAAATGGTAACAGAAGAATGGAGTGAAATGTTGTCTACACCAGAAATAATTTCTAAAAGCAACAAATTAAGACAAATACAGAGCAATATAATTCATGGGCTTTACTTTACACCATGCAGATTGAATTAATGTAATCCAAATATTTCAGACTTATGTTTATGCTGTAAAGTGGAAAAAGGTACACTAACACATACTTTTATTACATGTCAAACTTTTAAAACCCATTGGGAAAAGATACAAACAATTCTAACAGAAATCCTGCAGGAATATATTCCATTCGATCAAGGGGTTTTACTTCTAGGTCTAGTCTCCCTTTTGGATTTGACACTGGAACATGGTCTCCTTTTATTACTTGCATTAGTACTAGCAAGGAAGTTGATATTACTACACTGGAAGGACACTACAGTTCCAAATTATAAAGAATGGCTCAATCTACTGATATAATGTTATAAACTGGAACATATATATCACATAAAGGAACAAAAGGAAGAAATGTTCCAAAATATTTGGCATCCCTTTACTATATATCTACAAAACGATTCTAAGTAGCAAGATACAGATTTGTAGATATTTGCAAATAAAAAATGTGAAGACAAAAAGGTTGTCTAGTTACCGCTTTTCTCCACTTGTACAGTGATGTAAAAGGATACCATATAGGGAGTGTGGCTAGCCAGCGAATATGGCAGATGTGTGCTAGTTAGCACCTCAAGACATCATCATTTAAATCACCTAAAAAGCTGTCTAATGCTGTTTACTGTACCAGAATATTGGCTCTGTATATTGCTCCTATGTTATGGTGTTGGGAAAACAGAAAAATAAGCAGGCAAACTAATCCTTTGAGGCTCAGCAACTGACTAGACAGGGCAGGGGTACGGAACATGATACCAGGCCACAGGACAGAGAACCTGAGCACACTGGGGAACAATAAGAACCCACCATGACAGATCTCCCCAAATCTTTAGCAGGTGTTCCCTCCATGTTAATGCAGATGTAACATGAGATGAAGGCTGGCTTTGTAAATATAACAGCGCAACTTACCGATCTGCAGAGCGTTGTTACTGGCCTTTCAGAAACCTTGGCCGCACACTCCACCCAGCTTGCAGAACTCGAACATAGGGTGGGTGAGTTAGAGGACTCATTCTCTGCAATTTCAGTGGAACAGAATGAGCTTAAGTCCTCCTTGGCTGAACTGCTAGCATGAATTGATGATCAGGAGAACCATTCCCGCCAATCAAATTTACGCATCAAAGGGCTCCCAGAGGGCATGGAGGGCTAAGATCCTAACACAGAAATACACTGCTGGCTTGTGAAGCAACTAGGCCTTTCTGAGTAGTGTGAGAGCTTTGAAATTGAGAGAGCTCATGGAGTGGGTCCACCTCCAAAACCAGGAAAGAGACCTCACCACTGTCTGATTAAATATCTGCACTTTACTGCCAAGGAGATAATGCTGCAAAAAGCTAAGAAGGCCGGCCCTATTTCCTAAAATAACACCAAAGTGTATGTGTATCAAGACTATAGCAAGGATTTGCACAATCAACATCAGATGTTGAATCAAATTAAAAGTAAACTACACCAAATGGGTTGGTTTTTGCCTTCATGTATCCTGCCCACCTACGTGTCAACAGACCAGGCCAAGCTCCATGATATTTTGTAGGTCCTAAAGCTGCGGAGAAGTAGGTAGAAGAGGAAGAGACCAGGAGGGAAAGGGCACAGCCTGCACCAACTTGAGAGTCTCTTTTTGCAGATAAGTACATTCAGCAATATTTTGTCCCCTGGGGATCTTGTATCCTCTTTGATATGGGGAGCTTGGTTCCTGTGTGTTTAAAATTTGCTCCCAAGTGTTTGAACTGTTACTCTAGTTGTTGGCTGGTATTCAGGGTCACATTAAAACAGTCTACCCCACTATGGGTGCTCCAGCAATCTCTGTTGACCCCCTGACAATGTCTGGGGGAACAGGTATCAGTGGGGTGGTTACAACTATGCCTCCACATGCATTAATCCCTGATGCCTCTGAGGAATACTTAGGCACAATGCCTATTTCCTTTGTTTGGCTTTGAGGATCTTCCTTGGTGCAAAGGGTTGATTTTTCTTTAAATCCAATTTGGAGATGAATTTGTGCCCTGAGCGGAGGGCTTGTGACCCCCTGCATGGAATTTGGTGCTTCGAAGGAACAGTGTCTATGCTATTGACGCCATTATTAGTTTCTGTTCTGGTTTTGGACTCTGTTTCATGTTTATTGCAGTTTTTGTTTAATGTAATTTTTTAACTGGTGTCTCACCATAATGATTGAAATTTCATGGTGATCATTTACCTAACTTTCTGCCTGCTGTTTGTAATGGGAAACACTGCAGGCACTGTTGTGCCGGGTTGGGGGGTTAGCTGGGCAGTTCGACTGGAGGGTAATAAGTGGGTGAGCCAGGCATATTGTTAACGTGGGTGGGTGGGGAAGTTGTGTTGGAAGTTTTTCAAAGTTTGATACATTATCTTGGGGTGGGGGGAAGGCTGCTTTGGCAGCGTAGCTTGGACAGGACTACCTGCTATCCTTGAGGTGTCATTAATTGCTGTCTCAGATGCCACGGCTTAATGGGTCCTGGGGCTGTTTGGCATGCTTAGAGAGGAAGCCCGGGGGTGGGACTATTCAGAGACGTTGGTATGTTTGGGAAAGTGCAATGATGGTAATGGTGTTTGGGGGACGCTGATGTCTGGATTAGAGGGGTCCTCTATGACTGACAGAGGTGCCTTGTCCTTTACTGTTTTGGTTATCCTGCACCACCGGGGAGGGGAAAGATTTCTTGGGGATCAAAGTTCTGTTGGGGGAGGATCTCAGGGTTATTTGTACATGATGTTAAAAAATGATTTTGTATGTGCAGCTCTCAATTAGTTTTCAGTGGGGAGACTTTTTTTAGGACAGTGGCATGGACGGGGGGGGGGGGGGCTGAGACAAGGATTTTGGCCTGGAGCTGACTTGGGATCTTCTGTCACCACTGTGTTCCTTACATAAAGAAAAATTGGAGTTGATATTAACTTGGTGACCTGGAACATTAGCGGTGTCAAGTCCACCCTAAAACATAGAAAGGTTCTCACGGAGGTGCAGAAACTGAAGGGTCAGATAATACTTTTACAAGATACTCATATGACTGCCCGTGAAGCCCAGAAAATGGCTGAGTTTATGGGAGGAATTTGGGTGTCATCTACCTTCTCATCAAATGCTCATGGTGCCTCAATATGGTTTACTCGTGGTACACAGGTTGACATCTTGGGGAGTTTAGTGGATCCTATGGGCAGATATGCTGTATCTAGGGTGACCATCCTGGGGAAGGGTACATTTTAGGTTGGGTCTGTCTATGCTCCTAATGTGGAGGACCCAGGTTTTTTCTAGAGGCTGGCCCTAGATATGTCAGTTTGGAAAGGTCCTTGGATCCTGGGTAGGGATTTTAACTGTGTCTCTGACACAATCTTAGTCCTCTCCAACACTATTCCAGTGACTTTGTCTAGAAATGCCAAAGCCCTGAGGGAGTTACAAACTGAACTAGGCCTAATAGATTTGCAGAGGCACTCTAATCCTTCTAAAATGGATTATAGCTTCTTTTCACATGCTTATCACTCATACACTAGAATAGATAGAATACTTGTGTCAACTTCTCTGTTAATGGGAGTGGGGGAGGCGACTTATCTACTAATTTTGCTGTCTGATCATGCTCCACATGGTATCAACCTGAAGGGCTACGATGCACCCAGGTTGCCCAGACAATGGAGGCTTGACCCTCTCCTCCTGAAGCAGCAAGGGTATATATCTTCCATGTTTGAGCATATTCAGGAATATTTAACATTCAATAAGAGAGGTGATACCTCACACAGGACTAGGTGGGAGGCCCTAAAGGCTTTTATCAGGGGTCAGACTATTTCATATTCAACCCATCAGAGAAAGATTAAGGGGGGAGAGCTGTCTTTTTTAAGAGCTCAAATTGAGGCTTGTGAGAATGCCCACAAACTGAACCTAACTAGGGGCCTGTACAATGTTTTTTTTTTTTTTTCATATTTTTCACTCTTTTTTCCTCCACACCTGCTGTCAGGTTCTCTGCCCTAGTCATGATGTCCCCATGACTTCCACTTCCTACTAAGCCCCTATTCTCCTGGTTACCCCTGGCTTACACCCCAGGGGGCGAGGTCACGGCACCGTACAGGCAGGCACCAGTACCATGAGAACAGCAACTGGTTGGGAGAGCTTGGCCAAGAGGCTAAGCGAAGCCTGGGGACAGGGCTTCATAGATATGGCAGGAGCAGCAATTTTGTCCCCTGTAAGCTGGGGCAGAGATGTGCAATGATGACCGGTGTCTGTCTCACCCCGGAGAGCATTGATTGTGTGTCAGCTCAAGGCAACACGATGGCTTACGCCAGGTGTCGCTCCTGCACCAATCACAAAGGCCCCCCTACCCCCTGAAGAAGGAGAACAGTCCTAGGGATGCTCGATCCTTCTACCCCGGCTGGCTCTCTGACAACCTAGATCCATTTCCGAACCCGGGTCACCGGCATCACAAGCGGAAATCCTACCGCTGCACTGGTGAGCTGGCGGGCCTGTACAATGTTATTCAGAAGCTAAAGTGGAAATTTAATGCCCTGAATTGTTCAAAGCTTGAAAGGTCCATCCTTTTAGCCAATGCAGGGGTGTATTTTGATGTAGATCATGCTGGGAAGTTATTAGTGTGGCAGATAAAGAGAAGGGAAGCTGAGAGAACAGTGGGGCAAATCTGTAATAGTTAGGGGCACTTGGTGTGGGATACAGCTGAAATAGGGAGCATTTTGGTGGATTTTTATACTGCCCTCTATACATCAGAGTGCCAGTCTGAACAGAGAGATTATGATTCCTTTTTCTCTGGTGTCCTCCTACAAAAGTTGAATGAAGAGGCAGCTAGGGACCCGGACTCCCCACTGACAATGCAAGAAACTTTGACTGCATCTTAATCACTTAAGGGAGGAAAGTCACCTGGCCCCCATGGGCTCCCTATTGATTTCCTCAAGATTTTCAGCTCTTCTCTTCTTGAACCACTGTTTGATATGCTGGCTAAGAGTTTGGAGTCTGTAGAATTGCCCCCCTCCACACGGTCTGCAACAATCAAGGTGCTGCCAAAACCTGGGAAGGACCCAACAAAATGCGCCTCTTTTAGGCCCATTTCACTTTTAACCATTGACTAATAAATCCTTGCTAAGGCTTTGACCTGTCGTATAGACTCTCTGCTCCCAAATGTGATACATCAGGATCAATCGGGCTTTGTACAAGGGCAGCAGGGGAACCATAATATTTGTCGCACCATAAACATTATCTTTCGGTGGGGCAGGAATAAATGCAAGCATGGTATGGCTGTAGTGGCCCTAGATGCTGAAGAAGCATTTGGCTGTGTGTAGTGGTGGTACCTTTTTGAGACTCTCATTAGATTGGGAGTTGGACCAAGTTTTTGTAATTGGGTACATACGTTATACAGGCTTCCTCTAGCTCAGGTGGCAGTGAACAGCACCATGTCTCGAACCTTCATTCTTGGGTGTGGCACCCATCAAGGTTGCCCATTATCCCTGTTGTTATATGTTCTTTCTCTGGAACCCCTGGCCACAGCTCTCAGAGCTCATAAGGGAATTAGGGGATTTATGAGGGGCGGAGGAACATAAAATAGCCATGTATGCAGACGATCTGCTCCTTTACCTCCTTAATCCTGCACAGGATATCCTGGCTGTCCACCAATTGATGAAAGCTTATGGGGACATATCTTGCCACAGGGTTAATTGGACCAAAAGTGAACTGCTACTGGTGGGCTCATTGGACAGAGCCCAATTAATTGCCAATTCAGGGGGACTGCAAATGGTGTCCAAACTGAAATACCTGGGAGTACAGCTGTCTGTGTCAATCAGATCACTTTATGCCCTCAACTTCAGACCTTTCTTCTCCAGGTTGGCCGATGACTGTGACAGATGCTTGGCCTTGGCGTTGTCATTGTTAGGCAGAGTGGGGGTTGTGAAAATTACAATCTTGCTGAGATATCTCTATTTGTATCAGTCCCTGCACATTAAAATTCCCCAGACCCATTTCAAGTCCCTTAATGCTGTAATTCACAGGTTTCTGTGGTGGTGGTGGGGGGGCAGTGTCAGAGTTAAAAGAGCAACCTTACAACTGCTGCCCAAGGAAGGAGGCACCAGCTACCCAGTTTTAGTTCATATTATTGGGGCTCACAACTGGCGTTCTTGCCCACTGACCCGGAAATGACGGGGTGTTCATGGTTGGGACAGGAGGAGAACTTGTTGAATGGCAACCTCAGAAATTCTACTCTGGTGGGGGTCCTGGGGACCCGGTGGGGGGGGAATCTACCCAACCCATTCACGGACAACTCTTTAGGAGTCTGGGTTCTGGTTCATCAACTTATTGGTCATGACTGCAATAAGTCCCCATGCTTGAGCTTGCTTGCAGTGCTTCACAAAAAGGGCCCATGTACGCTCCCACTAATTCAATGTCTTTGGTGTTGAAGGAGAAGGGGACTGGTTTCCACAGCACAGCTGTATGAGGGAGGGATAATAAAAAGTTTTCAAATGATTTGTAGGGAGTGGGGATCCACCCAGGTGATTTCTTTGTATATTTACAAATCCGTCAGAGCTGTGGTGATATGATCTCAGTTGCCTATGGGTGGTCAGCTACTTCCCCTTTTGAGGAGGAACTCTTTAAGCCACAGCTGGGTCAGAGACCCCTGTCAGTCTTTTACCACATTATACAGGGGCACCAGCAGGATACTACAGACTCCAGCAGGCTCAATTGGGGCAGGGACCTGCTCATCCCCATAGACCGAAACACTTGGAGATTGGCCTGCTCCCACTTCCTGAACTGTTCACATAGCAATAAACTCCGCCAGATTCAGCTAAATTTTATGCACAAAGCCTACATAACCCCTGCCAGGCTTCATGCTATGGACAGTTCATAATCTGATTTACGCCCTAAATGTGGAGTAGTGGTGGGAGACATTATCCACCTAGCTTTGACTTGCCCATTGGTTGCCCCTTTCTGGCACTTCCTTCATAAGATAATGAGCCAGGTTCTGGGTTACACCCCTTCGAAGTCTGCTCTGGAGCTACTATTGGGCATGGACCTTGTCCACCCCAATTGGGAGACAAATAATCCTTTCTGGTCTCTGGCACTCATTAATGCCTGGAGGACCCTGGCTCAGGTTTGGATGTCGCCCTCCCGTCCCTCAGTTGCCAGATGAGTTGATAATCTTATGTCATGCATGAGCCTAGAAAGGGCCCAGATGAATACACTGGGTATATCCAATAAGTTCCTTGACGTTTGGCATTCACTGATCTCTGCTGTGGAGTCTGGGATCTTTCCACTATGATGAAAGTTGGGGCTGGTGTGGGTATATCTAAGAAACTGCTAGCCAACTCTTCCAACTTATGCTTGCCTTGGCATTAGGTCTGGTTGCAGTAACATCTTGCTGGGCATTATTGTTTGTTCTGCTTTGCTAATCTGCTAATTAGACACTGTTTTAAAACTGTACTAGAACTTCTAAATTGAATGCTGTTAACAGAACATGTCATATGCTGTATGTATGTTTGATATTTGCACATCCTTAATTGAATAAACTATTTTTGAGAAAAAAGATACCATATACAGCAATACATTATATGCCTGACAATAGGTACCTGAGTGCAAGAAAAAAAAAAAAAGATTTTGCGACAGTATGAAGTGCATGTTTCATTATGGATTTAAGACCACTGTTCTCTTCTGAAATTGCTCAAAACACTTTATTGTACCCCCCCCATGACAGTGGTTTCTTCAGTAGTGAGAGCTTAAGTTTCCACATTTAAAGTAGACTGCACTGCGTATAGCTTATCAACATCAGTTTGAATATTTAAACTTGAAGTACATACATTTTGTGCCGGTAGTTCAGTCTGGTTATACTATGGTTGTCTCATATCCTGGTTCCCCACGGGAGTGGAGTCAAATCCATTCAGTGGAACTGCAGAAGCTATAACTTCATGATAGTGGCATTCTTCTGACTCAAGGAGGGCGAACTGGTAGGAGTGTCTTCTGTGATATCCTTCAGCTGTAGTTGTTGGACCTGTTAACATTACCCTTGCCTCAGGGTCAGTGCTAGTGCTCGGTAACTGAGATGGACCAGCAACGGTCATATCGCTCTGTTCAAGTGCAGTCAAATTTCCATTCGGGGCTTCTTCTATAGACTGGGTGGGGAGGGAAGCAGGATCCTCTACCCAGGATGCCATCAGCACACTGACACTCACAGATGCCCGAACTGGATGTCCACAGTGCCCCCACATGAAGAGTAGGGACATTTTTTATTGAAGAAACAAATCAAATCAAAATTTATACAGCATCAATAACTGGTTACATCATGTTGTTCCATAATAAAAAAAAAACAAAAACTTAACAATACATAACAGAAAAAAAATAAAATAATGCACATGTCGTTACCACATTATTGCATATCATTCTGAAACCATACAAAATGTTTCTACCAACTTCTTGCTTTTACAATATTCTCTTTGCATTCCTCATTAAACACTTTTGTTAGTTTCTGTTTAATCTGTATGAAAACCTGCTGTGGTTTAAACTCTTACTGTTGAAATAGAAGGGCACATCTTGCCTGCCACAGATAATATGTACAAAGAGTGAAGAATAATCTGAGTGTACTCAGAAGGCATTTACTCATAGAAGTACCATGATTTCATGGATAATATGCAAAGTTTTATATACGCCCCTTGATTTTAATGTTAGTGACCAAAATTATCTTGAAAAAGGACATTTCAAATAAAAGAACTTGAGTTTCTAATACTCCTAAGCATGTGGGTCTAGGACTCATACGCTCTCCCATAGCTTTTTGTTTGTGGTTACCTCTTACTCCTAGTCTGTCATAACAGGATTAGTGGTGGTCAAAGTGGCCCAAATTCACTCTGCGAAGTGTTTCACAGAGTAATATGGAATCTGCGAAGTAATCTTCAAAGCAAAGCAGAGTACTTTGAGTCATAATGAGGAACGCAAAGTCCATTGAAACCAATGACTTTGTGTTATTCCACCTTCCCCAAACCACTTCTCCACCTGTTTTAAGACGAAGTACATTGAAATCAATGTACTTTGCATCACTTAGCCTTGTTATTGAGCTCCAAGGTGAATTTTGCAGTGATCATTGGGATTGCAGGTCACATGGGCTCTAGATTGTTCTGCACAGCCTCAGTTCTGTGTAGTGTGCATGTAGTGGAAGATAGAGACAGTTTCCTCTCAGAGCTCTGTGATTCAAATCCTCTAAAAGCTGTTAAAAAAAGCCTTTTTGAGCCATTTTCTTTGCTCAAAATTTAGTACATCGATTGTAGGAAACCCTCCTGTGCTCATATCATCAAGAGTTTATTGTCTGTGTGTGGATTTTGAATGTTAATTTAGAACATTCAGTCTGTGTACTGACAGACACTTGAAGTGTGCTTTGGGGGAGGATCGTGTCTGTGGTGGAGGTAGGTTAAAATTGGGAGAAAAAGGCAGTCTTTCTGTTTCAGTTAAATTTTTCTTGCACAGCTGTCTTAATGTTCACACAGTAATATTTTCAGCAATTCTTGAAATTTTTTTTGCTGATTGTTGTGGTGCAGCAGTGCATCATTTCAGTTTGTTTATAAGATTTGGTTATATTACTGAAGTTTTCAATTTGCTACACATTACTTGTAGTGCAGTGTGTATGTGTGTGAGTGTGTGTGTGATGCAAGCAATCAAATAAGACACATTTTATTGTACCACAGAGTAATTGCAGCAGTGTGACCATTCTATCCACTGCACCTTCATGATTTTTTTTACTGCTTTGTGGTATCTTTACTGGTAGTGGACTGTTACTGCCTTGCACTACCCCTCCCCCCAACCGGCAAAAGGTATTCTTTTCCAGATTTGGATTTGTGACTTGTGAGCACTGTTTAAGTGTTGTTGTGTCTTTGTGTCTGCATCTCTTGAGAGGGAAGTGCAATCTTAATCTGTCTGTGTGTTTGCATCTCCTTAGGGCCCAATCTCCATCTGTAATTTAAGTCACAGTTGTTTGTTTGGCTTCCCTTTAGAGTACTGGGGTGGTGCATATCTCTGCATGAACATTGTACTCATTGATGTGCATTTTTAAGTCAGGGCAATCATCACAAGTCACTCACGATACAAATTGCATTCTTCATCTTCATGGCCATGATTCATGAATCACAAAACTGTAAATTTTTTTGTAGTTAGTTCCATGTAAGCTTGTTTCATAGTATCTCAGGTCTCAGCTTCAATCACCATTGTACCCATATGATATGAGTTTTCAAATCAGGTAGTTTTGCATGGTGCAGGTCAGGGAAGTACAACCATAGGCATTCATGTTCCCATACAGTTTATTATCATTGGTCATGTCACAACAGACTCTCATCGCGAGACAAATCACGTTCTTCATAAATCACACAAGTTAAATTTTTTTTCAGTTCTGATGATATGCTGAAGACCCGTAAAGATGACCAAAACATTGAGGAATCTTTTTAACTTTTTTTAAATAATGCCCCCCCCCCAAAAAAAAATACTTACCTTCACTGGCTTGACAGTATTCCAACACCAAAATTCCTCATCAAGCCAAGAAATGCACACCCCATGTTCGACTATATGACCTGTGATACAAAAAAAAGGAATGATTACATGTATGTGTATATATATATATATATATATATATATATATAGGATATGAACATTTAAGGTCAACTCAGGTTCTGTGGAAAACCATGATGGTGCTAGTCATTAACATACCAAGGGTAGTACTAGTGTACACACAGAGGGCACCCTTCCTGTTGGGGGTCAGTGAAGCAGACACTGGGCAACCAACAGCATTATCACATCATCATGGATGGTTAACTCAATGGTCGGGTCATCCTTCTAGCACATCATTTGGCAAGACACTGTGCATCAGCTCAGTCAGGTAAAGAAGCATTACATGAAATTCCAAAAGCAGCAGCAGGGGACATACTGTAGTTCTTATTGGAGTGTGTGCACACATGACTGAGTATGGCATGAATTAAATGGAGACTTTTCTTTCCATTTTATGCTCTCATTTCTCTTCATCTGGAGTTGTGACTTTTCTGGACAAAAGACAGTAGCATTTTTGGGATGCACATTAATTCTGATGACACTGTGTGACCACTGCATACATGACTGAGTGCACCATTAATTCTGGGAGACTTTGCATTTCTTGTTACAATCTCATTTCACTTCATTAGCACTGGGGAATTTTCTGGACAAAAGACAGTAGCATTTTGGGATGCATATTAATTGTGGTGACTGTGTGTGTGGGGGGCTGCCAGTATTGTTGTCACTTCAACTTACATCACGTTATGGTGAAATGACAATGCAAAGTAACAATTACAAGGCAAAGTGAGCCTTTTACATTGGCCACTCCATGTAGTGGAATGACAACGCGAAGTGCCCACAATTTGATGCATCTCTAAACAGGATACCCATACCACATTCCAGACTTTTAGTGGTAATCTTTTCTGTGTAAGCTGGGAAAAAATAGAATGTTTTGAATCGTAGTTATTTAGAACCTGTGGAATCTTATAAAATGTGCTGTTCAAAATAATGGTATAAAAGGATTTCCTGGAGTTACCTTGCAGTGTCTGAGCAGTCACTTGCCATAGTTTCAAATTCACACATGCAGCATGTAGGTGTGGTGGAAGCTGAGACCTTTTTAAGTTATGTGGCAGTACATAAGGGGGGGGGTGTTACCCATTCTTAAAATGTTTGATTAAGTATGAAACCCAAGTACTCATATCTTGTCTGACTAGGATGAGACAACAGCAAGAAAATTCAAGTAGAAAAACAAATTATAGCAAAATAATAATCGATTTACAGTCCATACTCGACCTAAAGGATAGTCATGATAAGTGTATCCTCTTTTAATGCGGTTGAGTGTACTATGCCAGAGTCCTTGGAAGAAGATGTTCATTAATCTATATTCCATATTAAGAGGTACAGGGAAGATATAAGCAATGTGTAAAACTATAGGAATACTCAAAGTATGTAACAGATAAACCCTTTTCTTTTTAGCTATTGTCTTATTTTTCCAAGTGGGAATAGTCTGTTCTGCTCTCTGAAGTGCCTGGTTCCAGTTTAGAGCATCATCATCAGAGCTCCCAAATTGAATACCCAGAATTTTAATAGAATGGGGTGATGTCTGTATGTGTGCATATCTTTCCGGGCCCTCTGATGGTGACAAAGTGGAGAGAACTAGTGCTTGACTTTTGTCAAGGTTAAGCTTGGATCTTGATTCATTTTCACATTTCATTATTTCCTGTATAAACAGTTGTTCATTTAATTCTGGTGTGTTGCAGATACAGAGATCATCTGCAAAAGCACTAATCTTTGGGGGCAAGAGAGCCATCAGGGAGGGGTATAGAAGGAATGCCTGGATTTCTAGAGATTCTCCAAACCAGGGGGTCTATTTGAAAAACAAACAATAAGGGACTAAGTGGGCTACCCTACCAAACCCCCTTTCTCCTAAAAAAGGCAAGCCTTCGATACCACTGACATAAGGGATAATCGTGGCTAATTTATACAGTAGTGAAATCCGTCTTATAAATTGATCCAGGATATGGTAGAGCTGCAAAACCTTAAAAAGGTAGTTATGGTCAAAGCGATTGAAAGCCTTTTCTTGATTCAAGGCCAAGATCAGTCATTTTACTTTATGGTCAGAAATGGAAGACATTAAACCCCTGAGATATATTAAGTTTATAAACATAGACCTGTCCTCTATTGCATAATTTCCCCAAAACTGCGGTAACCTCAGCTGGAGTGACCGGGGAGGTTAAATCAGACAAAGGCTTCTGATCTATGTGGGGATTATTTCAATCTCTTAAATAACCAATATCACCAGGGTATACCATTGTAACAGTGATGCTCTTACAGAGATGCTGTTACAGCAGCAGCAACCCATTGACACCCTCAGTGTTGACTGGGTTGCTGGAGCGATGACCGACACATTGACTACTGAGTTTGGCCACTCTCCCCTGACATCCGCCCTCCCGGAGCTGGACTCCTTAAGACCAGGGAAGGCAGGGGGCAGAGGCAGCCCTGCATGAACACTGATCAGTTGTCGCTGTATTCTCCAGTCAGGGACTGAAGTCAACTGCATCAGAAATGTTGGTGACCATGTGTCGCTGTAGGGGAGGTTGCTGACATTTCTGTCGCCACCGCATTGGGCCAATATATTTCTTTAAGCCCAAGGACAATTTCTGTATGCGTGGCCCCCTTCATCACACAGATTGTACTTTAAGGGGATTGGGGCAACCTAAACTGACATACTCATACTCAAAACATAGGTTACATCTGGGTTGTTCGAATACAGAGTTTAAGTGGGTACATGCCCTGCATTTGTGGCATGTTCTGGGCTTCCCTTGGTAGAAGAATAAGCCCCTGTCTCTACCATTGTGAAAGCTTCCTGGAAGATTAACTGTACCTGTGTCCAGTTGTTAACGCTGGCCTTTACCTTCCAGTTCCCCGTCCATACTAGATCCTCATCTAGGATGGGGTTTGGGGCTTCCAGGACTGTACACCTTTGCTGCAACCATTATTGCACATCAGCAATACTAACATTTTCATTCCTGAACAAAAGGGTAATGATTTTAACAGTTGGCTTAGTGAGAGGAATTGGAAAAAAAAAAGTTGCCATAATGGTGAATTTTGAATCTGTGGATATTTGGCCCAAAATCTGTCTAGGGTATAGCTAGTTTTAAAACTAACATCATATACTGTATGACTTCTCATTTAACATGGATCACAACAAACAATCCTTAGGGAGTAATGCTCATTTGGTCATTTAACATCTGATGTAATACATTTTTTCTGCCTGGTGCATTTACTGGATCTCTGTTAAACTTTAGCCTAATCACATTCCTTCTCTGTGTTGGTTCCCCTCTGTTCTTAAGTAAATCTGCCATATAAATTTTGTAGGTTGGTCTGCAGCAGGAATGTCCATATGTTCATTATTACCTTCTGTGTGGCCCAAGGCTAAGTTCTATGCTCTGTTTTCTTGAGGGGAATCATCCGTATGCTGTCCAAGTTCCTTAGCAACCTGGGAGAGCAGATCTGAAGGGCCGGCCAGCTGTGCTGGTTCTGAGAAATATGTAGCTAGTCCTGAGGTATTATTGGGCACCTTAGGGGAGCATTCCTTGATGATTTGAGCAGTGCTGACAGGGCTCAAGGAGACCCATAAATTTGAGTGAGGGTTCCAATTCCAGCCTGCTGCTCATAATGCGTCATCTGGGGACCATGCCTGTGGTTTTTCTATGGTGTCGGTGTCTACATAGATACATAGATACATAGACAGTGTTGGCAGATAAGGGCCTATGGCCCACCCAGTCTGCCCATTTGAGCTTGTAAGTTCAGTTTATGTTTTCCTAGAAGTCTGTTGCCCCTTACCCCTGACCTCCAGAATTCCTTTATGTCTATCCCATGCATTCTTAAATCCCGTGATTGTTTCAGCCCCCACCACTTCCTCTGGCAGGGTGTTCCACTTGTCCACCTCACATTCTGTGAAGAAATTCTTCCTCACATTTCCTCTGAATCATCCTCCTTCCAACTTCATCCCATGCCCTCTAGTCCTGGAACATCTTTTTCGCTTAAAAATAGTGTATTCCTGCACCCTGTTTCTCCCTGTAAGATACTTGTATGTCTCTATCATGTCCTCTCTCTCCCTCCTCTCCTCCAGGGAGTACATGTTCAATTCCTTCAACCTGTCCTCATAGGACTTGTGATGCAATCCATGTACCATCTTTGTTGCCCTCCTCTGAACCTTCTCTACCCTGTCTATGTCCTTACATAGGTAAGGTCTCCAGAACTGTACACTGTACACCAGGTGGGGCCTCACTAGTGTCTTGTATAGTGGAATTAAGACCTCTCTTTTGCTGCTGGTGATGCCCCAGCCTATGCATCCCAGCATCCTATTTGCTTTTCCTGCTGCCTTGTCACACTATTTCCCTACCTTGAGGTCATCAGAGATGATAACCCAAAGATCCCTTTCCTGCTTGGTGCATGCTATATCCTCACCCATCAACTGATATATTGAGTCAAGATTTTTGTGCCCCATATACATTATCTTGCACTTATTTGAATTGAATTTCAACTGCCAAACCCCTGACCATTCTTCAAGTTTCTGCAGGTCCCTTCTCATTCTGTCTACACCATCTGGTGTGTCTACTCTGTTACAGAGTTTTGTGTCATCAGCAAACAGTGAAATTCTGCCTTCTAGGTCTAGGTGTCTCATCCTTTCTGCAAGCTGAGTGAATGTTGAATAGCAAGATTTGTCAGGTTTTGAGCATCATGCTCTTCTGTATATACCACCAGCATAAGCAGTGAGGGCATTGAGCATTGGCTTGTACATGCAGTCACATAACTGTCATTGTCCTCCTGTAGCAGTTTTAGCAAAAATTCCTTCTTTGACATAATCGCATTTCTTAACAATCTTTCCTGCTAAATGTCTTGCAGTACCCATGCTTCAGGTGTTGCAATCTTTTCAGTTTGTTGTATATTCATCTGTACTTTTTGAGGTGGAACATTATAATCTGTGGCAATTGTACTTGATCCTTGAACTCCTTTCACTTCTCCAGTCATCTCCATTGCATCACGATGCACACTATTTTTGGATAATCCCAAACTTTCATCAGTGGACATTGAAACATCCATTGAATTTGCTCCAGCACTGCCTCTTCTTACAAACAGGCCATCCACTATCTTGGATAGCTGGGTAAGGGTTCCCCCTACAGCATAGTAGGGGTGCTTTTAATGGTAAATATATAACAAAATCATACATTAAGGAAACTGAAGTCAAAATCAAAATATGTCCATAAAATTGAAAACATATCCAGAAACATCTAGTGCAAGATCCTACATTGAAAATAAAACATAGTGGTCTCTGGAAAAATAAAAGTTAAGCAGAAAAACAAAATAAAAGAAAATCCCCCCTCCCATATACATTAATCATATTTCCTCAAAAAACCACACCCCTTCACTACACCATTACACGTGCTCTAGGATATAATTTCAAATCCTTTCTATACACTTTCAAACAGGCCTGTTCACAGATAGTCTGAAACACATCGTACATCATGCGCTTCTGTTGAAATAAAAAATTGGATCTACTCTGCCATAAATAATACATCAAAACTGTAAAGAACACAGTAACAGCTCCATAATCATATTTACTCCATAGTCTTGGAAAATATCCCAAAGCCAATTCTTCAGATATGAGGGTTATCATCCGTGGCATCTTCCACTGTTGGGCCAAAAATGACCACAGACCCACAGTATGACAACAAGCTATTAAAAAATGTCCTTGTGTTTCAATTACAGCAGAGTAGGGGACATTTTTATTACAATTCAAATCCAACAATAAAGTAACATATTCCATACATATCAGAATGCAAATACAAGGAATGCCAATAGAAACATGAAAGCATAAACCTCAGAAACAAAAAATCAACAAAAAAGAGAAGATCTGTATTCCAGCAACTAAACAATCCTGGTTAGACATGCAAACTCTTAACTTTTACAAGAAACATGAAATAAGGTTTCACTTGGGTGTCGGACTGTTACCCCACCCACTCTATCTTTTTCCATAATTGTGCACATAAGTAGTCCCCCCAGCGCACTTTCTCTACCTCATATATCTTATCTAGTTCTACCTGTATCTGAAAAAGAATGGCCATTATAATGACTCTGCCCCCTGTAGAAAGTGTTGGCATCTCGTATGCCAAATGACCCACTTAATGCAGGCAGAATTAACAAAAACAGTATTCTTATTCCACTGTGACCAAGACTCATCCAGCTGGCCATATATCATAGTGTTATACATCATTTTAGAAAAACAAGTGGTATTCCAGAAGGAATCCAGTTGGGTTCAGAAAGTTGTTATAAAAGTACAATCAAAAAATAAATGCGCCATAGTTTCCTCAGTCTTTACGCAGTCTGGGACTAAACACGTTCTCTCTAGAGTAGTTTTGTGCTTGTGATTACCCTGTACATTTAATTTACCATGCCCATAATGCCACATTGTATCCTGCAATTTTTGGGTAATGAGAGGTTCAAGCATACAACCCAAAAGGGGAGATACTTCTATTGAGAGGTGAACCTTAAAAAGTGGTTCCTCAAAATATTGAGTCTCAACAATAGTGGGATAAAATGTCTTCTGGGTAACCCCAAGAAACCATCCCATATTTATTTTCCACAGCCTAATATGTTTAAGACATACCTGAACATGAGTGGGAAGACCTTTCTCATCCTTATGCCATTTCTTTCTCCCCCATGCCATAAGGAAGGAGTCCTACCATACCCTCATTGACTGAATTCCTACCCCTTCTTGTTCCAACACAAAAGACCAAATATTGGAGAAAAAGAAATTCCCAAACAGAAAGACTAAAGGCTGTAACATATTAAGGCCACCATCTTTCCAGGCCCTATAAGTGTGACTTTGCTTCACCAGATTCAGGTGGCTACTCCACACCAAAGAAAAAAATAAACCCATAATCTTAGTGTGCATATTAAAATGGAGTGGAAAGATATGTGATAAATACAAAAATAATGGCAATATAAAAGATCTCAATAAATGCACCCATTTTTTCCTTGTCATTTTCCAGACCTTCCATTTATGCATTTTACTATTGGCAGCATCGTATATCATATCCCAGTTACTTTGAACTGCTGCACATGATCCAAAATGCATTCCCAAGATTTTTATTTTGTCTTTACAAATTGGTAGTATGAAGTCTAGATCTGTCTCAGCCCAGCCTAAAGCTAGGAATGGACTCTTCTGTTTATTTATTTTAATACCCATTTCTTGTCTAAGGTCATCAAAGACCTGTAGGGCCTGGAGACCAGATTGTAAGTCTGCTACCATCAGTACACAGTCATCTGCATATGCAGCAACTTTTGGTGTTGTTTCTCCTGTCAAATAACTAATAAGAGATATTGATTCCTGTAAATCCACTCTCCTAAGAATGGGATCTAAACTAAAATCATATAACAAGGGACTGAGGGGACAGCCCTGCCTCCCCCCATTCCTACCATAGAGTTTCCCAGATGTCCATTAATCATGGGTATAACTTGTGCTTCTGCATACAAAAGTTTCGGTACTTTTATAACATTTTCAGGAATCCCACACCTTGCCAAAGAATCCCAAAGGTAGTCATGTTTCACTGCATCGAATGCTGTCACTTGATCCTCTGTGATGACAAAGCCATCTAGATTCATAAATAACCCTTGTTCAATCACCTCTCGAACAAGAATAACATTTTGCACAATATTTCTACCAGGTTATTGCACAAGTCTGTGATTCCAATGTTACTGTTTTGCTACCTTTGCCAGCTGAGCAGTGATGATTTTTGCCAAAATCTTATAATCAGTTGTCAATAAACTTACAAACCTCCAATTACTAATATCCCTCTTATTTCTCTTTTTATAGAAGAAGATCATAATTCCATCCTTCATACTGATACACAATTCTTCAGTTAATATGATTGCTTTATAAACCACTGTAAGGATGGGTGCCCTTTGGTTTATGAAAGACTTATAAAATTCATTGATATCCCATCACCGCCTGGCGATATATTAAGTGACAAGCTCACAGCAGCAATTCTAACCTCCTGCTCACTTACAGATTCTAAAAGCTGTGACACCATATGAGACGTTATTTGAGGAAAATTCAACTGATTTTTAAATGAATCAGAACAAGTTGTACCTCCTGTCTGAAAACGGTTCCAAATATATTGATGTACTACCTGTTGCATATCTAGAAACTCAGTCACTACTGTACCATCCACAGTCCGTAATGCAGTTATCACCCACTGTTCTATTTAGTCTGCAGAAGCGTCATATGGATTCACCTGATTTTTCCTGCCAATAGTCCAAAATGTTTGGTCAAAAATCAAAGATTGTCCCTGCACCCAATTGTAGGCACATTTCTAGTCTTTTATAAGCCAGATTTAACTAGAAAGATCCCTTCCTGTTTCCTTCATGAGTGTACTAAATTTTAAAAACTTTGCTTTCAGGCTTAGATAACTAACACATCCCATTTTAGCCTTTTTTACTGATGCAATAATCAGCATCTCCTTAAGGTCCTTTTTAGTATCTTCCCACCATTCCCTTGGATCTTTATAAAAAAAACTGATATCGTGCCAGACTTCTAAAAGTGTCAGGATGTCACATTACTGTGAATCCAGCTGAAGAAGGGATGTATTCAGTTTCCAGTGTCCCCTTCCAGGCTTTGTCTGATGATACATCCCCAAAGTGAGTTTCACTGCACAGTGATTGGAGGTTGCAATGGGAACCACCAACACTGCTGCATCAAGAGTCCTATCTGGTAGAAACCAGAAGTGTATTCAGGTGGATAATTTACCCTTATAAATGGTGTGAATGGGAGGAGCAGCCACCAGGTCATAAATATCAATTAGTCGGTTCCAATTCAAAATAGCCTGCAACATGTTTGTATTGCAATATGCCTTTCCCACTTTCCTACCCCAGTCCCATTAGGATAACCCATAATTAAAGTCCCCACCCCATAACACCTCTTTTGAGCCAGCTAGGAACAGCTCTATATCCCTCCATAAGGCCGTTCTCTCTGCTTTTGTTTGCAGGGAGTAGATGTATATCAATCTGCATGTAGTTCCTGAAATGACAACATCCAGTAACCCTACCTGGGACAATATCAAGTATTTGTGATACTGAAATAGAAATGTTTGAAAATGAAATTTCCAAACCAGAACACTCCTCCTCCCCCATAGACCAGACCAAAGGACACCAACGCCAATCTATCTTTGCTTGTTCGATATCTGAAATTGGATGCTGTCTTGTATCCTGTAAAGACAAAATGTGTCCTTTTTCCATCTGAAAATTTGCAAAAGTAAACTGTCTCCTATTTCTTGCCTTAATACTGTTGACATTTAAGGATAAAAAAGTTACAAATATCACCCAGAAGAGGAAAAAAAAACCTTAATACAAAGTACATTGGAAAAAAAAACATGTCACCGTCTTTTCTTTCTCTTTTTAGTTCTCACTTTCTCTGCTTTAGGGAACTATTCACTTACTTCGGGCTGAGAAGAGGCTATAGAAGAGACTTCAGAGCCTTCATCAGAGTCTACTGGTTCCAGGTCCATCAGCACCTCATATGCATTATGCATTTGGACCAGGCCCTTATCTTCCCTACATTAATTGGGGCTGGGGCTTGTGACATAGATTTTGGTCTAGTCACTCTCTAAAAAGATCAATCCAGGAGAGGAGCAGGTGGGGACATATCTCCTCCCAGGAGTTGCGGTGCTGGCTGGAAGTCTGAGCATTCCACAGGTTCAACCATAGCATCGCTCTCCACCTCCATGTGTACAGTGTTTTGAAGATCAGGAGACATTACTTTTTGGCATTTCTTTAGGTTGGGGGGAGTTAGGAGCTTGTAAAACATCCACACATGTGAGGGTTTCAGCTGCAGGGATTTCTAGATCACTGAGTACTGAAGAAGGCACCCTAGACTGAATAAGTTGTTGCGGTAGCGGGTGGGTAACATAAGGGGTGCCATCAACTCATCCATCTTTAAACCCTCCTTCTGAGCAGTAGCAACATAGACATCTTGCTCTGTACATACCGCTTTATCTAAACTATTATGAAATGCCCAAGCACAGGAGTGAAAAGTATGACTCAGCTCCTCACACAGATTACAGCAGATAGGGCTAAGACAATGGACACTTGCATGCCCCGGTTCCCCACACAAGACACATTTCAGCTTAGTGCAAACATTACTGAGGTGACCAACATCACCACATCAGTAACAGCCTCAAGGCTGTCCTGCATAGAACAACCCCCCATCCTTCCCCCAAAAAAACAATTTGGCAAATGTATAGTCACACCCTGATCCTGTTTTAAAGTTACTTTGTATCTCCAACCCCCAATACACAAATGCTCATCATCAAGGATGGGTTCTGGATAGGCATTAACAGTACAATGATTTTTCAGCCAGCATGTAATGTCAGGTACATTATCTCCTTTGTTTCTAAAAAGGATAGTAATACATTTAAAGGCAGGCTTAGTCAATGGTATTACCAGAAAAGGTTTCTAAAGAGCAGGGTTTTTCAACAACTGGTACTGTTTCCAAAAATGGTCCTGGCCAACAGGGTGCTTGAAGCTCACATCATAAATCATGTCACCAGGCATATGGATTAATGCATATATTTCATATGCAAAGTACTTCATGCTTGTTTCAAGCAGTGCCCTGCCTACAAAAAGGTGATCCAATGCTGGCCTGTCGGTGTAGCGGTAATGCTACTGCTCGCAACGCTGGCGACTGGGTTCGGGAATGAGCCTGAGGAGCTGGAGTGCCAGCCAGAGGGAGAAGGCTGAGCATCCGTGGGACTACTCGCCTTCTCCAGGGAGGGAGGGGGCACAAGGTTCAGAGCTTGACTGACCCCAGGCGGAGGCCTGGGGTACAGCAAGGGCCTGACCAATCCAGGAGTGGTGGACGTGCCAGACGTTGGAAGAGCTCCACCTTGATGTCAGGGCACATGGCATGCCCAGGAAAAACAGGGGAAAAACACTTCCGTTGCTCCGGGTAGATGAAGCGCCAGCACAGACCTCAATGGACCCCTGCCTGTCCCACACGGCGGCCACGATGAAGTAATGTTAGTTTGGGATGCTTGGCCTCCACCTCGTCCCCGCCTGGGGGGTAGATCCAAGGCTACATGGGGGGACCACTGTGGGGCTTCAGGCATGGAAGGAACCGAGGCAGATGCCAGGCGCTCCCAAAGAAGCGGAGCATAGGGGCAGGGAAGGCAGAAAAACAGCAAGTTCAAAAAAAAAAAAAGGTGATCCAGGATGTCATCCATATTACCCCTGTATCTTAAACTGACCACATTCCTGTGCTGTGCAGGTTCTAAGTCTGAAGTCCTGGTCTCTGGAAAGAGGCGTTCTTGTACATTTGTGCTCCATACATTAGGTCTCTGCCCATTTTCCCATGCTGTAGCCACCCGATGTGCCCCCTGATTTGCTTCAGCAGGGGTTTCCAAATGTGGAACTGTAACAGACCGAGTCTGTAGTGGGGGTTCCAGAATTACCACCTCCACCTGCTGCTGTTGGTCCTCCTGCTAACCATGCTCACCCTCCAGGTCCCTAATATGTGCAATAAGGTCCTGGGGGCTACTGGAGCTCTGTTCAAGGCTCACCTCACCGCTTGGCCTAGTTTGCTGCCCTTGGGAAAAGGGAAATTGTGGTAATCTCCATTGATTCTGATGCCAAAAATCTTTTGAAACAGTTTCCGCAGGGCTTAGTTGTAATTTACCCGGGGACTGCTTCAAATTTGGGTCCCACTCATGTGTAGTCTGTTTCCACCCAGCATCTTTTAAGGCTGAGCAGACCGACTCGGGTATGTGCTGTAGTCTGGCTCAAGGTATGCAAATCTATACCTACAGCTGGGAACATGTCAACACACTGTATCTCTCTGAAGGCCTGCTTCCCTTTCTTTTTCTGTTGTGCTGCCAATATTTTCTCTTCTGCTACTTTTTTCTCTGGGCAGCTGGTTGACACCCCAATAAAAAGCATTATGGGCTATGCCAAAGAAAGACAAATCATTCCTGTTGCCCCTTTCTGTATTGATAAATCCTGTACAGAACTATGCATAGATCCTTCAGATACTGGATCTTCTTTCCCTTCCTCCCTTATAATAAGATAAAGCAATGGGACCAGATGGGGTGCACCCCAGGGTCCTTAAAGAACTAAGAGAGGTGGTGGCTGAACCTCTGGCTATCCTGTTCAGCCAATCACTGGAAACAGGGGAGGTACCCAAAGACTGGAGGACAGCAGATGTAGTCCCCTTATACAAAAGTGGGAACAAAGAGGAAGCAGGGAACTACAGACCAGTCAGCCTCACCTCGGTAGTGGGAAAGATCATGGAAGCACTACTGAAGGAGAGATTGGTGGAACATCTGGTTGTCAATGGACCACAGGACCCAAGGCAGCATGGTTTCACCAGGGGAGGTCATGTCAGACCAACCTCATTGAATTTTGACTGGGTGACTAGGAGGTGGATCAGGGAGGGCAGTGGACATGGCCTATCTGGACTTCAGCAAGGCCTTTGACACTGTGCCACATAGAAGACTATTACACAAACTGGGAAATATGGGTGTGGGCAGGACAGTAGTGTGGTGGGTAGGTAACTGGCTGGGTGGCAGGACACAGAGGTGGTGGTAAATGGCTGTCACTCCACAGAGGAAGAGTGACCAGTGGGGTACCACAGGGATCAGTGCTGGACCGGTCCTATTCAACATCTTCATCAGTGACATTGCACAGGATATAGAAGGCAGAATTTCACTGTTCGCTGATGACACAAAGCTCTGTAATAGAGTAGACACACCAGAGGGTGTAGACAGAATGAGAAGGGACCTGCAGAAACTTGAAGAATGGTCAAGAGTTTGGCAGTTGAAATTCAATGCAAAGAAGTGCAAGATAATGCATATGGAGCACAAAAACCCTGGCACAATATATCAGTTGGGGGGTGAGGATATAGCATGCACCAAGCAGGAAAGGGATCTTGGGGTTGTCATCTCTGATGACCTCAAGGTAGGGAAACAGTGTGACAAGGCATCAGGTAAAGCAAATAGGATGCTGGGATGTATAGGCAGGGCATCACCAGCAGGAAAAGGAGGTCATAATTCCGCTATACAAGACACTAGTGAGGCCCCACCTGGAGTACAGTGTACAGTTCTGGAGACCATACCTACGTAAGGACATAGACAGGGTAGAGAAGGTTCAGAGGAGGGCAACAAAGATGGTGCATGGGTTGCATCACAAGTCCTATGAAGACAGGTTGAAGGAACTGAACATGTACTCCTGGAGGAGAGGAGGGAGAGAGGATATGATAGAGACATACAAGTATCTTACAGGAGGAACAGGGTGCAGGAAAACACTATTTTAAGCGAAAAAGATGTTTCAGGACTAGAGGGCATGGGATGAAGTTGGAGGGAGGACGATTCAGAGGAAACATGAGAAAGAATTTCTTCACAGAACGGTGGTGGATAAGTGGAACACCCTGCCAGAGGAAGTGGTGGGGCTGAAACAATCACGGGATTTAAGAATGCATGGGATAGACATAAAGGAATTCTAGAGGTCAGGGGTAAGGGGAAATAGACTTCTAGGAAAACAAACTGAACTTACAAGCTCAAATGGGCAGACTAGGTGGGCCATAGGCCCTTATCTGCCGACACTGTCTATGTATCTATGTAAGATATTTTCCTCCCAAAACCCTCCCATCCGGAGCCACAGCACTAGTGGAGCAATTTATCTGTGTATCCTGAGAGCTGGCAACTGCTTCATTGACCATATTTTCCTCCAGAGCCTGCTTCTCTCCAATATCGAGAGATGTTTCACACGATTCCTTTCCTGGATATCCCAGAACGTCCATCAATGTTTCCTGTTCCCTGTGCCTCAGCTCCCACTGTAAGTGATTCTTCCAGGCTGCAAACCTCCACTCCTCTTGCAGCAACTACAAAAGAGTGGGGGATGATAAGCTGTCATCCACCATCACAGAAGCCTCCAAAGCATCCTCGCACCCGTCCAGATGCAAAACCAGTGAGCCTTTCATTTCAGGAACCATACAGACACTTGTACGCTCTCTGTAACAGATAAAGCCTCTTTTGCTCCTAAGACTGAGGAGAAGGCCTGCTCCTCAGTCCCACAGACATCCTGCTCCTTCATGGCCCAAGACAGACTGGCCTCTCAGCACCAGTTGTAGCGCCCTCTACTGCAGACTAGGGGACTATTTTATTCAAAAACTGGAAAGCAAAATATATACACAAAAGTGTTATAGCACACTAAATCGTAATACAGTAGGAAAAACAAACATAAACAATAAGTTCAACAGTCATAAAAAATTAGTAAAGTACAACATGTAAGAAAACTAAAGTATCACAAATGGAGTAGAGAAAATATGAAAATTATCATATAGCCTTCTAAAAGAAAAATAGTTCACACGAGATAAAACAAAAAGAAAATTAATGTCAAAAGAAACAACCTATTCTTTGTCATACATAAGGAAATGTCAAAGAAGTCATATCAAAAAAAGGGAACCCCCAAACAGCTGAAAATCAAAATGGAAATCTCCTCCATCCCCAATTGGGAATCTAGAAGATAAGGCACAAGACACCCATCTTTGAATGACCTATGATTCTCTCCAATTCTTGTAACCTAAAAAAAATGAGACAGAATCAACCTGTGTCCAACCAGGACATATCCCTCCACCACAATTTATACAGTTCTGGTAGAAACCTACTCTTTTCCATAGCCTGCCACCTCATCACATCTTTCTGTAGCAACATAAATACCTGTTCCCCAGTCATTAGTTGTTTTTGGAAGGACCAGAAACACATAGCCAGTCAGAGCTGGTACCTAATGAAACTCATCAAAAGTCAGATTGTAGTAGCATCAAATTTGGCCCATGGTCCTGGCAGCACTCCTTCAATCCAGATTTGAGGAGGCTGATGTCTAAAAGGGTTCAAAGGCTATTTGTTATGGACAACCTCCCAAAAGGATACAGCAAATGGACAGTCCAGTAAAAAATGTAAGAAAGTCTCTACCATCTCCATACATTTATTTTCTCTAAGGCAAGTATGTTCCTTGAGTTCCTTATGTTTTAGATTTCCCCGAACACCCATTTTCCTATGTGCACATAACCAGATAAAGTCTCTCATATAATATGGGAGTCTTTTGCTGGATAAAAAGGAATTTATTGAAAATTGTTGTGCAGTGGATAACTCTGAGTACCATAGCGAAACATAAAAAAAAGAGCTCAATGTCCAACTATACAGGGATTTTTTAGATAAAGTATGTATAGAGGTTTTCATAACCTTCCATATCTTCAATTTACTCACTACTCCAACAGAATGATCTGACAAGTGTGCTACCCGGGTCTGGCATGGAAGAGAAGTAGCCAGGTCAGTTAATAGAGGCCCAATTTCATACTCTACCAAGGGAGCCCATATTTTAGCTTCATTTTTTAAAAGTGGCACAAGATTATAGTAAATAAAGGTTACATAAAATAAAACTACTGGGTTCAACATACCCAATCTTCCCTCCTGTATGGGTTAATAAGTAGTGCCTCTCTTAACGGGGTTCAGTCTACTTCCCCACAGGTACTGAAAGAAAACACTATATACAGATGCCTCCAAGTTCATAGGGGGAGAAAAAACAGTGGCTAGAAACAAAAAATGTGATAATGAAAAGGTCTTGATTAAATAAATACATTTTCCCTTAGACGTCTGCCATTCGTTCCAGCGGACTACTTTCTCTTTAGCTGATGTCAAAAGCATTTCCCAGTCCTATATTTGAGAGTCATTTCCACCAAAGTACACACCCAAAATTCTCCTATAAGTCTCATCTACAGGTATTCCCCAGATTAAGGAAACATCACCTGCATCATGCACCAAAGGCAAAATACCACTTTTCTGAGTATTTATTTTGGACCCAGAAATATTAGAAAAATCTAGTAAAAGACAATGAGCAGCCCTTGCAGAAAATCTATCTGCTAAAAAAAGCTCCAAATCATCTGTACATGCTAAGGCAACAATCTGCCTATCCACAGACCCTACCAAAAGTCTGGTTATTGCCTCTGTCCCATGTAGAGCATGCAACAGCAGATCCAATAATAAAATATATAATAAAGGGCTGGGGGGCATCTTTGTCTTACCCCTGTATGGACCAAAACCACCCTACCCATCCAACCATTTATACTAGGTATGATACTGATCCCTGTATAACAAGTCTGGAGCCAAGCTATAAATGTAGATGGAAAACCAAAACATTTTAAAGTCTCCCACAGATACACATATTCAACTCAATCAAAAGCTTGTGACTGATCTAAACGGACTAAATGCCCAAATAATTCCTGTGTAGTTCCTTTATGCAAAATCTCCCGTATTAGTATGAGAGCATCCTGGATCCTTCTCATTGGGATGCCACTAAACTGAGATGGATGCACAACCATATAAATAATACCCATCAGCCTATTGCTTAAAACCTTCATTAATATTTTGTAATCTGTATTAAGGAGTGAGAGTGGCCTCCATTGTTTTAAATCACCCCAACACCCTCCCTTAAAAATTAGGATCAAAAGTCCCTCCAGCATACTCTTAGGGAGTTCGTGCTGTGATAAGCAATTATTTAAACATATACTGAGCTCTGGTCCTAAAATGTCCCAAATGCATTTATATATTTCATGCAGGAGTCCATCTGACCCCAGAGCAGTACCAGATTTAAGTGACCAGATGACATCTTTCAACTCTGCCTGCAAAATGGGGATAGTGAGAAGAGACCCAACTTCCTGTAGAAGTTGGGGTAAACCAATGCTGACCAGCCATGTCCTCATCTCCTCTACTGGTAAATTCTGGCTAGCAAAAACTTGGGAAAAATGTGAGGTAATTTCCTCCAGGATACCCACATTGTCATATACCTGATCTCAAGAGGAAGTAATTAGGTACTCCATGTTGCGGCGTTCCGGGGGGAGTTGCATGGAATCAAAAGGCAAAGTATCCTTTAATTTCCCATTAGTGCCATATTTTTGTTTATTTTCCATAGATTTTAGGGCCTCAAGTTGTTTACAAACTAAAGCAGCTTTGAAATCTGTAATCCTCTGCAGATCTTCCATTCCCAAATTTTGTTTGAAAGATGTCCATAAAGAAATACTATCTCTCAAAAATGAGATCTCATCCCGTTGGAATCTCCCATTAATGTGCCCCATAGTACGAAAAAAAATGTTAATCTCTTTTTTTAAATCCTCCCAACAAGTATTACTATCCTCATATAAGAAGAAAACTGTTTTCCAAGCCTGAAGTGTAGAGAGGAAACCTTCACTCACAGGGGGGATAGTTAATAATGAAACATTCAATTTACATGTCCCAGGTCCCTGCCGTTCCTCTGGGAGGTCACTAAGTACAAGAGCTAAAATCCTGTGATCTGATGTAGCTACAGCCTGTACGTAAACTGTTTGAATTTTTGAAAAGGAAGGAACAAAAAAATAATTGATTGTAGAGGCTCAAGGGCCACAAAAGTAAGTCCAACGATTATCTAAAGGGAGAGAACCAAAGGCATCCACATACCTTACTTCACGAAGAAGTTGTGCCAGGCACTGAGTGTTACAATAAATCCTTATCCCTAAAAGAGGGATAAATTGAGGGGGTAAGGCAATATTAAAATCCCCACCCAGGATCACTAAATGGGTAGTCTGTAATAAAGAGGAAAGAGATTGAAAAAGGTGCACTCGATCATATTTAATTTGTGGGGTATATATATTAATAAGTCCGACAAGTCGATTATCCCATTTCACATCAAGCAACAAAGCTCTACCTTGCTGTAATTCCAAGTGATGTATAACCTGAACTTTAGAGGAGAAGAAACAAATCTCCACCCTGAAACACAAATCATCCCCCTGTGACCAGAAGCAATCTCCCCAAATCTATGCAGTTGAGGCCGCAGCCCTATCTTCCAAGGAATGTAACCACACATCTTGGGAAAAAACACAATCTAGATTTTTATGTAAGAAATGTGCGAAGGTACTGCAATGTTTTGCAAGGGATTGAATGCTGTTGACATACAAAGAGGCCACATGAAAGGAAAAAGTAGCCATAGGTCAGTAAGATCATGTAACTAGGTGCTTAACTTTAATTTGCTAGAAGCTCTCATTACCCTTCCACATTTAGCTCCGTGGGTCGAGTGATCAGTTTAGTCCTGGTAGATGTCCTGGGTATTAACCTGTGAGGATCTCTCTGCCAGTAAATCCACAGGATTTAGGTCCATGGGAACATCTGCCAAAACAGTAAACTTGTTTTGGATTTCTAAGGGGGCTTCAGGACCATTTTTTTTATTTTAGACTTTATTTTTGCTGATTTCCCCTTCTTCCCTGAAACAAAGGTAAAATCTTCTCTTCTGGAAGAAGGCTACAGGGGGAGGCACCAGTACAGGGTCAATGGCAATAGATGCCGAAACAATTTCATGCAGAGAGGAATCATTGGTCAAAACCTGGGTCTCAAGGCCTTCGACTGGTGGGGTTACCAACGGCTGTATCTCAGTGACAGGGATATCCACCCCAAGAGTCGAGGGCAGTCAACCCCCTGATGGGACTTGGTCTTGCTTTACTGCCATACGAATATAGTGATCCTGAACCCCGAAATCTGCATCCTCCGTATTCTTTGCTGCAGAGGGGCAATTCTCTAAAGTACAGTATGGCCAAGGTCATTGCATAGGTTGCATTTGGGCAGTTGGAAACAGTGAGCACTGGGGTGACCCAGTTCTCCACAATGAGCACATTTTAAAATGTCACAGAATGTGCTTATATGTTTAGAGGCTCCACACTTAAAGCAAGCTCTAGGCTGACCAGGATAAATGAGAAATTCGTTATCCCATCCAATAAAGAAACAGTTTGGTAGGTGGAGTAAATCATGCTCAGTATGATGCAGTTTAATACGAAATTTTCACCCTCCGTTCCAAAAACCTTCAGCATCCATTATGGGCATAGGATTCCCTTGTATGTCACAGTGTTTCTCCAACCAGTGCACTATGTCCACAATATTAACCCCTTCATTCCAAAAAAGGATAGTAAGTACCCAAAAGGGTTGTTTAGTAATGGGTAACAATGAAGTCCGACCATAGGGGATTAGTCTTCAGGTTAATATACCGACTCCAGAAAGTTTCTAACAAAGCAGGAGTGTGAAAACTGACGTCAAAAGTAAATTCCCCCTGCACATGTATTAGGACATAAACCTCTGAGGGTGAGAACCCCGTACTTCTTTTAAGTAGAACTCTCCCCACATAAAAACTATCTGGGGGATTTTCACAAGGGCCCACATATCGTAGGCAGATCGCATTTCTTCTTTTAGCCAATTCTACAGGATGGTGAAAGTGGCTGGCATATGTCGGTTTCTCACGTTCTCCAGGGTTCAGTCCTGATGTGGGACAAGAAATAGTAGAAATACCCGGGTTTAAAGTGTGGCCCCCAATAATATCACCTGCTTGGCCCTCCAAAGGGGCAGAAATATCTCCCGTAGGGCAATCACTAGGGTCCAAGGATCCCTCATTCAAAGCTAAAGGTAGTGTACTTATCTGAGCTGGTGACCTGCTGTCATTTGCTGGCAGTTCAGGGTTCAGCTTCTAATGACCGTCGGAGAGCAGAATCCATCCCAAAGCTATCAGGGCCTTATCCAGAGACCAAGATCCTGCATCTTCAGTGCTCCAGTCTCACCTGGAAGGCAAATCAACTGCTGCATAGGAAGCTACAGACCTCTCCTCAGCTGTGAGTAACTTCGAAAGACCTTCCGAAACTGTGGTACCAGGAGAAGTTTCTGATCGTTTATGTTTCCTATCTTCTGCTTTCTGAAGGTCTTCCATTGTTAATTGCTCACTGACATGGAGCAATTCTGCATCCAAACACTGCTGCTTTTGTTCTAAACTTAGCTGTTCACTTAACTCTTCTGATGAGGGGCCGTCATCTCGGACGATCTGCTGGCGGCCCAAAGGGTGCATCCCAGATGCCCCTCAGTAGATCCCTCGGCTTGAGAACTCCTTCCACTCTATAAAATATCCTGGGCTCCCTCAGCCCCAGCCATCCGTTCACCACCAGAATCAGCAGGGAAATGGAAACACCTCACAGTACAGATGGGCCTCCTAAAGGAGAGTAGGGGAATTTCCCCAGTGTCCTGGCCAACTCTTCCCCCATTCACTGAAAAATATCACCAACAGCATAATCTGGTTCAATTTCAACTGGTTACCATATGTAAAAGGGACTTCTAGTCTCAGTGGTCCTACCCAGTCAACAAAATTCAATAAAATAAAATTAAGTCAATAGTATCATATACTGTATAAACACTGACTGAGCTTGTGTGATGTTTGGAGGGATCCCTGTTAAGATGACAGATCATAATTTTATTCCACTCAGACCGGGTTCTGATGAACAACAACAAAAAAAAAAATACAAAATGCAGTTTAAATTCCAAGCAATCGTAACAGTGATATACTCCCCACTTCCACAATAAGCACAAAAGAGTGTGTCTCTAACAAGTAATTGCACATTTAATGACTCTGTATGTGATGTGAAGAGGGTTTCCTTATTGAACTGACAGTTGCCTGTGAAACAGCTGCTCTCTTTCTCTCCCTCCTGGAGGGAGTTATAAAGTTCATCACAGAAGCCAGCGGAAATAAACAGAGCAAGCTAAACTTTCAGGCTGAATGGATTCACTGAGCCAAAACACTGACAGTGCTGTGGCAAAAGTTGACAGTGTTAGCACAAAGGCTAATAAGTAACTGGCAAAATTAAAAAACACACTAAACAATGATTTGGGAGAAAACTTTATTAAAATCAAGCACAACCATTTACTAGGAGAAAGGAAATGGTTATGCTTGAATTTAATAGTTTTATCCCAAATCATTGTCTAGTGTGTTTTTTATTTGTGGCAATTACATATTAGCCTTTCTACTAACAGTGTCCATTTTTGCCACAGCACTGTCAGCATTTTGGCTCAGTGAATCCCTTTAGCCCGAAAGCTTAGGTCATGCTGTGTATTTCAGAAATGTGGTGGAGAGCTTTGCAGTCCACACTGTTTTCTCCAGTCTTTTAAAAGCAAATTATTGAATTCTGGGATGCTGTGAGAACCTTCTTGTTACAGACCACCTTAAAATCAGTTTTTTAGCAACACCCTTATTTAAACAATAATTCTATGCACCACATTAATAAACTAATGACCTGAAATTCTTCAGTACTAAAGCATATCGCTCATTTACGTTAAAGCATTTAGTTACTTGCACCTTTTAAAGTTTAATTATATCAGGTTTATCTGGAATTATTTTGAGCAGTGAAAAGTCTAAAATAAGAGCTTAAAACAATTAAGAAATCATATCATGTATGATCAGATTTTAAAGCACAGAACTGTAGGCCAATATAGTTGTCAAGCCTGTGCTGCATATTTCTTGCTCCTTTCTTACAATTCTGATTCTGATTCTGATTGGTATTGTTTGTAAATAAGTCAGTTTAGAAACATCCAAGAGTGCCTTTCCCACTGCTTTATGGACCTCCTTAATGGCCTTTGCTTTGGACCGAAGTGACTGCAGACTGACTGCAACACTAAACAAATGGGCCCAGATATTCAAAAGGGTAGCGCTATGCGCAAGAGATGCTCTAGCGCAAATCCAAAAATGCGCCATTCTGCGATATTCAGCGTGAGGCAGCTGCACTTCCCTCAAATTGCAATGCAACAAGAGCTAATGGTAATGAATGGCTACGCAACTGAAGGGGAGGAACCATGAATAAATGGCGCAGTGCAATATTCAACAGCATGCGCCATGCGTAATGGGGAGTAAGCAGAAGTTGTGCCATAGTGGAAATGATCCAAAATAAAAAGGAACAAGAGAGAGGCACAAGAATGTTATAGGGAAGCCAGAGGTATTAGCAAGGTGACAGCCACAGAAGAGAGGGAAGCAGTAGTGGGACTGGAAAAGAGCAGGACAGGGCACACCTGGGAACATAGGGCAACAGGACATGAGTGGGGAGCCTGTGCCACAGTGGACTGAGGGCAGTGGCAGTGGGCAGGAAAGACAAAGCTTGGAGTACAGGGGTACAGGGGGAGTAGCACAAAGGACAGCAGGGGGAATGGGATTACAGCTGCCAAGGGGGAACACAAACCAGAGACATGGCCAGTGCCACCATTCAGATGGAGGCTGTAATGAGGGGTGTGAGAAGGCAGGCAGCAGGGGGGGTGCAGCCTTGGAAGGGCCCATTGGCAGTTTGCCCCCAACAGGCGGTACCGAGCCCGCACCAGCTTCGAGCACTACAGTGACACCAAGGCTGTGGGCCAGTACCGCCTGAACCGGGTGATCCTGAGGCGGCTCTGTGAGCTGTGCAGTGATGAGATGCAGGCACCCACACAACGGAGCCATGCTCTGTCAGTGGAGACAAAGGTAACAGCTGTCATGTGCCTGCTTACCACGGGCACCTTCCAGAGACCAACAGGGGACACAACAGGCATAACCCAGTCGGCCGCGTCCAGCCTACTCATACAATTCCTCAGTGCACTGCTGCCACATGCTGCGGAGTACATCCATTTTCCCAGCACACCGGTTGAGCACACAGCACACATACAAGAGTTCCACAGGGTAGCACGTATGCCTGGCGTGCTCAGGGCCATTGACTGCACCCATGTGGCCATCTGCATGCCACCTGGCCCAGAAGGTGCTGCATACATCAACTGAAAGGGCTATGCCAGCATCAACTGCCAGGTGATGTGCGATGCTAGGGGTGCATAACCAATGTCTGTGCCACGCACCCTGGGGGAGCACGTGATGCCTTCATCTGGCACCAGTCTGCACTGTGCAACAGGTTCGAGAGTGGGGACATCCCCACTGGCCACCTAGTGTGTGAGTATGCAAATAACACAGAATGACATGGATCTTGGGAGGGGTATAGTCAGAGGTGCCATGGGTACTGGCCTAGATGGCCCATGGCAGGGCAATGCTGATCACCAAACTAATGTCCACCCTCTACACACAGGTGACAGTGGCTATCCACTCCGTCCCTGGTTTCTCACACCGTACCGGTGGCCCGCGACCCCATCACAGCAACGGTACAATGAGGCATATGACACCACACGCAATATCATAGAGCGGGTGTTCAGGATACTGAAGGCACGTTTCCATTGCCTGGACACATCTGGCAGTGCCCTACAGTACAGCCCCTCAAAGGCCTATGGGCTATTCCTGGCCTGTTGCATCCTGCACTACATGGCCAATGACTGTGGGATAGCTGTAGAGGTCAAAGAGGGGGACAGCGATGGGGACGATGATGATGCCGGTGCAGATGGTGATGGGCAGCCCCCCCTTGGTCGAAGGACCTCCCGACTGATCCGAATGTCGCAGCTGCACTGGGACACCATCACAGAGGAGCACTTCAATCAACCCAGGTAAGTCATGGGGCCATGTGCAACCACCAATGGCAAGGGCACAACCCACAAACACGCATGGACAAACTCCAGGGGCGCATGGCAGAAAGGGAATTGGCTGAGCGTGGAACCGCACACTCCGTCAGGTATGGTCAAGGCCTAACATGGCACGCGGTCATGCACACACACACATATACACACACACACACCCCCCACAAGACATGCACAAAGGGTAGGAGGCACGCCAACCCCAATCACCACCCCTAGCCACACACATGTCCACAGACCACCATGCCCAGTGCCTGTCATTTTGCATGTCTCAGATGCTGGGCACCATTGCACAGTGGTGGACAGTGCAACGCAGGCATCATCATGCACATGCCACAGTGGCCAACAGCTGGGAGGGTGTGCACATGGACCATGTGTGTGCAGGGCCAGGTACCCCACCCATGCATTCCACGTTGAACAACACACTGCACACAGGGCAGCGTCAGACAGTAGCCATGGTGGGAGACAGGTCAGTCACGCGGCATAGTGCCACAGCCACCACAGATGCATGGGTGGCCCCGCCGAGACCTGCCAGCCATGACAGGCTGACCATTGGCCTCATGGGGTGGCTCAACGGTCCCCAGAGTGCCGCTGCGAACGCCGACTGCTTTGAGCAGCGGTTCGCAGCCACTGAACATGCCCGCGCTGGCATGTTCAGGATGGCCACAGCTGAACCCGGTGTTGACATGGAGGGTGTCACATGATGCCAGGAACGGGGGGTTGACATGGCACTGTGTGGTGTCTGCGGCGCATGGGCAAATAACTGTGTGCCCATTGTGGCCATGACAGCTGTGAATGCCTGTGTCTGCCTGTCAATGGTGGTGGTCACATCCTCCCACAGCCAGTCTATCCCTGCCAGGAGCAGACCAGTGTCCCTGCTGTGCCACTCCTCTGCCTGGCGCAGAACCGCACTGAGTGCATCCACCGCTGTCACAAGCCACGACTGCTGATCCACTGATTCATGGAGTATGTGGGTGTGCTCATCTAAGAGGTCATCTGCCTGATCGGCATGCTGTACTTCATGGTGTTTGCAGCTGTGCTGGGCAGCACCCCTTGAGGTTGGGCACTGCACACCAGGGCCATTCATGGGCATGTCCACAGGCGGTGCACTGACATCGGCCTCTGACACTGTCCCCCCTGTCTCCATTGGCTGACTGCTGATACTGCCCTTCCAGCCGCCGTTCACCAGGGCTCAATGATGCCGCCACAGTGGCAGCAACAGCCCCACTGTCCTGGATGCACACCAGTGCTGCCCCACTGGTGCAGACAGGCACAGGCTGGGACTGTGATGTCACACAGGCCTCCATGGTGGCACCACCCATGGTTATGCCCATGCTGTTACCTGCTGTGGGGCCATCCTGCAGCCCACATGTATCACTGTCCATGATGTGACCTCTATCATCATCGGTGACAGATCCAGCACCAGTCAGAGTCTCATCATGCTGGCATCCATGGATGCTGTCATGCTGGGATACGGGCAGGGCCTCCTCCGCACCAGCTGCACCAACTTCAGTCTGGACAGCCAGGTGGGCACACTGTCGTCCTGACCCTCAGACACCTGTGGAGGTGGATGGGCACTCCTCTGTGTCCAGGGTATCGCCCTCAGTGGACGAGCCCACCACCGCTGACCCATGTAGATGCTCAGGAGCTGTAAGGGAACACAGTAGCATTAATGTCTCTGCCCTACCCTGTGGCATTCCCACCCCCCCCCACACAGTGACAAATCAGAACCTACCAAGCAGTGACGGGCTACCACCCATCTGGAAGCCACCACCTGGAACAACCTCTAGGGCACAACGCTGCATGTTGCCAGCAACCCACTCTTCCTGTGGCGTCAGGCATTGCATGGCCGGCTGTCCACCACCAGTCACAGCCCGTGGTGCCCTGATGGCAGCCACCTTATCTTTTACCCTCTTCCTGTCCATGCCCACCTTCTTCTTGCACTCCTACATGGACCACTGGTGGCTGCCATGCTGGTTGACGGCACACGCCACTTCACCCCATGCCGCAGCACAGGCCTGTGGTGTTCCCCGCTGTCCGCTGAGCAGCAGTTCCTGGTCAAGGTAGGCCTCAAACAGGGCATCTGATTCTGCCATGGTGAAGTTGGGCCTCCTCCATCTCCCACATCTCTGTTCCTCCTCACGTTTGGTCATTATTGATCCTGTGGTAATGACAGGTGTTACCTCTGAATGTGCAGTCCCATGCATCTCCCACACACAACAGTCCACACTGGCAAACAGCATGCAACCCACCACAATAGACTGCAATACCAGACTATGGCCTCTGCAGCCCCATGTCGCATTTATATAGCGCAAAGCATGCAAATGAGACGAGGTGCAAATTTAAGTGGATGCTAATGCAGTAGCTGTTCCATGGAATTGCTGATGAGCTGATTTGCATATGCCAGCTGAATATCATGCTGTTGCACCTTGCGCAATTGTGTTGAGCATGCTCAGGCACAGGCGCAGCTCTGTGATGTGCACAGTAGGCACTGCACGGTGCATGCCCGGGGTGCTGTCGCCGACACGTGCCGCACTGCTGATGTGCTGAGTGCGGGAGGCAGTGCAGGGCATGGCCACCACTGTGCCAGTGGTGCTAGTGCACTGTTCACATGTATGGCACTCTTGCCCCTGGAACGACATAGGTGCAGTGGTGCCACAGCGTGGTAGGCCACTGCAGGGCATCTCACACAGGCACCCAACCGCGCTACACACAGGGAGTACCAATCCCGCTGCGGCGGTCTGTGCACAAGAGACCCTTGACCCTGTGCTCGACCTTTGCCCCCCAGGCACCATGTGTCCGCATGGGTGCACCCCATCAAGCTGTTCGGTGACAGTGCAATGGGGAATGGCAGCTCTGTACCATGCAGCATCTGCACGTGGCGGACGTGCGCTACACAGCACCACCTTGTCTCCAAACTGATGCAGAGATGGCAAGATGGAGGGCTGCTGTGTGGAGCCAAGTGGAGCTGGTCAATTTGGTGGCCATTGTGGAGCCCCATGCTGGGGCCCTTTTCAGGAATGACCCCCCCTGGACAGGGCCAGAAGTGCCATCTGGGAGAAGGTGATGGTGGCACTGGAGGAGGCCACAGGACTCACCCGGATGTCGGAGCAGTGTCGCCACCAATATGGGGACCTCCAGCGGAGGGACCCAGATAGGCTTGCCCACCTGTGGGCATGTGCCACGTGAGGCACAGTGCCACTACCAGGTAGGTGCCCCATCCATACACTGGTTGCATCCTACAGGTATCACGGTGGGCATGTGTCCACCACATGGGGTGGGCTGTCCAGTGTGGGCAGTGGTGGTGGTGGGGGTTGGTATGGCTGGGCTGTGCAGGATCGCACATACCCAGGGTGGGGGGCCTTTGCTACTGGATTGTACTGATGTTCCTCTCTCTATGTTTGCATCCTAGGCCCTGAAGAGTGGCGCAGAGCCCACGAGGACCACCACCACCGGGAGGATAGGCGAGCTGGGCAACAGCCATGGGCTGCCGGTCCCCACACTGAACAGCGGCCGGATCAGGCTGATGAGGGTGAGTGCCTTTCTTCCAGGATATTCTGTGCATGCTGTGTTGCAGGATAGGTGGTGGGGCATGGCCACTGTCCATTGACACCACTGCCATGCATGCCACACGGTACATTCAGCACTGTCCTGTGGCACTGCATGTGTGGGTATGCATCGCTGGTGGTCCATGCATGCACTGGGTACATGGCTGTGCCACTGCCTTCGCACCGCATAGCCATGTCACTGTACAGCCACAGTGGTGCTGTGCAGGACTTGGGCAGTGGCTGTGTACAGCAGTCCGCATGGCTGTGTGTGCCTGGGTAGGCAGGTCATGTGGACACGATCACTGTGGGTGGTCGCACACCATCATGGGATGTGTCCAATGGTTGTATGCCATGCACAATGGGTGGGCTGCAGGGGGATGGACATTCATACCTATTGACTCTGCTTTCTTGTCCTAGGCGGACAGAGGATGATGCTGCTGGAGAGGGCCATGCAGGAGCTACTCCAACTTGCACGGGCATTGTTGGGGATTTTGCTGAGGTTGGACCAGCACGGTGTCCAGAGGCATCGAAGCAGAAGGCACCACAGAAGCGGGGACTGGGGCGGCCGCCAAGATCTCCATGCACCGAGTTTCACCCTACCCACTGGACCAACCCTCACACCCTTCCTTCCCTCTCCCATTTGTTCACCCCTGCCCCTTACCCACCCCCACCTGGTTTGTGGCCCTCACCCCCAAATAATGTATATAGCTGTATATAGTTTTATTGTACCTTTAAATATACATTTGTTTTGTATTGCCTACTGTGGTGGTCTCTGATTTTCAGCGGGCTACAGGTGCTCAGCTGCAGTGGTGTGCATGGCATCAGGGGTGGTGCAGTCATGGACGTGTGTGTGTGTGTCCATAGGGGGAGCGACTATGGTGTGGATGTAGCTATCAGTCACTGTCTGTGGTTTGTGTGTTGTTCCCTGTGCACTGGATGACTGTGTGCAGTGTTCCACGGTGCATGCACTGTGTCCATGGCACCCCTGTCAGACCATCCATGGCCTGTGCAGCTGACACCCTTGCATGTCTGTGATCTGCATGGTCTGCTGGCATGTCAGTGGTGGATGTCCATGCTGGACAGCCACTGTACCCAGCACAATGCCAGGTTGCCTGCTGTCACTGGTATGGTGCACGTCTGCCTCAGGTAGCACTGTGGCCTCCACTGTTGTTGTCCCACCTCCATGCTCATGCATGTGTCTGTTGCAGGGGATGTGCTCCACTGTCTGTCACTTGTGCTCCAGCTGAATGCTGGTGGAGTACAGCTTCATGGTGCCTGCACAGGGTGTCTGGCACACCTGTGCCATGGAGGGGTGCTGGCCATGTGTACATGGCTGCTGTGGCCACATGCCAGTGGCTTGTTTGACCCACTTCTGTGTCCCTGTGTTGGTGTGCCCATGGGTATGGGTGGGTGTTTGTCCATGCACTGTGTTGCATCCTGTGTGGTGCATGCTTCCATGCAACACTGTGGGTGTCTGCACTGGCCGTTGTGGCCAGTGCTGGGATGGGATATGTCCTTGGGAGGGTGTGCAGGGTGCTGTACCACTGCTGGTGGGGTTCAGGGCGTGCCCTGTCACATGTGGGGTACCTCGCGTGCAGACTCATGATCAGTCTCTCAATTGTACCTTGGGGGGATATGCAGGGTGGCACTGTGTATGCAGTTGTTGCGTCGCTGTCTGCTGCCGCCCACTGCAGGGTGCTCGTGGTGGGGCTGCCTTGCATGGCTCCATGGTGCACAGGGTTGCATTGTCACAGTAGGGGTGGTGGCATGCATGGGGTGTCCTGCACTGTTGGGCGCTACTCATGAGCAGGGTGTACTGGGATCGTGGTGCAGGGTGTGCTCTGCATTGGTGGGATGGTGTGGAACTTGGTGGCTGGACATCCTTGTGTGCCAGTCACAGCTTGCCAGGGGGTGTGCTGGGGCACCATGCCACGGCTGTGGGATTGTTGCTGGTGTCCATGGGCCGGTGGTTCTTCCAGCTCTCTTCAGGTTGTGCAGTGCATGGAGTGTGGGGGGCGATGTCTGTTCTGCTGTGTGCGCCTCTGCCCATCTCTACCATTGGTGGTGGACCCCTGCATCCTGTCCCTGCACATCCCTGGTTGTGATGATGCGCTGCTACCCTGCTCCACTGAGAATCCCTGGTTGTGCTATTGCACATCACACCTGCTGCACTGCGCATCCCTGGTTGTGCCATGGCACAGTTGGTGCGATATTCAGCCATGTTCCACATGCACATCTTGACCTGTGCAGTGTTTGAATATCACACATTGCGCATGGGCACACTGGACTTGCGCCTGATCCTGCTGTTGTGCACTTTTGTGGTGCAGTTTAAATATCTGGCCCCCGGACTTTTTCAATGAGTGATGTCTGAAGTCTCAGTTCTGATCGGTGTGAAAATTTTAAATCCTTATTGATCAATCCAAGTTTGACAAATAAGAGCAAATGAATTTAAAAAAATAAACTAAAAAATAAATGTTTAAACAATTTGTCATTTTCCCACACTGATAACAAAAAAGGAGATGCTAAACAAGCAGACTGATTAAAAAAAAAAAACAACCATCTGCTCTTTTGAAATAGGGAGCCTATTGATATCCCCTTAGGGCAGTGTTGTATCAAACAAGCATTTGTCAATGCCGAATGTTGCATGCTTGTATGTGCTGTGTAGGTATTTGGAAGGCAGTGGAGTGCAAATATTGAAAATTTGAAAACTTACGAGCATGCGTAGGAACTGCGCAACGCAGGCTCGAAAAACAGTCATTTTTGGGATTTTTTTCACCAAATTTTCAACATAGCCATTTTAAGACCTCTGCTCATGAAAAGTGTCACTGTGATTTTCTTAATGTGTCCCTTACAGTGATTTCGCACACCGACTGTGCCATTGTGCGCTACATGGGCGGAAACACGTTTTGGGCAAGATGAGAAAAATGACAGCTGTACTGCTCATAAGGAGGTGTAGTAAAATGACAATGTTGAAAATTTGGAGTGAAAATATTGAAAATTCACAAACTTATGAGCGTGCTTAGGAACTGTGCAACGCACGCTCGTAAAACAGTCATTTTTAGGAATTTTTCCACCAAATTTTCAACATAGGATTTTTGAGAGCCCACCTTATGAACACTGGCAGTGTCATTTCATTAATTGCTGCCAAAAGGTGATTTTACGCAGTGACTGCGAAATCACCCTTCGGGCCCAATTAACTCATGACAGTGAGAGCATTCATGAGAAGGGGTCCCAAAAACCCCATGTTGAAAATTTGGTGCAAAAAATTCCAAAAAAATGCCTGAGATATGCAGCAAAGTTGAAAAAAACCTATTTATTACATTATACAGCTTACCAGCATTTCCTCAGTTCACGGTCGGCTTTGAAGAGTGCAGACGTGTTCTTGGTCCACCAAAGATCGTCGCGCCAGAGTCCGGAGGTAAGTATGGGGTGAGGGGTGGTGTGGGGAGGCAGGGTGTGCAGTGGGTGGGCGCAGGTGGGGGCAGAGACAGCGAGGGACTGTTTTTGTGTTTCAGGGTTTTTTTTTTTAAAAAAAAGGACGACGATGTGGGACATTTGCCACGCTGGGGTAGGCTCCCAGAGTGGCACAAGGATGGCTGTTTGTGGGGGCATGGAGCTGACGGGGATTGGGCACCCCCATCAGTGACAGCATCTGTTGCCACATTGGGGTGGGCTCCCAGCGTGGTACCCTGTACTCTCTGGGGGTGGGACAGTGGAGCCGATGGGAGATTGGGCACCCCCATTGGCTATATGATATGCAGCCATGCTGGGGTGGGCACCCAGCATGGCATGTGGAACTCTGTTTGGGGGGGGAGCGCAGCACAACCGACGGGGGATTGGGCACCCCCATCGGCTATACAGTGTGTGTGGGGGGGCGAGCACGCAGTATGCATGCGTGTGTGTGTGTGTGTGTGTGTGTAGGGAGCGCGCATGAGCAGGCGATATCTTATCACTGCTCACTGAAGCGTAGCTCCCCTTTCAACTGTACTCCACTGCATTTTTGCCTGCTGTCATAGACAGCTCCAGCAGCCATTGGAGATCTGCGGCCACGCCTGCAAACACACTGACTGAATTGTAAGAGGGCTGCCACACCTCCAAAAACTCGGATGATGGCATTATGTTTCTTGCACATGCGTGCAAGCAACATAAAAATGACATATGGCTCACCAGACTAATGAATATAACAAGACCAAAAGTGTGAATACAGTAATCCTGTGCAGACAGTACAGATATAAAATACAGATTAAATCAATTGATTAGTTCCAACAATCCAGTGTTTGCTTTTTCCCTAGAGTTCTCACTTTTTACAAACATATAGTGAAATTATAACAACTATTTCTGTAGCAGCAACTGCAACCGTGACAACTACTACTTTTCAAAATGTTTAGTTTCTCCAACCAGGTCACTCTCTGAGAAAATCTTGCTCTTCTTCTCAGGTCTATGCACTTATTTTTATTTATTTATTGAAATCTAGGATTACAACCTTTGAGCTACAGTACAAGCTCATTTACAAAGGTTCCATGTCAGGCATAAAGGATCAATATACACAGTACAATACAAGGAATGTGAAAAGACAGAGAAAGCTGTAGGGAAATAAACACAATAACAGGAACAATTATTGCAGCTACTGTACATTACCTAAAAAACAAAGAATTTTTGGAAGGTAAAAAGTTGATTAAGCAACACAGTAGACCTTGATTAGAGGAGAGGAGGTAATGATAGGGGGTTGGGAAAAGGATGGCAGTAACTGCAGTCTCGCGGTCACTTTGTTGTAGGGGGTAAGTGAAGGAGGGGTAGTTGTGGCAGAAAGTGATGAAAATAGATAGTGAGGTGGGTTGAAGACCTGATGAAATGGATTGGGAGCGGGAGTGGGGGGGCAGGGGGAAATGGGAATGAGGGTCAGTGCGATGCGGGTTGGACAGCTGATACGTGCAAATGATGGGAGGAGTTCCAAGTCAGATTTCAGGGAGAGGAGATCAGGGGAAGCAGAAGCAAATCTGTTGGCTGGCCAGATGAGATTTGAGTGCTGATTTGAAGAAGCCGATTTTGCTGATAACAGTACATTCGGGTGGGAGTGCACTAAGCCAGAGTCGGGCCCTATATTCAAAGGATCTCTGGCCTAGAGAGGTCTGCCGGAAGGGGACCTTGACGGATAGCTTGTTTGATGCCCTGGTAGTCCTAGTTGGTTCAATCTGGAGCAGGAGGGAACTGCTACCAGGTGGCAATAGGCCTAGGATTGCTTTTTTGGCAAGGAGACAGACTTAGTAGCGAGTCCTCTCTGCCAGGTTTAGCCACCCTATTTGCAGGTAGAGATTACAGCTATGGGTGAGGCATGGAGCCCCTAGTGCTAGCCTTCAGGCTTTATTCAGCATAGTGGTAAGCTGATTAAGGGTGCTGTCAGGTGCTGCACTATATATGGGAAGACCATAGTCAAAAGTCAAGAAGACTGATCTGGTGATGGCAAGCTGAAGAGCTTTTTCAGTGAGGCAGTTATGGTGCTTGTGTAGTAGACCAAGCTTCCAGTTTGATGATAAGGTGACATTGTCTACGTGGGTGGAGAATGAAAGGGAGCTGTCTAGGGTGAGCCCCAGGTATTTGAAGCTTTGGACCATTTCTAAGGCTACATGAACTAGGAGCTTTGCAACCATCTCTTTTAGAGTTTTTTAGCATGGATATTGGTGTATGACAAGGGTTTCTTTACAGGATGGCTTACGAGCTGGCTTATGGTATTGCTGGCAGGATGGTGTACAGGCTGGCTGGTGAGATTTCTGACCAGGTAGTTTACAGACTGGCTGGTGGGATTGCAGACAGGATGGCTGGGGTGATGGCTAGCAGGATGGGCGAGGCAGTGGTGAAACATTTTATAATGTGTTTTAGGGCAAGACAATACATATGAGAGGGCAGACAGTAATCATGGTGTTATTTGGATGGATTTATAAGAATTTATCAAAGCACGGCACAACTTGGAGAAAATATTGTCAGGGTATAAAAATTCAATCATAAAGGAAAAGATTAAACTTATAACAAGGAAAGGAGGATCTAAATTTTTTTTTTGATTTATGCACTGCTACCATCATCATCATCATCATCATCATCATCATCATTATCAAGAAAGAAGCCATCATAGTCTCCCAGACTGGAGTTGTCCCCATTTGGGAATTCTTTCTCCATAACTGCCTCACCCACCTCACTGGAATGCTGTTTACCAACATCGCCATGCTGCTCTGGTTCCTCTTAATCACCACCATCATCCTGTGGTACAAAGACTGATGCACTTGTCTTAGGCAGAATGTGTTCTTCATTCATTTTTAATAAATGTTAGCATGCCAACATTTCTAGGTGATAGAGTCGTATGTCTGTCCTGCATAATGGATCCTGCTGAACTGAATACCCTCTCCACACTTACAGTACATGGTGGACAGCTCAGATATTTCACTGCTATAGAGCTCAGAACTGGCCACTCACTCACCCACCTTGCTACTTCAGTACAGCAGAGGCTTTTCCCATATTTTCAGGTGCCTCGTGTCCTCCAAATATGCATCTACCATGAGCAGTGATGTATGAAATCCTGCTGACCCATCAACATGATTCTCCTTTTCCTCCATGTATGCAATTCCCATCTGGGACAAAACATTCCAAGGTGAATTTATGGTCATTTGTCCTGTGAAGAGCCTTGTGTTATCAGTCCACTTAACTGAGGTGACAGCAACACCTGGTTAGTCACCACTGTCATGATGTGTCTTACATAACTGTGACCATAATATCTGTGCCCCATGAACATGTCTTATGACCTGATCAGTTAGATTTTGTAGCTGATCATGCCCACCTACAAGTATTGATGATAGGCTCCTTTAATATAGTGGGTCTAGCATAGTGGTGATTCCAAAATTAGGAGACTGCAGAATTCTGGAAGTATGAGTATTGCAGTTGAATACTTGCAGCACATGTTCCATTAACACACAGCTTGCCCTAACTCTGCCTGCCTCTAGCACTTGCTGTACATTTACCAAGATCCACCTCAGCATCCTTAGAAGTTGGATGGTCTGACTGACAGAGGAAGTGTCCCCACTATTAAATGTGTGGCATGTTCAGATGGCCTCAGAATCATAATCAGGCCATCCATGAGTCACTATTGTCTGGTTGTGAGGCATTGATGCTACAGAATGGTTACGGCTTGATTGGAGCAGCAGGTATTCTGAGATGGATTTGTACTGCTTGTACAGGCATTCGATCATGTACAGTGTCAAGGCCCATCTTGTGACAACTTACAGCTTGAGATGGTGCTTAAACAGCTTGTTCTGGATCTGCAGCTGCCTAAGATGGTCATGGGCCTTTCCAGAATGAGCAAAGTAAGCACAGATGTGGCAGGCCACAGTCAACATTGACCTAATGACAAGCTATAACAGAAACTCCTGTGCTACAAGATTAAGACAGTGTGCCATGGAGGAATCCCACAGAAATCCACCATCACTGATGCATTTCACCATATTAGAGGAATTACTGTATCACTTGCTATGAAACCTGGTTTCAGGGAAAGTGGATGCAGCCAGTCATCAATTTCAGTCAGGAACACTTCTAACATTTTTGACCCATATGCGAGCCTCTTACACTCCTGATTGCCAGTGTGGCATGGTGGCAAATACCTGGGATGTTGCTGCCAGCACAGTTGGGTTTCATACAGTTTTGTTCAATCCCAGTATCAAATACTACTCCAGTTACCTGTGCCCAGTGGCCTGGCTATAATACATAGATAAGAGCTTCCAGCTGTATGGTCACTGGTCCACATATCCATACTAAGTGTATGTATGGTAATGCTGAATGCTGAATGCTACAGGGCATGTCTTACTGTGTGTGTCACAGCCCTATAAAGTTTCGCAATGCATGGGTTGAGAAATATATGTATTATGAATTCTGCTATTTTTGATAAGAATGTTCCATCAACCTGTGGAACCCTACATTCTCCATAGAGAAGAATGGCAAATAGATCAATTGCCAGCATTTCTGCTGTTGCTGCATTTAGTTCACATGCAACAGCATTACTGGGTAGGTATTTGGTGTGATGCTCAAGCATGCTGTACAATGTAGGCTGCACCACTTGGGGTTTGGGGCTTGAGAGACCAAACAGCTGAGCTCTGTTTATTGGTGGCATGGATGATGGCGTAGGTGTGGACTTGGGAAGGTCACAGCTTCCAAACAAGTGTATTGCATCATTTTGATGTTTTTGGGACTGGGGTTGATGTTCATCACTGACTGGCTGCCCAAACTGCATCCACCACTGCTACTCTGCCCATAGCTAAGAAAATCACCAAGTCTTCCTCCTCATGTCTGCAGTAATCCTCAACAGTCACTTCTGAATCCTGGTCTGGGACTGTATGTATGCAACACTGGGATGTCTTACTGAATATGGTCAATAATGGAGAAACCACCCTGCATCGTGTCTTGGGGATCTGTGGCAACCAGGCTTGCTATGTGCATCTGTGACTTGGGAGTAGTTACAGACAGCAGGACCATTTCGCTATTTTTATTTTTATAGAAGGTATGCCACCTATGTCAAGAAGTATACGGTCTTACCAGAACATGTTATTGTGAGCTTGGTTGGTTCCTCCCTCCTTTTCTTGTCCTTTGCTGTTTGTAGGAGCTTCAGACCCTCTCTAAGGCATGGCAGCAGAGAAGGAAACAGCCAAAGATACGCCTTCCGGGCCAGTGATAAGAAGAAGAGTCAGGAGGAATTAAGAGGAGAATCTATTTTCTGAGAGAATCTATCTGAAAAGAAATATAAAAAGATGCACTGATCTACTCTAAAAGTGCTTACAGAGTGACTTAACGAGGAAATTGTGAGTTGCAAGTGCTTATGATCTGTGGACTATTGCATATAACAAACAGTTGAAATAAAAGGGCCTTTTTTTATCTGATATACCTGACTGAGTATCAGTATATTTTGTGCTTATACGCATCTGTCCTTTTGGATTGTCTGTCTTTTTTGGTGTTTCTTGGTTTGTTTGTCTGTTTCTGTCTGTTTTTGTCTGGCGTTAGAGTCTTTTTTATTTTTGGTGTTTTTGGCTGTTTGTGTGATACTTATAGCGTGGTTCACTTGGATGATTGCAATTTTTGTAGGTTTTATAGATTATTTTATTTTATGGTAAAACATTTTAGAACTGTTTAAAGTTCCCTGGGATTTTTTGATCATATGACTAGCAAGAACCAATAGGTGGCCCTTTCCTCTTTTCTAGCTTTAAAAGTGCATATGCAGCGTCTCTCATCACTAGAAGTCTTAGCAGCACAGGAGAGAAGTCATGCTCATTAGCAGATTAAATTTGAATAGCATAGCGCTGATTTGCTACCTTTTTTTTTCTTTTGACTGATGCTGATTTATGGAAAGATTACTGTATGAGTTGAGAGCAGCAGAGATAAAAATAATGATAACTTAGCTGTTGAAGCTTGAATTGTGTGCTGATAATTTCTATTTAACTGAAGGCAGCTCATAGCTTTTTCAGTCTATACAAACACTGACTGACCTACTCAGTAAGTAAATTTATTGACTTTTAGTATATGATTGCGTTATAATTTATTAACTCTGTCCTTTTAAACAACATTATAAGATACAATAAGATATAATACACTGTTCGTATAGGGGTGTTAGAGAAAGAGTTTCTGTTTAATTGTATTTAAACAGACTTACTATTTCTTTATTAGTCCCTTGGTAGTGGCTGGATCTGGGATTCCCGAATTTATCTGCCAGAAGGGAGAGAAGATCTCTACATAATACCCTTGAATTGACTGAAACTATTCAGAGAGCAGGGTGTAAGAAAAACTGTGCAGCCTCTGAGTGGGACGTACTGATAAACTTGGCTGAATTAATTCTGATGGTCAAGAATGAGTGGAATGAGTGGAGGTGTGTATATGGGATCAGTGGGACCTGTGTAGCTCTGTGGCCCTGTGGAACTCTAAATTATTAAGACATATTTTCAGAATTAATACTCACCAGATGACCCAGTGTGAGCAAGTCACAGTATTTTGGGCTGGAACGAGAGAGTTAAGAAGTTCTCAAACTCAAAAAATAACCATTTCTGCAAGTGGTCGTCATGTAAAGACAGAACTAGGATCTGTCTCAAGAATTTGATATTGAAGTACTAATGGGATTGCTTGGATTACTGGTGATATCATATATTTTATTACTTGTATTGTGATACTTATATATACTTGTGATATTTGTGATAGTCTGTCGTCTTTTTACCTGCCGTTTACTATAGTTACTGTTTGCTTGTTAAACGGAACTGTGCAATTGATATATTTTATATTAACTACTGGAATTTAGACTGGGATAAGCAAAATGGTAAATACAAGATTACAAAGGAAGAAAGCTTGCTGCTATCCCTTGTTAGATAGTCCTGCCTTAATTGTTGGAAAAACCAGGGTGAGCAGAGCTCAATTGGGAAATCATAGACAGTCCAAAATTACAGAACATATGAAGCCAAATAAATGACAGATTGATAAAACATCTACACCTAAAAATTACGCCACCTACGCTCATATGAGTAGCCTTAAAAAGTCTATTGAGGTCACACCAGTTTTGTTCAAAAGTGGAATTGTGGAAACTACAAAATCTCAGGAGGACTTGAGGGATATTTTTACAGAAACTATTAATACATGCAATAGTGAGGTTTTGGACATGGAGCAGGAGTTAGAGCAGGACTTAGAACAAGAAATATCAGGTCAAGTCAGCTATGCTCTGGATCGTGAACTGGAGTCTGACATTGAAATTGTGGAATTACAGAATATGGAGAATTGGACAGGGGTTAGAAGTCAAATAATACAAACTACACAGGATGATTTAATATTGATATCTGGTACCGAACTTAGAGAGGTAAACACTAAATTACAGAGGACTATTAAAGTGATTAAAGATATAGCTTACAGCTATAATATTACCCAAACACCTAAATTGAGAGAAGGCAATTGTGGAGCTCAAATTAGGAAAGAAGAAAAAGAACTGGATAGACCAATATATATTCCTGACTAAATCGGTGAAGAATTAGCTGCTAATCTGGGGCATCAATATACAGAAAATCTTATTCTTATGGAACAGCTGGTAATTTTAAAAAATGAATTAGAAAATCTTAGACATGATATAGCCATTATTCATGCAAAAATAGAAGCTATTGGGAATAAAATGGATCTTATTACTCCCAATTCTGTATCAGATGCAGTTCTGTATGAGCGTAATCAACATGAAGAAGTTAAATTCATCTCAAGACAAGGGAGACCTTTCTTCTCAGTGATTGACTTTCCAAAGTCCATAGAGAACTTACAGGAAAATAGGGAAAGAAAAAGGTAGGAAAAAGATCTAAGAGTAAGGAGAGAAACACACAAACCCTCCCTATAAGGGTGAAAAAGAATACAAAAAGGAAAAGAAAGATAGAAAATGTCCTCAGTAAGGCAAAACAAAACAAACAAAAAGTTGGGAATGATTTAAATAATATAAATGATAACTTACTACACACTCAGGATGGACAATTAACAGCAAGACAAGGGAATAATGACTTAAACAAGTATGATTTAGAATACTATCTGAAGCAGTTCGAAAGGGAAGTTAATGCTCTAAAAATAATGCTTCCTAAGAACTCATTGGTTAATGTAGATGATCAGGAGGAGCATAATACCTCATTTGGATATGAGCAATCAACTAATATATGAGAAGACAATGGAAGGGATTTGCAACATAAGGTATTAGAAAAATTAGGGACACAGCAGGATGGAGTTAATTCAAAATCAGACTCAATACTATTTTAAACACAGATATGCAAGGATGAATTAAAAGAAGGAGAGGAAAAGATCAAAAGGAAACTGAGCAATAAAAAGGAGGGAATAAGGATGTTGAACAAACTGAACAAACTGAAGGAAATGGAAAGAATGGTGTATTACGAAGAAAGAAAGTAGAACAGATAGAAGAACAAAAAAAAATCTGGAGTATTACAAACTAAGGAGGGAAGGAGAAAGGGGAAGAGAAATAATAATACTAAGACCCCTAATAATGAGCAAGGGAGAAAGGAAGAAATAAACAAAGTGGATAAAAGCACTAGTAATAAAGTAGATGAAGATTTGATAAATTGGGAGGCTGGTTCAATGATTGCACTCAGAGGAGTTCAAAAAGAAGAAGCTGAAGATTGCTTGGTACTAATGGAATTAGGGAAATTAATGTACATTGAAATGATGGGATTTGAGATCTTGGAGCATGATATTATAGATGCTATTAGAGTAAGTGATTTAACATCAGATGAAACAATGTTGCTTTTCTTTAAGCATGAGAGGGTTGCACATTATGTTTGGAAGAATTCATATTACTTAGGTGAATTCAGTTTAGCTATGGATTATCCATTAGCAATTAATATATTGAAGTACATGAAAATCTAACCAAATCTGATCTGATGAAAGAATTGGATAAGGCCTACTCACTGCATGATCTCTGCTTACAGGAAAGCAGCAGTGAACCAGATGTTACTCTATCAACCTTTTGGTATTTCCAGCAGAAGAATAGAAACAAAGAAACAGTTAATGGAAATGATGGTGTACTTATTTGACAATCTCCTGGGTACTGAGTTCTGTAAGGATGATATAAAGGATATAGAAAAAAGTTTATAGAGATCCAGCTAAGGGAAACCAAATAGATCTGGTACTTTATAGCAAAAGTTTGGCAGAAAAAATCCTGATGACTAGTATTAAACTGGATAGTTTGGATATTTTAATAATACATTTAAATGAAGTAAATGGGGGATTGAAGGAATCATCAGTAATTGAATCGGAATTGCAGAGTGAAATATATAATATTGAAATTTCTAATAGGTTTCACCTATTAGGAAATGATGCTAACAACTGACTTAATAATGCAATATTAACAGATACGCAGGAGATTGTATTTATTTATTTATTTAGTTTTTGTTGACTGGGTAAGTGCACTAGGCAGATTCTGACTATTTTCAGGGATACAGCTGAAATGCCAATTGACCTTGAACCAGAGTAAGCTGTTGGTGGTATTTTTAGTGAATCAGGGAAATTTGGTCAGGGCACCGGGGAAATTCCCCTACTCTTGCTTTCTGTGAGCAGGGGGGACCCATTTTCCTGTGGGACCAAGATGGCGGCTCCCATGGATCCTGGTGGAGAAGAACTGCATACAGGAGCGGCACAGACAGAAGACAAGGAATGCCTTTCTGTTTCAATATCTCTTGTGGACAATGGTGGTGCTGTGAGACTGTTGGGAGAGAGGAACAGTCTCAGGATGGCCAACAGTGGAGGAGCTCAGTTGCAAGAGAGCTCACAGGCTTTACCCAGAGCAGAGGGGAATGATACAGCTGGAATGCACCCGAGTGGTGGCCAGCAAAATGTATCTAACCCCTCAAAACACAGTTTTCAGCTGGAAGGTGAAAAATGCACTGCAAGTCCAGCACATACGAGGAGTATGTCTAGCTTTAATTGCAAGAGCACGTCGGCTTTAAATCCAAACCCGGAAGTGCAACTTAAATGCCGAGACAGCTGATGATGCTCTGAAGATCAACAAGCTCTCACTATATTACAGGAGAAACAACGCCGTTGGGAGAAGGCTGCTATGGATTATCAAATTGCTCAGCTTGCTGCTGAAGAAGAGATTCGAAATGAAAGAGACCGAGGTAGATTCACCCCAGGTCATACAGGTACTGACTTGAAAATACATAAAGGTGCAAACAACCTGAGGGGAAAAAGCTTGTTCACCAAAGATTTCTGGGGATACAGAAGTAGAATCTTCCCCCACATGGTCCCCAGATAACGCCTTGAAAAGGGCGGGGTGGCTGCTGTTAGATTCGGGTCAGTGGATTGCGGACCCTGCCATACCAATTCCAGGTATGGATCATACCCCTCTTGCAGTTTTAGATGGGCCCAATTCTGTGACTAGTGTTCCTGCAGCTAGGTCTGAGGGTAGTTTAGGACCTGGTTCTATAATACAGAATGTAGAATTATCCAACATAAACAAGCCTTTAATGGATCTGGGTGCTGTGGTTAACCACAACCAGCCAGTTAGTCCTAAACTAGGATCAAAATCACCTCAACAATGCCAAAGTGGGGAGTTGGAGGAAATGCCAACCAAAATAAAGCTACTAATGATATAGGCCTGATGTTGATCAAAATACCCTACCACGTCTTACAACCCCAACTACCTCCTATGCTAGCCTTTTTCATAAACCTGTTTCCTTGGCTAAAAGATGAAATGCTGTAAGGCTGAGGTTTTTGGGACCCACTGATACCATGCCTGACAGATTCTATGTGGGGAAAGTCTTACTTAAACAAATGCTGGGTTTTACTCCCATTGAGGTGTATGCCTTGATTCATACACCAGGGGACAATACGTATGACATTAGTTTTCATACACCAGATATGTTAAACAGATTTTGGAAGAAATATGCATTATTAAAGACTAATCCTGCTTGGGTCTATTTTCAGGCCATACCATTAACCAAACAGACATTCAAGGTTATTACTGTATTGTTCTGTAATGAAGGCATTAATGTGGAGGATATCTCCTACTGGTTGGAGAAAAAGTGTACCCTGAAAGGAAACCCAGAGCCCATTCTTGATACAGAAGGATTTTGGAATGGTGGTTGGAGATTTAAAGTTAATTTAAACCAAACCGAAGAAGGTTTGCAACATCTTCCCAGTTGCTTTTATTTGGGAAGGGATAAAGGATTTATCTTTTATCCAGGACAGCCCCGTCACTGTTATAAATGTGGTTCTGGTAGACACCTTAGCAGGAATTGTGAAGTCATCAAATGTGTCCAGTGTGGAGAATTGGGGCATACAATGTCAGATTGTCATCATCCCGCTAAATGCTCACTTTGTGAAGAAGCCCATGTATTTACTGACTGTCCTTGGGCGGCCCAAAATAAAACAAATGGAGATTTTTGCGTACAGGATTTTTACCTAAATACAGCAGTACATGCGGTCCAGAGGCAAAAACCTGTACCTCCGCCCCCACCCCCAAGTAGGCCTGAAACCATACCTAGTATGGAATGGGCGGACATTTCGGAAATTGTATCAACTACTCCCTCCCAGGAAGAGGAGAACTTAATATCTACTAAAATGGTGATTCTTACAGATTCTGTTGTGGGCCAGGTTATTCCTAATACTATGCCTCCCCCCCCTTCCACCTGAAGAAACTTTTAACCTCATTACTGCTAGACGTTGCAGTTTAAGATCCAGGACCTCTAAAATACCTATATCTGAACAAGGTTTGATACCCCTCCAGAATGCATTTTCGGTATTACAGGAAGACATAGGTACTGAGTCAGATTCCACCTCAGTACATTCTTCTCAACCTGAAGGATCTTCTGATCCAGAACCATCTGCTGCTGATATGGATACAGTGAAAAATAAAAAAAGGGTCAACCTGGGATGAGAAAATCTACAAAAAAGAAATAATAAAAATAAAAGGGAACATTGTTATGAGTTATGACAACACCCTTCTTTCCCCTTCCTCTTTTGTCTATGTTTTTGAATATAAATTTGGCATCCTTAAATGTTAATAGTATTCAATCAAATAGGAAGCAAATGTTGATATGTTCACTATTTGATGGAGGCAAGGATGATGCAGTTTATTTTCAAGATACTCGGTTACATACCAGGTTTGAGGTAGAACAGGCCACTGAAAGGTGGAAATGGGGTACTGTTTATTGGTCTGTTGGTGAAGAGTTATGCACAGGGGTAGGTATAGCAGTTAATAATCCTACAGCATGCCTAGTTCAACTTATAGATGTTTTGCTGTGTCGCATATTATTGTTAGATACGATACTTAACGATTTACACTGTAGATTTATTAATGTTTACGCTCTGCAAGCTAAATCTGCTAGAATAGCATTATTTAAGACTTTATTGCCCTATTTGTTCACTTCTAGATTTGTGCTTTTAGGTGGAGATTTTAATTGTAGCCGTTATCATATGGATAGAGGTATACGATCCACAAAGTTATTTTGTGATACTAAGTGTCTTAATGATTTATTGACACAGTTAGGATTGGTTGATGTTTTTGATGCATTAGGTAAACCACAAAAAACATTTTTTCAAGGTACTAAAGCAACAAGGATAGATTTCTGGTTTATTTCAGATACTTTAACAATACAAAAAGCTCAAACTATACCAGCTGCACCTTCTGATCATGTGATACTTGAGATTACGATAGGTAGTTATGAAATAATGCATAGAGGACCAGGATATTGGCATCTTAACCTGGAATTACTTAAGTTACCAACTGTTGAAGAAGGAATTTTGGCAGTACTACAGATAAGGAAATCAGTGGTTAGCCTCTATGATTTGTACAGAGATTGGTGGGAAGATACAAAAATAGATATAAGACAGTATTTCCAAATAATTGGCAAGATTAATGGGAAATTTAATAAAGATACATATATAAAAACTCGACAACAGTTTTTAGACTTACATTTTATAGTTACACAAGGGGATTATACAGCCTTATCTGAATTAGATAGAATTCGAAAATTATTAAATTCAACACAATACAGTAGATATAAATCCTTAGATGTAGAAAGAAGATTTGGTTCCCAAGGAGGTAAAGCCTTTATGGACCCCTATCAGTTTTGTGCTGAACAAGACATCAAAATATATGGCAGAGGTTTGTGACTCTACAGGTAAAAATGTACGACCAGGAAAGATATTATGAATGCTTTAGATAATCATATACAGCAATTATTTGATATGCTACTGTTTCTGGTTCCCCACATTCCTTATGGTTAGCTCAAGTGATTCCACCTATGCTTGATAAACATCGCAGAGACATGTTGCTTGCTGATATAACATCTTTAGAAGTATCAGCTAGTTTTTCATTAACAAAGGCAGGTACTGCCCCAGGGAGTGATGGTTTGCCATATGAGATATATAAAATAATTTTTACAATATTATTACAATAATTTGTAGAGGTCTTAAGGGAAATTATGATTACAGGATTATTACCAAATAGTATGTTGGATGGTTTAGTGGTATTTATGTACAAAAAAGGAGATAGAACTAAGTTATCAAATTGGAGGCCAATTACCCTGCTTAATACAGATTTTAAAATATTTACAAAACTGTTACATAATAGACTTATACCAATGGCTGATTTTCTATTACACAGTTCTCAGGCATGTTCAATACCAGGAAGAAAGATTTCTGATGGTTTAATATTACTTAGAGAAATATTTCATAGAGGTAATACTGGTGAGCTTACAGGTCTTATTTTTAGTCTGGATCAAGCTAAGGCTTTTGATAATGTTAATCATGAGTATTTATGGAGTTGTTTGGCTACATATGGCATTCCTGAAATGTTTATTAATTGGATTAAAAACATGTTATAAGTCTGCCTCTGCTACAGCCTTTTGTAATGGATGGATAGGTCATAGGTGTACTGTTTTAAAGGGGAGTACGGCAAGGTTGCGCTCTGAGTGCTTTACTATATTTATTTACCATTGATCCACTACTTAGAATGGTGGATAAAACTAGAGGTATACATGGTGTATCCTTTTCCTGAGAAGACCTTGAAATAAAGAGCATTGCATATGCAGATGACATTTGTTTTATAATAGGAAATATCCCATCAGCACATAATCTGGGAAAAATTTTAACTAATTTTACGACTCATACTGGAGCTCAGATAAATTACCAGAAATCTTGTTGCCTTCCTCTTAATGCTAAAGATGTCACAGATGATATAATAATTGGGGTACCAGTATTAAAAGGGACAGCCCCTATTTTAGGGATCTTATTTGGTTCTGGAGATTTGGCTTATCAGAATTGGATACTTAAATTGAATGAAGCACAAAATAAGGTTAATCTTTGGAATACTTGGCGTTTAGCTAAATTAAAGCGAATCTACATGACAAAAACCTTTTTGTTACCCATATTTTTATATTCAAGTACAATATATAGCTTACCGTCAACTTTAGAAACCAGAATATATAGTTGTTTTTTTTCATGTATCTGGGGAAACCGTTTAAATCCAATTAAAAGAGGCTTACTATTGAGAGAAAAAAGAAATGGAGGGTTGAAGATGATACAACCTGTGGTATTTTTTTCACCATATATTTCTATGCCAATTTATTCCCCTTGGTAGCTCAAAAAATTAATAGATGGTCCCCTTGGGTCTTAGATTCCTTGAGACCTATTTTCTCTATTTGGCCCATGTATGATAACCTTCCTCGACAAATTTCAATTTCTTATTTACCTGATCCAATGAGAACTTGCTTTGCTAAAATAAAGCTATGGGGTATTTCCAAAGAGCATCTCCTTTCTTATACTTGGAAAAACTTGTATGAATCTTTGATTTTAAAATATTTTCAAGAGACAGCAGGATTTGATTCTTGTTCTTTGCCAGATAGATTACTGATAGGTGAAATACTGATTTCCCCTCGTATTCCTACTTTTATGTGGGATGTAACTTGGCTGGCCTTGCATGGTCGCCTAAATGTAAGAGAAAATCTAAAGCATAGAAAGGTGTCAGAGAGATATTGTCCAAGAGGAACATGTCCAGATGTAATTGAGACAATGCAGCATTTATTCCTAGCGTGCCCTTTTATTCAAGGATTTTGGCAATCTATTCAACATTGCTGGCCTACATCTCCATTTGGTTTTATGACTTTAGAATATTATGCCTTGGTATTTTGCCTTTTCTGTGGACGAAACATGATAGAGTAACACTATGGTTATTTCTTGTTTGTTTTAAATTTTACATATGGTTTGTCCGGTGCAGATTGACTATTCAACAACTACATTTTACTTCTGATGAGTTGTTTTTTATGATAGAAATAGCAATTAAAGACATCAGGTTGCAAGATTATAATTCAATCCAGTCAACAACCTTTCAAGGAAGATGGGCCTCTATTGATTGGTTATAATAGATATAAGTAAAATGAGTATGTATAGTAAGTATATATGCCTATCATATTTAAGCATGATATAGAATAAATAATTTAGGATTTGTGTTATACGAATATACCTATAAATTATATAATTGTGTTTAAACATATGGTTTAGTTAAAATAATTGTGTGACTTAACACTGTTTGGTTTTATTTTGACATTTGGTATCTGTATATTGATTTATATAAATTGCTTTAGGTTTTGTACATATTTTTTGATTGTATGTTCCTTTCCAACTTTAATAAAAATTCCCCTACTCTTTTTGAGAAGTGCAATGGGATCTTTAACATCCACCTGAACTACCACCAGAACAGGCAGATGGGACCTCAGTTTAATGTCTCATCCTAAAGACGGCACCTCAGGAGTGCAACACCACCCTCATGCTGCACAACAGTGTCAGTATTGGGATATTAACCCAAGTGCCAGATGTGGGAACTGAACCCACAGTCCTCTGATCTCCCAGCCTCAGAGGTGAGTGCGCTACCTACTGAGCCACTGACACTGCCATATAAAAACAGGTCTTTCATGTTTCTGGAAGTATGCAAGTGCCTGGTGTGGGGATTGAAAAACTCCAGGAAGGTTTAAATAGTAGTGCAATTGTATACTTCCAGAAACATGAAAGACAACTGGGTATAATGTCTTGAAATATAACTGGACTGATACCCACATTTGTGGATGAAGAATTTTGTAATTTTTTAAATAAAATGAACATAATAGGATTACAAGCGACATGGCATGGGGATGAACAAGTGGAAAATATTAATAGAAATGGTTACATCCTAGTACAAGTCCCAGCATAGAAAGTAAAGAAAGCAGGCCAAAGAATATGGGGGATTAGCTGTATATATCAGGATAACTGATTTTTTAAAGAATGAATATACTATTGTAAAAACTAATTACATAGAAACATAGAATTTGATGGCAGATAAGGACCACTTGGCCCACCTAGTCTGCCAATTTCTGTACCTAATGGATAAGTTGCAGATCCTAGTTAACCAACAGCCTACTTCCTCTTACCCCCCACTAGAATTGCCTTATGCCTGCCCCACACATTCTTGAATTCCCCCACTGTTTTTGACTCTATGACCTTCTCAGGAAAGCTGTTCCATGCATTTACAATCCTCTCTATGAAGAAATACTTCCTCACATTACCTCTGAGCTGTCCCCCCTTATCTTCAAATTGTACCCCCTTGTTCTTGCATATCGCTTTTTCTGAAAGATGCTACCCTCTTGGACTTTGTTGATTCCCTTGAGATATTTCAAAGTTTCTATCATGTCCCCCCTCTCCCTCCTTTCCTCTAGGCTATACATCTTAAGCTCCTTTAGTCTTTCTTCAAATGTTTTCGGGTGCAGACCCTACACCATTTTGGTTGCCCTCCTCTGGACAGTCTCCACCCTGTCTATGTCTTTGCAGAGATGGGGTCTCCAGAATTGTATACAGTACTCCAAATGTCATCTTATCAACTGTCTGTACAGAGGGCCAACAACTTCTTGTTTTCTACTGATGATGCCTCTACTTATGCATCCCAGTATCCACCAAGCCCCCCTTACTGCCTTCTCACATTGCTGGCCCACCTTTAGGTCATCTGAGTATGACTACCCCCAGGTCCCTTTCCATATTTGCTGTTGTCAGTATCTCACCCCCCTTCCCCCATTGTGTACTCTTGCCCTGGGTTTTTGTTCCCCAGGTGCATTACTTTGTACTTCTTTGCATTGAATCTAAGCTGCCATATATTTGACCATTCCTCCAACCTTGCCAAGTCCTTTTCATCCTTTCCACCCCACCTTGAATATCAACCCTATTGCAGATCTTTGTGTCATTTGCAAAGAGACATACTTTCCCTTAATTGTGATACTAAAAATCTGGAGAGAAAAGTGATTCTGGTAAATTTATGCAATCCCCCATAAAATTCTATAGCATATGATTGCCAGTTGATGGAACATATTGTGAAAGATATAAAAAAACAGACATTAATGAACATATGGATTTACTCTGCATGGGGGATTTTAATATTCAGTATGCAAAATGCAGATCACAAGATGGCCAGAAAGAACTATCAAGGATAATGAATATATCTAATAGACTCTCTATAGACAAACAACCTTTTGATAAAAATAAGCAAATGGAATATCTCCTTGACACTTTACAGCTAATTATTTTGAATGGACGTTTGCCCTCTAATTGTGAGGGTATTATAACCTGTGTAACAGCAAGAGGTTCTACTACTAAAGACTATATGCTGATATCTCTGTATAGATACAATAAATATCAACATTTAAAAATTATAAATAGAACAGAAAGTGATCATTATCCACTAATTCTATATAGGAAAAACCAAAAAGATATTAATAGGGAGCAACAACCAGAAATGCAAATTGTTAACAATGAGATTAAATAGGATAACATGTTAGGGTATGAGGCTGAGGCCTTGAGTGCTGAATTTATACAGGAGGTAATACTTAAAATTGACCATGAAATCGATCCAACAAATATTTATGATATAATAATGACACATTATAAGCAAGTTGAACAAAAATTAGGAAGAAAGAAAAATAATGACAAGTGGAAAAGATATGAAAATTGGTTCTATAAAAACTGCAGAGAAGGGAAGAAAAAGGTGTCACAATTGATAAGAAAGTAAAGAAAAATCCAAAAAAATAAAATATAAGAGAATTAAATAGATTCAGAAGACAATACAGAGAGGGCATTGATGCACAAAGGCACCTACATCGAATGGATTTATGGGATACTATGCAAAATGCAATAAATCAGAATGATGATAGAACTTTTTGGACTCTCGTGGCTAAAGGGTCAAATACATACAAAAAATAGTATGATTGTTTTATAGACCAGGAAGTATGGGTCAGTTATTTTCAAAACATATTTTCATCAGGGTAAGTTATACAAAATACAAAACCAGATGAAATTGATGAAAGTTTCATTTGGTTTATAGAAGCTGAAGTCAAATTTGCCATAGAGAGTTCTAAAAATAATAAATCTGGGAAAAAGAATTAAGAACAAATCCCTAAATGAAATGTGTCATATATTTAACACTAAACTATCTATAGTAACATTGAAACATATTCCACAAATAAAGAAAACTGATAAAGTGAAACAAAAAACTCCCTGGATTAATGCATCGGTCAAAATACACACATTAAACAGAAAAACAAGGCTTTTAAAAGGGCAAAACTTAGTGGCATACAAAAAAACTGGGAACAATATAAAAATCTTTTGAAAATGACTAAAAATAATATTAAAATGCAAAAAGAAATTATGAGGTTAATTTAGCAACCAGGGTCAAAAATAATTATAAATCCTTTTACGAATATGTTAATAATAAAAGGGGAGTTACTCCCACCATAGGCCCATTAAAAGATCAGACTGGTAATCTTTTATTAGAGAACACCCATATGGCAGTGTTATGTAACCAATACTTTACTTCAGTTTTTAATATAAAAACTTTAGCTAAAAAAATCATAATTCACATACAATACCAGGAGTGCGCTTTATTAAAGCATCAGATACTCAAATTTGATTACAAGGGTTGGATCCTAATAAATCAGCAGGTCCTGATGGTCTCCACCCTTGTATTCTTAAAGAATTAGCTATCCCCCTTATCAGGACCAATTGCAGCAATATTTATGCAATCTATTGAAGAAGGACAGGTTATTGATGTATGGAGGCAAGCTAATGTGGTACCTATCTTTAAAAAAGGTTCTAAGCAGGAAGTGTCCAACCATCGACCTATTAGCCTGACATCTATCTTAGGTAAAATCCTTGAGGGAATTACCAAGGAATATATAGGGGAAGAGACACAGTCTGATATTACCTAGCATGGTTTTGTTAAAGGCAGATCATGCCAGACAAACCTGCTGGAATTTTATGGCAAAGTTAGTACGGCTTTGGATAAGAACGAGGCAGTTGATATTATTTTTTTGGACTTCTTGAAGGCCTTTGACAAGGTCCCCCATGATGAACTAATAGATGCATTAATAGACATTGGTTTAAGTGGAAACATTACCAGATGGGTGGAGTCATGGTTGACTTGCAGAACTCAACAGGTTTGTATAAAAGGTTCTTACTCAGGATGGGAACAGGTGCCTAGCTAAGTACCTCAGGGCTCTGTGCTTGGTCCATGCCTCTTTAACATATATATTTCCACATTAAATACTTCTGGTTAACCAGATTTGCAGATGATACCAGTATTGTCATATTGTAAATAACCTCGAGGATGTAAATACCCTACAGCTTGCACTTGGCGAACTTGAATGTTGGGCAGATAAAAATAAACTTAATTTTAATGTTAATAAGTGTACAGTTATGCACTTCAGGAGAAACAATTTATTGGCCCAATACAAGTTAGGTGATAGATTCTTAGAGGTGGTTGAGGACGAACAGGACCTGGGTGTAAGGGTTAAAAATGACTTAAGCCCCAAACTTCACTGTCAGCAAGTAATTAAAAAAGCTGGGGGGATACTTCATTGTATAAATAAGTATATCTAGAGTAATAGTAGCAAAGTGTTGCTGCCCTTGTATACTTCCTTGGTGAGGCCGCACCTGGAATACTGCACTCAATTTTGGTCTCCAGGAGACCAGGGTTCAAAATATGCTTTGGAAAGAATTCAGAGGAAACGACTAGGAGGATGTATGAGGTTAAAGGCTTAAATTATGAAGATCATCTAAATCAGCTGGGACTTTTTACTTTGGAATATCGTAGGATGAGAGGTGACCCTTGTATGGTTTTTAGAGCATTCCATGATGATTTATTATGGGACCAACTGGGATTTAATTTAGAAATATCATTTATGAAACCAGGGCACATCCATTACAACTGAAAAGCAAATGCTATAAAACAAAAAAAAAAGGAAGTTCTTGGTTCACAATTAGAGTTGCTAAAGTTTGGAATGAATTGCCCTTAATGGTGGTGACTAGTGAAAGCATGGATACTTGCAAGACAAGACTCGACAGCTATCTATGTAAAAATTCAATAAAAGGCTATAAGTAATTTCTGGCGAGCAATATGGACCTCGGTCTTTTTAAGCTCTGATATCCTATGAAACCTATGAAATCACCAGGACCTGACAATATTTCAATATACTTTATTAAATGAAATGTGGATTGGTGGGCAAAGACTCTCTCCAAATTGTGTAACCTGATGGTTTTGTGTGCTTATATACCTAATAGCTGGCTGGGGAGTCATATTGTGCCAATACATAAGAAAGGCTTGTATGCAGAACCAGCAAATTATAGACCTATTACTTTGCTGGATACTATTGCAAAGATCTATGCTAAACTGCTCTTTAACAGGTTAACTGTATGGCTACAGCAGAATAAGGTTATATCAGAATTGCAAGCTGGATTTCAGAAAAATGGAAACTTACAGTGAAGCTCGCCAGGATCAAGCCTGACTCTGCAGAGTTCTGCAGTAGAGTTACTGCAGGAAACAATGCAGTTTTAGTGGGAGTTAATCCCTTTTGTCATGCAGGGAAATGGTGATACTGCACTTGATCCTAACGGTCTTTACTGTACTTACTGTAAGTGGTGCATCTATGTCTGGTCTTCCACAGCCATTGACAAAGACCCTACATGTGAAGTAGAGGTGAAGAGTTAGGTTTGGAAACCCTAACCCCCCAATTTCCCTACTTTTGTGGTGTTAAGTTACCCTAACTGGTGCATTAACACAGTTTTTTGCAAAGTATTTCCTTTTATTTTTGAGACAGTGGAATTGTATCATCATTTACAGAGGTCCCTTCGGGACATGAATGAACAGATGCAAATGCCCTGAACACAGCAGGCTACAGGGCCATCAAAACCATACAGAACAGCTGCAGAATCTAACTGCCAAGCTGAGGAGCAGGTGTGGAGGAAGATACAGCATAGGTGACATCTTGACTACTCAGCTGACATCATCCTAGCCAGGTCCCACTCCCCGCACACATAGTTCTGGCCTGAAGCCACCCAGGAGTCTCCCAGACAACCCACACTTGCACAGCTGGACAACACCCAGGAGCCTTCCAGATTGCCCACACTGGCACAGCTGGACAATGCCCAGGAGCAGGAGGGCAGCCACATGTCATTGCCAGCAGAGATGCAGAAAGGCACATGGGGCTGGGCTGGGGAAAAGGCTCCTGTAAACACCCACTATCTTGGCATGCAGTCCTCGCCACATGGAAAGCAATGACTAGGCATTGGTCAGTAATGCGGAATCATACCTTCTGGTACAGCACACACTCATATATCCCCCACAGTACAGGCAAGGCAAGGCAAAATATATTTATAAAGCACCCAATCCAAAACAAAAGCTCTGGACACTGTACAGATTAAACAAACAGTAATATTAAAAACACTTTAAAATAAGTAGATGTACTTAGGGCTTTCTGAGGTTAAAATCCGCCACCTGCACCTCATGCAGAATGCAGCAGCATGATTGTTAACTGGGGCTTCTCAAGCATCCCATATTACTCCCATGCTGCACTATCTGCACTGGCTGCCGATTAGGTGGCAGATCACCTTTAAAGTTGGTTTACTGACTTACAAAGCACTGCATGGACTGGGCCCCAACTACTTGAAAGAGCTTCTTGTGCCTTACCATCCAGTGTGACAGCTGCGTTCAGCTGATAAGGGATTGCTAGAAATTCCAAGGGTGTCTTTGAAATCTTCTGGGTCTCATGCATTTATGCACGTGGCCCTTTCCCTTTGGAATTCTCTGCCCCTTCAGCATCTGGAGTGCACGACCATGGAGGGGTTCAAATAGGCTTTGAAAACCTTTTTATGGATTGTTGCCTATGAAAGCGCCACATAATTTGATCCCCTGTTTACTCTTGTCAGTTAGTTATTTATTATGCTGTTATGGCTTTATATAATTATATTCGGTTTTTATCTTTTGTAAAGCACCTTGATGGCCCGAAAGGTGCTTATGTGAAATAAAATGTATTATTATTATTATTATTATTATAACAATTAATCAGGAAATGTTTTTTGAAATAAATACATTTTCAATGAGTCTTTAAAGGCCTCCACTGTGTTGGCCATTCAGATGCTCAGAGGGAGTGCATTCCAAAACAGTGGAGCTGCTGCTCCTAAAGCTCTCTTTCCAGATAGTTTCAATTTAGATGGGGGACAATGAGCAGACCTGCATCAGCACAAGTATATAACCCCCATACAGCAAAAGTACCATGTGGCACTCAGGTGGGTCATCATAACTGTGCCATACCTGCCCATGTCACTTATCCCCTCCAGACAGGCCCTAGCCACTAAATGCCTCACTGCCAATCCCAACAGTATCTCTACACCATGGCCATGCAGAGTATCCCTTCCCTGGTCAACCCAGGACCATTGGCATGTCTGTTACATGTCATGAGTATATGCCAATGTACAATTATGTTTTTTTCAGCATGGCACATGTGGTGAATATTCTGTACACCTTCCTAGTGGTGAGCATCATATTTCCACCAGTCATGTCACGGCACCAGACCCTCATGATTAGGAGACCTATCATCCTCTCCACAATTGACCTTATCTTCACAATGAACCTCATCTTCATGTGTGCCCCATTGTAGGCCTCCTCTGCCTCATTGTTTACCTGGTATGGCATGGCATTGCATGGTGTCAGTAGGTATGGCCATAGTAGAGATCCACTATCCCCTGTGTTAAAGTATATGACAGTGTTAGTAGTATGTGGCTGGATGGCATCCACCATTATGCCTACTGTGTAGTGGAGCAGAATCTACTGATAAACCATCCTCCCCTGCCCTCATGTGCCCGAGGAGAGCCCTGAACCTGGAGATGTCAATTATATAGGCATTGTGGCATGGCTCTAGGTATTTGGCATAAACATTCATGATTATACTACTGAAGCACAGACCTCTTGGCAGTTGATGCTGTGGAACCCTCTGCAGTTGTGATATGCCTTCTCGTCTCACCCACAAACAGTTCCAGGATCATGACATGCATATAGTCAATGGCTACATTCTTGGATGACTGTATGTTGTTCTGCATGGTGTGGAATGGAATGTGTTCATGCACATGCAGGAGCATGACATCATCTGGTTCAGTGGCATGGACATGGATGACTGACTGATGCTGGTGAGATCCCCACTACCCTCCGGAAGGACCCGGTGGCATACTAAAACAATGACTATAATGACTTGGTCTTCACCAACATTGCCTCTGACTGACAGGTTCATGGGGCAGCATGGTCATGGACCATATCACACAGTCATGTGATAATTGCATGGTCCACTCAGAAATGTAGAGATATTCTGTGTTCCTCAGGGCATAAGTATCCAGCCTGGGCCAGAATACACATGGCCATTGCCTAACCCCCCATGCCTGTTCATGGTCCCCCTTCCTGTCCAACTGCAGGAAGTTCATTAATAGCCCTAGCAATATTCCCTGAGTCACTGTGTCTGGCACTGCTGATGGTTAGCATGTGATGTTCAGCCACCGCCAGTCCATGCATGCATTGACAGTGGACCAGAAGGGGTCATATCCCAAAAATTGACTTGTCTAAGAGAGGCACTTTAAGGGTTGTGTACCTGGCATGCCGGTGGGGCAATGTGGTGGGAAGTGGCTTCATCCAGTCACAGCGCACTGTGCAGTGATGGCAGCAGCACCAACTGTCCAGACTGTGGTTCAACAGGTTGGGGACTACTCCCAGAAGTTGTTACACATTTCTATGTGTACCTACCAGGGGGACAGAGGTGTCATCTGAGACACAGTGGAGCTTTGACCAGTAAGCATGTCATGGGCATGGGGGTTGTGATTTGTTTTCTGTGCATGCCATGTGATGTGGGTGTTGTGACACTTATGTTGTCCCATTACTTCTGTTTGCACAGGACTACCTGTCAGATTGGGCCAAATGGTGCTGCTGCTGCAGAGGGAGCAGCTGAATATGGTGGTGCCCATTATCATTGCCCTCAAAGCCCAGTGGGAGCTGCATATACCTGCCTGCTGTCATGGAGGATGGGGTTCACTGACTTTTATTACAAAGATGATGTGGACATCTACTGGGTTGTGGAGGAACCCTCCAAGATAGGTAGGGCTACACTGGTGGCAGTGGGGGGGAAGCAGAGAGTATCACTATTGTGCTTCATGGCCATGCATCTTCACCCCACTCATGCCTGTACTCTGTGTTAGTAGTAGTAGTAGTAGTAGTAGTAGTAAAAATATTTATTTTTATACAGTATAAGTTGGAATAAAACATCTTTATGACAAAAGTCCTATATTATAGGTGCCCCTCAGAGAATTGGACCCTCGCATAACTGCAAGGTACATAACAGTTCCCCTGGCCCCTTGGCACACACCATCTTCATCCTCTCCCTATCATGAAGGTTGGCCACACAGGAGGATTGGGAAACTAGGTCCATGCCACCATGAATAGTAGACTGTGTCTACTATATACTGCTTCAGGGGCTGGAGAAAAATCATGTCCAAATGTCACCCTTCACAGGGAAGCAGAAGCGGGTGGTGGGGGACACTGTCATGTGATGCTGGTCATTTTTTTGTATGCTGTTTGTGTTGGTTTTGTTATATCTGGTTTTACATGTGTACATTCTATATCCTGTTTGCATAGTCAACAAATCTTGTCAGGAATACATGTGTTCCATGCATGGTCAGTACTCTTTCAGTCAAGATGTTTTGTACTATACATTTATCTCCTTGTGTCTAGGCTGTTATTCTGGTCTGGTTACATGTTGCTGGCAGCAGTTGTCCAAGCCAGGGAGAATGTTGTGTGGCCAGCCTTCATGATAGGGAGAGGATGAAGATGGTGTGTGACAAGGGGCCAGGGGAACTGTTGTGTACTCTGCTGTCATGTGAGGGTCCAATTCTCTGAGGGGGCACACTCCATGCAAGGGTGTCAGTGCACTGCTCAGTGTAAGGAGGCCGATGATTGACAGGGAATCTTGAGCATATAATGGTGGGCTTACATTTGACAGGTCCTTACTATTTGATGGGCTTCTAGGGTACAAGCACATACTAGTGGCAGGAGGAGTTCATGTTGAGACCAGGATCATCACTAGTAGTAGGACTTAGGGGCAGGTGCACCAAATGGCCCATATAACAGATTATCAGTTTGCACAACTGACTTTAATCTAGCTGTTTTTGTTTTCACTGGGTGGTGGGTTAGAGGTCAGGCCGCTATTCATTTCAGTCCCTGGAACCCTCTAATGCCCTCCCTAGCCCTCTGGTTCCAGCAGCCTTGTCTCTGTGCCACCAACAGTGGCTGTGCTGCCTGCCATATTGAAGGCTCTGCGTGCATGTCGTTTATGGCAGGCCTCCCCATTGCCTAGTGCTGCACCTGCACAAATGGGATGTTGTCATTGAAGATGTCCACAGCTGCACCTTGGTCCACTGCTCCTGTAACCCAGTCAAATAATTCTGTCATATTTGTTTAGCATGAGCGTCTGCTGTGAAGAAATGCTGCTTCAGATCAAATTTCCCACTTTCTTTTAGGTACTCCACTACTCTTTTATTAAGCAATATCTCCCTTACTTTAGCCACCACTGAGGTCAGGCTGACTGGGTGGTAATAGTCCTGCTACCACTCTTGTGCAATGGCACAACTGTGGCCCTTCTCCAGTCCTGTGGCACTGTGCCATCTTCCAGTGACTTGCTAAATAGTTCAGCTAGTGGGACTGCAAGTTCATCCTTCATTAGTGGCCCTTGCCTCCACAACCTTTGCTGGTAATCTGGAGTAAGGCTCTACCACCCTTTTCATGAAAATAAACTTCCACACATAGGAGGTGGAGGGAACCGTGGAGGAGATTTGGGTCACCTTGATAACAAGGGGGGGACAAGAGAGTAAAAATAGGAGTGGTGTATAGACCCCCTGCACTGGCAGAGGAGCTGGAGGAGAGTCTGGTGGCAGATGTTGGGAGACACTGCAGACTGGGCAGGGGAAGGGTGGTGGTGTTGGGGGGACTTAAACATGCCAGGAACAGACTGGGAGACTATGACATCCTCAATGGCCAGGGAACAGAGGTTGTTGGATGTCTTTCAAGATGTGTTCCTAACTCAGCAGGTGGGGGAACCGACTAGGGAGGCATGGGTACTGCATGTGGTCCTGGCAGACAGTGACCAGATTGGGGGCCTGGAGGTAAGGGACCCATTGGCAGGGAGTGACCATGTCACGGTCTGGTTCTGCCTGGACCTAGGAGGGGTAGAAGGCTGCACAAAGATGGAGGTAACTGACTTCAGGGGGGCGGATTTTAAGGAAATTGGAAGGATCCTTAAGGAACATTTAGATGGGATTGTGTCAGACATGGATGCTGATAGGTGCAAAATCATCAGGAGAGGGGTGCAGGATGCTATCAGCACCTGTGCAAGAATAAGACAAAATGTGGTAGGGCCTAAAAACCCTGCTGGTGGACCAGGGAGGTCCAGGAGGTGGTGTGGGGAAAGAAGGCAGCCTTTAGGCAATTCAAGAGCTCAAGGAGTGAAAGGGATCGAGGGGAGTATGAGCTGATGGCTAGCAGGGCCACTAGGGTGGTGAGGGTGGCTAAGGCAAGGAAGGAGCAGAACCTGACCAGAGAAATTAGGAGAGGGAACAAGGGGTTCTTTAGATACATTGGGGAAAAACAAAAGGTGAAGGGGCAGATTAGCAGGATTAAAACTGGGGAGAGATGGGCACAAGACCCAGGGGAGCAGGCTGAGGTACTAAATGAGTACTTCACCTCAGTTTTCACCAAGGAAAATGGGGGTGCTGCATCATACATGGGAGGAGACAGTGATACTGAGGGGGGGGTCCTTACCAATTGGTGGGTCTGGGGAGAGGGGGAGGCATCACTGGCAGGAGGAGGGAAGGCTAAGCAGGGAGAAGAGGTAGCGGAAGTGAAAATCACAGCAGAGAGAGTGAGGGAAGCCCTCAGGTCCCTTAAGATGGAGAAAGCACTGGGGCCGGATTAATTATATCCCAGAGTGCTGGAGGAACTTGCGGATGTCCTGGCAAAATCCGTGGCAGAGCTTTTCACCATCTCTCTGAGGACAGAGTGGGTGCCCCAGGACTGGAAGGTGGCGCATATAGTGCCTATCCACAAGGGGGGATCAAGGGAGGTAGCAGAGAACTACAGGCCTGTCAGCCTGACATTGGTGGTGGGCAAGGTGATGGAGGGCATTGTCAAAGAGAGGCTGGGGGGGACCTGGAAAAGTCAGGGTGCCTGGACGATAGACAGCATGGATTCGTCCCGGGGAAATTGTGTCAGACAAACCTTGTGGAGTTCTATGACTGGGTGACGAGTGCCTTGGACCTGGGTAGACCAGTGGACGTCCTCTTTCTAAACTTCAGCAAGGCATTTGACTCTGTTCCTCACGTGGGCCTGTTGGATAAGCTGGGAGAAATGGGGGTGGGGAACCAGATGATCAGATGGATAGGCAATTGGCTCCAGGACCAGACCAAGAGAGTCGTAGTTGGCGGGATAGTCTCATCTCCAAGGAGGCTCATTAGTGGGGTCCCACAGGGATCAGTCCTTGGGCCCCTCCTGTTCAAAGCCTACATCTCTGACATAAGGACAGGTATCAGGAGTGAGATGAGTCTCTTTGTGGATGACTCAAAACTGGGGGTGGTGGTGGATGGGGAGGAGGGGAGGGTGGCCCTACAGTGGGACCTTGAGGCTCTGGAAAGATGGTCTAGAAAGTGAAAGCTTAGGTTCAATGCAAGGAAATGCAAGGTACTGCACCTGGGGGCCAGAAACCCGGGCCAAGTGTACACCCTGGGAGGAGAAATGCTACAAGTCTCAATGGCTGAGAGGGACCTAGGGGTGGTGATGGATGTCAAGATGAACAACTCAGAGACTTGTAGGAGGGCAGCAGCCAAGGCCAACAGGATGCTGGGATGCATCACTAGGGGGATCACCTCCAGAAGGAGGGAAGTGGTACCTCCTCTGTATAACTGCTTGGTGAGGCTGCACCTCGAGTACTGCGTGCAGTTTTGGAGGCCACACTTAATGAGGGACATTAAACTCCTGGAGAGGGTCCAGAGGAGGGCAACCAAAATGATATGGGGCTTTGGGGACAGGACCTATGAGGAGAGGCTCGAATAGCTAAATATGTACACATTGGAAGAGAGAAGGGACTGAGGGGACATGACAGAGGTCTTCAGATACATGAAGGGGGTAAATAGGGGAGGAACAGTCAGGGTGCTTCGAAGGAAGGAGGAGAGGGCCACTAGAGGGCATGGGTGGAAGCTGGAGGGGAAAAGATTCAGGGGAGAAAGGAGGAGGTACTACTTCACTGAAAGGGTGGTGAGCCATGGAATGTGCTGCCTAGGGGGGCTGGTGGAGGCAGAGACAGTGGAGGGTTCAAGAGGGGGTGGGACAAGGTACAGAGGAAGGGTTCTGGAAGCAAAATCCAATGCAGCGAGAATATCTGGAACTGGGAAGGGAGAAGCCAGAGAAGGCGAAGGGGGCAGCAATGTCAGCTCCCAGGGTGGGGGCTGACCAAACGAGCAGACGCGAAAAACTGTTAGGCCTATTCTGCTGGCATTTTAGTATGTTAGTACTTCTTGAATTTACCTGTCATCAATCTCCAAACATGCCCCATCATGACTACATCTCTATTTCTAACATACAGGTCCTTGGAATTGACCCTGTTTACACTCCATAAGAACTTGTAAGTCTCTATCGTGTCCCCTTCTCCAAACTGGCCTCCACCAAGTTCATGTTCAGAGCCTTCCTCATAAGATCTGGGCTGCTGCTGGTCTTGAATCATTTTTGTGACAATTCCCTGCACTTCCGTCAATCTATCCATGTCCTTTATCAGGTGAGAACTCCAACATTTTACACAATACTGCAGGTGAGGCCTCATCAATGATCTGTATAGTGGCAATGTCATCTCCCCCAACATGCCTTGCTACAGACCTTATTGCACTAGCTGGTTTGCTTGAGAGTGACTGATAAGAACTCCCAAATCTCTCTGCTGTTATAGCCAGTCCAATCCCTCCATTCCAGTACTACATGCAGAGGTTATTATTAATCCTTAGCACTTCTTGGTATTGTATCCAAACTATTAGACATTTTACCACTTCTCAAGCCTTTCCAGATCCCTTTGAAACTCCATCACTCCTTTATTGCTGTCCACCCAGTGAGTCACAAAGCCTTGTGTCATTAGCAAAGAGGCCCATCTTAACTTGGATGTCCTCCTCATTGTTGCTAATGAACATATTAAATAGGATAGATGCCAGGACTGATCCCTTCGACACCCCATTCGTGACCCCAATCACCAGATTTGATCTAACTACCACCCAGTGCTGCATTTCCCCTACCAGTTTCCCACCTACTTGACCAAACCCCTTTCTAGTATTAACAGAGTATTCCCTTTTTGTAGCAGTCTTCTATGTTGGTCAGATTCAAAGTCTTTGATGATATTAACTACTTTCTTAAATATGTATTCTCCTCTGGGGCATGGAGGTGGATTCTTATATTGGTCCCTCTCTTGTGTTCCTTTACTGGGAGTAGATGTGCAGGGATCCCCAGTGATCTCCCTTGAGAGGAGGCCCATCCTACTCCCTGGTGCCTGTTGGGTTGTGTGGACATCATGCTCACTTGGGCCAAAGTTAGTATCCTCCTGTTGCTGCTCTCTGTAGGTCCCATAGCTACTCCAGCAGGGGGCAGAAAGAGACAAGGCTGCTTCTGTGTTTCTCCATCTCTCTGATGCTGGTATCTAAAAAGAGAACCAAAATGCCAGGCCTTAATGGCTGCCAGCCTTCTGCCATTATAGAGAAAAAGTGGCACTTTAGGGCCATGAATATTTATGCCTGGGCTCCTATCTGACTATGCCAAGAAGTACAGAGCATAGAGAAGCAGATGCCCTGTCTCCTTGCTGAGGCAAAGAATGAAGTCACTCTCAGGGGCTGCCTTAATCTTTTAAGTGCTTCATAGTAACCTGCCTTGAGATTTGAAGAAGAGGTTGGTTACATTAGCAACAGGGAACCATAGTGTATGTTATGAAAAAGGAAAAACAACGAAGATAAAGTAGTGCACAGTTTTTACCAATAAATGCTCCAGACATCGTGGATAACTCCTCTAAGGGTCAGTTTCAGATGTGGTCTGTGCGCACACTGCAACAATGCAGCCAACAGAACATACAGTACTTCAATCATCCCATGAAATAAAGAGTATCATATACATTAATTTACATACTTCATCACCAATGGGCTAATTTACCTGTTGACATGCTCCAATGGGCTAGCAAATATTGGCGAAAAGAAGACCATTCAAAATTTACATACAAGAGTGTGAGACTGCAATACAAGCTACTTATGTCATTACTAGACATGTCAGAGGCAAACTGCAGCAGTGTGGCAAATCTAAAGGTCAGTGGAATAGAATGGTAATAATGGGACCAAAAGGTGGTCACCTCCACAGTAAACATTTACTGAGGGAAGCCTATTGGATCAATGAACTTAAAACAAAGGTGCTCTGCAGCCTAAATAAACTATAACTAAACTGTTTCCTTTAAGATAACAAAAAACCCTGTCTTTGGGACTTAGGCCAAGGAATGGTCAAATGTAATCACTGCACCAAAAGACTAATTCAGGAAGGTTGTGATACTTACATATTTTGGATATGTTTCTTCATTTCAGTGAGTCAGGAATACCTTGGATCAAATGTCTGTAATGTTGCCAGGATATTTGACTGCAATCTCTGTAATTCATATTATTAGACTTCTTGTAATTTACCCAGTATACACTGTATTTATTTATCTGATGCTCATTTCCTTCTGGTAATGTTGCTACATTCTATAATCACAATAGAAGAAATGTTTTAATGGATTCAGTGGTTTAAACTGATACTTTCCTCACCCTTTGGTGTTGCTTCTTGCCCAGTAGTCAGTGTGACTATGTACCTCTATGAAGTGTTGATAACTGCACATCCTTGTTTCCTGTTAAATAATATACACAAAGAGTAAGGGGGCAGTGTTCCTTAATTGTTGCAGTTTATCACCTTTAAGATAATAATTAAAAAATGTCACAGAGGCTTAATGCAACTTTATATTCCCATTTTTGAATGCACCCCAACACCACCACACCAGCTTCTGGTTTCATTCTTTTCATAATGTATTAGGCCCAGCTGGTGAACAGTTTTAAAGTACAAGCAGATTACAAAAGTGAATCTGATATGGATTTACCAGGGGGTCTTGCTCCTTAATGCAAAAATGGACAGATTCCTAATGGGGTTTCATGGTGTCATGGGCTGGTGACATTATTATTAATCAGGCTATTAGTGGTGCCTAGAGATGCAGCGAAGTTTTACTATGCCCTCGAAGTTAACATGAAGTCCATAACTTTGAATACATGTATAATTACATGAAGTTTCCAATAAAAGTTTGAAATTCATCTTTATTGGACTTTGTGTTATGGACTTCGTGTTAACTTCGTGTTACATTTTGAGAAGGTGAAGTTTGTGAAAAACGGCCCACAGATCACATGTCTGACTGTCTGCAGGTCACATGATGCATGGAGGAAGTGAATCAGGTTTAACTTTGACCTTCTGTTTGCTAGATGAGGAGCTGTGGGGAGCCGACTGTCTAGTGTGTCTGTGTGTGGAATAGTAGTTTTGAGAAAGGTTTAGTGCTTTTGATCCTTTTTTTTTCATCATCCTGACTCATTTAAACCTCTTTTATCCTAGTGCCCTTTTTGATTTTGGTATCTGATTCTGTTACTCTGTTTTTCCTTTTTGCTTAGTTCTTAAAACTTCTATTAATTTTTATTTAGAAAAGAAGAGAGGTGGCATTCCTGATGGGAGTTGTTGCCCAAGGACGTGTGGTGGTGTGTGAGGTGGACTATTCACCTCAACTGAGGGAACTTGTTCCCATCCAGTGGTCCCCTCCCTGAAAATGTTTTTTTCCATTTGCAGTGGGAGTGAGTTTCCAGAAGCAGCAGCAACTGCTGCTTTGGATGTTAGTAGTGCCAGCCAAGCAGCACCGGTGGCTAGTTCTGACCCCCCACAGCAGTCCAAGGAACAACAGCAGCAGCAGCTTGTTCCCCACCCCCCAACTATAGAGCAGCCTAGTACATTTGGGCTCCCCCCCACTGCCTGTGCTTGGTCCTCCACATAACTCGTCAGAGTGGCATTTTTTCACCACACTGCCAGGTGACCCAACTGTGGTGAAATGCAAGATCTGCAAAATGACGGTGCATCGTGGTTGCAAGAGTACCCACTTGGGAACACGAAGGCAGAGAACACACCTGACTGTGCACCACCATGCACAGTGGGAGGCCAAGGTGGCTAAGCTGGCAGCAACCGCTCCTGCAGTGGAGGATACTGTGCAAGAGGTGGCAGGATGGCATCAGCCTGAATGGCATCCCAAAGCACAGTAGAAGGGAAAGTGTTGAACAAGTGGTGGTTCCCACAGCTGCACTTGAGCACGACCCATCTGAAATTCCAGCCACACAGGGTGATCTTGCCATTCTGTGGAGCGAGGTTGACTACCTAGGTATCGTTGTCGACACAATGCGCCAGCAGTTGGGCTAAATGTAGGGTCAGCATTTGCAAATCATTGCTATACTCCAAAGTCGGTCATAACCAGGACCAGTAGTCTTTTTGTTTTCTTTCTTAACATGTATTGTGTTTTCTGCCTTTATTTTACCTCACTTTCTTCACCATCAAAAAATATTAAAAACACACCCAAAAAAATTATAAAAGGAAAAAAAAATATTCCTGTCCTGTGCTTTCCTTCTTTTCCTACTTAATAATTTTTTTACATATAGAAAAAGTATGTCATTTTGTTTTGCATTAATGTTTTCTGCCTATTTTATTGTTTTAAAGCAGCAGTGCAATAATATAGTAACAATTCTGACCTATACTGTTATATTCAATTTTCAGTTGTCCCATATCTACTGACTTGTATGATACCCTTCCTTCCAAAATTAATTTGATTCTGCATTATAAAAGTGGGCATTAATGAAAGGTCAAATTACAACTTGCCATTGGGCATAAAGTGTCACCTGACCATTCATTAATGCCCCGGGAGACCAACAGGTGGCATGCCATTTGTAAAAAGCTTTTTAGTTTTTGCTTTTTACAGTTAGCTAACCTGTTTTATAAGTGCGATAACCCACTCCAGCCAATGGGTGGATCAGGGCATTAATACATTTCCCAGCTGGTTGAAGTCACTCAGGCAAGCCCTTGTGCCTCACAACGCAGCCGGGGTGTGCATTAATACCCCGATACACCCGTGGTCTATCATGGGTTATAGCGTACTTACTCCCTATTTTTTAAATATGAAACAATAAAAGTAGTGCTCCTTTAAATATTCTTCAGAGCTGGTTTTCATCAGTATACCCAGCTGTTTTCAGACACCTACTGCTCCATAAGGTCATGGTGGTGGACCACTGCCTGCTGCATTGCATGCTAGTTCATTTTAGTCTGATTTTAAATAATATATGTACAAAAACAGGTGGGAATACTGATGAAAACTATCTGCATGCCAGACCCTTAGGAAACTGTGGATGCATATATACGTAGAGAATCTGTATATTTTCAAAAATACTCAGCACTTTAGCACCATCTGATAATCATTCTTACTGTTATCTCTCTTAGTTGTTTTCCCTTTTTCTGTCCTCTGTTTTTTTCTTTTCATCTACTCTTTCACTGGCATTATTCAAAGCCTTGTTACTTCTACAGCCTTTCCATTTATCTATGATATACAGCATTGTAGGATAAGATTCTATAACAATGCAGTTGTATAATCATACTATACTACCCTTTTCTCTCCCCTCTTTAATGTAACTTCTATGTTAATCACCAAGTGTTTAGCTCAGATATACTCAATCACAATGTTGTAACTTTAGGACAGAATACAGACTATATAGCTGTCAATTCATTTAAGATATTGTATAATTGCTAATATGTTGTTATAACCTGTAACCATGTTTATTTGTATTGTCTCTTACATGTGGAAGATGCTGTCTTTTTATGTTGGCTCGCACATGCGCAGCCAACATATTGCGGTAGTACCAGATTTGGTGGCGCTGTCACTGTTGGGTGAATGAAGGGCACACATCAGTGGGTGCGTCCCTCATTCCCCAATCAGCCTGCATGCTGGTGCCACATCATGCCTACTTAATGTGGTGATCACATCAAACGAAAGGTTCACTGCAATATGAGCAAAGCTCGTCATACGCAGCGGACCTCCCTTTTATCAACTTTGGTGCATATCTCAGGCATTTTTTGGAATTTTTGCACCAAATTTTCTACATGGGGTTATTGGGATGTCTCCTCATGAATTCTGTCACTGTCACTGTCATGGCTTTATTCGGTCCAAAAAGGTGATTTTGCGGTCACTGTGCGGAATCACATTTCGGGACTGAGTAATGAAATGACAGTGCCACCGTTCACGAGGGGGGCTCTCAAACAGCCTCTGAGCGTGTGTTGAGCTGTTTCCATGCACCTTTGTGAATTTGTAATATTTTCACTCCAGATTTTCAAAATTGGCATTTTTACACACCTCCTTATGAACAGTACAGCTGTCATTTTACATATCCTGGCCGAAATGTATTTTCGAACGTCTGGCGCAGAATAGCACGGTTGCTGTGCGAAATCCATTTTTGGGACTGTTTGAGAAAATGACGGTGACACTGTTCATGAGTAGAGGTCCTAAAATGCCTATGTTGAAAATTTGGTGCTGAAAGTCCATAAAATGACTGTGTTACAAGCGTGCGTTGAGCAGTTTCCATGCACCCTTGTAACTTCACAAATTTGCAATATTTTCATGCCAGATTTTCAACACTGTCATTTTTTCACACCTTCTTATCAACAGTGTAGCTGTCATTTTTCACAGCCTGCCCAAAATGTGTTTCCGCACCTGTGGCGCACAATGGCGTGGTCGCTGTGGGAAATCAACTTTTGGGACAGATTAACAAAATCACATGTGCCTCTGTTCATGAGGGAAGGTCCCAGAATGCCTATGTTGAACATGTGGCTAAAAACTCCCAAAAATAATTGTGTTATGGATGTGTGTTGTGCAGTTTTTATGCATGCTCATGATTTCACCAATGTTTCATATTTTCACTCCAGATTTTCAATGTTGCCATTTTTTGACGCCTCTTCATGAATAATACAGTTGTCATTTTCCACATCCTGCCCAAAATGTATTTTCATCCCTGCATCGCCAAATGGCATAGCTGCTGTGCAAAACCACCTTTCGGCTAACAAACTGATTGTGCTGCTCTTCATGAGGTGGGGTCACAAACAGCCTATATTGAAAATTTGGAGTGAAAATACCAACAAACACCAACAACGTTAGGGTTTCCAACTGTAACCCCCCGCCATGTAGAGACTGCCAGGCATCAGGTTTGTGACTTGGGATCATTGGCTGTAATGCTCATGCCATTCCACCCCCAACCCCACCCTGCAGCCAGTGACAGGCATCAAGGTCTGCCTTGCACGTTTCTGCCCTAACGTTCACCCCATTCTCCTATACTGCACCCACCTCAGCATATTTCCTTATGGAATGGGGTAAGTATAACACCCAAAGACCCCAAAGCACACCACAACACTTGTCAGTGTCTACAGGGTAGGGTGAGGTACAATGGCATGCGTGTTATAGCTGCTGCCCCAAAGGCACACCCCAATGCCTGTCAGTCTCTACAGGGTGGGGGTGAGGTTGGCATCACTTCAATACTTCACTGCCATTCCTACTATGTGTCTCTAACTCCGGCACTACCAATGCCAATGCCAGCGAGACAACATTCGGCATTGTCAAATGCTTATTTAATATTCCAATAAAAAGTTAAACTGCAAAAATACTCAGCACTCAAAGAGTTAAAAGGAGCACTCTGCTTATTATTTCAAATGTGAAAGAAAGGAGTACAGAAGCCTTAAATTGTGGAAAGAAGGGTCTCATATACACAAGTTAGTACATAAGTACCAATCAAAAATAGAATACAAAAGTATATGTAAAAATTGTCACCTGATTATTGCACTGCTGCTGTACTTGTCATGCTATATTACTTTTTTGTTACTGTTGGCCGTATTAAGTTTTTGAAGCACACCCACAGCTACAATCAAAATACCCTAACATCACATACAATTACAATTCTAAAAACAACAATTTCCTATCTTATGTGAATGTAGTATGCTTATACTGAGTATTTTGCTTATACTGAGTATTTTTGCAGTTAATATTTTTATTGGAATTTGTAGGTTCAAAACTCGTTTCGGCAAAGCTGCTCTAATCTTCTCTTTACCCACATTGTGGAATGGTTTACAAAGAAACTTGAAGCTGAGCTGCCCTGTTAGCCTGAATATCTTCAAGGTGTTCTACAATCACTACATGAAAGCACCTTGCAAGTCTTTTCCTCACCGCTAGCCCACTGATTCCGCAACTCCCCCTTTCCATCCTGACGCTCACCATGTTTCTACCCCTGGCTCTCACTCTTTCCCTATTAACTCTTCCTGCTACACCCACCCTTCCCTGTCCACTCCAGCCTGGCTAAAGTCCCACCCCATCCATAGCAGTGTCCCAATTATCTACCCCTCCTCCATCATTATCATAATAAACAAGTACACAACAGCCATCATCACTTTCTGTGGTTTTAGCTCAATTTTTCCCCCAGTCATCAGCAATATATCCCTCCTCTTCTTTACCTCTCTAACCTGCCACCCCATACATGGCCTCTTCCCCTATATGTGTAGTTGACGGCTGCCTCACTCAAAAGATCTCTGCTTATAACCCCTGTATGCCTATGGTTGTTTGTACATCTGCTGACTTCTTCAATTGTAAAATAATGCTGTTTTTTTATTTATTTCAACCTTGTACTGTACTGTATACACTGTATATACTTTTTCTTCCTTGTATAGTATTGCTTTTTTTATACCTGATTTTGTACTGTACTTTGATGTATTCATGACCAGGTCCACCTTGCAAATGAGCCTTGCTCAATGGTGCCCGCCTGGATAAATAAAGATTTTGATTGATTGATTGATTGATTGATTGATACTGCTATCTTGCTACATCATTCCGCATGCAGTATTATTGCCCCGATGAAGAATAATCACATAAGAAACTGTTCAGGAAAGTCACAAATATTTCTTAATGTATTGCTTAAAGTGTGCACCTAGAGCCAGAACTCTGCAGAAGTGTCCCAAGTGAGAAAATGGCTTGCTTGTGCCTGCTGCTATTTCAATGTCATGAAAAATTCTGATGAAGAATAATCACGAGAAACTTCAGGAAAGTCACAAGTATTTCTTGATGCACTGCTTAAAGTGTGCCCCTAGAGCCAGAACTCTTCAGAAGTGTCCCAAGTGAAAAAATGGCTTGCTGGCACCTGCTGCTGCAGTTTAAATGTCATGAAATGTCCCGATGAAGAATAATCACATGAGAAACTGTTCAGAAAAGTCACAAGTGTTTCTTGATCCAGGGGATCTTGTACTTGCCTATAATAAGGCTGTGGGTGATGCCCTGGATCAAATTGTACCTGTTCGTGTTCTTCTGCTCACTCAGCACCCAAGATCGCCATGGTTTGATGGTTCTTTGAAGGAGCTGAGACAGTAGGATGAAGGCTAGAGACAGCTTGGCGGAAGTCCAGCCTAGATTCTGACAGGCTTAGATTGATGGACCATTATGGTGTCTATCAATCAGCAATCATCCGTAAGAGGGCAGAATTCCTGTCCAGGGAGATTGCTGCTGCATGGAATCGACCAGCTCAACTCTTTCAGACTGTTGACAGATTGTGCGATCCACTCTGTCTGCAGTCTGGAAGAGATTTTTCACAGAAGAAGTGTGATGAGCTTGCTTGATTCTTCGCAGATAAGATTGCCAGCATCAGATCGGGCATCCACCCAGCTCCTTCTCTAGGGAGCTGCGATGATTGACAAGAGGAAGCAAGCCCTTGTGTGACCTGGTCTGACTTTAGCAGGCCAGCATTCATGGAAGTTTTGAGGATTATTCAGACTGTACAACCAACCAGCTGTAGTTTGGATCCGGGCCCTACGCCACTTTTAATAGGTTGCGTAGATGTTATCTGCCTGATCCTTGCTGAAATTGTCTGGCAGTCTCTGGAGCAAGGGTTTTTTCCTGCCCTCTTAAAGGAGGCAGTCGTTCAACCACTCCTTAAAAAACCTTCATTGAACCCAGACTGCCCAGTTAACTACAGACCTATCTCTAACCTGCCCTTTGTTGGTAAGGTTATTGAAAAAGTGGTTGCGATACAGCTGGATGACCATCTTATAAACCACAACATCTATGAAGCTCTCCAGTCAGGGTTTAGGAAAAGACATAGCACTGAGACTGCTCTTGTCTGGGTTTTAAATGATCTTCTAATTGTGAGAGATCAAAAGGCTTGTACTATTCTAGTCTTTCTTGAGCTCTCTGCAGCATTTGATACTGTGGACCATGGTGTGCTTTTGGAGCACCTGCACGTTCTCTGTGGACTGTCTGGTACAGTTCTACATTGATTTCTATCCTTCCTCATTGGGCAGACTCAGAGGATTGTTACAGGAATTTATTCCTCTGATACCATCTCTCTGTTCTGTAGGGTGCCGCAGGGGTCCATTTTGGCACCCATGTTGTTTGCAGTTTATATGCTGCCATTAGGAGATATCAATAGGCATTACATTCTGGGTTTTCACTGCTATGCAGATGATACCCAGCTGTATCTGTCCTTTATTCCTGGTCAGGAGGATGCAGTCCCTCTGCTTAACAGCTGTCTAACCAAAATCAACCTATCAAAATAGGCAGTGTCAGTGGCTCAGTAGGTAGCACACTCGCCTCTGAGGCCGGGAGATCAGAGGGCTGTGGGTTCAGTTCCCACATCTGGCACTTGGGTTAATATCCCAGTACTGACACTGCAGTGCAGCATGAGAGGGGTGCTGCACTTCTGAGGTGCTGTCTTTCAGATGAGACATTAAACCGAGGTCTCATCTGCCTGGATTGGTGGTAGTTCAGGTGGATGTTAAAGATCCCATGGCACTTATCGAAAGAGTAGGAATTTCCCCGGTGTCCTGGCCAAATTTCCCTCATTCACTAAAAATACCACCAACAGCTTAATCTGGTTCAAGGTCAGTTGGCATTCATCTGTATCCCCCTCCCCGGGTCGTGCCTGAAAATAGGCAGGATTTGTCTAGTGCACTTACCCGGTCAACAAAAACTAAACAAACAAATAAACAAACAAACAATGAATGGATGAACGCCAGCTGGTTGAGGTTAAATCCAGATAAGACCGAGGTATTGGTTGTAGACGCTGGTCACCTTGAGGTGGGCCATAGGGCTGTTGTGCCATCGGGCCTCTGACTTAGTGGTACCCAGCTTTTGACCTCAGGACAGGTACATAACCTGGGTGTGATTGTTGACAGTGATTGACCTTGAAATCTCAGGTATCGTCTGTTGTAAAGTCCTCGTTTTACCATCTGAGGAATATCACCCGGGTGAAACACCTGGTTCCTCCAGATGACCTTCCTACTCTGGTCCACACCTTTGTGACCACTCACCTTGATTACTGCAACTCCCTCTACCTGGGGCTGCTGGGGGTTGATATTCAACATCAGCAGCTAGTGCAGAATGCAGCAGCCAGGCTTCTAACTAGGACATCAAGACATAGTCATATTACACCTGTTCTGCATGGGTTGCACTGGCTGCTGTTACAATTGTGAATCACCTTCAAAGTCAGGTTACTGACCTATAAAGCCCTACGCAAACAGGGACCACAGTTCCTGAAAGATCTCTTTATTCCCTACTGCCCCTCTCGCTCACTCCGATCCTCCGACAAGGGATTGCTAGAGATTTCCATGGTTCATCTGAAAACATCTGGTCCCCATGCATTCTCGTATGCTGCTTCTGCCCTGTGGAATACTCTACCTCATCAAATACAAAGCTGCCTGACCGTTGAGAGTTTTAAAGCTGAGTTAAAAACTTTTTTATTTGCTAAAGCGTATGGTGCATGATTTATATTGTTATACAGTGTTTGTCTATATTTATTGTTATTTGTACAACACTTTCGTTTCTGGAAAAGCACTTAAAAATAAATTTTTACTTACCTGATGCACTGCTTAAGGCATGCATCTAGAGCTGGAATGCAGCGTAAGTGTCACAAGTGAGAAAAGCTGGCACCTGCGACTGTTGCTACTTACATGTCATGAAAACTCCTGATGAAGAATAATCACATGAGAAACTGTTCAGAAAAATCACAAGTATTGCTTGCTGCACTGCCTGAAGCATGCACTTAGAGCCAAAACTCTGTATAAGTGTCCCAAGTGATAAAATGGCTTGCTGGCACCTGCTGCTGCTGCTGCTGTTTAAGTATCATGAAAAGCCTTGATGAAGAATAATCACATGAGAAACTGTTCAGAAAAATCACAAGTATTTCTTGATGCACTGCTTAAAGTGTTCACCTAGAGCCAGAACTCTGCATAAATATCCAAGTGAGAAAGTGGCTTGCCGGTGCCTGCTCCTGCTGCTGCTCTTTAAATGTTATGAAACATTCTGATGAAGAATAATCACATGAGAAACTTCAGGAAAGTCACAAGTATTTCTTGATGCACTGCTTAAAGTGTGCACCTAGAGTCAGCACCCTTCAGAAGTGTCCCAGGTGAGAAAATGGTTTGCTGGTGCCTGCTGCTGCTGCTGTTTAAATGTCATGAAAAGTCCCGAAAAAGAACAATCACATGAGAAACTGTTTGGAAAAGTCACAAGTGTTTCTTGATGCACTGCTTAAAGCATGTACCTAGAGCTGGAATGCTGCATAAGTGTCCCAAGTGAGAAAATGGCTTGCTGGCGCCTGCGGCTGCTGCTATTTACATGTCATGAAAAGTCCCGATGAAGAATAATCACATGAGAAACTGTTCAGAAAAGTCACAAGTATTTCTTGATGCACTGCCTAAAGTGTGCACCTAGAGCCAGAACTCTGCATAAGTGTCCCAAGTGATAAAATGGCTTGCTGGCACCTGCTGCTGCTGCTGCTGTTTAAGTATCATGAAAAGCCTTGATGAAGAATAATCACATGAGAAACTGTTCAGAAAAATCACAAGTATTTCTTGATGCACTGCTTAAAGTGTGCACCTAGAGCCAGAACTCTGCATAAATATCCCAAGTAAGAAAATGGCTTCCTGGCACCTGCTGCTGCTGCTGTTGTCCTGCTGTTTGCTGCTGCTGCTGCTGCTGATGTACAGAGTGTTGCTAAATGATGATTGCCACAGATGACTATGGGTTGAACTATAATTTAATGTTCTGGAAATTTCTTCTGCTGTGCTGACTGAAACATGCTGCCCTATGTGTGTGTATTCATACCAACAATGGTAAGTTATTGTACACGTCACTGTTATGTTTTTTTCAGAGACACTGCCATTTAATTTGTATTGAAACTTGTTTTTTGTTGTAAGCAGACCGTCGTGTTGTTCCTTTGCAGGGGAATCATCATCATACATACTGAATGTTTCCCCTTCACCGATATGTTGGCCATGGTCACATTCACATGTCCTACAGTACATATGTGCCGCCAACCAATGTGGTACTGTAAAATTAAAAAACATTTTTGGAGGGGTTACTGATGTGAGTGACTGAATTTTAAGCATTTCTCATTACTGTTCTTTTCTTTTACATTCTCAGGTCACAGCACACAGATTCATGACAGTAGTGATGAAACCATGCTGCTGCCTCACATGTGTTCCACACGTGTCTGATTGTTGACTTCGGCTGTACTTAAAATGTCGAGCCATGAAAGGTAAGTATTTTTTTTGGGGGTGGGGGGGGGTGCATGCATTATTGGAAAACAGTTTTCATTAATATTTTCATCTTCTTTCCAGGTCTTTAGTGTATCTAAACTGTTGTCCATCTTCAGATTAGAACATATTGCCTGTCCTCTGTACCTCAATGCTACCTGCAAACAGATGAAGATGAAATCATTCTGAGTTCATTTCACTACCCTGTTCAGTATCAGTACCCAGTGGAGCTGTTCCTGTCTTTTGTTATATCCATCATCTGTGTAGAAAAAGGGATTATCTGGCCTGTATGTCACCACCATTAAATACTTTACACCTGCGGAAAACAAGGGGGGAAAAAAAGGAAATAAGACTGATACTTATCTGTAGATAGAAAAAGGTTAAGTGGCCACACTGTGATGGCATTGTTGCTAGAATTACAGTAGTTGCCATCATTATTGTCCTAGGATTCTATGACAGCAAGTTTAAACAGTCACCTGTGATGAAAAATTGAAAATCACTTGCCTGTATTTGGCCATAGTTGTATGTATAAAAAGATCAAGCAACGATTAACATTACAGTTCAAGTCAAAAACACAGTACATAAGATACATACATACTGTAAATCATTGATGTTCATCATGATGATGGGCGTCATGTTTCTGGACCGAGTAATGATTGTGCATAGCTGGCTCCAGCCAGGTGAGTGGTGCAGCACGTTCAGGGAAATAACCAGAGACAACAACCAACATTAAATATTATTGCTCACAGTGACACAAGTATTTTAATGTGACTTCTTAGCAAATCATCTTGTACTGATCATGCAGATCATTTTTCACAAAGTTATGTAACACAACAAAGTAACTTTTTCGAAAGAATAATCCATCATTACTGAATGCTGTAATCCAGAATAATTTTTAGTACATTATTCTTAATGCCAAAATTTATAGCAAGGCTAGTGAATATTGGTACTTTATTTCATGATCATTGAGCTATTCTGGTTAATAATGATGATGACAAGATCAACCTAATTTCTTCTACAGTGACTGTAGTACCAAGGTGGTACAATAAGAAATACATTAATGCATATTCATGGAACATGAATTCACCATGGCTGGCTGTGGGTTCTTCAATTCTGCAAAAGTACCACATTTGTGTGTGTGTGTGTGTGTGTGTGTGTGTGTGTGTGAGTCTTTCTCTCTCAAGAAGAGGGGTAGCAGTGGCTGGATGTGGGTTCTTACATGGATTACAGGTACAATGTCTCTCTCTCTCTCTCTCTGTCTCTCTCTTAAGAACAAGGGTGGCTGTGGCTGGCTGTGGGTTCTTACATTGGGCACAGGTACAATGTCTGTCTGTCTCTCTCTCTCTCTCTCTCTCTCTCTCTCTCTCTCTCTCTCTCTCTCAAGAAGCAGGGTAGCTGTGGCTGACTGTAGGTCCTTAAATTGGGCACAGGTACAATGTCTCTCTCTCTCTCTCTCTCTCTCTGTCAAGAAGCAGGGTGGCTGTGGCTGGCTGTAGGTTCTTACATTGGTCCCAGGTAGAATGTCTCTCTCTTTCTCAAACAACAGGGTGGTTGTGGCTGGCTGAGGGTTCATAGATTTGGCACATGTACAATGTCTCTCTCTGTGTCTCGCTGTCAAGAAACAGGGTGGTTGGCTGGGGTGCGTTAGTGTAAATATGCCTCAGGAGGCTATAGAAACATAGAAATATAGAAGCTGATGGCAGATAAGGACCGCAAGGCCCATCCAGTATGCTCATTTTTTTCTATCTTATGAATGTGCCATCAGCCTTTACTCTGTCAATGGCCTATCTATTCATATTCATCTGTATTGCTTCCTTATGCTTATTCCATGCCTGTTTGAAGCCCTGCACTATATTCATATCCACCACTTCCTGAGGTAGGCTATTCCATGCATACACCACCCTTTCTGTGAAAAAGAACTTCCTCATGTTACCCCTTAATCAACCTCCCTCTAATCTCATGCTGCATCCTCTTGTTCTGCTGTTTTTCTTTTATTGAAACATGTTAGTCTCTTTCACCTTGTTAATGCCCTTAAGATGTTTGAATGTTTTGATCATATCACCTCTCTCCCTCCTTTGCTCTAGGGTATACATGTTGAGCTCTGTTAATCTGTCCTCATATGTTTTCTGATGCAGTCCCTGCACCATTTTGGTTGCCCTTATCTGGACTGCCTCCATTTTGTTAATGTCCTTGTGCAGGTGCGGCCTCCAGTACTGCATGCAGTACTCCAGATGGGGCCTAACCAGTGTCTTGTAAAGAGGGATTATTACCTCCCTCTTATGACTTGTGATACCCCTACTAATACACCCCAACATGCCTCTGGCTTCCACTACTGTCTTAGTGGTCTGCTTGGATGATTTCAGGTCATCTGTGATGATGATGCCCAAGTCTCTTTCTTCAATTGTGATTGCCAGCAACTCCCCTTCTAACCTATAGGTGGCTTCAGGGTTTATCTTCCATTTGTGCATGATCTTGCACTTCTTTGCATTAAACCCCAGTTGCCTATCTTCCAACCATTTTGCCAGTTTATCCAGATATCTTCTCATTCTGCCCACCCCATCTGGATCATCTACTCTGTTGCAGATCTTGGTGTCATCTGCAAACAGTCAAACCTTACCCTCCAGTCCATCTGCAATGTCACTGATGAAGATATTGAAGAGGACTGGCCCCATGACTGATCCCTGAGGTACCCCACTTGTGACTTGCATCTCTTCTGACTGTATACCGTTTACCACCATTCTCTGTTTTCTGCTTGCCAACCAGTTTGCCACTCAGTTGATCAACTTCTGACCCACCCCTAGCCTACCTAGCCTATTGATCAATCTTCTATGTGGAACAGTATTGAAAACTTTGCTGAAGTCAAGGTAGGTGACATCAGCTGCACCCCCTTGGTCCACCACTCTGGTTACCCAGTCAAAGAAATTTATGAGATTAGTTTGACAGGACCTTCCTGTTGTAAACCCATGCTCTCTGGGATCCTGTGCTCTGATAGATTCCAGGTGTTGCACTATCCTTTCCTTAAGGAGTGCCTCCATAATCTTGCCCACTACTGAGGTAAGACTGACTGGTCTGTAGTTCCCTGCCTCCTCTCTGCTACCACTTTTGTGGAGCAGGATCACATGAGCCCTTCTCCAGTCTTCTGGGACCTCTCCTGTGGTCAGAGACTCACTAAACAGTTCTGCTAATGGCTCTACTAGTTCCACCCTTAGCTCCTATAGTACCCTGGGATGTATGCCATCAGGTCCCATTGCCTTGTCCAACCTGAGCTTAGTGAGCTCTTGTACGACCCTTTCTTTTGTGAAGGGACTAGTGCACATCTCCCTTCCCCTGTGCCTATAGTGCTGAGCTGTGGGCCCTGCCCTACCTTCTCCTCAGTAAATACTGAGCAGAGATATCTATTTAGGATAGATGCTTTTCCTTGGTCCTCCTCCATACACTTCCCCTTATCCCCTTTGATTTTAGCATTACCCCCTCTGGACTTTCTCCTTTCACTAATGTATCTATAGCAAGTCTTGTCCCCTTCTTTTACTGCTTGTGCTAGTGTTTCCTTGGTGTGGGCTTTTGCCTGCCTTACTGCCTTCCCTGCTTCCCTAAGGGAAGTTTGGTATGCCTCCCTATTTTCAACCCACTGCATTCCCTTATATTTCCTGAAGGTCAGCCTTTTGCCTCTGACCTATTCTGATACTGTTTTTGAGAACCAAAATGGTTTCCTCCTTCTTTTGCTCTTGCTTTTCTCTTTAACACAATGGGATGTTGCTTCAAATATTGCATCCTTAATGCTTGCCCACTTTGCCTGTACCCCCTCACCTGTACTTCTTCTTGCCAGGGCTAGCTTAACCCTGTTGGCCATCTTATCAAAGTCAGGTCCTCAGAAGTCCCATATTTTTGCCTTGGAATGGGATGAGTTACTTCTAGTAGCCAAATTGAATCATACCATGTGATGATCACTGGCCCCCAGGTGACCTTCTACCTGGAGATCTGTGATCCTTTCCATGTTAATCAGTACTAGATCTAGGATAGCCCTTTCTCTTGTGGGTTTTTGTACCAGTTGTTTGAGGCCACCCCCCCTGCATAGAATCCACCATGTGTCTAGTTCTGGTGGATGTTCTTGCTGGTAATGACCAATCTATAACTGGTATGTTGAAGTCTCCCATTATCAGAACCTCCCCTTTAGCTGTCATGTTTTTTATATCTTCTAACAGCAATATGTCTGTGCCCTCCCCGGGTCTGGTTGCCTGTAGATAACTCCAGTTCGTATGGCTGTCCCATTTCCTGTTTCCAGGGTGACCAACAGTTCTTCTTTCTCCTTATGTGTATTCTGAATTTCTGAAGCTTTGATATCTTCATTGACTTAAAGGGCCACTCCACTCCCCTTTTTTGTGCCTCTGTCTCTTCTGAAAAGTACATAGCCTGGTACTGAAATCTCCCAAGTGTGGTTACTGGTGAACCATGTCTCACTAATGGCTACTATGTCCAGTTTAGCCTCTATCATTGTTGCCTACAGGTCTGGGATCTTGTTTCCCAGACTGTGAGCATTTGTGTACATGATTTTCCATTTGCCAGATTTCGGTGTGTTAGTTGTTGGGCGAGGTCCAGCATTTCCCCTGTGTGTCGTATAGGGAGCCAGACCATTTTCCTTACCTCGTGATGCAAATGAACCACAAACATGTGAACTCCTGTTCAGTCATTGGCTGAGGGGGGAGGGGTGTTCTTCCCATTCAATGTATCGGGTGTTGCACCCCTCTCCCCATTTGCTAGTTTAAATATTCTGCAAAGACATCATACTTTTGCCCCAATGCACTGACTCTCTTCTTAGTCAGATGCAGTCCATCGAATTTAAAGAACTTTCACTCCCAAAATTGTTGCCAGTTACCTACAAATTCATTTCCTTTTTCCTGGCACCAGCCCTTGAGCCACCTGTTTAGCTCCCATATCTCCCCTTCTCTGACCTTCTGTCCATCTGCCCCCACCTCTCCCAGACTGGCAGGATCTCAGAGAAGGAGATGCCAGAAGAAATGGATGACATTTTGTCTCCTAGCCTCGTCAGGTTTTCCTTGGTCTCTACAACTGACCAGCTGGTGAGATCATTAGTCCCTATGTGTACCAGGACATTGATGTTTTCTCCTGCTTCCTGCACAATGTGGTCAGTGTCTTTCTACACTGATGTACCTGGGAGATATCTGACCATTACTCCCAACTGGAGGTAGGTATCAACTTCCCAAATTATGGAGTCTCCTATGATCAGAAGTGTTTCCAATTTCCTTTTTTTGTTTTGGTCTCTGTTTTGGGCAAGTTTTGTTGTGCTAGCTCCTGTGCTACAGTGTCCTGCTCTGCAGTGTCCTCTTCCCCATTGTTTGATTTCCGAGATAGAGACAGATACCTGTTTGTAGTTTTTATATGGTTTGTGGAGGTGATACGTTGGAGAGCACTGAGTGAAGGGGCACCCAATTTGCCCCTCCTAACCTCCTGCCAACCTCCTGGACCAACTACCCTTTGTGGTCGAGGTGCTTCTGTTGGATGTAGGGGAAATGGCAGGTGGTTCTTATAATATATTTCTTCCTGAATATGTGATTTGAAACACGCAATGTCTGCCCATGCTGCCTGGAGCTGTGCCCTTAGATCTCCAATGGTCCAACATGTTGGACAGTGTCCTAATTCCTGTATAACTACCCTTTTGAAAAGTGTCCCGTAGTACCTGCAGTTAATAATATCCATTCTAGTTGAGTTGCTGGGTTTATAACCTGGTCAGGGTAATTGGAAGGAGGAAAATGAAAGCAAAAGTTTGATTTTGATTTTTTTTTGTTTTTGCAGAACTTGTTATAACAAGTGAAATTACTTCTGCCCCTGTAAATGAGGTCACTGTGTGGATATCCCTGTGATATTCCCCTTCCTGCTTTGCTACAGGAAATGTCACAACTGTGATACTCTATAAAAGGAGTCTAGTATGGGGTGGTTGGGGATGGGGTGAGTGGGCTGGGCCCTTCACCTGCTGAAAAAGAAGAACCACAGATAAAAGAAACAAGGAGGTAAGAGCAGAAACAATCAACCAGCAATGAATGATAAAAAGTCACAGAAATGTAAACAACACCTGTAATAATTTCACAGAAGTTATACCCTGCAAAAAACACTTTGCTACAGAGGAAAACTAAAGCAGTTAGAGCAGATATACCTTGCAAAAAAACAATCTGAATCAGAAGATTACAGCAGTAACCTGTAAGCAAGAACTTGTAAGCAAACCCTGTAATAATGCAGCAGAAAGTATACTCTGCAACAACAATTTGAATCAGAGAAAAAATAAGCAGTAAAATGTTAGCAACAATCAGTAACAACCCCTGTGAGTACAAAAGAAAATAACACACAGTAAATCTGCCTAGCCAAAAGAAGCCTTATTCTTTTTCCTTGCTCTGATGAAGTTCCTTGCTCTGTCCTTACAAGCAGCCTAGAAGAAAAGAGCTCAGGTGAAGCTAGGTGCCTTTGCCAGCAAACCTAGTCTTCCACATCTGTCATTCAATCAGCTAGATGTCAATGGCTACAAGTTGACATTTGTGTTTAGATGACTGCAGGTAATAATGACTGCTCATGTTCTGTGAACTGCACTGGCAAAATCCAGAAAGGGGAAGGTGAACTATAATGACATGTCATATGATAGTCAAAACCACTGTTCATCGGTTTTTAAAACACATAAAAAATGGTAAAATTCCAGAATTTGGATAGACTTCACACTGGTAAAAACAAAGAATTTCACAGAATTCAACATTTTACACCAGATCAGTTAATCTGCAGAACTTGTGTTTTTCTGATAATTGCTTCCAGTGCTGTTTTTAGTTTGCTTCATTTAATGGTCTACATATTAAGCCTTCTTTGATTCTGATTATTTATCTACATATTAAATGAATGAAAGTAGAATCCCAGTAAGAGCCAGCAATTAGACTAACAACCACCAGTACAATTCCCAGAATGTCAAGTCTTGAAAAAGGAATTTCATTATTTTAATTATTGTAAATCAGTGGCCTTGATGATAGTTATAAGTAACAGGAAGAAGTACTTGCATGCAATGTATTTTTTCTTTATGCACTCCCACCAACATCCTCCTCATTGTCATCAAGGATGAAGCAGCCCTCAAAATCCTCAATGCTGGAGTTGTATCCACTTGGAAATTCCTTTTTCCATGACTGCATCATCAACCTCAGTGGTACACCATTTGATGCCAGCACTAGGATGGTCTGCTTTGCAGCATTATCAGCATCAGCATCATTATGACTGGGTACAGACATAGATATGATTGTCCTACTTGATGTGTGACCTTCATTCATTTTGACAAATGTCAGCATGCTGACATTTGTAGTGATAGGTTAGTATGACAGTCACACACTGTCGCCACCACAAAACTAAATAACCTCTCCACACTTACACTGGAGGGTGTACTGGTCAGGTACTTCAGTGCTACTGAAGTCAGCACTGGCCACTCATTCGTCTTGCCACTGCAGTACACCACAGGATCATCCAATATTGTCAGATGCCTGTTTTCTGCCAAATAAGCTTCAACCATGCTCTGTGATGCATGCATTCCTGATAAGTCATCCACCTGTTCACAAGATTCATCTAGGTTACAAATTCCTACTTTGGACAAGGCACCCCAAAGTGGATTAATGGATAACTGTGCAGCTGACACCACTCCTTGCTGGTCAGCCACCTTACTGGATGCACTTGGTCCACAGTGACCTTCACCCTTGTTTTACTGTGGTTTGCAGAACTTTGCACATGACTTCTGTGCCCCACAAACCAATCTGACCAGCCGTTCACTCAGATTTTGAACCTGATCATGCCCTCCCACTAGTATGGATGTAATGCCACATTTTTAGCATGGGTCCAGCATTGTGGCTATTCCAAATTCTGGAGCTTTCTGAATAGTGGCAATGTGTCTATTGCTATCTAAGATTGTAATCATGTGTTTCAGTATTGCATAGCTTGACCTATCTCTGGCCACATCAAGGCCAGGTTGCAGATTCAACAATGTCTGCCTCAGCACCCGTAGCAGTAGAATGGCTTAACTAATGAATGCATTGTCACCACTCACTCACTGTGTGGCATGTTCAAAAGGCCTCAAAATTAATATTACTGAGTCCATAAGTCACCATTGTTCAGTTGTCATAGACATTGAAGCCCCTGAACCATCATGGCAAGTGTGCATAACTAGGTACTCAGAGATTGCTTTGTACTGCTCGTTCAACGTCTGTGCCATGTAAAGTGTGGAGTTCCATCTTATGACAACTTCAAGATTAAGGCAATGCTGAGAGAGGTTGTTTTGGATCTGCAACTGCCCAAGCTGGTCACAGGCCTTTCCAAAGTGTGCAAAGCGGACACAGATGTGGCGTGCAGCAGTCAGCAGTGATTTCCGGGTACTGCAAAAACTCCTGTGCCACAAGATTTAAACAGTGGGCCATGCAGGGAACCCTCATAAAGCCACCTTTGCTGATACATTTAACAATGTTTGATTCATTATAACTAGCTATGAATCCAGCATTTAGGGATGGGGTGCAGCTATTCATCAGTTTCTGTCAGTAGCAAGTCTAGCATGTTTTTGCCTGTATGTGACCCTGCTACACTACACACTGCAAACATGGCATGCTGTCTAATGCCATGAAGGTTGCTACCACCACAGTCTAACTTATTACACTGCTTTCCTATCCCACCATCACAGATAACCCCAGGTAACTGTGCCCAATGTGAAGTAATATACAACTATGAACTACACACCATTTTGCCACTTGTCCACATATCCGTACTTAAGTGAATGTAAGGTGATGCAGAATGCTGAAAGGCATGTCTTACAGACTGTCACAGTACAATATAACTCAGGGACAGCATGGGTGGAAAAAATACAGTGGATGGGATCTTCCATTTAGGACATGCGCATGCCTCAAAGCATCAGAATTCCACATTCTCCACAAAGAAGAATGGCAAAAGGTCAATAGGTAGCACTGAGTTCATGTGCAACCGCATGATTTGGTGAGTATTTACTGTTCTGCACTAAAAGGCTGTGCAACATGGGCTGCAATGTTCAGTGGTTTGCATGTGGCATGCCAAATGGCTGTCCTCTGAGAACTGCCATGGATCAGGTGTCTTTGAGATGTGATGGTGGGTGCACAAGTGACAAGCCAAAAAATACTGTTATTTTACCTAGTTTAAGCACAGGAGTTGATGTAGTAGAATTAGTACATGGACCACCACTGCTACTCTGACCACTACTTGAACAATCAAAGTCATCCTCCTCCTCCTCATGCCTGTAGTAATCCTCCAGTGTTATTTCACAACTTTTACCAACATGGCTACTTACACTGAATTAGAAAAGGGATACCATGCTCACTAAGGTGGATGATGGTGAATGCCCCACTACTGCATTAGCGCCCCCTCTGGTGTGGAGTCCACAGTGCCATGCGCCTGCTGCTGAGATGAGTATGCTGGCCCACAGTGCCAAGATGGCTACCCTTTTACCACGCCTCATATGTACTTGGCAAAGATGGCAGATTGCCACTGTTTCATCACTTCCATCTTGTAGAAAAAAATCCCAAACTAGGGATTTTAATGCCCTACTTTTCACATGTCACTGCTGCTGCATATGGGACTGCAGTTTTTGTGGCGATGTAATGGGGGTGTGTACTGCATGATTTTGGGTTTTGTGCACACTTGGACTTTGAGTTAACATTGCAATCTATGACTATTACGTTAAGATCATCAATAGACACAGCTACATCAGAAGTTTGAGGAGGGGAGGATTTACTAATAGACTGTTTACAAACAGCAGTCTTCACTTTTTCTGTCTGGTTCCCAAATGGGGTCGCTAACATCATCATCATCCACAAATTCACTTTGGATGCTGTCCTTTGAAGATATTCCAACCACAGCCTCAGTATGATCATCCACACTTTTTTCATCAACATCTGAATGTTTGAATGGCCTAACCTCACGATCAGTGGAAACATGAGACTGTGTGTCATCATCATGATCAGAATCATGCTCAACTACTGTGGGGAGTGGGACATCAACTACACTCAAGTCTTCTGACTCCACAACATTTTTGCCACCTGATAACTTTGCCCAAGTTGTAGCAATACTGATGCTGTTATCAACCATACCAGGCCCGTCGCTAACTTTACTGCCAGCAGGAACAACAGCATCTCCAACCAGCATTGAAGTGACTGATTTCGCTGTGAAAAACAGAGTTAGAGAAATCCCTTTACTTGCAGCAACTAATACCTTTTCCTTCTGCTCTTTATGACCATGGTCACGACCACTCTTAACACTGATAGACTTGTTAGCCGCTGATGAACCTGTCTCATCATCACAACAACTTCCACTGCTAATAGACTTCTTGGCAGCAGTGCCACAGCCAGAAACAGCTTTGCATGACAGTCTCTTCACGGGCATTTTTTAGAATTACACAGACCATTAACAGCAACTTTATATTTCTGCAGTTTTTGGTGGCTGGGAAACCAAAAAACTACAACTGTGGCTTCCAGATGGAGATTGAGCACTGAAAGGATGCAGCCAGACAGGCATGACAAGACCTTAACCAGTCTTCAGAAATCCACAAGTGGAAAAATCATACCTTATTTTGTGTGTGTGGGGGGGGTTTTAGCAGTAGCTAAACAGAAGCAGAGAGAAATATTGCAGACAGGCTGAGAAATTCAGAGTACTGTTATTGCAGTGGCACAGTAAAATGCATACAAATTGACAGCAAACACACAGATTAAAGGTCAGGCACTGAAACTTTAACTGTTCAGTAAACTACACAACACAGTCTTTTAAACAGACTGAAAAAATGCTCAGCAAACAGCAAAAACTTATAAAAAAATGCTAGAAGTATTACTGTGAGTACCTGAACACACAAATACTAAAACACTAGCCAACAACAGTTGGAAAGACTGCCTTTCTCACTGTGGCCTGTGAATCTCCCTTCTACACCACTGATCCTCCCCTCCCCCGAAGCATACTTCTACAGTGTCTGTCAGTACAGAGACTGAATGTACTAAATTAACATGCAACATTCACACAAAATCAATAAATGCTCAATGATATAAACACACAAGGGTTTACTACAATCGATGTACTAAATTGTGACTCACAATTTAGTCACAAAAATGCCTTTTTGAAGGTTTTTGAATGGTTTGATTCACACAGCTCTGGGACCAAACTGTCTCCAACTTTCCACTACATACACTATGCTGAACTGAGACTGTGCAAGACAATATAGCATCCATGTGACCTGCCATACCAAGAATCACTGCAAAATTCACAGTAAAGATCAAAAAAAAGGTGAAGTATTGTGAAGTCCATAAGAAACAATGGGAACTTCATGTTACTGTGGAAGGCGAAGTTATTTGCTTCGCTTTGCGGAATATTTTGCAAAATTCAAGTTATATGCAAAATGCTCCATGTAGCGATGTTTATGGACTTTGCCCACCTCTAGTGGTGCCCCGAGTGCCCTGAGGTACAGAAAATGCCATTATAGTGTATGACAGAACATTGTTCTACATAGAACCATACCTAGAAGGATGTTGTGCTGCAGCAGCTACATCATCTAGTTTCTTGTGCTACACTAGATACATACAGTGGCATCCCCCAGGATGAAACCCAATTCTGCAGCACTCTGCAGAGTGCTGCAGCAGACCATCTGAATAAAGCAATGTAATTTCAATGGCAATTAGTCCCTATTGTCACACAGGAAAATGTGACACTGCCAGGACGAAGTGAATGCCAGAGTCTATAGCATGACAAAAGGGACTAATTGCCATTGAAATTACGTTGCTTTATTCAGTAGCTCTACTGCAGCATACTGCAGAGTGCTTTAAAAGTTGGTTTCATCATGGGGGATGCCACTGTACCTACTGCAGCACAACTTTGAATGTGTTCACGCATGAACGGTACATAAACTTCTGCTCTTCATGAAATGGCTGTAGCAGTGAGAGCTGGCCACAGAAGACAGCTGCTCTGAAAAAAAAAAAGAAAGAACAGTAAGGGCAAAATCATTAATTTATGATTGCCCACACACTATAAAAGACTGTGTATGGACAATCATACACAACAAGGCTGTTTTAAAATCTTGCGGTTTCCTTGGTAACGAGACCTCTCAAGTTTTGCTGTTGAGGTCTCCTGTTACCACAGAAACCTCTCAATTGACAAATATACTCGTTTTATATGATTGTTCATACACAATCCTCTATATATTTTAACAGCAGTCATTGTATAAGCTAAGTATTATGGGTTGCTGCACATTAGGATCCAGCATATGATGAAGGTTTTATTAAAAAGTCTGTGGAAGAACTGATGGACACTACAAATGCAATAACGTTTTTAACCAATCTGTTTTTATTCATCTTTGTTCTTTTCACACATTACACTTGTTCAGTGGTCCATTGGACTTTTTTGTGGGAATGTTTTATATACTGTTCATAATTGGCTTCCTTTCAAAATGGGACTGTTTTACTTCAAGAGTTATTGCTAGTGAGGAGCATTTTTAATTTCTGATCCCACCTAGGCAGATGGACTCTACATGGCAAGTATAATGCCATTAAAGGTGTATTACAAGACTTCACCAAAGTGTGCACTAGCTCTGAGGAAAGTAGGAGGTACCTACCAAGAAGACAGCAGATGGTGTAACATCAATCCATACATGTCAGCCTTTGTGAGTACCTGGATGCAGTCTCTTGGCAATAAGCAAATCTGCACAAGTTAAATGCTTGGATCTTTTACCTTATTTGGGGTATTTTTGAATAATTTCTTTTGGATGATAAATATGAATGCTAGCTAAATGTAGTTTTATGTGAATGTCAGGTCTTTTTTGGCCCAAATATATTTTCACTGAAACACAGTCTATATCTTGAACTACCTTAAACAGCACCTAAGGATATGCTTTAAATCTAGTGCATTGTAGGTTAAAGTGCCAGTTTATTGGAAGTCAAAGAACTTCTCCCTCCCACATTATGTACCCCAAAACCTTTTGTATATAAACACTTTATTGCACATTCCAAGAATACAATGAACAATAAGACTTCCTAAAGATACATTTAGCAAAACACCAGAAAAGCTGACATACAATCTTAACAATATACTTGAAATTTGTATAGCAGGTTGGGAGAACAGAAGGAAACAGTTCCTAAAAGACAACATCCAATGTAATAAACCTAACTGGCAAAAATCCCTGAATAAAATTATCAAAAACACAAAAATTATTGCTGGCATCAGACTTTTGTAGCATCCACCTCCTTTATTCAGAATTCAAGAACCCGCTAAACCAAAAACCCACTATTTGCAGAATCCCCATCTAGTATTCCTGCTGCATTCAGTCACTTTCCCCAGAGTTTATGAAATTTAGAAAGAGTGTTCTTACACCAAAAAAAAAACTTTCTGGGAGGAACCAGACCTGGATACCGCCTGTACCCATTGGTTTAGATGAGCAATGTAGATGTCCTCCGATGTAGCAAAAATAATCTTTAAGCTTCCAAGGCAGCTGAAACAATCATCTGTTTACATTCCAAAACCCTAAAATTTAGCAATGCCAAATCACCTAAAATCCAAATGCGTTGGGATGGAGAATTGCAAAATTTGTTCAAGAAAGTCTATAATACCTGACCACCATCCTTTAATCTTGAACAATCCCATAAAATGTGATATAACATTCCATATCCCTGCTGACATCTCCAGCATACATCTGTACCAAGAAGCCACATTTTAGTCAATCGGTAAGGTGTTCTGTATCACCTACTTAACATCTTTTTCTGAATAAGTTGTAGTTTAGGATCCAAGGAGGCCCAATGGGCCTCTACCCAACACTTAGTCCACTCTTCAGGAGTCAAAACATCCTGTAGTTAAGTCTCCCATTTAACTCTATAAGGATCCCAGTTAGGGAGAGTGTCTCTTTGCAATATCTTATGGAACAAACTGGAATGCCCCCTAGGAGTACTAAATTGTTTATGCAAGTGGCTAATGAATTCTGAATTAATAATAATAAAGCATTTAAAAAATTTGGACAAAAGAACATGCCGCAGTTAAAAATACTTCCACAAATAATGTGAAGATATATCAAAAGCCACCTGCAAATCATAAAATGAAACCAACAAAAAAAAACAATCTCCCTATCTAATAGATCATCAACAACCCGAAGACCCTTGGATGCCTAAGACTGCCAGTGAATTGGTGTACCACCCACTTGTATCGTGGGATTATTCCATAAAGGTTCATAATAATCAAAGAAACTAGTGTCCCATCCCACCATCTTGAAGTATTTCTTCCATCTCTGCCTGGAAAAACTAATAGAGAAAGTCTCCATGTTCGAAACTCTAGAAGAAGCCCTCAGGGTCACCAAGACAGGAGTATCTCCTAATAATGCCTCTTCTATCTCCATCCACAAAGGTGCTTTCTGAGAAAAGGGATGGAACCACCATATATTCTGCTTCACCCCATGACATAAATGGTAGGCACAAAGCCATGGCAGGTTTCAACCCCCGGAGACACCTGGAGCCCAGAGGACCCTTCAACTAAAACATGGTGATTTCCCTTCCAATATCAAATTAAATAACAGCCTATCAATCTTAGTTCATAAACCCAAAGGAATAATCATCAGTAAATTACACAGCCTATAAAATAAATGGGGGAAACCATCAATTTAATGGTAGCAATCTTACCAGGGAGAGACAGCTGGAGTTTCAGCCACCGATGCATATCAACTGAAATAACCTCTAATACATTGAGGATAGTCTTATAACTCATTTTAGTTGGTTGACTAGAAATGATCATGCCCAAATAGCTGTTCCAGAAGGTGACCATCTTAAAGTCTGTGAACCCATGGAGGCCCAGGAGCAATCCACATTACAAAGAGGCAGTTTTTCAGTTTTCCACAAATTTACCCATAACCCTTATATTGAACAAAAGGAATCTATAACTTGCCAAGCTTGTGGGAGCAAGGTCTCGGCCCTGGTCAGCATCACAAGAAGGGCATCTGCATATAGGAGGGTATCATATGAACTACTGACAACCGAAATGCCTGATATATTGGGAGGCTGATTCAAGGCTAGATTTAGTGGTTCTATTGCCAGCAGAAATCATCTAGAAAGCTTTAATCTACTAAACCCAATTCAATCCAGTTTCTGTCTGCATAGTACCTCCACTGCCCTTGCCAAGGTTATAAATGACTGGCAGTCTGCACTTGATAACAAGCAATATATATGTGCCTTGTTTCAGGACCTTAGCAAGGCTTTCAACACGGTGGACCACGATTTACTCCTGGTGACCCTAAAGAAAGTTGGGGGTGGACAACCTGGCCCTAAGTTGATTTGCAAACTATCTTGTGGACAGAGAGCAGCAGGTCAAGGCTGAAGGAGACCTATTGCCTAAAACAATACTCCTTAGAGGTGTCTCCCAAGGATCCATACTTGGTCCACTTCTCTTTGCCATTTATATTGATCAAATTGACACTGGCCTAAAGTCATCTAGTATCCATCTCTTCACTGATGATACAGTGCTATACATTGACAGATCAACTCCAGATCAAGCCTCCGGAATGATTTTGACATCCTCCAAAAAAATCTACTAAACTTGAAATTCCTGCTCAATGCCAAAAAAACTAAGGCCATGATTTTCTCTCCACTGGCCCCTCATCTCAAAAAATAAACAAACAGATAAGGTTCCCCACATAAGCACCCTTTAGGGAGAAGCCCTGGAGGTTGTGGAACAATTCAAACACATGGGGGTCTGGATTGACTACAGATTGTCCTTCACTGATCACATTGAAGAACTCACTAAGAAACTGCATCAAAGGCTTTGTATTTTCTTCAGGATCAAGCACTCACTAACACAGGAGGCTAGAAAACTCCTAGTCCAAGCTATCTTCTTGCCTCTCCTAGACTATGCAGACTTCCTGTATGGCTATAGTACTAGCACAGCTCTCTCCAAGCTTGATATCCTATACCACAGAGACCTTAGGTTAATTTGGGATGCCCCTTATGACATGCACCACTGCATCCTCTATTCTTCTGTAGGCTGGATCTCCCTTAGCTTCAGGAGGAAAAAGAATGCTATTCTATGGACATATAAGGCAATCACTCATAAATTACCTCAGTATCTCACAAGCTGCCTAACTCCCTGCATCCCTAGTGCATGTTCTCTCAGAAGTCTTACCATCTTATCTCTGGCTATCCTGAAAATTAAAACACGCTTTGGTAGAGCCTCAATAAGCTTCACTCTTCCTATGCTCTGGAATAAGATCCAGAAAACCTTAAAGCTCACTTCCCCTATCATGTCCTCCCTCTTCAAATCCTTGCTCCTGAGGACCTTCTCTGAGGCCTGTCATTGCTTCAAGTCATGGTCTTAACATCACGATTTGTTACTGCTTTAAATTCTGGACTTAAACCTCAATCATTGCCTGAGGCATCATTTGAGTCCTCCATTCTGTCATTGGCCAAATCAAGGTCCCAACATCATGAGCTGTCTTTGCTTCAAATATTGGACTTAATCCCCAACCATTGCCTGTGGCATCTGTCATGTTCTCCCTTCGAGCAGTCCTTCCTCCCTAGGCCATCATGTCCAACCCTCTCCTATCTCATCTGACCTTTCCTCTCCATTACCTATACCCCTCTCCCCTACCCATGCCATTTGCCAGGCCATGCCTACAGTACTTATCAAAGAACTCTTACATCTCAATCTTCTTTGCACTTTGACACAAGAGGAACTGCCACTCCTGCTCACTATGACTCCTCCAATGATGTTACTGTATAAACTTCAGCTCACTACCTTGCATCCATATATCTGTATCCATGCATTTGTATTTAAATGACACTACCTCCTGTTGAACCTATGACTATGTTCTGGTGCTAGTATCTTGTCACATGTGATGGTTATATGTTATTATGTTGTTATTATTACTATTTAATTGTTATGTACATTCACTCAACCTGTTATGTCTTAACCCTGTTGGCAATTGTTTTCCCCCAGGTCCATCTTGTAAATGAGCTTGTCTCAATGATGTTCCACCTGGCAAAATAAAGATTTTGATTGATTTTGTTTGAGAAATAGAAGAGGGCTCAAAGGGCAACCTTGCCTCCTACCATGGGACAGGGAAAAAGGATCTGAAAGGACTCCATTGGCCAACACTCAAGCCTGGGGAGCTGAATAAAGACACCTAATCCAATTCTGAGACTGAGGGCCCAGGCCCACATGGTCGAGCACATAGTGCAAATAACTCCATTCCACTGAGTCAAATGCCTTTTGCCATTGATCACCATCATGGTAGCCAAATCCAGGCCACATGTAGCCACCTGAATTAAATCAAATACTACACATAAATTATCAAAACCTTGCTGGTTCTTCATAAAACCAGACTGAGATTTACTAATTAAAAAAGGTAACACTCGCTCCAAATGGGTGGCCAAGATTTTGGCCAGAATTTTACAGCCAACATTGAGTAATTCAATTGGGCAATGATTACTACAAATTGTAGGATCTTTGCCAGGTTTTGGCAAGGCTGTAATGGTGTCTTCTTACATAGTTGGGGGCATCATACCAGATTCTTGGAGAGTGTAAAAAAGATTCAATAACCAGGGTATAATAGAAGGTTCAGACACCTGGTAAAAATCAATGCTGACCCAATTGGGTCCTGGTGCTTTATCAGATGCCAGAGCCAGGATAGTCTGTTGAATCTCTAGTGGCATAATGTCAGCCTCCAAGGCCGATGCCCACTCCCATGATAACTTAGGCATACACACATTCACAAAGAAAGATTCATAGTCCCCAAGCTATGGGTCATCTGAAGATTTATATAACTCTGAATAGTACTTGCAAAACATTTTAGCTAGCTGTCCCACATCAGTAACAATTTGCCCACCCTCAGCCTGCAGATACGGAATCTGGGCCGCCATACATTTCTTTTTTAGTTTATATGCTAAACATTTTCCTGCCTTATTGCCTGATTACCAGTAAGACTGTCTTATAAAACATAGAGCTCTAAGGGCTTTTTGGTGAAAAATAGCATTAAGCTGGTATTTACTTTTTTTTCAATTCAAATTTTATTAACAATTTTTCCATAATACAGGGGACAGAAATAGTGACACATTCACAACATGATAACGATTCAAAGATATTCTGCTCCTCCTCCCTCTTCTAGTACAGCATTAAGATAACATAATATAATGATAAAATAAACCATAGTTGAACTAGGACAAGCAATTGCCAACACCCCCCTTATCAATACCAATAGTAATTAGCGTGTAAGGGATCCCAGATTCGCTTATAATTCCGTTGCCTGTTATAAAGACTGGCAATAGCTTTCTCAGAATGAAGATTAGCAAGGACTTCATGAACCCATTCTTGATATGATGGGCTAATGTCATCCTTCCAATGTTTAAGTATGACTTTTTTAACAGATAATGTTATCATAGACATGTGAAATCTCTGAGTGATAGTCTGTATAGGGGACAAGTCCCCTAGCAGGCAGATTTCAGGGGTAAAACAATCCTGTAAACCCAGTAAAGGATCCAGTTTGGCCTTAATTGAGTTCCATAGTGGGATTATCTTGGGACATTGCCAGAATATATGAAGAAGTGCCCCTTCCTCTTGGGAACATCTGGAGCACAGACTTGAATTGAGAAGACCCCATCTCGCCAGTTTTATGGGAGTATAATACAGGTTATGTAAAATGTGATATTGCATAAGTTCAAGTCTGTCTTGAGACACATACTTGTGACAATACCACCATAATGCAGGCCAGTCCAAGGTATAATGGGGAAAGAGAGAGGCCCAATGTTTGGTGGGACCATAGGAGCCACCATACCGCCAATGAAAAAGGGCTTGATACACTTTTGAGATTGCATTGGAGGGACCTAACAAGGAAGAAAGCTCGGATATTAAGGAAAATGCTAGAGGGTGGGGATGAGTATTACCCAATGTGGTAGTGAGAAGGTGCCTTAATTGAAGGACCTTGAAGTGACAGGCTGCTGGGATGTTAAATTTCCAGATTAGCTTAGCTCAGAGAGCCAAGCTCCCTCTCCATCAAGAAAAGTAGATACAATCCCCTTCCCCAGTTGAGGCAACCACTTAGAGGAGAACCTCTGTTTGTTTATGATAAAGGACGATGAATTCCATATGGATTGAGACAGATCTAGGTGCAGTTTATAACACAAAAAGGAATAAAGTTGAGTGTGTATTCTTAAAGAAGTCATAAGGGTTGGACATTTGTGGATCTCTTGTAGAGAGGAAAGCTTGACATAAAACAGGGTCAAGGGATCCATATTCATAGCCCGAATAAAATCTAATTTAATGTTAAGCCAGACCGGCCTCGAGCTGTCGGGTCCTGGGTGTACCCATTTTAAGGATTTTGATAGGTGACTAGCCCATTAATATATTGCCAGGTGAGGAATACATAAACCCCCATCAAATTTTTGAGCCGCCAGCTTATGGTATGCTAATCGGGTGTGCTTGTTAGACCAAATAAAATTAGTGAAAAGCCTATTTATTTTCTGAAACCAGGATAGTGGGATAAATGAGTTAAGGAGTGATACATGGTCAAAAAGGCAGGAAAATACATTCATTTTAATTATACTAATACGGCCCCATAACGAAATAAGGAGCTTCGACCATCTATCAAGGTCATGTATAAATACCTGGGAAAAGGGTTCCAAGTTCTCTTTGAACCACAAGGAAGGATTACGTGCAAGTCTAATGCCCAAATATTTGAGAGATACAGGTGACCAAGACAACCCAAAGGGGGTAATGTCATGTTTAAACACTTTGTAATTGAGGGGGAAAATGGATGATTTGTTGGAATTTAGTTTGTAATTCGAAAAGGAACTAAACTTCACAATCATAGCTAACATGGCGGGGATAGACATAACGGAATGGGACAAATGAAGAAGAAGATCATCGGCATATGCCGTAACCTTTACTACAATATTACGTATCGGTATGCCTTGTATTTACGGATTGCCTAAAATGTTTTGAATAAGAGGTTCTAAGTATAGGTTAAATAATAAGGGGGAAAAGGGAGAACCCTGCCTTGTTCCCGAGTGTAAAAGGAACGGCTTTGAAAATGCCCCATTTTCTGAAATCCTGGCAGAGGGAGCCTGATATAGGGCTCAAATCCAATCTATAAATGTAGAGGGGAAAGCAAATGCCTTGAGAGTTTGAAATAGAAAATTCCAATTCACACGATCAAATGCCTTCTTGGTGTCCAGGGACACCAAAACAGCTGGAAAGGCAGCATCCCTGGACTCTGAGAAGACATGTGAAATGGTACGTAGGTGGTCTGACGATGAGCGCCCCCTCATAAATCCAACCTGTGACATACGAATCAAGTCCGGAAGAACCAGGGTAATCCTATCGGCCAGTATCTTCGAGAGGATTTTAATATCCTGGTTCAAAAGGGATATGGGCCTATAACTCTGTACCAACACGGGGTCTTTGTCAGATTTAGGGAGGAGCATAATTAAGGCTTCAAACAAGTGGGGATCAACAGCTACCCCAGAAAGAATATGGAGGAACAACCGATGAAGTACCAGCACTCACTGTTCCTGAAAAGTTTTGCAAAATAAAGAGGAAAAACCGTCCGGCCCTGGGACTCTATCTAAAGGCAAAGCCTTAATTACCTCAGTTATTTCCTCCAAAGAGACAGGAGAGGAAAGAAACCTCTTCTGTGAATCAGACAGAGAAGGGAGGTGAGATTCCAGGAGATATGCCTCCAGTGCCTCTAACGGGGGGGGGCAGTCTATGTCCTTGTATAGTTGTTCGTAGTACTGTGCAAACTCCTGCACAATCTCTGAGGGGGACGATCTCAAGGATCCGTCTGTTTGAGCCCTGACAGGCGGGATGAATCTGGATGATTCCTGTTGCTTTATCCTTAAAGCTAACAAGCGTCCCACCTTTTCTCCCTGATCGGTGTAAAGAGCTTTATTGCGGATGATGGCCAGCTCTGCTTTTTCTCTTAGCAAGTCCAAGTACCTGTCTTTAGCTACAAGGAGTTTCCACCTGCTTTCCTCTGGAGTATTAGGAGATAAGTTAGCCTCTAGGGACTGAATCTGGGACAATAACAATAAAAGCTCGGCCTCCCAGGTTTTTTTCCACTTTGTTGCTAAACTGATCAGAACCCCCCTCATGTAGGTCTTGAAAGCGCCCCATATAATATCTGGCACCATGCCCTCTGTTGAGTTAACTGAAAAGAAAAAATTTATCTTCTCTTTGACCTGATTGGAAAGTTGAGCATCTTTCAGTAACTGCTCGTTTAACTTCCACCTAGTCTCTTTTTCAGGGATAGCAAGAAAGGCCAAGCAACATATCACAAGGGAATGATCGGATGTAGGGCCTGGTTGAATTGAAGCAGATATAACCCCTGGTAAGAATGATTGGGATATTAATAAGTAGTCTATGCAGGAATGTGACTTATGCACTGGTGAAACAAAAGTGTACTCACTTCTATTGGGGTGTAATACCCACCATACGTCGCATAACCCACATTGGTCTAATAAATCTCTAAACGCTCTCTGCCCAGGAGATAGCCCCTTTAAAGCCGGACCTGTCCTTTTGATAATAGGATTCAACACCAGATTGAAATCCCCTCCCATTACTATCGATATAGGAAGCAAGGGAAGTATAAGAGTTATAAGCCTTATGAAGAAGCTAGGGTTATCTATATTGGGACCATAAATACTACTAAGTAAAAGTGGCATGGAACAAAGAGTTCCTTGAACCATAATATATCTGCCACCAGGATCCCTAAAGACCTGCGTGGAGATAAAGGGGACACTTCTGTTGATAAGTAACATAACCCCACAACTGTTAGTGGACCCCTGGGCAGCAAAAACTTGCCCCACCTGTTGCCTCCTGAGTTGTAAGGCCTCGGAGTCTAATAGATAGGATTCTTGTAGAAACATGACCTGGGATCACAACAGGTTCAGATGCTTCAAAACCTGATATTGTTTGGGTTTCTTCCTTATCCCTTTCACATTCCAAGTTGAAAAAGTAATATTGCTAGCCATCGAGTCTATTGATAAGAAAGCACGTATGTAATAACCAGAGATTAATACAATGGGCATCCAAGACCCATAACCCCCTGATTACTGCTTTACCACCCTCCCAGCCCAATCCCCTCTTAACCCATAACAAACACCTAGCTACCCTAAACCCCCCTCTATCCCCTTAATCCCCACCCCCCATTTTTTCCTGCCCAGCAGAACATTCTGCAACTACCTTTAATCCCTCATGTTCCCTCCAACCCTTTTTAAATACCAGAACTCCCTTTATAACCAGAATACCATATGTCAATTTATGGGGAGAGCACAGCTTATATTGTAGAATAAAAATAAAAAAAGGGGGGAAAACCACAGCTAAACCCAACTGGGAACCATTTGTTGCCCCACTAAATAACAAGAGGTACAGGAGAATAATAAACAATAAAATTAGTCTTCCCCCAATAACTAAAATAATGCTCCCCTCTAGTGGGCAAATTGAGGAACTACCATAGACTTAAACTCAAAGTAAAACAGTAAGACAGCATTAAAATTTTCCTTCAATATCCGAACTGTATTAGTCCAAACGTGAACAGTACACTTGTCTGGTAACAAAGTTCCTATGTTAACTATGGTAGTGATTTCGTCACTCTGAGAACAAAAGGACCGAGAATCCAAATAAAAAGTCAACAGAAGAGGAGGGATTCATCAGCCAGAGAGAGCTCCAAACAAAATCACTGTCTCATCTCATCTACAGCAGGGATCCCAACTAAAAATCAGCTCCATAACGTAACCTCCATCACCGGAATGTGGAAATAAACTCAGTCAGCATATTGAGAGCGCAGCCTCGACGATCCATTTAATCTTTAAACCATCAGGTTGCCCTTATTCTCATCAGGAACTCAGCTCCGGAGTGCACCCCTTCAGGTACCTCAAAACAGGTCTGGGAGGACCAATTTGAGCCCTTCTTTGGCTGCTTCTGCATCTTCAAAGGACAACCAGGATCCTGCGACCATTACTTGAACTTCGAGGGGTAAATCATGTGGAAACGAATACCTGCAGTGATGATCCTGGAGACAAGCGGGTGAAAGGGTTGCCTGCGCTGCCGGATGGTTAGAGGCAGATCCTGGGTCACCCGAAACCTTTTCCCCTCCCACTGGAGATCTTGTATCTCTCAGACCTTAGCGAGAAAATACTGCCTTTCAAGGTAATTTAAGAACCTCATAATCAGTGGTTTAGGGGGAAATCCCGGTCGAGGCATGGGACGCAGGGCTCTATGCACCTTCTCAATAACATAATTAGAGCCATAGGGAGAAGGGCCCACCACCTTGCACACCAGCTTCTGAGCAAACAGGACTGCATTAGGACCCTCTTCTTGTTCCGGGAGCCCTATAAGCACAATATTATTTCGTCGGCTGCGCCCCTCTAAGTCTTCAATCTTCTGCTCCATCTCAGAGAGCTTTTGGTGCAGCCCGAAGACCTCTGAGTCTCTTTTCTCTGCCTGCTATTCCAAAGAGACACCCTAGCTTCGTTGTCCAAAACTTTCTTCACTGTATCCTCCATAGCTGCAGATAGTGACTTTATTTCTGCTGCCATACTCTGTAATTCATCCTGAAATGGACGAAATTCAGAAAGAAAGTCAGCCAGGGTGAGCGGTTCTTGTTCTGCTTTAGCGGACATTGATGAAGCTGAGGATGATGCGACAAGGGCCCTCTGTTTTTTCGGGGCCTTCTCCAGCATTATAGGAGGCATATGCTGGGGACCAGTCTTCTTCATTTCCACCTCCATGGTTCGTGTTTTGGCCACTTCCTCGCTGTCTTGTCGACAAACTAGTTTTAGGAGTCAAAAAAACCCACTAGATTACCAAAAAAAGGGAGATTTAAACTGGGGTTTTACTCTAGAAAGGTCGAATCACAGGAGAGAGGGTCCTGTCAGGCAGCCTGCATCACATGACTCTGTTAAGCTGGTATTTACAAGCAGTAACCTCTTGAAGCTTCAGGTCACAAACAGAAGGAGATTTATATATTTCTACTTCAAGGTGCCTAATGTGAGATGTAAGTTCCTCAACTTCAAGCTGACATTTTTTATATATGTAAGAAGCATAAGATATAATGTACCCTCTGATGAAGGACTTCAATGCTTCCCAGACAGTGACTGGGGAAACTTCCACAGAGGTATTCATGGAAAAATAAAAATTGATGTCACCCAGCGACCACTGCTTGAACTCCTCCGAGCAGAGGAGCATGGGATTAAAACACCAATGAGGTGATTTTGTGACACTTTGCTGTGAGGCCCATATCAAACTAATGGGGGAGTGATCAGACAAAACAATAGGATTAATAGAAACCTCCAGCAGGTCAGCTAGAATAAAGGAACTACAAAGGAAATAATCTAGCCTGTTGCAGGTTTGAAACTGAGGTGACCTAAATGAAAAGTCTTGGACATCAGCGTTAAGAATCTGCCAAGAATCAACTAAATTAAATTTATTGCAGAGGTGGTGAAGGATCAATCTTGAACACCGATGGGAGTGAATACCCTTCTCCATGGGGGTTCTGTACAACAAAGGATTCATCACCAAATTAAAATCTCCTCCAATAATTAAAACCATAGGATGGGTGTACCAGTCAGATAAGGTTTGAGCTAACATTGAGAAGAAATTTGGTGAGTCCTCGTTAGGGGCATAAAGGTTAACCAATAGGACCTGCACACAACCTACCCTCCCTAACAGTATTAACCAATCACCTTCCTTATCAGAGGAGCACTTCTCTATATTTAACATGCAACCTCGCCTTACCAAAATGGATACCCTACATTTCTTAGAAATAAAGGAGTTGGGTAAACTTTCCCCACCCAACTTCTAACTAAAGTAGACATGTCCTGTTTAAGTAAATGGGTCTCTTGTACAAATACCAAATCACAGTTACAAGACCATAAGTAAGAGAGGACCTTCTTCCATTTAATGAGGATATTCATGCCCAGGACGTTCCATGTTATAATCTTTAGGTTCACCATAGTAAATTGTATAGACAAATGATAATCCATTCCAGGCAAAACACAGACCACCATATTCGAGTCAGTCATGGTTGAATAGAAGTGGTGGATGCTACAGACTGACCACTAGTGTAAGGTGGGGAGTGGTCTTTCTCAGGTGAAACAGCCTTCCAACCACTAGTACTCTGTATGCCAAAATTGACAATAAAATAGAACCCTTCCAAAAAAAACTCCATCCCCACAATGAGATATTCCCAAAACATTCTCCCCCACAAAAATATAACAGACAATTCCAGCCAGATAACCATACACAAAGAGGAGACCTAGAAACCCAAAATAGCCAAGAAAAGTATTGAAAGCATCAACCCTTCACCAAACACCCTCCCCCTCTCCCTCCATTTGATAAAAAACAATAATGGAATACCCAAACCTTAACAACCATATGCTGTGATAAGCCCCAGAGCAGTGGTATTTGTAGCTTAGGGAGCCAGGTTACATGGGCCAGCAGTCATATCCCTCCAATGCCTGCTAACTCCTCAGCAGGCATAGAGGTGGGCATCAGCACCCAGCACCAACTAACTGGGTGCAATAACCCCAGTGCAAGCTCCATCTGCCTTTAAAAGAAAAGAGTGCCTCAGGTGAAAATGTAAGGACTGCCCAAATACTGCAGCACCCATTAGACACATCTGAAAGACCAGAACATTCACAGGGTCTGATACTAATTTTGATTAGAGCAAAAAAAAAAAAAAAGAAATCATGTACACTGGTGGGGGAAATGAAGAAGACACACTCTAAATCAAATAAGACTCCTCCCTCTGTTTCACTGTGCCCTATTAAATGTGGATAACTAATATGATTCAGGGAAGGATATACATATTAACCCTTAACCCCCCCCTACTTTGAACAAATGCTCCTTGCCATAGACCCTATGGAACATGGCATCCCCAGTGAGCCAAAAATCAACCACCATCATACAGATCTTCAGAGTGAAATAACAATACAGTAATTGAACCATAGTTCAGGTTTCCCCAGCACCAGGAGATATTCCTGATGTTGGCACCAACATATTCAAACCATTTGTAGAAGGAGTAGCAGAAGCCGACTTCATTGCAGCAGCCAATTCAAGAGATTCCTGTTCCTCTGTAGAAACAGCCACCAACTCACATCTTCCCCAAAATCATCCCATGCCATTCCCAGAGATGAAACTGTCTTCCTATTATACTGGGGAAAGCCAAGAATGGTTTGGGATAGGGGTGGGAGAATTTCCTACTGGGTTCGATGGAGAACCGGGAGATGAAAAAAGGGGGGGCAGTCATTTCTGATGAAACCGGCTGGGTAAATGAGTGAAACGTAAGAGTCTTCTTAGCCTGCCTGCGTTCATAGTGTCTATGAGACAGACTATTTGCATACAGCACTTCAATAAAGATTGTTTGTTAAATAAGTCCTTAACTGGGTGCTAACTTTTTGGATGTCAGAGAACCTGGAGATGAAGTCTTTATGAACATCTCCATAGTCTGTACTGCATCCATTGAAGAGGTACCTTAATGAGGGGGGCATGAATGTCTCCTAGTTTCACGTTGTCATTTTGGTTTATGTAAGAAACAATCAGACCCACTCCCGATGCCATATGAATCTGCCGATTATTGGCCAAAAGATGACTATTGCTGGCCAGAACTGAAGGATGTTATCCTGCATGCTGCTGAGATGTAGACCTGTCTGATCTCTGACCATTTGGAGGAGCATTAGACCCCTTGGAGCCATGGATATTTAGAGAAGATCAGCTGGAAGACATAAATTGCTGTGCCTCCCGTGGGGTCTTGAATCTAAACCAGCGACCTTCCCACAGCACTGTCAAAATAGCCAATACTCCATTGAATATGAAATCCACCTCTGAGCAAGTTCTTTCCTAACTGGAGCGAAAGCTTTCCATTTGGCAATGACCTCCTTCGAGAAGTCTTGGAGAATGTAGATCAAATGGCCCTGCCATTTTAACGGCCCTTTCTCCTTTGACAGCCAGAGAATTTGCTCCTTCACGGAGAAGCAGAAGAAGTAAGCAATGATTGAAAAAGGGGGAATACCTCTTGTCAGCTGAATACCTAGTGAGCTGTGCGCCATCTCAACTTCCAGTGAAGAGTCCCAATAATGAACAAGCAACCGAGTGAAGAATTGTTGTAAAAATGTGCACATGTCCTTTCCCTCAATCCCCTCCAGGACACCAATAATTCTCAAAGTGTTGCATCTTCCTCGACTTTGGAAATCTTCTAGTTTTAATGAAAGGTATAGCACTTGCTTCTCAAGGGCCATTATTTTGTCAGACTGCCAGGCTGCGGTTGAATCCATCTGTATACAAAAAACTCTGTCGACAATTCGATGTTTGGCTGCCTCAACCCTCTCCTCCAGCTGAGCAACAGAGGTTTTAATAGCAGGCATATCCTGAATTAATGTTTGAAGCATGCAATGAATATCTGACTGATCTTCTCAGTCAACCAATGCTGAGGATACCGGGGATACCATTTCAGTCTGAGGTAAGCCAGCCAACGGGGAATGACGCAGCGCTCCTGTTACACAGTTATTCAGTTGTGATCTGAACAGAGTAGTCCCAAAACACAAAGTAAAAAGAAGCGGAGAAAGGATCCGACTGTATTAGTACACAATAAGGAAGCAAATTAAAGAAGCAAGGTGAAGAAATGTAATCAGTGGTCACGGAGCCTAACTCCTATTCTGCCATCATGAGCTCCTCCACACAGTAAGTATGTGTTATGTACCCCAAAACATAAGCACCATACAGCCCAATCCCACTATAGTGGTATATGAGCACAGTAAACTGTGTTTCCTTTTTACATGCAAGTCTGTTTGCAGACTGACTTCCTCCTCACTGGAATCTACCACACTCATTACCTTTGTATCATCTAACCAGTTAAATAACTTACTTGAAACATCTGCCTCTAGTTCATTAATGAAAAAGATGAACGTTAAGGGCCTCCATACAACATGCTGAGGAATTTAACTGGCGATTGTATTCAAGTTAAATGGTTTCTCATGCAGCACTTACCACTGAGCCTTACTGCTTAATACAGACACAAAAAAGTGCACACCCGGATGGTGGTGCTCATGAAAAAAGTCAGAGACAATGCGGCACACATTTGGGCACTCAACTCCTCAATGAAATAACTCCAAACAGCTCTTTAGTTAAAAAAGTACAAAAGTCATGTTACTGACTAAAACACCATGGGTGTGGGCTAACTCCCAAGATAGTGCCCTGCCCACTGCATTTCGGACTACCCATCATTTATCAGAGGATGGGGAACAACACAGAACACAAACATAAATAGCAGCCATAGAATGACATCACAGTGATTTAACTTATGACAACTTTTAAAATCATTGGATCAAACAGTAAATTGCAGATCACTCTGAGTTGGTATCAGGTATTTAGGTATTAAATATTTAATGCCCTAAATAACAGATGGCTTTTTTACTTTTTACAACTAAAGAGCTGTTTGGCATTCTTTCATTGAGGTGGTGAGTGCCAGAATGTGTGCTACATTGTCCCTCACTGCTTAACCAGCTATCTATCCATTGTGATACATTACATATAAATAGGAATTTCTTCAGCTTCAGAATCAACTTCACATGAGGAGTTATGCTAAATGTTAAACTGAAACACAAGAAGATAACACTAAATGCCTTTCCTTCATCTGATTCTCTTGTTGCACCCTCAAAAGATCAACATATTAGATGGCATGATCTTTTCTTACTTAACCTATGCTGAGTCTCCTAGGGATGCAGTGAAATTTAATTTAGCCAGCAACCTTCCAGTGAAATCTCGAATTTAGCCCTGAAAAATATTTCATGAAATTCACGCATTTCGCAGAATATTTCACGGGTGTGAAATGCAACTACACAGCTATAAAAAATAAGAAAATTCTGCATTTGAAAGGCAGGGGGGTGATAATATTAAAAAAAAACACCCAAAAAAGTGTTATCTCCCCCTCCTGTCCAGGCCAACATTAAAATCTATATCCCCACATCCCTGGTGTCTAGTGGTCCCACCCCCCTGGCTAATTGCTGGCCGAATATGAAGAATTCCCCCCCCACAGAGATTTAGCACCATCCCCTACCCAGAATTTGAAATAAAAATAAATTTCTCTGCTGTCTAGTGGTCCCACCCCATGGCGCTCACCAGCCAAATGAAGACTGACCCCCAGATTCACCCCCATTGTCCATAAGTGCACACACCAGCCCTTGGGCCCACACCAGTCATCTTCATTCAATAAAAAAAAACTTTCCCTGGTGTCTAGTGGACCCCCCACCCGTCACCCTGTCCGGTGGTAACCCCACCCACCTCACACCCCACATTTGGGACCCCCAGTGGACCACCAGCATAGCCCTGCACTCATGTCCATAGCTGACAGCCTGACTGAGCACTTTTACAAATGAGCTTGAGCAAGCCCTTTCAATGAATGAATGCGTTCAAGCTCAGTCAGGCTGCCAGCCATGGAGGTGAGTGGAGGGCTGTGCCAGTGGCCCACTGGGGTCCGAGATGGGGGGGCCTGGTGGGGTTCTTACTGGACAGGGTGGGGGGTCCACTAGACATCAGGGAATATTTTTGTTTTTTAATTTCATGAAGACGACTGATGCTGACCCCAGTGTTGGTGGCAGCACTTATGGACAATGAGGGGATGGGTTTGAATCTCAGGGGGTCATTCTTCATTTGGCCGGCAATTAGCCAGGGGGCTGGGGCCACTAGACACCAGGGAAATTTATTTTAATTTCAAATTCTGGATGGGGACCAGGCTGAATCTCACCGGGGAATTCTTTATATTGAGCAGGCAATCAGCAAGGAGATGGGACCACTCAACACCAGGGATGGGATAAAGATTTTAATGTTGACCTGGATGGAGGGGGAAAAACTTTTTTAATATTATCACTCCCCACTTTCATAAATGCAGAATTTGCCTATGGGTGGCAAAATTCCACATTTCGTAGGTGAAATTAGCATTTCACAAGCTAAATTCCAGATTTTGAAGGGGGGGCGGATTTCGCATTTCACACCTGCAAAATATTTTGTGAAATGCGGGGATTATGCTAAATATTTTGCCTGGTGAAATTTTTTTAATTTTACACATCTCTAGTCTCCTTTAACAGTTGAAATTTGTGCAAATGTTCTGTAATTTAATCTTTTGTAATCTTCAGTACTGATCCCATGATAGAGGATGTCTCGTAGGTGTATAGTTACCTGGGTCACTTCTACTTTCATTTAAAATGAACATTCACTTGTTTTCAGTTATTTTTGGAAAATCATCACTACAATACCCAAAACTACGTTGTTTAGTTCTTTGAGTATTTTTGAATGTACACATCTGCTTCTTGTAATGTATGCATCTTCACACCAAGAAAGCTGAGAATAGAGGAATTTAATGGATGGCTAAGAACCTGGTGTTGTGCTAAAGGGTATGGGCTGTTGGGGGGGTTGGGAGGGACCTGGGAGGACAGTAGTCTCTATGCCAAAGACAGACTACACCTGAGAGAGGAGGGAAAGAAAGCGTTGAAACAGAGGATGGAGGAGTACATAGAGGAAGTAGGGAATTTAAACTAGGAGCGGGGGGTGGCAATTGGGCAAGAAACATGCAGAGACCACAGGTTGGGAAACCATATGAGCTTACCCCCCCCATAACAGTGACAAAGGACAAATGGCAAGTACTATTGGTGATGCTAGTAAAGGAGGGCAGGGTGGGGGGTGGAAGGTGGTTACCCTTAATGCTAGGAGCCTTGGGAAGAAAACTGCAGAGTTACAGGTGCTCATGGCAGAGGGAGAGGTGGACAATGCAGCCATCACAGAAACATGGGCTACCCAATACAGTGACTGGGACCTGTCTGTACCAGGGTACAGGTTATTTCGTAGGAACAGGGTGATTGGGAAAGGAGGGGGTGTGGCACTATATGTGAAGGAAGGACTGAAGTGTGTAAGGGATGAAGGGGAAGAGGGTAGTATGGAGTCACTTTGGATGCAAATCCAGGATTCCAAGATTAGGATTCTTAGAATGGGAGTGGTGTACAGGCCGCCATCTCAGACGGAGGAGTTAGACAGGGAACTAGTGGAACAGATCAGGAGGACCTGCAAGAAGGGTAGTGTGGTGATTGTGGGGGACTTCAACATGCCAGGACTGGACTGGAGTACCCCAACAATGAGGAACAGAAGGGAGCACTTACTGCTGGATGCCTTCCAGGACAGCTTCCTGCTGCAAATGGTCAGTGAACCAACCAGGTTAGGGAATACCCTTGACCTTGTGCTGGCAAATGGGGACTTTGTGAGAGAACTTACAGTGGAGGAACCGCTATCAGGGAGTGACCACCACTCAGTATGGCTCACATTGGATAAGGGAAAGGAAGGAGTGGAATCTGGCACAAGAGTGCTGGACTTCAGGAGGACCGACTTTGGGAGGATGGGGGAAGTGGTAAAAGGGTACCTGGCCAGAATTCAATCTAGTATGGACACTAACCAGAGGTGGGAGCTCATAAAGCTGGGGATAGTGGAGGCAACCAAAACCTGCTGAAAGGCCCAGATCAAGAAGGCTAGGGCTAAGAAACTGAGCTGGTTGAGCAAGGAGGTCATGGAAAAGGTAAGGAGGAAAGAGCTGCCTTTAGGAAGTACAAGAAAATAGGGAGAGGGGAGGACAGGGAGGAGTACTTGATGGAATCGAAGGAGGTGACAAGGGCAGTAAGGGGAGCCAATGCATCTATGGAACTCAGGCTGGCACAAGGCATTAAGAAGGGGGAGAAGGACTTCTTTAGGTGCATCAGTGAGAAAAGGAGCTGTAAGGACTACATAGTAAGGATTAGGAAGGAGGGGGGTTGGGTGGAAGCAGGGTGCGATAAGGCAGAAGCATTAAATGAGTACTTCTGCTCAGTATTTACTAAAGACAAGAGGGGGGTGACACCCAAGGGGGGAGAAATGGCAGAAACAGGGGGAGAAGGGGTGACAGATGGGGAAATCATGGAGGGCAGAGTTCGAGAGGGTTTGAAGGCACTGAGGGTGGATAAGGCACCAGGCCTAGATGGCATCCACCCCAGGGTAATGAAGGAGCTGGCAGAGGTCCTTGCAGGAACTTTGGAAGACCTATTTAATGCCTCACTACATTCGGGGTGTGTACCTCAGAACAGGAGGATGGCTCATGTGGTGCCCTGCCACAAGAGTGGCCCCAAGGATGAACCGGGAAACTGCAGACCAGTGAGCCTCACATCCATTGTGGATAAGCTAATGGAGACTATCTTGAAGGAGAGGCTGGTAGCCCTCCTAGGGACCAAAGGACTACAGAACAGCAGACAGCATGGCTTCATTCAGGGCAGATCCTGCCAAACCTTCCTGGTGGAGTTCTATGACTGGGTAACTAGGCAACTGGACAGGGGCCATGCAGTGGATGTCCTGTATCTGGACTTCAGTAAGGCATTCAACTTGGTGCCATATGGAAGACTGGGAAGTAAGTTAGTAGGCACAGGGGCAGGTGCAAAGCTGGTGAGATGGGTAGGGATCTGGCTTCAGGGAAGGCAACAGAGGGTGGTGGTGGGTGGGGAGCTCTCACACCCAAGGGTAGTGATGAGCGGTGTTCCACAGGGCTCGGTGTTGGGACCAGTGTTGTTTGGGATATTCACTGCAGACATATCATTGGACATCAAGAGCAAGATCAGTCTGTTTGCTGATGATACCAAGGTAGCAGCGTGGTGGATGACCTAGGGGGATGGTAGGGGTTGCAGAATGATCTGGCAAAGCTTGAAACCTGGTCAGACACCTGGCAACTGGGGTTTAATGCCAAAAAGTGCAAGGTGCTGCATTTTGGGATGAAGAACCCAAGGAGGAGTTACCAGCTGGGGGAGTGCAGCTAGCCCAGACAGAGGAGGAGAAGGATCTGGGGGTGCTCATTACAGGGTCAATGAACAACTCGGCACAATGTAGGAAGGCAGCTGGGTTGTATTGCAAGGTGTATATCCTCGAGAAGGGAGGAGGTAATTCTGCCACTGTATAGGTCATTAGTTAGACCGCACCTGGAGTACTGCATGCAGTACTGGTGGCCGTATCTGAAGAGGGACATTAAGTTACTGGAGGGGGTGCAGCGCAGGGCGACAAAGATGAGCAAGGGGCTGGGGGACTTATCATACGAGAGGAGGCTGAGGGAGTTGAACATGTACTCACTGGAGGAGAGGAGGGACAGAGGGGACATGATTGAAACCTTTAAGTACATGAAAGGAATAAACAAGACAGGTACAGAGGGGCTGTTCAAAGTAAGGGAGGGAAGGGACACCAGGGGCCATGATATGAGACTGGAGGATGGAAGGTTCAGGAGGGAGATGAGGAGACACTTTTTTACAGAGAGGGTGGTGGCTGGGTGAAATGCATTACCTGCAGAAGTGGTATCCAGTAGAACAGCGGACTGCTTCAAAAAGGGATGGGACAGGACAAGGGGGAGGGTCAGTGAAGAGGAAGGGTGGAAGGGAGGGGCAGCTGCAGAATAAAGGGTGCAAGCTGCACATTTGAGCAGACTTGATAGACCTCTAGGCCTTTATCTGCTGGCAAATTCTGTATGTTCGTATGTTCATAAACTACCTAACTGTACAGCAACTACCTGTCAATGACATCAACTGTGCCACAGACAACCTGAGCCAGACTTTTGAAAGTCTTATATAAATGAGGCAAGTCTCTCAACACTTCTGTAGTAAATACTTGGTGAAGTACTTATTTGCAAAACAAAAATTGAACCTGCATACAGAACTGACTGGTGCTAATTCAGGTAGCTCAACCTACAGCCCCCCCTCAAAAAAAAGAGGAACAACAAAAAAAACACTCATGGAGAGAAGGTAGTATATATACAGCTGCACCACTTTATTTAAGCAATAAGGCATGACAGGTGGTGTGTTGTGGTGGGATAATGGGCCATCTCAGGTGGGTTGACGCACGAGGCATAGCCGAGTGCTTTCACCACCTGCGAAGGGCCGTTAACCCACCATAACACACCCCCTGGAGTGCCTTATTGTGATTATGAAATGGATCATTTTTAGTAAATATTATGCCTTTTTTAAACATTTTACTTTTAGCTGGGCCATTGTGCTGGGATAACTGCCCAGCTGAAAGCTGGTCTTGGCCAATCAAGAGCCAGCATTCTTTCTACCCATTTCATAATTAAGCAATAAGACATTATAGGGGGTGCATTATGGTGGGATAATGGCCCACCTTGGGTGGGTTGAAGCATGAGGTGAAGCTAAGTGCTTCCACCACCTGAGAAGAGCTGTTAGCCCACCATAATGCACTCTCTGAAGTGCCTTATTGCGATTATGAAATGTGTCATTTTTAGTCAGTTGGATGTATTTTTTAAACATAGTTTTGTTGAGCTACTTTAAGCTGGGCCATTGTACTGGGATAATGGTCCAGTTAAAAGGACCTCTTGGCCAATCAGCAGCCATCATTCTTTCTACCCATTTCGTGATTATAATCAAAACAAGTGCATAGTGCAAAAGAGGCAAATACAATACCATATACTCTAGCATAACATGAGCACCAACTGGAACATCAGTTCATCAAGATACACTAGTCTTCATCAAGAGGTGGGGCCCATTAGTAGAACCCCTTATTTTTACACTAAAGTCTTGAAGGTGAAACATCATGAGTAAGCAATAAGACTTGACTGGGTGTGCATTGAAAAAAATATTACTGCATGCCCAGGGCATAGAGAGGCTCATGACTGCAGGCCAAGAGCCTTCAGCCCCTTGGTGTGCAGTAATATCTGTTCAGTGCACACCTCAGGACTGTCTTACTGCAGTTATAAAATGGGCTCCCTTTTTTAAAACAATTTCTCACCCTAACAAAACTAAATTTATATGCATAAAATGGAAATCATTATGTTCATCTGAGATAAAATAGCCCTTCCAACTGCTACCTGATAATGCCATTATCTTTTGTCATAGGATATTTGTCCTATTGTGGCATCCATACCTCTGATAGCAAGTTCAGCCCTCCACCCAGCATCAGGACTTGTCTTACAACTGGTACTGCAGCTAGTATGTGGGAGAGTTGACATTTTGGCTTTATTTATGTATGTACAGTATTTATTTATTCTACTGGCTGTATGGAAGGTCATTCCCTGTCTATTATGACTAGTGTGCCTCGATCAAGAGAACAAGGGAGTTCAGCTGTGTGGTTGTGGATTTGGACAGGTCAGGTCTGCCACTATTAAACATTAATTAAAAAATAGAAAGGCAGTATGGATTTTTTGTTTGAATGTGGGAACTAGCCAGAGCTGCCAGAGACTAAAAGAACAAAGAGAAATACATTTATATTTAAATTTAACAGCTGGGAGCAGGCGGGGACTACAGCAGTTGCGGCAGGGACTTGGAGAAGCTGCAGCACGATGTGGACAAAAACAGTTTTTGTTTCTGTGCTGTGTTTCTGTGCTGTTTCATTGAAGAAATTATTTGTGGAACTTACATTCAGTTTCTTGAGGTCTGCAGAGACCGGAGTCTAATCAGCATTGTGATGGAGGGAGGCAACGTGCTGTGGGTGCTGCAGAGCGAGCAGCAACAGAAATTAAAAAACTGTAAATAAATATTTTAAACAACACAGAAATGGAACATAGAAACAAAAACTGTAGTCCCTGACCTATCCCAGCTGTTAAATTTAAATATAAAAGGATTTCTCTTCATTCTTTCAGTCTCTGGTAGCACATTGTGATCGGTAATGCATGAAAAAAAATGGCGGCTTTTCAAAATACGATCATTCTAATGGCACAATGATTTTTTTTGTTGTACTATGGTCCTGCTTTACAGTACTTGTTTTTACCTGTGCATCGAATGGATTTTATGCACATATAACAACCAAAATGCAGGAATTTACCCGCCCATTTTATAATGCCATTTAATACAAACAAATAGAACACATAGAGAATACTGGGCTGGCAACCACACAGAACCAGCCTGTGATGCCACTGAGGGTTTCTGACTACTGTATCTCTGACCTCAAGAGCACTGCTCAAGTGGTCTGAGGTAATCAGAACCACAAGGTGGTAGCTCAGAATGGTTGTGCAAGTGGTTGTACATCCAGCATTTTTTAATAACCAATTTAGTACTCAAATAACTCTTTCCATCATTTTGACCATACTTCGTTAGTCCGATTCTGTCAAATAGCGATGTCTGAAAGGAAGAAAAAAGTATTACCTTCTTTAGGAGACTCTGAGCAATTAGACAGCAGTCTCCACAACCAAATGTCTTAGGTTAAGTGATCTTTGTTCTTTTAATAAAACTAAATAAACTTTCCAAACTGCTTCTCCAGTAACCACTCCTGTTTCCCCTCAAGATGCTCAAGCACTCAATCAGTTTAAGGAAGCACCAGATGCTGATGCTGTGCACTTGGCATACACAGTTTGAAGGAACTCATGCACCCTCTAGGTGTTTCTTTACAGTGCATGCCAATGCTAAAAAGTGTAACAGTGTTTACAACAATATTTTCTATTTTTGTATTGTACGCCTAGTTTCACTTGCACTGCCCAGCTCAGGTACACACACCATTCAGCAGTTCAGTGCTGAAGTTTAGAGCAGATGCACAGGTACTACCCTTATCCAGCAAAATGAATTCTCATCTTTATCCCTCCTTACCCAGACAAGGGCTCTGGTAGTGGACAGAGAGAAAGAATGTGTGTGTGTGTGTGTGTGTGTGTGTGTGTGTGTGAAACAACACCCACTTCTCAAGCTAATGTATTTTTTGTTGTTGTTTTCCTTCTTTAAAAAAGGTATCTGATGATCTATAGCAGGATTTTCAACTCATTAAATTAATAAAGAGGGAACTACAAGGAGAACATCAGTAACAGACAACTACTGGAATAATAGTATAAGTGCAGCATAATGTGGGGAGTGGTGCAATGCAGCGGATGCGGGGCACCTGTAATCAGGCTGACCTTCTGGATGCTGAGGTGATGCCCTATCAACAGGACATCTCTCTGGACTGTGGGATGAGGTAGACAGACTCAGAGAGGAAGTAAACTGAGTCAGGAGTATATTTTCCCCTTCACAGAGACAACCCAGTCCAACACCACTGCCTCAAAGGATGCCAAGAATAAGGAGCACTTGGATGACGGTGGACTCGGGGAGGGTTAGGGCGGTCAGGCAGAGGCAAATCCCAAATCCTATTCCACTCCAGAACTCATATGCTGCACTGGCAAACAGGGACAACCAAACAGAGGTACTCAGAGAAGTGGAAGGGAAGGATGAGGAGGTCAATTGAGGAGGTGACCTCAGTGGGGAGAGCAATGGACCCCAGCAGAGAAGGAAGCAAATCCTGGTGGGGGACTTTATTGTAAGAGGGATCCAGCTAGGAACACAGGAGAGGGAGGACAAGATTAGGTACCTACCAGGTGCCACGGCATGGAGGGATGGGAAGAAGATCCTGGGGATCGCCAGGAAGGCAAGATGGGAGGGTGAGCTGGATGTCATTATCCATCTAGGTACTAATAACCTGGCAAATGGGGAACCTAAGGAAGTTCAGGAAGAGTTTAGGAAACTGGGGAGGGGCCTGCATCTGTCCTGGAGGGGAATCCAAGCACTCAATGATAAGTTTAAATGCTATATGGACAAGCATTTAAACTATCCAAGGGGAGAGGCCGGATAGCAAGGATGGTAACTAATTGCCCACCCCCCACAGCTAGCAGTGGAACAAGTGAACAGGAGGAGGGGATATGTCTACAAAGCAGTGTGTAAAAGATAGAGATAAGCACCCAAGGGGTGGCTAGGCAGAAAGGTGGCAAAATTCAACAGAAAGGCAGACAGCAGTGAGAACCAGGGATAAAAGACAACCAGTGAGAGGGCTGGAGTAGAACAGCTAAACATTCCAGGGAGTTCACAGCATGGAAAGCAGTGTGTGCCAATGCTCTGAGCCTTAGCAACAAGATGGACGATCTGGAGGCTGCCATGGTGCAGTCAGACCTGGACATTGTGGCCATCACGGAGACCTGGTGGAATGATAACCATGACTGGGAGATAGCCATACCTGGCTACAACATATTCAGAAGAGACAGGGCAGGCAGAAAGAGAGGAGGAGGGGTACTTTATGTGAAAGATGGCATAAAGGCCACAGAGATCCAGGAGGAACAAAATGGGGGTGACATACTGTGGATTAAGCTGGAAAGGAAAATGGGGTCAGCCATCTGCACAGGGGTGGTCTACAGACCTCCTGCCCAGGAGGAATAAACAGATAGGGAGTTGATGTAAGCCATCCAAAGGATGGCAGACAAGGGGGAGGTGATGCTGGTTGGAGACTTCAATATTCCAGATGTGGACTAGAGACTCCCAGCAGCAGCATCAACCAGGAGCAGATTTATCCTGGACTCCCCTTCAAGGTGCCTTCCTTAAACAACTGGTTATGGTACCAACTTGGCAGAAGGCAATACTGGACCTCGTGCTCACAAACGGTGACAGTGTGATAGGGGTAAGAGTGGTGGAGCACCTGGGGAATAGTAACCTCCAGTCACTGTGGTTTGAAATCACAGAAGGAACAGAACCAAACCACACAAAAACACGTATCCTAGATTTTAGGAGGGCAGACTGAGAAAATGGGTAGTTGCTTGAAAGAGGCACTAATGGGAACGGGGGAGGGAATCAGGGGTGGAGGAACAGTGGGCAATATTTAAAACAGGGATTACAAGAGCAACAGAATTATGCATTAAGCATGTTAGCAATCAGAAAAGGAAGAGGAGGCCATTATGGTTTTCCAAGGAGGTAGCGCAGAAAGTGAAAGCCAAAAAGATCACATTCAGGCAATACAAAAAGACGCTGGCAGAAGGAGATAGGGAGAAGTACCAGGAGAAGTAAAGGGAGTCAGGGAGGTCAGTAAGGGAAGCCAAAGGTCAGACAGAAGAGCACATTGCAAAATCAGTGGGTAGAGGGGTGAAAACCTTTTACATCTACATAAGTAAAAAAAGAAGGGAAAAGGGAAGGATAGAGAGGCTGAAGGGGGAGAACAGGGGCAGCGTGGAGAATGACAACCGTAAAGCTGACATACTGAACAGATATTTCTGCTCAGTTTTTATTGGGGAAGAGGAGGGTAATGGGCCTGAAGGGAATGCAAGGGGTGGGAACAGCGCAGAAATGGACACAAGTCCCTTTACATGAGAAAGGGTCCTAAAGGAACCAGAAGGAATTAGAGTCAATAAAGCAATGGTGCCAGATAGGGTGCACCTCATGGTCCTAAAGGAACTAAAAGAGTAGTCACTGAACCTCTGGCAGTCCTTTTTAGCCAATCACTGGCAACAGGGGAATTACCCAAAGACTAGAGGACAGCAGATGTGGTCCCCTTATACAAAAGTGGGAACAAGGAGAAGAGGGGAACTACAGCCTGACCTCAGTAGTGGGGAAGATCATGGCAGCTCTACTGAAGGAGAGATTGGTGGAACATCTGGTTGCCAAGGTACTACAGGACCCAAGGCAGAATAGTTCACTGGGTTGAGGTCATGCCTGACTAGCCTCACTGAATTTTTCGACTGGGTGACAAGGGAGGTGGATCAGGGGAGGGCATTGGATGTTGCCTATCTGGACTTCAGCAAGGCCTTTGACACTGTGCCACATAGAAGGCTATTAAACAAAATGGAGAATATGGGAGTAGTCAGGACAGTAGTGTGGTGGGTGGGTAATTGGCTGATTGGCAGGATACAGAGGGTAATGGTAAAAGGCTGTCACTACACAGAGGGAAGACTGACCAGTGGGGTACCACAGGGATCAGTGTTGGGACCGGTCCTATTCAACATTTTTGACAGTGACATTGTGCAGGACCTAGAAGGCAGAATTTCCTTGTTTGCTGATGACACAAAGCTCTGTAACAGAGTGGATATGCCAGAGGGTGTAGACAGAATGAGGAGGGACCTACAGAAGCTTGAAGAATGATCATGGGTTTGGCTGTTGACATTTAATTCAAAGTAGTGCAAGATAATGCATATGGGGCACAAAAACCCTGAAACAACATATCAGTTGGGAGTGAGGATATAGCATGCACCAAGCAGGAAAGGGACTTTGGGGTCATTATCTCTAATGACCTCAAGGTAGAGAAACAGTGCAACAAGGCAGTCGGTAAAGCAGATAGGATTCTTTGATGCATAGGCAAGGGCTTTACCAGCAGGAAAAGGGAGGTCATAATTCCACTATACAAGACACTAGTGAGGCCCCACCTGGAGTAGAGTGTACAGTTCTGGAGACCTTACCTATGTAAGGACATAGACAGGTTAGAGAAGGTGCAGAGAAGGGCAACACAGGGATTGCATCCAAAGTCTTATGAGGACAGGCTGAAGGACTTGAATATGTACTCCCTGGAGGAGGTGAGGGAGAGGGGGGATATGATAGAGACATACAAGAACCTTACAGGGAGGATCAGGGTGCTTGAATACACTATTCTCCAGAGTAAAAGATGTTCCAGGACTAGAGGGCATGGGATGAAGTTGGAGGGAGGGCGATTCAGAGAAAACATGAGGAAGAATTTCTTCACAGAAAAGGTGGTGGAAAAGTGGAACACCCTGCCAGAGGAAGTGGTGGGGGCTGAAGCAATCAAATCACAGGATTTAAGAATGCAGGATCTACAATGCTGCATCAACAATTTCTTGTCGATGCGACGTTTCCCCGACACCACTACATCAACCGCAATTGTGGTCGGGATGCTGGCACCAAGTTTACACTTCTTGTTTTACAGGGGGAGCAGCCCCCTGCACCCACCTACTAATGACTGTCAACTCCAAGATGGAGCTGAGTCGGGGATGGGGTGCAGGATGTTGTGGAAGGGTGCTGGGGTCCCAGGTGGACTTTAAAATTACATGGTGATGTTGTCAGTATTGACCGTGTAGCTGTAAAGTTGTCTCTGTTGTGACAGTTTACAAAGAATGCATGGGATAGACAAAGAAATTCTGAGGTCAGGGGTAAGGGGCAACAGACTTCTAGAAAATCATAAAGGGAACTTTCAAGCTCAAATTGGCAGACTGGGTGGGCCAGAGGCCCTTATCTGCCGACATTGTCTATGTATCTATGTATCCCTCTGGGTTTGCAAAATACTTATGAGGGACATACAGAACATCCTAACCTCAGTTATCATGCCAGATTGCTTGACAATACCCACTAGGCAGTGCATGTATGGATTAATGTTTGAGGTAGGCTTTACTATACCTGCAGTACATTCCACAACAGCTCCTTCAAGTGCTGACATGCAATGATCAGTGTGGGAGTGAGGTATAACTACTGTACTTCTCTCTTACTGCTAGACCGCTTGTAAATCTGGAACAGGAAAGAAGAAAATGAGGATTCCCAAAACTACAGTAGATCCTAGTTCTTGCCACTGTAACCTACCTGAACTAATGGTACTGAATTTTTGAATGGGGACATGGGGATTTTAAGAGGTTACCTAAATTATTATTGATTCTGACAGGCAGGGTGTAATTACACTATTGGTGGAGGTGTGGGAAAGTGTTTAGGATAGGAATTGTGTGCTGCTGTGAAATGTTGGAGGAGGGGAGTGTTCATTTACCAGCAATTTTACCAAACAATTTCCACCAAATTAAACATATCTGTTTTGGTGAAACCATTTGCTAATCTACAGTACCAAATCAGATACAGATTTTCCACAGGTGGTGTCTTTCAGTGTCCAAAAGATCCTACATGGATTTGATAGACCACCATCTGACCACCTCTAGAATGTACCCATAGATGCTGCTGTACTGTGGAGCAACCATCACACCTTGTATAAGAAGTAATGTTACATGTTTTATTTATGTCCAATGCATCCTGTCCATCTTGTCATGATAAACAATGCATATGAATGTCTGTGAGATTTTACAGAGGGCTTGTTCATATTGGGTCCTATGCGTAAATGGGCGGGTAATAAGCCTCGGAGGCGAGTTGCCCACATGGGAGTTCCACACCTGCAGACAAGTGTTCACCAGTTGGTATTCATTAGTGGCTGCAACCTGTCCGTGGCACCACACCCCCAGTGCAAGGAACACAGCAGCGTGGCCAGTGGTGGTGTTGCTGTCCCGGAAGGGCATCCAATCGGATTCCTGGTCAGGGTCTCAGAGTGGATCCCTCGGTGGAGCGCACATTGGCAGTGCACCCCATGGAAGACCAATGGTCAGTGGCTGTGGCGGTGAGAGTAGAGGAAAGGCACCAGCCCTCCTATGATGCGGGTCCATAGTGGGTCACAGTGACAGGGTGGAGGGTCTGTTGGCGGTGCTGGGGGGTACTGTACCCACTACATGCCTGGGGGGACTGGTGGCAGGGGTTGACCGGCAGTGCTTTTTGGGAGGCAGCTTCCATGGCCTGGTGCCCCTGAGAGGTGTGCGAGTTTGGTGGGGGCGCCTGGTAGGGGCTATGCACCAATGTGTGCTGGGTTGCACCGGGCAGAGATTGGGTGTTCCGGCCGCAGTGGTCCAGGTGGCAGTGTGGGTTATCCACCCCATCCAGACAGTGACAGCTTGTGTGCATGGGGTGCACTGGGGGTTATGGCAGGATTCTTCTGTCGTACCCTGTGCCCTCTTCCACACCCCTGTGGCCAGCACTACGTGCCGTTGTATATGGCGCATAGTGCTGGCATGCCATTAGCCTGCCTCTCCACATTTTGCTGTCTGCAGCCATGGAGGATTGGGTGTATTGGGTCTGCATGCCCTCACCTTTGTGCATCCCATGTGGGGGGTGCAATGGGTGTGGAGTGGCTATGCATCACAGATACGAGGCGCATAACCACTCTGACCATTATTGCATAATGCCCATTGTTAGTACAGGTTTTAGATTTTAATAGTCAGTGTATACTGATGACATAATCTGTATTTCCTCTGCTTCAGTTATACTATAAATGTAATATAGGCATACCAATAGCAAAAAACAGAACCCATCTTAATCATACTAAAAGTACATGATTGATAATCGTTATTGTCTGACATTTTGGGCATTTTATGTATATTATAATATCATGTGATATTTGTGATATCTGTGAAATATTTTTTTATATAATTTTTACCATAAATATACAATTAATGACCTATCTGTATACTAGATGAATACTTTTTAACACACACAGGCCTGGATATTCAAAGCGGTTGCGCATGGCGCAACAACGTTGTGCATGTGCAACTGCGGAGATGTGCCATTGAGTGATATTCAGTGGGAGCAACTGCACAGTGCAAGCAGTGGTGCACCAATGTGCAATAGCAATGTATGCATGCACAAAGGCAGGGGGCAGACCCATGAATATGCGGCACGGTGCAATATTCAACCTCCGACTAATGGCGCAAGTGAGGAGCAACTGCCAGTTGTGCAGAGCAGAATTGAGCCTATAAAAACAGGGAGCAAGTTGGAGGAGGGCACTTGCGCCAGAGGGGAGCAGGACAGAGGGAGACAGACAGGCTGTCAGAGAGAGGAAGAATGAGACAGGGAGAGTGAAAGGGAAAGAGAACAAGAAAGAGAAAGAGAAAGAGTGTGAGAGAGACAGAGTGTGAGAGGGAGTATGGCACACAGGGAGGCCCAATGAGGGAGTGACAGAGAGTGGGTGCCAAGCAGACACCAGACCCAAGGGGAGTGACACAGGCACCCACAGGTGTGGGTGACAGAGCCTGCAGGCATAAGCCAGCTGGGGGCAGGGTACACAGGAGGGGGGGCCCTACCGAGCGACAGGCACAGCCCCACAGAATCGGAGGGGCCAGTGAAGCCGGATGCCCTGGGGGTGACAGGACAACAGGGGCCATGGCCAGTGTGGCATTCTGGATGGAGGCCATAATGAGGGATGTGAGGAGGCAGGAGACAGAACAACATGGCCATGGAAAGGCCTGTCAGTGGTACACCCAGAACAGGCGGTACTGGTCCTGCATCAGCTTTGAGACTCACGCTGACACAGAGATCATGGGCTGATATCACCTGAACTGGGTGATTCTGAGGCAGCTCTGTGAGATGTGCAGTGAGGGGGTGCAGGCACCTACCAGATGGAGCCATGCCCTGACAGTGGAGACAAAGGTAACAGCTGTCATGTGCCTGCTCGCCACAGGCACCTTCCAGAGACCAACAGGGGACACCACAGGCATAACCCAGTCAGCCACGTCATGGCTCCTCACATAATTCCTCAATGCCCTGCTGCCACATGCTGTGCTCCCCCAGGGTGTGTGGCACAGACATTGATTATGTACCCCCTGGCATCGCACACCACCTGGCAGTTGATGTTGGGTAGCCCTTTCTGTTGATGTAGGCTACCATCTCCACACCAAGTGGCATGCAGATGCCCACATGGGTGCAGTCAATGGCCTCTACCATGCCAGGCATATGTGCTACCCTGTGGAACTCCTGCATGGTCACTGTATGCTCCACCTGTGTGCTGGGGAAGTGGATGTGTTCCACAGCATGTGGCAGCATCTCCAGCCATCTGCTGCTGCCACCCCTCCAGCCCCTGCGTGCTGGCCAGCACTTGGGTGGTTGCACCACCACCCTGCATCTCTGTGCCTGTGCACACAGCGGTGCCTGGGGCAGTAGTGGGCAGCAATTCCACTGCCAGCAGGCCACTGGCTGTGCCGCCAGTGATGGTGGATGGTATGGGCATCTCCCCCATGACAAGATCCCCACTGTCCAGGACTATGGTCACATCGTCATCAGTGTCGGACCCTGCCCTGATCTATGTCTCCACACAGAGCACACCAAGACTGTAGATGTGGATGGCTGGTCCTCCGGGGCTGGGCAAGCTCCCATGATGGCAACAGGCACCCCTTCCAATGCATGCTGGTGAGCCAGTGCTGGAAGGAAAGACAGATGCATTAGTGCTACCGAATCGACAGGCCCCAGCCCCCCCGCCATACCTACCATGCAGTGATGGGCTCCCCCCAGTCTGGAAGACACCACCCAGCACACCCTTGACTGTGCTGCACTGCAGGGTGTCTGCCACCAGCTTCTCCTGTACCATAAGCAGTGGTACAGTGGCACAGTGGCCTGGCCCCACCAGTGGCTGACCTGGCAGCCCATATGGCCTCCACCTTCTCCTTGAACCGACGCTTGCCGGTACCCACCTTTTTCTTGCACTCCTGTGCAGACATCTGGTGGCTACCCTGCTGGTTCACAGCCTCTGCAACCTCCTCCCAGGCAGAAGCCCTGCCCTTAGGTGTGCTAGTGGTGCCACTCAGCAATAGCTCCCTGTTGAGGTATGCCTTGAACAGGGCATCTGCCTCCGCTTTGGTAAAGTTGTGCCTGCACTTGCGGGAAGGCATACACTCCTCACCCTCCTCGTGCTTGGACATGATGCTACCTGTGAACATAGACATGTGGTTAGTGGCTGCAACGGCCCGCCCAAGACATCCAGTCCACTGTGCTGGCTGTCCCCTCGGCAGGTGAAACCTAACTCTGATGGTTGCAATACCGGTCCATGACCTGTGCTGTTGTGTGGCACCTTTATAGTGCATCGCATGCAAATGGACTGATGTGCAATGGTACTGACATGCAAATGTCCCCATTGTGCCGTGGATAGGCTGATGAGCTAATCTGCATATGACGAATGAATATCGTGCTCTTGTGCATTGTACAATGGAATTGCTCTGGGGCATGTCATGGCATATAGCCATGACATGCACAGTGCACCCTCGAGAACACACATGTGCCACACCTTGTGCTACTGTCTATTGCACAGCGTGCACTGGGAGCGCTGTGGGGAAATTATACCCTATGCGCCATGGGCCTATGGTGCTCAGGCGTTATTGGGCCTATGGCACTTGGGCACTATTGGGTCTATGCACTTGGGCACTATTGGGCCTATGGTGCTTATGGCGCCATCAAGAATATGGTGCATGGATGCTATTGGGCCCATGGAGCGTGGTGCCGGCATGGCCCAATTGCACACCGTGCTGCTTGGGCCCTATGGCACCCACATGGACATTGCATTTTCTGACCTCTGACCCCTGCCTTGCCCTATACCTTCTTGGGACCCCTGCTCCACATGCCGGTGTGGCCACACCCACTCCAGCATCACACGGAGATGCGCAACGACACAGTAGCGTGATCTCCTCCTTGCAGGTGCCATCTCGAAAGCATCGCTAGCACATGTGCTACTGGGTGCCATTTTGTCCTGCTTCTTTGCCTTGACACCATGGAGTGCCATGCTGTTCCTTGATCATGGAACTGGGGCCAGGTGGAGCTGTTAACCTGGTGGCCCAGGTGGAGCCTCATGTTGCCAGCCTCTTTGGGCAGCAGCCCCTACAGCATCCCAGAATGGAGGTGTGGCAGGAGATCATGGATGGGCTAGTCCAGGCCAACGGTGTGCAGCACACCAGGGAGCAGTGCCACCACCAATATGCAGACCTGGTCAAGATGACCCGGAGAGGCTGTGGGCGCTGCAAGCACTCATCCACAGGGAGACTGTGCCATGGCCAGGTAAGTGGGCTCACCCTGCGTTTGTGCATGACCACTGTTCCATAGGGCTGGCAGGGCTGCATGCCATGCCGGGGAAGGGAGGCAGTCATTGAGTGCCCTGTGGCATGGCACTGCCAGTCACTGGGTGCACTGTGCCACTGCCCTGCAGCCTTGCCTGGTCAGGGCGCACACTGTGCTTGGGGGTGGGGGCAGTGGGCTCATGCTGTGGCTGTGTTCCTATGTGTGCCTGTCTGTGTTCCTGTCCTAGGACCTGAGGACCGTAGATGTGCCAGGGCAGCAGGGGCACCTGGTGGTCTGCAGCAGGCCACTGCAGGCCCTTCGACTTGGGGTGCAGGACAGAGCGGAGGTGCAGCAATGGGACAGGCATGCACAGCACCACGGTGGGCAGGTAGGCACATTGTTGTGCAGGATGGTCGGTGGGGGTGGGGTATGGCCTTGGCCTCCTGTGCCTTGTGCCATGGCAGCTGTGTGCATCACCCAGTGCAGTGTGCGTGGCACTGTGGGGTGGCCATTGCACAGGTGTGGCAGCTGTTGGTGGGCTCGGTGTATGTCCTGCTGCCACCAGTGCCGCTGTGGTTCTGCTGCAGCACCATGCCACCTGCCTGCCACCGTGCTGTCAGGTGGCCCTTAGGCAGTGGTGTCCAGTGCTGTGCACTGTCGCTGCTTACCAGGTTGGTGGCAGATGAAGACCCACCCATTGCAGGTGGCCAGGGTGCCACTCCAGGGGTATGTGTTCTCACTGTCTGCTGCACAGAGTGGGGGGCTAGGGTGCTATGGACGCACACTGATCACCTGTCCCTTCCTCTACCATGGGTGTCCAGAGGGGTTCCTGCCTGCTATTATCTTGTTGACTCCTGCATGAGATCATACTTATAACATCCCAGACCATGGAGATTGCAGTTCAGACCAGGAGGATCTTGCTCTGGGACCAGCGTAGAGGGAGGCACCAGGAGATGGCAGGCCATGGCTGGCCTTGATGGACTTTAGCTCCTTTCCCACCTCTGTCCTCCCTTCCCCTACCTTCCCACATCCAACTGTACAGACCCTGTCCCCTGTCCCCTTCCCTCCCTCACTTACCCTCCCCATTGTTCTTGACTGTTAGTTTCATTATTGTTGTCATCTTTGAATTATATTTGTTACTTTTTTACCCATCTGTGTCAGTGTCTGCTTTGCAGCTGGTGTGTGGGTCCATGCTGCAGTGGTGTGGTGGATGGCTGTGTGGTGCACCTGCATCGTTGTGTGGACCGTGCATGGTGGTGACATGCCCCTCGGTCAGTAGCTGTGACTTGAAGTGGCTATGGGCTGGCTGTACAGGCTGTGTGGCATGTGTGTTGGGTACTGTGTACCAGGGTGTGGATTACTGTTGTCTGGGTGGGTGCGTGCAATCTGGCAGGTGGTGGCCAGTGGGAGCTCACCCTTGGACATCGGTGCTGCCTGTACCATGTGTCCACCACCCTGGGGGGGCTGGCTACATGCCTGCACTCCATGTGCAGTGGTCACGTGTGTGCTGGCTGTGTGTCCCTGCCAGTGTTCCTGACCTGGTTCCCCTGCCTCCCTGCACTGCCTCCCCACCTTGCCCAATGCCTGGCTCTCTGCTGTGCCTGTGGCTGTTCCTGCTGTGCCTTGGTGCATCTTCTTCTGCCCCATGCGCATCCCTGGTTGCTCTATGGTGCATTTCTGGTTGCTCCCTGGTGCACCTCTCACTGCGCCATGGCGCAGTGACTGCGCTATTCAGCCATGTTGTGCTGGCACATGTTGCAGTGAGCAACCATTGAATATCACAGTCACTGTGCCATTGCGCAGTTGACTTGAGCTGCACTGGAGTTGGGCATGCCTTTGGCACATTTCTGAATATCCGGCCCTTAGTGTGATACCAGTGTATTGCTTTTTGGTATGGTTTGGTATTCAGATGTACCATAGGTAATGTTTCACAAGTCCTGGTCTCCAAATAAGAACTTAAGTTAGAAAATGCAGACACTTTTTCTGTGGGACTTGAAGCTGACAAGATCAAAAGTTAATTGAATTGCATCCTCATGCATGTATTTATTGTATATTTGTAAAGCAACCCTTCAGCTAATCAGTATCATTTCTTGACCTGGTTGTAAATGATCTCTGAAAGCAGGCACCAAATAAGGCTAGTACTGTGAAACAATTACAAAATAAGTTGTTCTTGATTAAAACTTAATGTACAGTGGTGCCAGTCAGAAAGCAATGCAGAAATACTTCAGTATATCATACAATGCTGCAGTATACTGCAAGGAAAAGTGTAATTCAATGACAATTATGCCCTTTTGTCATGCAGCATTTTTAGACATGTTCTTTACTGCGAGTAATTGCATTGCATCATGTCTGACTCCTCTGTACATACAGTATATGCAGATGCAGCAAAAGACATGGTCAGCTACTGTATTTTCAGATATTTATACCATCTTTCGGATGAAACATTAAATCTACTGCAAGTCCCTTCTACCCCTCTCAGGTACTGTCCAGGGGTGAAGTAAAAGACCACATGCCACATATCGCTGTAGAGCTGGGATTTTTTTTAATTATTAAAAGTAATTAATGCAGAATTACAACCATGGAAATTAAAGTAGGAACAAGAAAACTTATGGATAAACAAAAAAGGGAAAAACTGAAACAAAAGATCATCTTATATTCTGAAACTGCATTCAGCTCTTAAAGTTTTAAATAGAAGCTGACTTGACCCTTTCAATTAGGCCTCCTACCCCACCCTGAGTAAGACCCCTCACTCCCTTTAATTTATCTCATCTCCCTGTTGTAGGAATTGAACCCTGCCCGGAGGTGCACAGTCATCACTACAGTCTGAAAAAGGATCCACCAGGCAACACTACCAGGTAGTTTCTCCATATATTCAGCTTCACCAAGGTCAGTTCCCCCCCCCACACACACACACAGTTAGTACAGTCCAACCCCCACCACTCGCTTGCCTGGCACATCCCCCCAAACCTTCCACAATTCTTCCTGTTACACCCGTACAGCTCCCTGCTCTATCCCACCCTACAGACAGCACACCCCTGCCCTTAGTTGCAGTTATGGCTACCTGGAAAAACATTTTTCTCTCTACCTTTCTGTTAATGTTTATATCAGTGGAATACTCCTGTAAGCACGCATTCATAAACACTAAATCAGACAATGCACCCATAGCAAGGAATCACACCTCTGGTACAAGTAGTTTCAACTCTAACATTCATGCTGCATCTAGCACCCCCTCTGTGCACCAGTCGTTCAACCGTCATGCAACATTTCTGCTTCTTCTACCTAGCTCCCCTCTGCTGTTGGGCCCAAAACAAAAAGTATGAAACAATAGCAGTAAATGGTCTGCCAATTTAAAAAGACCACAACACTTCCTTTTGTACATCATCTTGATGCTTCTGCTCATCTCAGGCAATATCTGCCCCAATCCTGGCCCACCCCAAAAACCCCAAGGTAATGATAACAACCCTGGGTCACTAAAAATTGCTTGCATTAATATCTGCAGCTTACTGGCTAAATTTGACCAGCTACAAGTGTGAGTAAGCCAGCATAGCCCTGCTGTCCTTTCCCTTGTGGAAACATGGCTCTTGCCTAAGATCTCCGATGCATCGATAGTTCTGAGGGAGTACACCCTCTTCAGACTTGACAGGCTGGGAAAAAGGGGGTCTGGAAGTGTCACCTAGTCACACCCTCCCCATATAGATACCGGGGATATTGCACAAGCTCTTGCCATTAAAGTACTGTTGGGGACACATAGCAAATCCCTAACAGTTGCCTCAGACTATGTTCCCTCTCATGGTTAACATACTTAACTCTATAAGATCATTAACTACCTAAAATGTCTGAGATCAAACTGTGGGGTGGTAGTCCTAGGGGATTTCAACATCAATTGAATGTCGCATGATGCTGCCCAATATAAAGACGCCCTGTCATGAATCAACTTTACCCAAATGGTAGAGTCCCACAGTAGGGTTAACTGCCACGCTGGCATCGGCTCACAATTTGACTGGATGCTTACAAATTTCCCTGAGCAGTTCTGGAACTCCACTGCCTTTGCTGACTCACTCAGTGATCACTCCCCCATAGTGTGTCACTGGTCTAGCAAGGCCCCTAAGCCCCCCTCAAAAAGTATAACAGGTTCAATCCTTAAGTGAGGACAACTAAACTCACTAATGGCTTAGCTTAAGCAAACTGACTGGGCTACAACTAACACTGCAATAGATGTTGGTCACTCTCTAGAATGTTTCTTTGTCAAATTCAATCAAGCATGTGACATCTTTGCCCCTATAAGTACTAGCAAAATAAAGGCAGACAACAAGACATGGATTACCCCATCACTGCAAAATCTTATGGCTGCTAGAAAACATCTGTGGCATAAAGCTAAGGCCACTGGCAAAATTGCTGACTTCCATAAATACAAATCGGCCAGAAATAACTGCACCCGTGAGATCAAACTCTCCAAAACCCACTATTTATTTATTTATTTAGCTTTTGTTGACCAGGTAGGTACACTAGACAATCTGTATGCCTATTTTCAGGTACGACCCAGGAGAGTACAATGAAAATATAGGTTTAAACAAGGTACATAACAACAAGAGAGGCAATGTACAGAGTTACAAGAGACCAAGTTAAACGTAGATAGTATACAGTGAACAGTAATAGGTAAAATATACATATACATATAGAATAAATAGACTAACACATTCAATGGTAATTACATTGCATGAGTGACCCTATTTACCAGGGCCACTTAATACATAAGCAGATGGTGATCAATCACATGCTACACAGAGATTAAAGAACAGCAGGCAGTGGATCAGAAAGGGACCAATTTGGAGACCTGGTTAGGGCAGCTTGGGTGGTCTACACACCAAGGACAGTTTCAAGTTCTCCCAGAGGGAATTCTGGAGACACAATTGGGAGGGGGGGAACGTACATGGTCTGGAAAGGAGTTATATAGCCTCAGAGGACATGTAGCAAGGTCCCTGTCCCCCATTAGGGTTTAAGTATAGGGAACTTTGAGCACTGCCAGACCCTGAGACCAGAGGGAGTAAGAGGAGGATAAAGCAGGCAGAAAAAGCTGCACAAGCCCCGGTGGGGTGCCAATTCTGATCACCTTTCCTAAGAAGCAACCCAACCCGTATTTCAAGTGATTGGCCGGGGAAAGCCAGCTCAGTTTGTCATATAATTGACAATGGTGGGTGAGACGTGAGACAGCCAGGGCAAAGCAACAGATGTTGTTATAGTTCATGTTCCACCTGGCAAGGTGAACCTTGGAGGTGCCAGTGAACAGGAGAAGGCCATAGCTTAGTGAAGGGAGCAGCACACCTCTGGCCAGTGCCAAGCAAGCTGCAGATGTCAAGTTTTTCTTTGCCTTGCAAGCAAGACCCAGTTTGCAGTTTATGGTTCTACAAACATTTAGGATGTGACTCCCCAGGTCGAGCTGGGGGTCAAGTGTAACCCCAAGGTATTTTATTGAAACTGCGGTTAGGAGGGGAGAGCCATCCACACCACTGACACATAGAGGGACAGGGGAGGCCTTGATCTTGGCTTCTGACCCAAACAGCATTGCCTGAGTTTTTTCCAGATAGAGGACCAGCTTGTGGGATGTTACCTAGGCTTGAGTATTCTTAAAGGCCTCACTCATCTGAAGGTTAAGAAACCCAATGTCTCGGGAATGTGCAAGGATGACAAGTTCATCTGCATAAAGGGTGGTACTACAGTTGGAAGCAGCAGCAGGGAGGTTGTTAACAAATGCGGAAAAGAGAAGGGGCCCCAAAACTGATCACTGTGGGACACCAGAGGTCACTGGAGTGGGGTCAGAGAGGACCTTGTTGAATTTAGTCACTGTGTTCTGCCCTGGAGGTAGTTTCTGAGCCAACTCAAGGCAGGGGGAGACAGGCCTAAGGACTGCATCTGTGAGCAGAGTAATGCATAGTCTACAAGGTCAAAGGTCTTGGATAAGTCAATGAATATGGCCCCAGAGAGTTTTCCCTGGTCCATGGCCACCCTGATGCTGGAAGAGACAGACAATGGCAGTGGTCATGCCGTTCCCTTTTCAATATCCATGCTGTGCAGGGGACAGCAACTGATGAGTCTGAATATACTCTGTAAGCTGTTTAGCCACAGTTTTCTCTACGAGTTTACTAATGGCTGACAGGATGGCAATTGGATGATAGTTGTCCAGAACTGTGGGGTTACCTTGGTTTGGAACAGGGAAAATCCTTGCTACTTTCCAAATACCAGGGATAACACCAGTGGCAAGGGACAGACTGAAGATATGTGCCACTGGGATGGCAATGTAGGGAGCACCCAGGTTCAGAAGCTTGGGTTCCATGTTATCATGGTCAGCACTGGAGTGTAGGGAGAGACCAGAGAGAAGTCTATGAGTCTCCTTGTCAGACACAGCCCTGAGAGAAAATAATGAGCAAGAGGAGTGAGCCTCCTGAGGGACAGCGGCCGAGGGGCCTCTAATATCCCCTACAGCAGGGAAAGAATTTAAAGCATTAGCAATCATGAGTGGATTATTACTAAGATTGCCTCACCAGCTCATTGAGGGATGACAGAAAGTTCTGGGATAACCTGAAGATTCTATCTGGCAAAGCCAATGACACTCACCATCAATGTTAATAGTGAACAGCGCAATTAACCAGGACCATGAAACAATAGACAACACTTTCAATGACACGTTCTCTGATCTCAGTGTTGTACTGCTACCTGACTTCAGTGATGCAGAGGAGCAAACTCCAGTAAGTGTGACGACCTCTAATAATGCATCTACTACTGGACCCCCCCCCTTCCACTTTAAGACCATATCCATAGCCGAAGCAAAAAAAATATCTCGACTGGGCCCTTGGCAAATCAAAGCTCAGTAATGACACACTGGACCTAAAACTCATTGCTTTACCCTGGAAGAAGTACTTCTACCTCTAACAAAAATCATGAATCTCTCCCTCTGGGGCAATTCCCAACAAGATGGAAATCTGCAGTAATCACCCCAGTCCACAAAAGCGGAGACAGAGCCCACCACTCCAATTACCGCCCTTTATCAATCCTAACCCACTCTCTAAAGCACTAGAAAGAATAGTGTTAGACCAACTTGTCAACCATTTGTAATACTATAAACTCTGATACCCTCAACAATATGGATTCTGGAAGGGACACAGCACTACTACTGCCCTACTGGAATTCAACAGGTTCCTCTATGGGGCCTTTGACAGTAGCCAGTTAACTGGGGTGATTTACATCAAACTCACTAAAGCTTTTGATACTGTAAATCACAATACACTCCTCAATAATCTCCACTCTATCAGCCTCTTAACTGAAGTGGTGGGATAGTTTAAAAGCTACCTCTGTAATAGGACTCAAATGGTAAAAATTGAAGGAAACCTTTCCAAAACAGTCAGCAGGTTCATATGGGGATCCCTCAAGGGTCGATACTAGGTCCACTAGGTCCACTAATATTTAGCCTTTTTCTAAACCACCTCCCCTCAACCTGCTCTGAACAAATCCTGCTGTTCGCTGATGATGCTGTCATCTTCTCTAAAAGCCATGATCCGCATCACTTGGAATCCCACCTCCAATGTAACTTTACCACTGTTGACTCTTGGTTCTCCTGTAACAAGCTATTGATGAATTATGAAAAAACAAAAACCATGATATTTGTGAACTCTCACAATAAAAACAAGGATTACCAATTAAGAATTCTAAATAGCGTGCATACCTCCCTTGAATAAGTGTATTCATTCAAATACCTAGGTGTTACCCTAGTCAGCTCCCTCTCCTTGCCCAACATAGTGACATTATTGTTAGGGTAGTCAACTCCAGAATTGGCTTCCATTACAGGCAACACTGTTGCTTAACCCCTGAGATGCTGTCACTTGCCATAAACAGCTCCATCCTCTCTATCATTGATTATGGCCTGGTGGTTTATAGGGCTGCCACTGATACAACCCTCAAACCTATCAGAGTTGACTAAATAATTCCTGTAGACTGGTCCTTGAAACCCATAGACTCACCCACACCTGCAACCTGTATGTGCAAACCAACTGGCTTACGTTAAAGGGTAGAATTTACTACTAAGTCTGTCCCTTAGAAAGAAGACATGCCTCGGTCTAAACCCTCCTGCCATCCAGGACCTCCTATATGAGGCAAATAATTTTGCTGAGAGAATGTGGCACTAGGACAGTGGTGCATTCCAATAGCATATTAAATTATAAAGGCATGGTGGAAGCACATACCACTCACCATTCAGAAGGAAGCAATGACCAAACTGTTATTCTTTTCGGTAGATACAGTTTATTCACATGCAAAAACTTGGTGTTTTGGGATGTGAATAAACTGTATCTCATGAGGCAAATAACCCCCATCAGATGAGGAGCATGACAAGATATTCTCTCTGCAAGTCCCCTTCCTCAGAAGCTCACAAGCGCAGAAGTCCTTTGCTTACCGAGCTCCGAGCTGGCTTAATGAACTCCTTTCTGACTTATCCAGTGAACCCAAGCTTGGGCCATTCAAGACAAAACTTCAACACCTTACTTCTCTTAATAACTGTGACTGCTAGATGGACCTATCCCCACTGCAGCACTAGACCTCTCTCTGCCCTCATCCCCCTCTACTCACCTCCAGCCAATTCTATATTACCCCCTCCTCCCTCCCTGCCTCCCCTTCCTTGCCCACCACCCACTCTGGCTAGTTTCCTACATTACCCCCTCCTCCCTGTCCTGCCTCCCCTTCATTCCTGCTCCTCCAGCTATGCTGCACTTATTTTACAATTTCTTTACCATACCTAGCCTACCCCATACTGCTGCTATAATGCCTCACTGCCCTATTTCATCCCTACCCCTCCATTGCATACCCAACCTCCACTGCTGCTATACCCCCTCACTGCCCTACTCCATTCCTATCCCACCATTGCCTGCCCAACCTTTACTCCTTATTCCCTGCCCTCCTTTCCCCATACCCTGTCCCCTTACCAAAGCTGAACTTATTTTTCCCCTCTCCCCTCCCTTTCCTACTCTCCCCTCCTATTGTGTCTCCCGACAAAGCTCACTATTTCGAGTGCCTCACTTTATTTTTTTTTTAATTTATTTAATAATTTGTTAACTGGGTAAGGGCACTGGACAAAATTAGCCATTTTTCAGGTCCAACCCGGGAATCATTACAAAACATTAAACATCAGATATGCATACAATATAATCACAACATAATGAACATAATCAACTTCTACTTAATACAAATAGATATGTCTTGGGATAATAAATATTGTTTTAACGACATCTTGAATTTCTTCAGAGAATTTACATTTTGAAAATGGAAGGAAAGAGAGTTTCACAAAAGGGATGTAGAAATAGAGAATGCTCGAGATCCAAGATTTTGCTTACACATTTATGAATGACAAATATGTTTTCCTTCTGTATGTATAATAATTTAAGCACTTTTTCTGTACTCATTGTTCCATTCCCATGCATTTTACTGTTCAGCTTTGTTTAAATGATGTGGAACCTTTGTAAATGAGCTTCCAGCTCAAAGGTGTATATCCAAGAAATAAATAAAATAAAAAAGAAATAGAAATAATTGCTCAAAATACTTTTACAGTTAATATTCAAAGAAATAAACTAGCTCAGGGAGAACAAAATTCATAAACCAATTAAAATGAACACAGATGGGAGATTGCGTTCAAAATAAAAAAATAAAATAAAAGATGTTGCCTTTTGTGTTGTCTCCCCTCAAGAAAACAGAGGGATTTTCAGTATAAATATGTGCTGCAAGCTCTGTGTACAGCTTTAGACAAGGCATAGATCATCTATGAAACAAACAGTTAATTTCTTTCCATTTGTTTCTGGTAATGCTTACTTGGCAAGGCATTCTTTTCTATATTATATATATTCTGTACAGCTGATGAAATCCTTCTTTCTTTCTAAACCAGCCAATGTTGTGCTTTTGTTGCAACTCCAACTGGCACCTCATGTGCCAGATGAAACATTTAGTGCTGGCAAACCACACACTGAGGGAGCTAAAATTATATTCAGCTCATCTGGGCCTTATGTGGATATAGACTAGTTCATCAATCAAAGGGAAACAAACAAGGGTTCTACACAGCACTGCACTCTACAGCTACGTCTTTCCAAAAGGCCTGTATGAAAGAGCACACATGGAACAAATGTTCATGTGTTTCTAAGATGCACTCAAATCCCTTTTGGGAGCAATATCTTTCCTCTACTACTTTCTGTTTCCTGTTGTTGGGCACACTAAGCCTCCTGTGGCAACTTTACCTCAGCACATCCCACACCCTGGGAAGGATCCTACTGTCAGTTAATATTTCCAGAGGTGCTTCTTGTTTTGGTTTAGGGTCTATCACAAACTCTTGTATCACTCTGAAAGAGGTGCTTATAATTGAGTTACATCATTTTTTCCTGTCACATGTGGTAACTCACAAAAATAAGAGGGAACATTGGAACAATTTTGTGGTGGTGGTTTTAATGTAGGCAGGGTGATGGGACAAATTGTAGGATTTAGACCACCTAAGGTTACCCTGTTTCCACTGGGAGAGAAAGGGCTAAACCACTCCATCACGCAGAGGAACCAAATCATTTGTAAATTACTCATCATCCCTCTAAGGTTTGTATGAATAAAAATGCTGTAAAAAAGACTATTGGGATCAGCATAGTCCAAAACCTTCCATATCTGACATTATATTCTGCTTAATGGGATTTAATCTACAGCACATACTATCTGAAATAAAAAATATTCTAGATACTCATTTGTAGAGATGTAGACCAGGGAGAAATGTAACTAATAAATAAAAATGTGGGAACTATAAAGGTTTTGACCATGAAGACATATTTTTTCACATTTGCCAGGATTTCCATCTAGCCATGTTTCAATGGCCTTCTTCATATTTTGTGTCCCAAATCAATTTGGTGTTATCCTGGTTAACAAGGGTAAGGCCCAACATTTGTATGGATTCGGTGGTGATGGAGATGTGAGCAACAACTGCTCCAGAATCAGATGTTGTGGTAGTTTGAAACACATGACCTATACTTTTAGATTTATTTATTCAGGATCCTGAAACACAGGAGAAGATCAGTAGTAGAGAATGGTCATTCTGACAAGGAGACTTGAACTTAACCAAAATCCATGGGCAGTCAGCATATGCCAAATCTTTAGGAGCTTGATGTTTTTTGGGGGGTCCTATTCCATTAATCATCAATAGTCAAAGAGCTATGGTTCCAGGATCTTAAAAGGGGATCATTTCCCAGGATGTACAAAAAAGAACTAAGTGGACATTCTTGTCGTACTCCTCAAAACCCAGGAACTTTGTTCAACATCCACCCATTGACATTTGGAGAGACTACCACCCCAAATAGTAAGTGGAAATCCAGTTCCTGAAAGTGAGAGGGAACACATGTTTTTCTAAAACAGTCTGTATCTAAGCAAAAGAAAACCTATCATAAACCCTTTCCTAATCTAAGGACAAAGTGAAACCTGACAGCATGTTCTTTCATTTGTGTGTAAAAAGTTCCCCTAAAAGGAACAAGTGGCTCTGTCTCCTTTAGAGATGCAGCGAAATTAAATTCCACTGGCCAAGTGAACACAAAGTGGCCACTTTGCATTGTCACTCCACTACATGGAGTGGCCAATAGTAAAGGCTCACTTTGCTTTGTAATTATTACTTCGCATTACCATTCCACCTTAACACGAAGAAAGGCAGTGTGGCAACAATATTGGCAGACCCCCAGTGCCCACACACACACACAGTCATCAGAATTAATGTGCATCCCCAAAATACTACTGGTTTGTGTTCAGAAAACTCCCCAGTGCTGACGAAATGTAATGAGAGCACAGCAAGAAATACAAAGTCTCCCAGAATTAACGGCACACTCAGTCATGTGCACAGAGGTCACACAGTCTTCAGAATTAATTTGCATCCTCAAAATGCTACTGTCTTGTGTCAAGAAAATTCCCCAGTTCTGGCGAAGAGAAATGAGAGGATAACAAAAACTGCAAAGTCTCCCAGAATAAATGGTGCAGTCTGTCATGCAAGCATTGGCCACACACAGTCACCAGAATTAATCTGCATCCCCAAAATTCTATTTTCTTGTGTCCAGAAAATTCCCCAGTGCTGGCGAAGTGAAATGAGAGTTTAAAAAATGAAAAGTCTCCCAGAATTAATGATGCATTCAGTCATGCAAGCAGTGGCCACACACAGTCACCAGAATTAATTTGCATCCCCAAAATGCTACTGTCTTATGTCCAGAAAATTCCCAAGTGCTGATGAAGTGAAATGAAAGGATAACAAGAAATGTGAAGTCTCCCAGAATTAATGGCACACTCAGTCATGTGCGCAGTGGTCACACACAGTCACCAGAATTAATTTACATCCCCAAAATGCTACTGTCTTGTGTCCAGAAAATTCCCCAGTGCTGGTGAAGTGAAATGATAGGGTAATAATGACAGGTCATTTTGAACAGGGGAGGAGGCAAGATGGCGGTGGTAGGTGTGAGCTGCCTGAGCCTGAGCTCTGTGTAAATGTGTTTTCTGAGCTCCAATTCATTTTTTTATGTTTTAACAGTTTATGTTTGTGATTCTTTTTATTTTTCTGCTTTTTGTTTAGTTTGTTTCATTTTGGCTGTGTCCGAGAGTATGTGAAGCGAGCGCTGAGCTGCCGTTCTGCCGTTTTGCAGCCACTGAGGTGTAATATTTCTCAGTTGGGGTTTTAGAGGCTCTGTTTTTCAGCATAGCATGCTTGGAGGAAATAACATCGTGGGTAGTTCTGACTTTCACAAGACCTGAGTATAGAACCCTGTGGTTTTGTGTCAGCCAGCTTTTTACATTTTGGGGAAGCTACTGGAGGTTGGAGCTGGGGAGTCCCCCGAGGAGTGTGAGATCTTGGATTCTGGGTGGTGAGAGCACCCGGAGCCTGGGGACATTAAACAAAATCCTTTCCCTGTTCTGGATTATGGAAACTTTCCATGGAGTATTGTGGTCATAGAGAAATCTTCCTTTCTGATAGTTTAGGAGGATGCTCCCCCTTCCCATCCCCTGGTGTGGGTGATTCCTAGGGAATTTTTGTGCTGTTTTAGGAGGAATCATAGGGATTTTGGCCGGAGGGTGGATCTCCTCTGTGGTTGTTGGTTGGGGGATCTCGGCGGCTGGTGGGTGACTGGGATCTCAGGTTCCCCTCCTAGGGTGGCCTGCTTTTCTGTGGGTCTTACTTCTGTGGGGGTGGGGGTTTTTCATTCTCCTTTTGGGCCTTGGCTCCTGGGTGTGGGATTGCGGCTGTGTTGGGCTGTTCTGAGGGAACTCCGAGGTTTGTTAGTGGTGTGGATTTTCCTCAGGTTCCTATGGTGTCTCTGTGGTGGGAATTATTATTGCCATCTCAGGGCCCTATTTCAGATTACAGCCATCCAGCCCGATCTTAGCTTAGGTATCTAGGCCTGGGTCCTGAGGATACAGCTTATTGGAGAAGAGTTGGTTTTCCAAAGGAAACCCTTTCGGTGATCGGATTAAGAGGGGGTGAGAGCCCCTCTTGCTGCTTGTCTGAATTTCATCTGGAGAATTGTCTGATATTTTGACTAAGAGGGGGTGAGAGCCCCTCTTGTTGTCATCTGGATTCTACATTTCCCTGTGGAAGGATACCATTTTTCCCTGACACTGACTTTTAGAGACTGTTACATGATTTATATTTATGATTTGTTTTAGAATTTAAGGGAGGGTGAGAGCCTCTGGATTTTTGGTTGTTAATCTTAGTTATTTGGATAGTTTTATATTGATTGATTTGATTTAATTTTGTTTTTTGTGTATTTTTATATTATTTATTTATTTTATTTAATTTTGGGTTTTGGGTTTGGTTTTATTGTCATAATGTGTAGAGGGCCTGCCACCATGGTCGTGCGCTATTCGTCCTCCTCATTCCATGCCCTCTGCCCTTTCTCCCCTTTGCCATTACAGTTGTCAACTTACCAGCACTGTAGAGCACTGGGGATTGTACGGAGGGGGAGGAGGGGTTTTGGGGGGTGCAGACAGTGGAGGCCGAATGAGCGGAGACATCCAATTGAGGTTATGGAGACCAGAAGACACCCTGGGGTGAAATGGATTTGAGAGCGAGGTTCTCCTTGTCTGGTTCCCATACCCTAGGGTACCTCTACTATTAACATAGAAACATAGAAACATAGACTTTGACAGCAGATAAGGACCACTTGGCCTACCCAGTCTGCCCATTTCCCTACCTATTGGATAAGCTGCAGATTCTAGTTAACCAACAGCCTACTTCCTGCAACCCCCCACTATAATTGCTTTATGTCTGTCCCATGCATGTTTGAATTCCCCCATAATTAATGGTATTGGGCAAGTAGTCTGTTCCACTTCAGTTACCCATCCAACCCGAGTGGTGTTGTGCAATGCCAGATCCATTAGGAACAAGACTGCAGTTATTGCAGACTTGATGGGGTCCGTGGATCTGGCTTGCATTACCAAGACCTGGCTGGATGGTAATGCTGGTCTAATTTTGAAGGCAGCAATTCCAACCGGGTACTCGGTGTTACACCACCCGAGGTTGGACCACAGGGGGGGGAGTTGCAGTCTGTTTCAAGACTAAACTGGGACTCACAGGTGTACCAGTTGAGGAGGCGGAGTCCTTTGAGTGTACCATTGTCACAGGTGTGGGATGTAGAATTGTTCTCATGTACCGTCCACCAGGGGATGAGAAACATTTTCTACAGGAAGTAACAGACTTCATCATCGACATGGCATTTGAGTCTCCCAGGCTGATGGTCCTGGGTGACTTCAATGCCTGGGTCGATGATGACAATTCAGTTTGGACAACACTTCCTCCAATTAATGACATCTTTGGGTCTCACACAAGTGGTTTCTTCTGCCACACATAAGACTGGTCACTCTCTGGACTTAGTCTTCCTCTCAGAGATTGAGGCTACTGGTGTGGGGGTGGAACCCGTCAGTTGGTCCGATCATTACACTGTGGGCTTCAGTTTTTGCACACCTCCCTTGTAGGCCTACCCCTGTAGAGATGGTTAAGTGCCGATCTTTATGAGATATTAGCTCTGTGGGCCTGATAGCAGCACTTAACCTATCAGAGTTTTCTGAAGTGAGCAATAACCCTGATGCTTTGGTGCTGGCCTATAATAGGGCCATTTCCTCAGCTCTGGATCAAATTGCTCCTGTCCGCGTTCCTCCTCTCCCCATTCAACCTCGGTCTTTATGGTTTGATGAGGCCTTGAGGGTGATGCAGTGACAAGGACGAAGATTATACCGCTGTTGACGGAGAAGTGCCCTTGATGCCGACCATCTTAGATGGAACATTATCAATCCTATCATTTCACAATCTCTCGTAAGAAGGCAGAGTTCCTGTCCAGAGAGATTGCAGCTGCTCAGAACAGACCAGCTCACCTTTTCTGAACTGTTGACAGACTGTGCAACCCAACCTGTCTCCAGGTTCAGAAAGCCTTTTCACAATTAGAGTCTGATGAGCTTGTTCGCTTCTTTGCAGATAAAGTGGTCAACATTAGGGTAGCATTCCGACCTGCTCCCTCTATTGGAGATGCTTTTGATCGGCATTTGGTTGCTCCGTCCGGTCTCTCTTGGAGTTCCTTTGACCGACCTGAGTTCATTGATGTCATGAGGATTATCCATAGTATGCACCCTTCATGCTGTAGTTTACATCCAGGCCCGACTTCCCTGATAAAGGATTGTCTTGAGACTTTCGGCCCAGTTCTAGCACGGATGGTCTGGTGCTTCTTGGATACAGGTGAGTTTCCTAGCTCCCTGAAGGAGGTGGTGGTGACACCCCTCCTGAAGGAAGCTACCTTGGACCCCAACTGCCATGCTAACTACAGACCGATCTCTAATCTTCCCTTTGTTGGGAAGATAATTGAGAAAATGGTGGCAGCACAATTGGGGAACCATTTAAACATCCATGACACCTATGAACCCCTCCAGTCTGGTTTTCAAAAGAGGCATAGTACCAAGCCGGTTCATGTGCTCAATGTTCTCCTGATGGCCAGAGATCAGAAGAATCATTCCATTCTCATTCTTCTTGATCTCTCATCAGCTTTTGATGCTGTGGACCATGGGGTACTTCTCGCACGCCTGGAGTTTATCTGTGGTCTGTCAGGGACAGTCCTCAGTTGGTTTAGATCTTTCCTCATTGACAGGACTCAGAGAGTTGTGTCTGGATTAAATCCTTCCTGCCCACTCTCACTGTCATGTGGGGTACCCCAGGGCTTGGTGTTGTCCCCCATTTTATTGGCAGTGTATATGCTGCCCCTCGGACACATTGTAAGAAGATATGGGCTGAAGTTTCACTGCTATGCAGATGATACTCAGCTCTACCTGTCTTTTGCACATGACCAGGATAGAGCTCTTTGGGTCATTAATAGCTGCCTCACCGAAATCCAAGGCTGGATGAGTTCAAGCTGGCTAAAGTTGAACTCGGAGAAGACAAAGGTATTAGTTGTGAACCCAGGTCACAAGGTAAAGGGGATGGGAGCTGGTTTATCCTCAGGTATATTTCTGGGCATTATCCAGCTCCCTACCTCTAAATGGGTGCGGAATCTGGAGGTGATTTTTGACAATGAACTGACACTGCATATGCAGGTGTCAGCAGTTGTCAAACTTTCCTTTTATCATCTTAGGAACATCGCCAGGATTATGCACCTTGTTCCCCCAGCTGACCTTCCTATGTTGGTCCACGTTTCTGTGACCTAACGCTTGGATTATTGCAACTCCATTTATCTAGGGCTTCCTGGGGTTGATATCCACCACTTGGAGCTGGTGCAGAATGCTGCAGCCCAATTGTTGACGGGTGCATCTCATACCTGTCAATCTCACCAGTACTATGCGATCTGCACTGGCTGCTGATTCAGTGGCGGATTACCTTTAAAGTAGGTCTTTTGACCTGCAAAGTCTTACATGGACTGGGTCCATATTACTTGAAAGAGCTTCTGGTTCCCTACCGCCCAGGTGATCTCTCTGCTCAGCAGACGAGGGGTTGCTAGAGATCCCGAGGGTTTATTTAAAGTCATCAGGTGCTCATGCTTTGATGTTTGTTGCTCTGACCCTCTGGAATTTTCTACCCCATTTGCTTCATCAGTGTGCAACCATGGAGGAGTATAAAAAGGCCCTCAAGACCTATATATGGTCAAAGATTAATTTTAATTAATTTATTCTGATGGAACTCAGATTTAATATAGTATAAATTATTTATGGACCTGTGTTTTTTATTTATTGTTTATTGTTTTAAATAATTGTAAGGCGCCTTGGTTTAAGAAAGGCACTATATAAATAAAGTTTCATTTCATTTCATTTCATAATAAAAAATGCAAAGTCTCCCAGAATTAATGGTGTACTGCAAATGCACAGACAGATTAAGATTCCGCTAGGCACTCAAGAGATGCAGAGTCAGATGCAAAGGCACAACACCCAACCAGTGCTCACAAGTCACAAATCCAAATCTGGAAAAGAATACCTTTTGTCCATTGGGGGGAGTAGTGCACAGCAGTAACAGTCCACTCCTAGTAAAGATACCACAAAACAGTATAAAAAATTCATGCAGGTGTGGTGGATAGCAGGTTCACAGTGCTGCAATTACTCTGACACAATAAAAGTTGTCTGATTTAACGGTACACATCACACACACGCTCACACACACACACTGCAAGTATTGCTTAGCAAATTGAAAACCTTTATCAGTATAACCAAATGTTTTAAACAAACTGAAATTATACACTGCTGCACCACTACAATCAGCAAAAAAGTCAAGAATTACGAAAATATTACTGTGTGTACATTAACAAAGTTATACAAGAAAAATATAACCAAAACAGAAAGACTGCCTATTTCTCCAAGTTAATCTACCTACAGCACAGATATGCCCCTTCCTAAAGCACATTTCACAGTACACAGACTCACTGTTCCAAATTAACATTCAAAATCCACACACAAACAAGAAACACTTGATAATATGAGAACAGGAGGGTTTCCTACAATCGATGCACTAAATGTTGAGCAAAAAAAGGCTCAAAAAGGCTTTTTTATCAGCTTTTAGATAATTTGAATCACAGAGCTCTGAGAGGAAACTGTCTCCATCTTCCATTACACACACACTACACAGAACTGAGGCTGTGCAGAAAAATCTAGAGCCCATGTGACCTGCAATCCTATGAAGCACTGCAATTCACCTTGGAGCTCAATAACTAGGTGAAGTGAGGCAAAGTACATTGATTTCAATGTACTTCACCTTAAAATTGGTGGAGAAGTGGTTTGGGGAAGTGTGAAATAATGCAAAGCTATTGTTTTCAATGGACTTCGCGTTCCCCATTATAATGTGAAGTCCTCCGCTTCGCAGTGCGGAGCACTTCGCAGATTCCACGTTACTCCACGAATCACTCTACGGAGTGAATTTTGGCCCCTTCTCCCACCTCTATTCTCCTTCTGCCTGGATCTACACATAATTGTAAGGCTCACTAACAGAGGGAAAAATGATACTAAGTCTCATACTTAAATTTTCATTTCCAAGCTTGCCAACCGAGCCTGTCTAATTTATCTAGCAAATGTATATCGTATTAACTGAGAGATGTATATTTCACCAATTGTTATTCCTCTCTATGGAACAGGAGTGTTTTTTTTTTCTTCTTGGTTACCATGACATGTTGCTAACAAAAGTAGTCATTCAGGATGATGACCTTCTGCACATCTTCCTCTATCACCCACCCCCCTCAATTAGCCATGCAATGCCCACTCCTTTTTTCACTGATATATCTAAAAAAATGTTTTTCTCTGTTCTTGACCCCTTCCATGATATGCAGCTCCATGTCTGCATTTTCCTCCCTGACAGCCCTCTTTGCCTCCCTATTTTTCTGTAGATAATCCTCCCATTCCACCTCCCCCTGCTTTCCTTGTATTTATGGAAGGCCTTCATTTTGGCCCTAACCACTTCCCTGACCCTAGTCGAGAATTGTAATGGTCTCTTAAACCTGTTTTTTTAGATACTGTTTGAGTGCTTGCCTTTGATGCCTCGAGGATTTTGGTTCTTGATTGTGGGTTGCTGCCCCAAAGGGCCAGTTCAAACCACATGGAGTTGTAGTCCCTGTTCCTCGTGGCTCCCCAACTCCCACAGCACCCACCATCTCTGAGCTGGTGAGCACCACATCAAGGATTGTGTTCTGCATGGTAGGTTTCTTAACAAGCTGCACCAGTAAACAGTCTTGTAAGACATCCAGTAATGTCTGACTAATGGTAATCTTGGCGACCAGTACCTCACAATCAATGTCAGGCAGGTTCAGATCACCCAACAACAGTACTTTCCCCTTTGCTGCCCTTATTTTAAATTCCTGCTTGAGTTCTCCATCACTTTCCTCCCCTTGTCCTGGAGGCCTATAGAAGTGGAGAAATATGGAGGTATTATAAAAATATGATATCACTCTTACAAGATTATAAGGCAGATAAAACAGTGCGCCATTTTTAAAAACTCTTTATACTAGTAATATTATGGAAGTGATCTCCTGTGCTAAAACTATTAATAATATATAGAGTAGACATCAAAGGTTACCCATCTAAAAATATTTATTTACTCTGGAACTGTTATTTCGCCTTTTTATGTTTAGCAGCTGATGCTTTTGGCAATGAATGTTCCTGGTCACAGGAAAATTCTTTGAAGATAGATGCAAGAAAAGATGCATCTGAATCCTTATCCGCACCCTCTGTATCACCATTGTTTGCCAGATGCAATAATATTAAATGTATTTTTGTGTGGAAAGGGGCAGAGGCCACAGTTTTGTCCTGTGGTGCTTTTAGTTCTTTAGTCTTAAGTTGCATCTTTCTATGTGTCTTATTTTTTATTAATAATTTGGAATGGGAATACCTCTGGCAGAGGGGAGTGCATTGCAGGAATATCTGGGAATGCTTCAACCCTGTCTTGGAGAGTATTGGATTAAGATGCAGTACTCATACTGGTCTGAGCAAGCACAGTTTCAATCGGGTTGAGGGGAGCATCAACTTCCACCATTACCACTGGCTCTGGAGGTGCAATCTCTATCCCACCGGATACTGGAAGTTATGGTTCTCTCAGAGGGAACCAGCTCTGAATTTTCATTCAGCTCTTTTGTACAAAGCCATGCATCATTCTGAGGCTTTTGCTGTTGTCCCCATTGCTGTACACTGGTTACCTGGACATATTGTGAGAATCCATTGTCCCTATCATGAGAAGTCCAGGGGCGATGCACGTGAGACTGTCCCTTACTTTTTGCACTGGTTGCAATGAAATATATTCATACAAGTGTGTGCCAGATCAATCAATCAATCAATCAATCAATCAATCAATCTAATCTTTATTTATACAGTGCCTTTCCAAAACCAAGTCTCTGTACAATTAAAATACAATATACGAACATAAAATTCACACTAAAACAATAAATATATAAATAAATTAAAATTCTCTTGGGATGGCTAGATTAAACAAATATGTTTTCAGTTCAGTTTTGAATCTATCAATGGCCCAGCATTCTCTTAACTGATGAGGTAGAGAATTCCACAGGGTAGGTGCCACAAAGGAAAAAACACAGGCACCAGATGTTTTTAAACAAACCCTGGGAATCTCTAGCAATCCCTCATTGGCAGATCTAAGAGGACAGAAGGTGTAGTAGGGAGTCAGGAGATCTTGCAGGTAGCTGGGTCCCTGTTTGTGTAGGGCTTTAAAGGATAGTAAGCCAACCTTAAAGGAGATCTGCCACTGAACAGACAGCCAGTGCAGTTTGCGCAACACAGGCATAATAGGACTGGCCCTCAATGTACCAGTCAGAAGCCTGGCTGCAGCATTCTGCACTAGCTGCAGGAGGCAGATATCAACCCCAGGAAGCCCTAGGTAGAGGGAATTGCAGTAGTCCAGGAGGGCGGTGATGAAGGTATGGACTAATGTTGGAAGGTCATCTAGAGGAACCAGGTGTTTCACCTGAGCAATATTCCTCAGACGCTAAAATGAGGATTTATTCATGGCTGACATCTGAGGTTTCAGGATCAAGCCATTGTCAAAAATAACACCCAGGTTATGAACCCAATGTGAGGTAGTGAGCTGAACACCATCAAGCCATAAGCCAGAAGCCTGATGCCTGTCCAGCCCCCAAACTAACTCCCGTCCACTACCAACACTTAGGTCTTGTCCAGATTCAGTCTCAGCCAGCTGGTGCTCATCCAGTCCTTGATCTCGGTGACACAGTTGTTTAGCACAAAGACCGCATCAACCTGTTCAGGTAGAAAGGACATATACAGTTGAGTATCATCTGCATAGCAGTGAAAACTCAAATCGTATCATCTGATGATAGCTCCAAATGGAAGCATATACACTGCAAACAGCATGAGTGCCAATATGGAGCCCTGAGGCACTCCACAGGACAGGGGGAGGTGTCAGAGAAATAAATTCTGGTGACCATACTCTGGGACCTATCCATGAGGAAGGATCAAAACCATTCAAGGACTGTACCCAACAGCCCACAAAGAAGCCACAAGCACTCCAAGAGCACAACATGGTCCACAGTGTCAAATGCTGCAGAGAGATCAAGAAGGACCAAGATGGTAAGAGCCTTTCAATCCCTTGCTATTAAGAGGACATTCAATACTCAGACAATCGCAGTTTTAGTGCTGTGTCTCTTCCTAAATCTAGATTGGATAGCATAATAGACATTGTGGGTCACAAGGTGATTATCCAGTTCCAACACAACCACCTTCTCAATAATCTTACTCACAAAAGGCAGGTTAGAGACAGGCCACTAGTTAGCTGGACAGTCTGGATCTAAGGAGTGTTTTTTTTAAGCAGTGGTGGTACGACTGCCTCCTTGAAAGGATCGGGAAAGAACCTTCTCTCCAAGGAACGCCAGACAATTTCAGCTAGGATCAATCAGAAGACATCTGCACAACCCACTAATAGGGGTATAGGGCCTGGATCCAAACTACAATGGGGTGGAAGCACAGTCAGGATGATCTTTACAATGTCTATGAATTTCATCTGTCTAAAATTCATCCAGACAGACTGAGTGCTCACCACCTCCCGCTGACCTCCACAATCCCTCGTAGGGGGAGTTGGGCAGATGCCAGACCTGATGCTGGCAACCTTAATTGCGAAGAATTGAGTAAGCTCCTCACATTTAACCTGAGAAAAGGCTCTTCCAGGTTGGAGACAGATTGGATTGCACAATCTGTCAACAGTCCAGAAGAGCTAAGCCGGTCGATTCTTCACAGCAGAAATCTCTCTGTATAGGAATTCTGCCTTCTCACAGGTGATTTCTTATTGATATCCCTTATAATGTTCCATCAGTCTAAGCCTGCCAGCCTCCTGGCTGGACCTCTGCCATGCTCTCTCCATCCTTCGACCAACTCACCTCAACTCTTTCAAGGAACCATCGAACCAAGGGGTCCTTGGGTGAAGAATGAGTAGTCGAACATGAACAGGAGCAATCATGTCCAGGGCATCTCCTACTGCCCTATTATAGACCAGTACAAGATACCCTGAACTCATGCATTCACCTGACAATCCCAATAGGTCTAGCACCGCCAATAGATCATCTGGGGTAATCCCTCTTAAAGGGTGGTACTGAACCATCTCCGTAGTGGCAGACCCATTGGGGAAAGCCCTGAAACAGAACCTTATGATGTGATGGTCAGACCAATTGACTGGTTCCACCCCCAAATTAATGATCTCCATCTCCAGGAGGAACACCAGATTCAATGAGTGACCCCCTATATGGGTAGTGGAGGTAACCACCTGTGTGAGGCCCAGCATCATCATTAGCTGGAGGAGATTTTGACCAAATTGTGAGAGTTCATCATTGACCCAGGCATTGAAGTCCCCCAGAACTATCCATCTGGGGGACCTCAGCACCATGTCCACGATGAAGTCCACCATCTCCTGCATAAATTCTCCACTATCACCTGGTGGACGGTAGATGAGGAGTATCCCACAACTTACACCCTCTCCTAGGATACACTTGAAGGATCTGATGGGCCCCACTGACACATCAACAAGGCTCAGTTACATCTTAAATATAATGGCTTCCGGCCCTCCCCTGCAATCCAACCTTGTGCGCTGTATCATTGAGAACCTGGCTGGAACAGCATAAGCCAAAACAGGATCTGCATTTTCATCCAGCCAGGTCTCAGTGATGAATGCCAGATCTGTTGTTCCAACAAGTTCAGCAATAATAGCAGTCTTGTTCTTAATAGATCTGGCATTACATAGCACTGCCCGAGTAGGATGGGTTGCTGAAGAAGACCTCAGCTCATGCCCACTTATTGTGGGAGCCCTTGGGTATGGGGACAAGACAGGGGATACCCCTATACTGGCTCCATTTCACCTCAGCATGTCTTCTGGTCCTCACTACCTCAATCCACCCTCCCCTTTCCCTATCCCCACCAGATGACCATACTCCAATCAGTGACTGAATGTGGAAGGGTTGCAAGTGTTACTAAGGTGCATTCAGGGCCCACAATTTATTGCAGGACTTGGGTTGCCAGAAAATGCAGGTACTCCCCTGGGTACCCCCAATATATGTATAGTTCAAAAGATATGGTTGGGAGCTGGTCCAGATAACTACTTGAGAAGAAACGTAGGAACTCAGCCAACTCTGAAGAAAGCAGATGTGCTGCTAGAAACAAAACTATGAAATGGTTTCTATCCCCCTAATGAATTAACCAAACTTTACCAATAAAAGAATGATAAGAAAACAACCCTTCTAAATAGAGAAGAGTAGTATTCCCTAGAGATAATCCATGACATTATCACACCATGTCATCCATGAAGAAACTCCTATATAGGGTGAAATATCAGAGGTCTTGGTACATGACATGGTGATCTATATGCAAACCTTTGATGAAATAAGGAGTACTTAAAGAAATTTTTTTCTGAGTTGGCTAAGCTCCTATATTTCTCCTTAAATACTTGGGCTGCCCTGGTAAAAAAAAATGGTGCCCATGTCCTGACCCAGAAAAAAGCTGCTGGCCAGATGAATCTCCCTAGCACTAGACAAATACAATTTCATTGTAATCCTCCACCAATTGTCCATATTTGTTCACTATCAATAATAGGCATTTGTTTATCTAGTACTTGGCAGCATTGTTTCAGCCAAAATTAAAAGCCAGAAATATTAATGCTTTCATTTTTAAACAACACAGTTATAGTACTGATTGCAGGCTTAGTCAGGGGGATTACAAAAAAAAAGCAATCCACACTAGAGTATCCTTCACCCCAAAGTGGTCAAGTCCTGCAACAGTCTTAATGTTTACATAATAATTTGAGACCCCAGTATAGATTAAAGATCTTGCTTCCAAAAAATTTGAAGAGTCTGTCAACACAACTTTGTGCACATACATCATGTCTTTGGGGATCTTTAGATCACCCTTGATGGGCAGTCTGACAGTGTTTTGAACAGGGCAGGCTCCCCTTGTTTTGGATGAGGTCAGACAGCTTAACTAGGGGCTTTAAAAATACCTCTGTGATTCCACTCACAGAAGGATCTTTGTCCTTTGGTGAGACAATAGTCCAGACAGCCTTTCCTTAGGAGAGTCAACGGGAGGCAGGGATGAGGCCTCTCTTGAACCAGCAGAATCAGAAACAGTAACAATGTTTTGTGGACTGTTGCCTCCCTTGAATCCATAGCAGAGTGTTGGTCACACACCCCATCTCCATTTTCACCACCACAATATGTGGCATCATGTTAGATGTAGTCTCTAGAAATGACGCAAAAGCCTTGTGGCAACTTGTTGTCAAGGGCACCTCTAATTTCTCAGACAGTATTGACTCATACATTTCTTCTGATGCATGGATAGATCACTTGTCTTCCCTCTTTTTTGATCAGGCTTTGCAAAAACATTCAGTTGAGTTTTTGTCTCAGTGGTATCAAGCCTATTAATATTAAGGACATACTTAATGCAGTTAATTCCTGAAGACCAAGAAAGCCCCTGGTCCTGATCTTATTCCTGCAGAGTTTTACTTACAATCCCCTTTTTGTGGTCTGATTCATGTTATGGTTCAGTAATATATTAGTGGAGGCTTTTTCTTGATTCATTCCATGGGGCACAGATTGTCCCATTTTTTTCTAAAAGGGCAATAAATCAGACACGTTTATGTACCTGGCCAATTAACCTGTTGGATTTGTCTTCCAAAATGTTCTGTAAAATTTTACTTTCAGGTTGTATGAACAAATCTTAGTAATAGGAGGTCTATAATTCTTGCAGTTTTGCTTTGGGGAACAGTACTTTGCATTGAACAGTTGTTTTGTTCTTAGACACTTATGGAAGAAATATGTCTTGATTCATCTGTATTACCCTCCTGAAAATGCCTGAAAATAGGAAGAATTTGTCTAGTGCACTTACCCAGTCAACAAAAACTAACTAACTAAATAAATAGAAGTTATATGTGGCATTTATAGATTATCTCTCTGCATTCAACTCTGTTTCTTGGCCTAAACTTTGGCAATTGATGTATGATAGGGGCATTGATAGTGGGCTTATTTCTATTAGTTCTGCTTTATATAACCATGCCTGGCCAAGAGTACAGCTAAGTATGGGAGTCAATGTTTCATGGAAGTTTACAACAAATAAAGCTGTGCTCCTTGGCTGTATTTTAGCTCCAACATTATTTAATATTTATATTGATTATGTCTTGAGGGTACTTATGTTTATCACAGTTGATTCACCTAGGATAGACCTAATGGATGTGCCACTCTTAGTATATGCTAATGATTTGGCTCTTTTTTCATTAATATAATCAGGTCTGCAAAAAAATAAAAAAAAATAAAAAAATTAAATGGTTTACTGAATCAGAGAAACTGGCCCTATCCATTAATGCAAAGAAAAAAAACTCATACAGTGGAGTTTGGTTGCACAAATACTTCTAACAAGTGGTGGGTAGGTAGTAAGGCTATCTCCACAGTGTCCAGTTATTCATATTCAAGTGTACATTTTGCATCCAGTGGCTCTTGAAATAAGAATTTTGTACACAAAGGGCACAATTCTCAAAGGGCCCTTAGATTGACGCAAGCTGCGGCAAAAAGCAACTTGTACCAAAGCCCAGTGCGCTAAGGACACTGCACCTGATTCTCTATCGGGGAAGGGTCCTGATGGCAAAGTCCCAAGGCTTGTGGCAACTGTGGCCATACACCAAACAGACGGCTCTTCTGGAGGGTTTCCCACAAGCCACTGGGAGTCCATGCATCACTCTAGAACATCTCTGGTGGTCCAGCAGACCTCCCACAGACCTGATCCCCTTATTATGAAATTAAGCAGTCCCTGGTGGTCTAGTTGACCCCACTCCAGCCCCAATGCCCTTATTATTAAATTAAGCAGTTCCTGGTGGTCTAACACTTCCCCCCAACCCTGATCACATTATTAAATTTATCAGTCCCTTAAGATCTAGCCGATCCCCCCTTCCCTATCCCAGATGTGCCCGTAAATTACAATGCTGATACATTCTTTTCCTACTGGTCTAGTGGGCACCCCCTTCCTATCACTGATGTGATTGTAAAGTAAAATGTAGATACATTCTTTCCCTGGTGACCTAGTGCCTTTCTCCAGCCCCAATCTGCCCATATATTAATATGGTGATACATTCTTTCCTTGGTGGTTTAGTGGACTCCCACCCCAGCAGGTAATGCTCACCACTCCACTCCCCCCAATTCCGAACCCTGAGCCAGCAACTGGCACAGCCCCCCTCTCACCACCACAGCCAATGGTGTACAGTATGCACTCACTGATTGACACTCTGAGCAGTCAATCAGTGAGAGCACACTCAATACAGTACCCTCTCAGTGATAGCTCAGTTGGCAGCCAGCCATGATGGTGAGAGGAGGGCTGTGCTGGTCTCCAGCTTGGGGGTTTGGAATGGGGGGCAGTGGGGTGGTGGGTACTACCTGATGAGGTGGAGGTGGGGTGGAGTCCACTAGACCACCAGGGAAAGAACATATCACCATATTAATTTAAGGGCAGATTGGGGCTGGGGGGCACTAGATCACCAGGGAAAGAATACATCAACATTTTACTTTAAAGGCACATCATGGATAGGGAGACGGGGCCCACCAGACAACCAAGGAAAGAATTTATCAACATTGCAATTTACAGGCACATTGGGGATAGGGAGGGAGTCCACTAGACCACCAGATAAAAAATGTATCAGCATTGTAATTTATGGGCAGATCGGGGATTGGGGGTTCCGCTAGACCACCATGAAAAGCTTAATTTAATAATAAAGAGATCTGAGTGGGGGGGTGCTAGACCACCAGTGACTGATTTTAGAAACATTTGAAGATATGGGCTTGAGGGGCTGTGGGCCATGGTGAAGGAGGTCTATGAGAGTGGCATATGTGGTCAAACCCTCCTAGAGGGTGAAATTCTAAGTACCCTTAGACCAACTCTGGCTGGTCTAAGGGTACTTAGAATTTCTCCCTCTGGGAGGGTTTGAGAATCCTGATTTAGGGGGTGTGACACCATGCTACAGTCCATTTTGTGGCACATGGATGGCACAAGCCCCTTTGGTTCATGCAGCCTGCGGTTGATGCAGGCTGTGCATGTGAATCACTCCTGTTGGATCTTTTGGCACAAGTAGCACTTTGCACCACTCTATGTGGAGCAAGCCCGTTGCACCATGTCGGGAGCTTTGAGAATTGAGCCTATAGTATCTAAAACTAAAATAAATCACTTTTTGGCTTGAAAAGATTTAGTGTTAAATATGCTGGGAGTAGTGTTTGGCTCTTATCTAGGTTCTTTTGTCAAAATTTAATCTATAGGCTCTTTATGGAGCTGAGATATGGGCAACTTACAGGAAGTACAGAAACAATCTATTTGCTTAGTTAAGTCGTGAGGTTTAATAATTTCAATCCCTACATTCCATATAAGAGCAGATCTAGGGTTGGATAGTTTTAAAACTTGAGTAAATGCTTTAAATTGGGGTACTGCATAAAATACAAGACTTCCTAATGACAATCTACTCAGGCTTGGACATACTGTATGGAAAAAGAGAGAGATGGTTAGAACAGTATGATATCAAGTCTCCATGGTTAACATATGTTATGACTATTCTAAAACAGTATGAGTTATATCTAATTAGATATGTTAAAATGGGAATTATGACCAGTTTGAAATATAAGAGGCATGTCAAGACAAGAGTAAGATCCACTTATTCAGTCAATGTCTGGACTTAGAAATGATAAGAAAATCCTGGTTTTTCCCCAGTATACTACAAGTCTACAAGTGATGTTTGGTTTGGTTTTAGGTTTTATTTGGACTGTATTATGGATTTTGATAAAAAGTTGTGTCTTTACATGCTATAAATCTGAATTATTTCATAGCAATTTGTTATATGTAAAGTTTGCACATATTCCAGATGCTCATCAGACACTGTTCCAGTTCCAATGGGGGCATGGTGGACTTGTACATTATCCTAATTTGCCCTTGGTACAATAAAATAAAGAAAATTAGAATTAGTCCAACTCTAGTTGGGCTCTCATGCTTCACAGGTAATCCAGTAGCCTTTTTATGATGATACAGGATAGTTTCATACTTAATCAACTTGCTAGTTATTTCTATATAATCAAATGCATTAGGAAATGTAAACTTTTTTATACATAAATATATACAAGTCCCTAAAATAAATATTAATGCCACACTTCCCTTCTCCTGATTAGGAAATTTGACTGTATATTTGTGAAATATTTGCATATGTTTGGTTTTGAGTCATATTTTGGACATTTTTCTTCATAGAGATTTTTGACCAGTTCAGATGAAGTACAAATGCAAACCACTGCTCTCAGGGCTGGCTTACTAAGCCTTGCTCTCCCACGTTGGTTATGGTCCTGGCTTGGGGCATCTGGTGTCCCACCCTGGGGGGGGGGCATGGTACGTTCTCCAGTATAAAAAGGGGGAGGAGTCCTTTTGGCAGGGGACCTGACGGGCAACATGTAGGACAAGTAGGATTGGGACTTAAAACCCCCCTACCTAGGAGGTACCAGCCTGGTGAGCATCGATGCTACATGTTTAAATTCATTTCCGAAGGGATGGGTGGCAGGAGTGTAGTGACCATGGGAGACTGGGGATCTAGGAGCTCAACTGTGGGGAGGCCATTGGAGGAAGGCCCATTATGGCTGGGATTGGGAGGCCTGGTGCTCTTCAGAAAAGGTATAGCAGTGGGGCTGTCATGGTGGTGGCAGGGCCAAAGCAGGGCCTTTCTGGAGGTGGCAGCTCCAGTATGCCTGTATCCAGTGTGGCACATTGCTGCAGGTTGGCTGGTGGGTGCATTTTGGGGATTTGCTTGTATCGGGCCTGCTGTACCTGTGTCTGTGGCAGGACCCATGTTAGACTCATTAATGAAATGCACATAGTGACAGTAACTGGAAAGGAGGGAGCCATGTCATCTATTCTCTCTGTTTAGAACTGGCATCATTTCCCTGCAGGAAAGAGGGTGTCAAACTGGTTGGGTTACAGGCAAGGGTTCAGGGCAGCCTTGGTAAGGAATAAAGGCCACATCCCCGGTATTCCGTTGGTTCGGGAAGGGGGAAAAAGGCACTCCCCCAGATCATGGTTGGTTATGGTTTCACACCCTTAAGATGCTGAGCTTTGAAATGACTTTGGGTATCTGTGTGGAGTCTGCACTTGCTCTAATTATCCTTAGGCTTATTCAAGCACCTGTATCATCTGGTACTACCTAATGCCACTTGAATACTGCCCTATGTATGTCTTTGTCTCCCGGCTCCAATGAGCTGAGCAATCTATTAAATTATTAGTTTTAAATTGAGAATTAGTATTACATTTATTTTGTTTCTACTGTATCTGTGCTGAGATTATTGAATGAACTAACTGATTCCTTCCTCGGATGAATCTGGTCAGTATTTTTTCCTCCTGGCCTGGCCTGGCCTGAAGCTGCAGTGAGTGGTAAAATGTGGTTTGGTAGAGGAGGCATAACCTGCACTGACAGAACCAAGTTCGAATTAAGGCCATGTTTTTCTTGTATCAGCTGGCTTTACCTCCCTGGTAAGTTTTCAGTCTGTACCCCCTCCCACTTTTGCTTACCATCAGTACCCTTAGACACAGTGGGGTGGAAGGGGGTGTTACACAGTCATTTGCATCAGATAATGTGCTGACTTTGGGTGCCACCACTACTCTTTGGGCAGGATTCACAAAAGGAATGTGCCCAGTGGATCCAAGATACACTGGCGCATCCCCGACTTTCGCACTGGCATGATTCTGGAAGGGGTCTGATGTGCTGGTACATCTCCGATGTGCCAATGCATTGCAGATACATTGTATACCACCCATAATGATATGCAACACATCTGGAGGGGCTGTGCAGGGGGCATGTGGTGTGCAGCCCCATTCACAGCACAACATGGAGGAGCATGCTGGGGCAATTCCAGAGATGTTCCTCCCAAAGATAAGTGGATTACCACCCACAGTCAGGCTGCTGTACTGCAGAAAGCAGTATGGCAGCTTCCCACCCTGGCAGTCCAATGTCCCCCCTGCCCGTATCCCCATAACAATGCCGCTCCCTGTGTCTGTTGTGGACAAAGTACAGAACCCCCCTCCCCACCTGCATCTCTATTATAATGTCGCTTCCTGCGGCAGTTGTTGAATAATCACAGAACCCCCTCCCTGCCCACATCCCTGTTTACAAATCACTTTCTGCAGTGATACTGTTGTAATAGCAGAGCCCACCTCCCACCCAACCCAAAATGCACTGATGTTGGCACTCCAGAAGACCCCCAGTAGCTCAATACATCTCCCACCCCCATCCACTAGTCACCCCAACCAACCCTGCTCCCCCCATCCCAGCATAGTCCCACCATCAGCAGGCAGCTCAAGCCCACCCTCATACCACCATGACTGCCCACTGGCAGAGCTGTCTGTGAAATGACAACTACTGTACAACTGGAAGTCCATTAAGTTGACCCGTGTCGACCAATGGGCTTGCGGTAGTGTAACATAGGCTGTCATGCACAACATTGTGAATGACCTGGTGTCATTCACAAAGTTGTGCATGACAGCCTATGCTACACACTGTAAGCTCCATAGGTTGACATGGTCAACCAATGGACTTACACTGCACAGTCGCTGGTCATTCACAGTCAGCTCTGTCGGCAGGAAGCCATGGTGATATGAGGGTGGGTTGGGCTGCCCACTGACAGTGGAACTATGCTGGGACGTGGGCAGTGGGGTGGGTTGGGGGTTGGAGGTCTGCTAGGCTACCGGGGGGGTCTTCTGGAGTGCTGATGCCTGTCCGTTCAAGTTGGAGTGGGGAGGATGGGCCCTGCTATTACAACAGTGTCACCGCAGGGAGCTGCTTGTGAACAGGGATGTGAGTGAGTTGGGGGGGTTCTGTGATTATGCAACAATCACCACAGGGAGTGGAATTAAACAGGGATGTGGAGGGGGGAGGAGGGGATCTGTGATTATTCAACAACCACTGCAGGGAGTGGCAGTATTATGGTGTCACAGGCAGGGATTGGGGTGGGTGCAGGTTGCCTACCATGGTATTCGTGGGTGAACCATTCAGCACACAGCCCTTGCAAGGGGCCCAGCACTTTCTGTCATGTGCAACCCTGCTAAACACATAAAAATAGGGCCATTATGATATGCAAATGGTCTCACTGTACATTGCATGCCTATTGGCTCCACTTGCATGTCTGGGGCTGTGAATGCCATCTTTCGGTGTATCAGGAGATGCGCTGCCCCATAGTGTACCCATCCCAACCAGGGGGTTGCAGTGGTGCATCCGGGGCTGGGCGCAACAGTGGTATTCACCGAGAGGATGCACAGAAGAATTCCTCAGGCATCTTCTGTGAATACTACAGTTTCTGCTAGGCTCATTTCATTTGCACCGGGGCATCTGAGATGCGCTGAGCGCAAGTCCTTTGTGAATTCTGCCCTTTATGTTTTTGTGGTGGCACTCAAACTCTGTATCATTTTATGTACAACTGACCATTCATTAATTAGGATTTGTGGTTACCTAGTTGGAACTACAGATTACACGCCCTTAGAGGAGCACTTCTATAAACATATTGTAGATATTTATTAACTGTGCTTTACTATTTCTCTTAACTATCTCTCTACAGAGAGTGCAGTTGAATATACATTTTCTCTGATCTATGGGGATTATGATGTTTTTCTTACTCCAATATATATGTTTTATGTGGGAATACTGTATATTTCTGGTATTTGTATGTATCTTTTTAAAATTATGTATTTTTATAATAATGTGCTGAATTATTTCACTAACTGATTTTGTAATGGGCATCTGCTGAAAAATAAAATTTTCAATGACTACTACAAATACCCGTCACATTGCTTTCCACCTTCGCGGTTTTAGAGTGTAAGTCCAACTAGTATTGTCTGACGTTTGCTCTGACACACCTGTTAATAATGGCTGCTGCTCTGCAAGATGTTCTCTCACCAGGTGTGCAGCTTCTGCTACTGATGGTGTTGCCAGTTCTTCCACAGGTGCAGTCGCATCTGTCATTTCAGGAAATTGTTTTCTGTATTGCTGAACCTTTGGATTGAGAGGATCCAGAATCTACTTCCCATCTGCACTTTGCTTCCATCTGATGTTTTGTAAGGCCCAGTCCAGAGACCAGTTAGATTTTTTGGACATCTCATCAGGTCATTATGCTGTGCAAGCATTTCAGGCTTCTCTTTCTGGTCAGTGTGCAAAACAGGGCTTATTGGACATCAATTTTTGGGAGTATTGTGCAAGTGGGTGAATTTTTAGGACACCTAGAGACTTCTTCGGTCCTTAAGATGTCTCAGCATGACCAGTTGGGTTTGACACGGTGGCATCTGTCAGCAGCTCAGTTAACACATCAGCGTCCTCTATTGTCTGCTGTTGGCAAAGGAGGTGATCACTGTCATGTAGGTACAGGGTTTCCTCCTCAGCCATAATGTCCATAAGTCTCTTCATTATTTCCTCCACTACTTACTTCAGTATATGGCAGAATCTAACAGGTCAGTATCTGTAGGCATTTATTTTTTTTATTTGTAGTTTTTTCCTTCTCCTGTGTTGATCTGCCCCCTTCCAACAGTCCCCCCAACCTCATCACCCCAGCATCCAGCAGGACATACGTCAATGGCATGGAGGTTCCCAGCTGGCTGGGTGCTGATCTTGCAGAGGACCAGTGTCATCCAGCTGGTTTACACCATTTTCTATTTTTTGCCCCACCCCCTCCCCCTCGCAGTGTGAGTGTGCTCATGTTAAGGCACGTGCATGCCATGTAATCATGCTCTAGTACCTCCCTGACTCCAGTGCTTCCCTCCAGCCTCCACAAGTGGGCAGCCAAGAAGTGGGATGACAACCCTCCCCAATAAAGCAAAGCAGAGCAGAGCAGTCCAATGGACCATGATCCTCTCCCTCCACTACCGACCCCTGGCAACCTGAGATCAATCCCTACTTCAGGTAGCCTGCATGGCATGAGGTGTGGCATCCAGTGCCTCAACTCTCAGTGCCAGCGGGCTTGCACATCTGTAGGCATTTCTTTCTGTTCTATCTCCTCCACATCTTGAGGAGCTGCATCCTTAGTATGTTCTGTAAATAAATCAGTTCTGGGTCAAAAAGTTATTTTTGTCTTTGAAAATCTCTCAAAGAATATTTATTGTGTACAGTCCATTATTTTCCAGCAATTTAACATCACTTATTTTTTATACATCCAGCGTTTCAAGGTGTGCATAACTCTTCAGCAGGGAATAATGGCTCTAAATCAGACAGATAAATCCATTATACTGTAAATGTCACATTCTTCGATGTCTTATTATCTGTCTATTGCATGAATATTTAATCTTTTTTTAAATTTACTATTTGAAATTTGGAGTGAATAAATAACCACATTACATGTATTAGCTGAACCAAGTGCACACAAATCTTAATAATCCAGTAATTGTTTTCTCCTTTTGTCATTTAATATATTCCTCTTTCTTTTATGGGGAAGTGGGGAGAAAGAAAATTCCCAAATTGATTGTTTTTACTCTCTGAATCATTATCAGTTTTGCTTATGCTCATTCATAATATATTTCCACTATGTTCCCCATTTATAGTAATGCAAAATTCACATTTATAAACTTTACATCATTTTTTTAAATGCAAAATTTGCTTTGCCATTTCTTCTCTCAAAATTCCATTCTAAATTTATACATAATGCAACATTATTTTTAATAACTGCAGCTTTCTTGTTTCGCTTTCCTTTTTTACCTTATTCTTAGTACTTAATTCTCTTAATTTAATATTTATTTCTTATGACTGTATATATCTATAAATCTGAATTTCTTTGCTAACACTTCTTATGCCTATAAACTTCTTTCCCCCATTCCTCTTTCAGCAATGGTTTCAGTAAAATAAAGTCTCACATCTGACTTTTATTTCCACTGTAGTCCATTCAATTTGGACGTTCAAATGCTTTTTTGTTACCTGAGAAGAAATTTTATTTTATTTTAAAGATACAGTATGTACATTGTTATTGATTCCTAAGCATATCTATCTTAGTTACTCTGGGCCGGATTCAGAGAAGCCAAAGCAGGATGCAAGGCAACTTGCGTCAAAATATATGGTGCAAGTTGCACTTGCATCCTGCATTGCATCCCAGCGGGATTCATATAGGTAGCCTGCGACATGTGGCAGGCTGCCTGAGCCCAACAGCAGCTATGTGCCTGAAACCCCCTTGCGACATGGCAGAAGGGTGTTTCTGGCAGCATTTGCACCGTATTCAGGAAGTTGTCTACTACATCTACTGATGGGATTCAGAGACAACCACCAGTGAACATCTGTCAAATACCAGTTAGGCCAACATCTAACTGGTCTTTGCTGTTCACTGGAGGTTGCCACTGTGCCCCAGCCCCACAACCCATGGGGGTTAATGACCCCACATGGGCTCTGGGTCCCAGGCATAGCATGCACAGTGCCAGGCAGGGTGTGTGGCATACTCCAAATTCCCAGACCTTCACACGTACACATTGTGAGCCCCCCATGCCCTGGGGCACGATCCCCCCACCATCCCAGTAACCCCCTGGTAGTCTAGTGGCCCCCACCACCCACCTCACAATCTGAGCCCCCTCACACCCCCAATACCCTGCCAGTGACTGGCACAGCCCTCCCTCACAACTAGGGCCAGTCACCAATGCGCCACTGGGCATGTGTGTTGGGGAGTTGGGGGACCACTGGACCACCAGGGCATGTATGGGTCCATGTTCCTGAGGGGTCCATGGCAAGGGGGATTGGGGCTGGTGCCTACACCATACAGGGCCTTGGAGGTGGGCATGGGGGTGCCATGGCAGTCTTCACCCATCGCAACTGCTGTCCTGTGACCTGCAGCATTCCCCGTGCTGCACTGTACCTTGAGCAGCTACCGCAAGCCACAGGATGCAGACCGCTGCACCTGCTCCAATCCTGAATTGGGTGCATGGGCCAGGGCACAGGGCAGGGCCCTGCAAGCTGCCATTGCCACAGCTTAAGGCGGACCTCTATGAATCCAGCCCCCCATTTATAAGGAGTATTCCTTGCTTTCCTTGATTGCAGTTAGCAATATTTATTTCATTTTAAATATGTAGCCTCATGTTTTCTTTTTTATGTAGCTGTGCTAACTGCAGCAACAAAAATCTTTAGTTAGCTCAGTTATTTCTGCTGTCATTCTCTTTTCCTAAGTGTTTACATTTATTTTACAAGGATTACAGGTTTGTGTTTTACCTTAATTTCAGCTGCATTCAGATGGTTCTGTTCTGGCATCCTCTCAACTCCATTGTGGCTTTTCTTTTGGAGCCTGTCTGCTTCCTGCTTCTTTATTGCAATGTACCTTGGGCAGGTCAGGTGAGAGGCGTGTGACCACTCCTTTCTGTGTCCTGGAGGGTTACCCTTTCCTACCCAGTCCATTTTAAATGGAAACTATGCAACTATGGCACATAAGTGCACATTTGCAGAGTTGGTGCAAAGGGCCAATTACCTCTGGCCTCTTTTAAAAAAACGTTTTTCTCTGGCAGTTTCTTTATTCTGGCCTAGAATATGTGCTCAATATCTCAGTGTTATTCAACTGTTGATACAATTTTTTTTTTTTTGCTTCTACAGTACAGTATGTACTGTTGTCATTTGATGTGTGTATGTGTATGTGGTGGGGGATTCAGATCTAGTAGAGCGTGAGATGAGTTTCTGGGGACAAGGGGATCAGCTCAGATTCTTTTTCAGACAAGTATCTTTGAAAGGTTTTTGGAATCAATACATACTATGTCATATTTTCAAGAGACTGATATTCTTTTTTCAAAACATTAATTAGTCTAATTTTATTAGTTCATTACTTTTGGTTTTCATGCAGATCCCCTGATCTATATTTATTTTCTCATTTTTGTTCTCAAATTAGGATCTACATGAACCCTGTTCAGTCTATTTCTTCATTTATACCATGCCTTTGATTTAAGCAACCCATCCTACCTACCCACCAACACTCTGTTTTAAGTAATAATAATAATAAAATTTATTTAGTTAAGCGGCTTTCAAATTTTTCAAGGCGCTGTACAAAAACATCATAACATCAACACATCAGTACATACACTGAAATAATACAGCCAATATAAAATATTTAAAATAAACAAATTACAGTATGGCAGGGAATGCCTGATTCCATAAAAATGACTTTAAAGCCCTTTTAAAACTATCCACCATTGTGCTTTCTCGGAGCTGGCGGGGCAGAGAATTCCAGAGAGTGGGAGCCACAAATCCAAAGGCACGGGCTCCAGAGGACTTCAAATTCACCCTCGGAATCTCCAGCAACCCCTCGTCAGCTGAGCGAAGCTGTCTCAGAGGGGTGTAGGGCACCAGAAGCTCTTTCAAGTAGTCGGGACCTAACCCATGTAGGGCTTTGTAGGTCAATAGACCCACTTTAAAGGTGATCCGCCACTGTATTGGCAGCCAGTGCAGAGTGCGCAACACTGGGGTAATGTGAGACCTTCTTGACACCCCAGTCAACAAACGCGCTGCTGCATTCTGCACTAGCTGCAAGCGGTGGATATAAACCCCAGCAAGCCCTAAGTACAGTGAGTTACAGTAATCAAGACGAGATGTCACAAAGGCGTGGACCAAAACCGGCAAGTCACCTGGTGGAACCAGGTGCCTAATCCTGGAGATATTTCTAAGATGAAAAAATGAAGTCTTGACAACTGCAGACACCTGATAACGAAGGGTCAAACCAGTGTCAAGCTCCACACCCAGGTTACGCACCCGTTCAGAGGTAGAGATCTGGTCTGCCACAAGAATTAATCCAGAGGGGGACTCCGCCCCTAAACCCTCAACCCTGCGACCGGGGTCCGCCACTATAACCTCAGTCTTTCCCGGGTTCAACTTCAAACCACTGGTATTCATCAGGTCTTGGATATCTGCGAGGCAGTTATTCAGCACCAAGATAGCACTAACCTGGTCTGGTGCAAAAGACAGGGAGAGCTGGGTATCATCAGCATAGCAGTGAAACCTCAGCTCATACCATCTTACAATGTCTCTGAGGGGTAGCATATATACTGTGAATAACATGGGGGAAGCACCGAACCCTGAGGTACCCCACAAGGTAGAGAGAAGGCCCCGGATGAATATAAACAGGAGACTACTCTCTGTGTTCTCCCCTGAAGGTAAGATGAAAACCATCTGAGGACCACGCCTGAAAGCCCGCAAATGGACCTCAGGCATTCAAGCAAAACCTCATGATCCACAGTATCGAAAGCTGATGATAGATCAAGGAGAACCAGAATAGAGCGGGTATCTCTGATCTCTCACCATCAGGAGATCATTGAGCACCCGAACCAGAGCAGCTTCGGTGCTATACCTCTTACGAAAACCAGACTGGAGAGGTTCGTATAAGCTATGGATGGTCAGATGGTTATCCAGTTGAGCCGCCACAACTTTTTCAATAACCTTCCCCACAAAAGGGAGGTTAGAAATCGAGCGGTAGTTAGCTAGGTCATTCAGGTCTAAGGAAGCTTTCTTCAGAAGGGGAGTCACCACCCCTTCCTTCAGAGAGCTAGGGAAAACTCCCATCTCCAAAGAACACCGAATAATCCGAGCAAGGACCGGGCCGATAGATTCACTACATTCCATAATCAGGGAAGTAGGACCCAGATCCAAACTGCAGCATGTTGGGCGCATCTCACAGACAATAATCATAGTGTCTAAGAAGTCTGGAAGATTAAAGGAACTCCAGGAAACTCCGGGCTCTGCGACAAAACACTGATCAACTGCAACAACCTTGGAGTGGGGTCGGGGACACTGCCTCCGAATGTCTTCCACCTTATTCGCGAAGAATCGAGCGATCTCCTTTCAGTCATTCTGTGTAAAAACTCGACAGATCTGCCGACAGACTGGGTTGCACAGTCTGTCAACAGTTCTGAAGAGCTGAGCCGGTCAATTCCGAGTGACAGAGATTTCCCTGGACAGGAATTCTGCCTTCTTATGGGAAATTCCTGTTTGGTAGAGCTTATAATGCTCTAGCAAAATAAGATGGTCGTCCTCAGAGGCAGTCTTCCTCCACTAACGCTCCAACCTATGCCCCAACCTCCGCAACCCTCTCAGTGCCCCATCAAACCAAGGGGCAACGGAACAACGTGGAAGGGGGCGAACACGGGTTGGTGCAATCTGGTCAAGGGCAGCCGAGATGGCCCCATTGTAGGCCACCACCAGCCACGCAGGATCAGAGCACAATCCATCAAACAATGAGAGGTCTATAACCGCCATCAGGTCTTCAGGGACAACGTCCCACAATGGGCGGTAATTGACCAACTCCACAGGGGCCGACCTACCCAGGGGGGCTTCAAAATTGAATCCAACTGAGTAATGATCAGACTAACCAACTGGTTCCACCACCAAATCGGATGCCTCAATCCCCAGGAGGAAAACCAGATCAAGAGAGTGACCTCCCTTGTGAGTAGCTGTGGAAACAACCTGTGTGAAGCCGAGTGATGTCATCACCTGGAGGAAATATTGACCAAAAAGCGAAGATTCATCGTCGACCCATACATTGAAATCACTCAGCACCATCAATCTGGGCGATTCCAAGGCCATGTCGGTGGCAAAATCTGCTATTTCCTGCAGGAAAAGTTTCTCATCCCCAGGTGGACGGTAGATGAGAGCAATCCTGCACCCCACACCAGCTACCACAGTACACTCAAATGATCTGGCCTCCTCAACTGGAACACCAGTTAGGCCCAATTCGGTCTTAAAACAGTCTTAGAAGTAATATTCTGTTCCAGTCCCCTCCTCTGTCCAGTTTCTTGACTTTTTCACAGCCTTTAAATCTCAGTGTGCTGATATTATGCTTGTCCTAATTAAAATGATGTGCTACTGCTGACTTGTCATTCTTTGTTCTAATTTTTACTCTTGTGCTGACTTATCTATTCGTAAGGGGCTGTGTTGTTTTTCCAATATAAATAAGCCCACATGGGTATTTTATTATAAAAACCACATGGTCACTGTCACATGTTATCAAATCTTGCATCAAAAATTTCTCATCCCTGCTTGAGTTACAGACTTCTTTAGCTCTTATGACTTCAAAACAATGGACACATTTTCCACAACTATAAAATTCCTGGTTCCATCCCTATTTTTGCTACTAATTGGAGTTGTTTCCAGTGTGTGTTTTCGTGACTTTTGTTTCATGCTGATTGTTTTTTAGCTGTTATCCATGGTTTTGTCTCAAAGCTTTTCTGTCCTGCTTCAATGCCTTGTAGTACGTACCAATTATTTGAAACAGTGTTTTTTTATTCTGTAAAATTGGTTACTATATGTTGTAATCATTAAGATATTATTCCACCTTCCTTCAGTCTTTTTTTGTAATAAATCCTCTCTATGTTGTATTTCTGCTTTGTTCTCTGCTTGTTTTATAGTTCTGTATTTATATCCTCTTTCTTTGAATTTTTTAATTAAATTCTCTTTATTTCTCTCATAGTTTTCCTGATTGCCACGGTTTCTTTTATAGCAAATAAATTGACTCTATGGTATACTTTCTACTAGTCATTTCGGATGATCATTTTTTGCATGTAGCAGGGTATTCCTATCTATACTTTCTGTTTATAGATCAGTAGTTAGCATGTCCCCTTCTTTTTTCAACTATTAAATTTAAGAAAGAAATAATTTTCTCATACAAACATAAGAACAGACAAAACTGCCAACAGATACAGGCCAAATGGTCTATCACATCTGTTCGATTGTGCAGCACAGAGGTTAAACTCCTGCTACTCCCCTCCCACTCCTTGTCCTCTTCTTTTCCCCCCTCATCTTCCCACTTTTAGTATTTTGCCCTTAACCTTATCCCACCCACTTTTAAAGCTCTCCACCATTTTAAGAGAAATCACTTCTTCAGAAAGTGCATTCCATCCCTCTACCACCCTCTCCTTGAATTACTGCTCCCTCACCTCCCTCCTGACTCTACCCCCACTAACTTCAGGCTGTGCCCCCTAGTAATTCCTTTTCCCTTTAATCTAAACATGCCTTCTGTACTAACCCTGTTGATACCATTTACGTACTTGACGGTTTCAGTCGTATCACCCCTTTCCCTTCACTCCTCCAATGAGTACATGTTGAGGTCCCTCAACCTATCCTCATAAGGTTTCCCTTTCATACCTCTGATCATTTTAATCACCCTCCTCTGTAACCCCCTTCAGTAACCTGACATTCTTCTTTAAGTATAGGTTCCAGAACTGTACTCAGTACTACAAGTGTGGCCTCACCAGTGACCTGTACAGTGGCAGAATGACTTCCTCCCTCCTACAGGTGATTCCTCCAGCAATGAACCCTAGCATTCTATTGGCTTTTGCTGCTGCTTTCCTACATTGAGATGAGTTGTTCATATTCTTTGTGACCATTACCCCCAAATCCTTTTCCTCCTCAGAGACAGACAGCTGAACCACTTCCAGATGCTACCTGTACCCAGGATTCCTCACTCTGAAGTGCATGACTTTGCACTTCTTAGCAGTGAAACCCAGCTGCCATGTGTCTGATCACAGCTCAAGCCTTCCAAAATCTTTTTGGAGGCATTTTTCTCCCTCTACCCCAGCCACAACTGCCCCTATCTTGGTGTCAACTGTGAATAAACTGATTCTGCTCTTAACTCCAACTGTTATGTCAGCTATGAAGATGTTAAACAGCACCAGCCCCAGCACTGAACCCTGTGGAACCCCAGTGGTGACTGCCCTATGAGCTGAGAGTCCCCTTCCCACAACCACCCTATGATGTCTGTCTCTGAACCAGTCACCAGCTCACTTAACCAGTTTCTCCCCTGCTGGCAGATTCCTCAATTTACTAGTAAGTCTGCCATGTGGTACTGAGTCAAAGACCTTGCTGAAATCCAGATACAGGACATCTATGGCCTGACCAGTGTCCAGTTCTTTTGTCACCCAGTCAAAAAAGTGAAGCAGGTTTGTTTGACATGCTCTCCCAGAGATGAACCCATGCTGTTTGTCATCCATAAGCCCATTCATCTCCAAGAAGGGCACCAAACTTTCCTTTAGGATCCTTTACATGAGATTACCCACAACGGATGTCAGACTGACTGGTTAATAGTTACCAGACCCACCCATGGGACTGCTCTTGTGCAGGGGTACCACATGTGCCATCCTCCAGTCCTGAGGCATGCACCCCATCTGCAGGGTGGTATTGAACAAGTCTGCCAGTGGTGCCACCAAGACCTCAGCCAACTCCCTCAGGACTCTTGGGTGTAGCCCATCCAGCCCTGGAGCCTTGTCCATGTTCAGAGACTTAAGGCCCTCAAGCACTCTGTTCACAGAGCTCTTCCCATTCATTATCCTATCTCCTCCCATGCCAGTGTTGCCCTGCCCAGGTAGTATTGGCAAATCTCTCTCCCTCATAAAAACTGAGCAGAAGTATTCACTGAACACCTCTGCCTGTCCAGTCCCCTTCTCTACCCAACCTCCATCCTCCTTTATCCTGGTGATTTTCTCCTTGCAAGTCTTCTTCTCCCTTATGTACTTGAAGATGTCATTATCCCCTCCTTAATCCCCTCTGCTAGCCTTAGCTCCTTTTAAGCCTTGGCAGCCCTCACTGCTCTGCTCACCTCTCTGGTTTTCCTTGTGTACTCCTCCCTATCCTTCTCTCTTTTGGACCCCTTCTATCTTCGGAAGACCATCTTTTTCTCCCTCACCCTTATCTACACCTCCTTTGACCACCAACATTGCTTCTTGGTCCCTGCCTTCTTACTGCATTTCTTTGTGAAGGTGCCTGTGGCCGCTAACAGGCCTTATTTCAGGATGGCCCATTTCTGGATGATATCCATGTCAGGTGTGATTCTAGCTAATGCCTCCTGAGGATGTCAGTCATCCTGCAGAAGTCAGCCCTTTTGAAGTCTACTGTCTTGGTTTTTGTAGACATCCCCTTCCTACCCATATCCAGGGAGAACCACACTGTTTGGTGGTCACTACCTGCTAGGGGGTCCTCAGTCCATGCATCCTGCACATAGTCTCCATCAGTCAGCACAAGATCCAAAATGTTCCTCTCCCTTGTCGGTTCTTCCACCTTTTGTGACAGGAATACATCCTGGAAGGCTTTCAGAATGACCTGCTCCCTGGCGCTTGTGCTAGACATGGTTTTCCAATCCACCCCTAGTAGATTGAAATCCTCGACCACCACAGTGCCACCTGTTCCACAGTTTTTCCATAACTGATCTGTCAATTCTCTATTGATGCCATCTGACCATGAGGGGGGTCTGTACACAACACCAAGTCTGACCCTTTTACTTTTATTGTTCTGCAGTTGAACCCATAAGGCTTCTGGCCTCCCCTCACCTCCCTCCTTCATTGTGCTCACTGTCCCTTCCTTCACAGATAAAGCCACTCTCCACCCTTCCTGTTTGACCTATCCCTGTCATACAGTCTATATCCCAGTAATGTGATGTCCCAGTCATGGTGCTGGTTGACCCATCTCTCAGTGATGGCAGCTATATCCACCTCCCCTTCTGCCATCAATGCTTGGAGCTCAGGTATTTTGTTCCCCAAGCTTCTTGCATTTAGTGGTACTACCATCCAGCCAGATCCCCTCCTTACCTCAATGCTCCTCTTCCCTCTACCTCCTCCACTTTTTGATTGCCCCCACTTCTCCTCCTTGTTAGCTAGAGTGGGAGGAGCATTGCATCTTTCTCCTTTTGGTACAGGCTGCTGCCAAGTGCTAAGCGTCCTCCCCTTAGTCAGTTTAAATTATACTTGGCTGTAATGAACTCTCCCAGTTTCTGTTTCAGGACACAGGAACCCTCTTTGATCAGATGAAAGCTATCTGGTGAGTAGAGGTTCTTGTTATCCCATGTTGCCCCCAACCCCCTACTAATCCAAACCCCATAGTTGTACAGCACCCTGCCAGCCATGCATTCAATTCTAAAATATGATCAGACTCTATTGAAGAAGTTAAAGAGTTCCAATAGCTGGGTGTTATAATGAATAGAAATTAGTTGGAACACACATGTAAAGAAAGCAATGCATAGTGCCACCAAGACAATGTTAGCAGTTACAAGATTTGCAAGCACAATTGCAAATAATTCCTTTATAGCACAGAAAAGGTGCTACGAAGCTAAGATAAATGCACAAATGTTATATGGTGCAGAAGTATGGGTCCCTGGTACTAATCTCAAATCTATGGAGATAATGCAAAATGTATATCCAAAGAAACTACTTGGGGTCCCTAGGTCCACCCTAAATGTGGCTATAAGGGCAGAAACAGGAATATTGCCAATTTCAGCAGTAATTAAAAAAAGGAGTTTAAATTTCCTAAAAAAATAATGGAAGCACCAGATGATAGTCTACTTCATCATTGTTGGGTAGAAGAAAAAAAATGAAAAAACTGAAAAAAAACTGATGATCATTTAATTAAGAAAGGGTGGTTTAAGAAACTAAATGATGAACTTAACAAGAATGGTGTATTGTATAACCACATGTATACTGAATCATGTGACCCCAACAAATGTAGAGGTATAGCTATTCAGAGACTTGAAGATACTGCTAAACAATGAGACATGAGTAGTGTAAGGGACTCTTGGCAGTATACAACATACAAGAAAATGAAACACAGTTTTAATGAAGAGAAATATTTAAGGGTCTGTGAGAATGCAAAACAAAGAAAAGCTATAACAAAATTAAGATTAGGATTATTATTAATCAAGGGAATTTTAATCTCAGGCAATACTGTCTACCCAAGTATTTGCAAAAAGATGACAAATCTTGTAACTAGACATGTTATGCCGGAATGTCCTGCCTTTGAGAGAGAAAGAAAGCTGTTCCTATCTTCAAAGCTAAATAGATTTAAGAGAATGGAAACTAATAAGAAATTGGAAAGGATTCTTGATCCAACTGAAATAGTAGATATTTTTGCACTAGCTAGTTTTGCATAAATAGTACTGTATAAGTTGGAAGATCGAGTAAAACTATAGGTGATGAGGGGAATTTATGTTTTATAAGAATGTATTTTCAATGACTGGTGTTGAGAAACTTATTAAAATATGTATTTTAATTATTTTTATGAATCTTGTGTGTAACAAACATTGTTTTATACATGCTGTCAATAAACTTTAACCTAACCTAACCTAAAAAACCTGTGATCCTCTGTTTCCTGGCTGTGCTTGCCCTGGGTACTGGTTGTATCTCAGAGAATGCAATTGTTTGCCGCTTGATGATGCACAACCTTCCCAACTCCCTGAAACTGTCCTGCACTTCCTCCACTCTGCTGCCCTCCAGATCATTACTGCCTAAGTGCACCACTATGTGGGACTTCTCCCCCTGTCTTCTCACACACTTAATGGCATGCTGTGTTACTCTGCCTGCCATCATACCTGACATGCATTCCACCCAGATATAACTCTTCCTGACTCCTTTTCCCCCCCTACCTGATACCTTTCACAATTGAGTCACCCAGTATGATGACCCTATGTTCTAATCCCTGCAGGCTCCCAGTTTTCTCACCCATAATCTGCCTCTTAACCCCCGTCCCACCCCTCCAGCACTGTCATCATCCAGTGTTGTCTCTGCTTCCTCCCTTGTGCTTTCTCTAGGGAGTGTCTCTTTTCTCTCACTGGCATAGTGTTTCTGCCCTACCTTCTGTCTCCCATGATCCATGTGCTCCCCTCCCACTCTTATATCCTGTTCTCCCAATCCAGTGAACTTTTCCACTCCATCATGCTTGACTACTGGATGGCCTCCCCTTTCAAGGCCACAGTCCCCATGTGGGCCCTTATTCCCCATGCCCCCAATTCCTCCTGCTCTACCTATTCTTCCTTTCCCCCCTGAAGCCTTCTTAACTTCTGATATACTCCTGACCTTTATCCATGACGTATTGCCAGCTGGCTCACTGTCATCCCCACTGCCCGCTCCTCTTGTCTGCCCTCCCAGCCCCCCATCCTCACCAACATTACCACCTTCATTCAACCTCTGCCCACCATCTGCTTTCATGCCCTTCCATAATGCCTTCTTCACCCCCCCTCCTTAGCCTTTGCTATCCTACTTGTATTCTATGGCACCCTGACCTTGCCATCAGCCAGGCTGATAATCTCTGTTGTGTTTCTCCCCCCTTGCTATTGCCTCCCCCTTGAAATTCCTGCCCTTCAGCTCCTTCAGACTAGCCAGCATAGATAACCTGCTGCTCTCCTCTCTCACCTCTCCTTGGTTTGTCCCTGATCCTTTGTACTGAGTGTTTCAGTTCAGTTCCTGCCTAGATCCTCATCTAACCCTTTTTTGAACCATTGTCCACCCCTTTGCTCCTTTATCTAGTGGCTCTTGAGGGTACAGTGGTGCTGGTCCATTTGTCCCCCCACCTGTTCCATTCTATGCCTGCATATGCCATTGTGAATTGCAATTCCCTTTGACAAGTGTTCATGTAACTGAAAAAATCAATCAACTCAGTTCCTTTTCCTTTTCACAGGAATAATATATCATCTATAAAGTGCTTCCACATTAAAATGTTATCTTTGTGTTTATTTTTGTTGCCATCTAAGATAAACTTTTTCTCAAATTCTATCATAAAAATGTTAGCATATGTTGGAACCATGCTGGTCCCCATCACTGTAGCTTGTTTCTGTAAAAACATTAAGTTCTCATACTTGAAAAAAATATTTCCAATACTATTTCTGCTAGTTTTAACAAAAATTCATCTGGATGCTTTATATCTTCCCTCTCATATAGGGCTTTGTTTAATGCTAGTAAGCCTTCCCTGTGTGGTATTGATGTATACAGACTTTTTACATCTACATTAACAAGTAAATTAATTTTAAGATCTGTCAAATTTTTGTTTTGTTCTTGTAGAATTTGAGTCAAATGACCTGAATCCCATAAGTATGAGGCCAAATTCTCCACTGATGATTTACAATACAAATCAACAAAAATTAACAAAGGATTCTGTTATTGATTATTATCCTGATATTATAGGACACCCTGGTGGTTTTCCATGGTCCATGTGGATTTTGGGCAGTGTGTAAAACAGAGGTGTTTTTGTGTATTTATTTTTTAAAGCATTTCCTGTCCACTCTTCTATCCACTTTCTATCTACTGCCTCATCCACTGTGTTCCTTATTTTGTCTTGTAATATTTCCAGAGGTATCTTGGATACCTGTTCATTATTTGCCCTGTCATTTAAGTGTTGTAAGCACTCTGTTCTTTAGTCTGATTTTTTCATTATTACCATCCCCCACCCTTGTCTGCAATTTTGATTATGATATTCTCACCCTGTTCCAGACTTTGTAAGGCCTCAAATTCTGCATTTGTGAGATTATAGTGTCTTATTTCTTTTTCATTCTTCTTGATTATTTATTCTATTTGTTGTCTCACCAAATTACTGTATGTCTGTATGTTAGCAGGAGTCTGTCCTGGAGGCATGAAATTAGATTTAACTTTTAAACTCTCTCATAATTTCCTATTCTTCTCTTTATCAGTAGTTGATTCTATTGTGCTGCTTTCTTGGTGGTCAAAGAAATGCTGAATTCTTAATTTCTTAGAAATCTTTCCACATCCAGTTTTAATTTGAAAGCATTTAACTTCTGGTTTAGACAGAAACTCAGACCTTTATTTAAAACTGCCCTTTCCAGAAGTGTTAGCTGCCTGTCTGAAAGTGCTATCTTCCACTTGTCTGGGAACACTCCTGTTCTTAGGGATATATTGAGATGTTTTGTGAGCGGTAATATTAATTAATCTAGTAAGAAGACAACTAGTTTTATGTTGATCATATCACTACTGACCCTTGTTTTTCTAAGGATGTGCTTGATGTATTTTATAACTTAGGTCATGAAAACTTGTCTGAAGTAGAAAGGTGGAATTCTGACCCTTTCTTTGGGGGAAGGGGATGTTGTCTTGGGGGGTACTAGAGGGTTAGGTTATTAGGTACTTTGGAGGAAGTACTATGCTGAGGTCAGTAAATGCTTTGTTAAAGGCATTGGCTAGGTCAATTTGTTCTTCCAGTATACCAGTTTCCATAACAATTAAGGTTGAGGGCACTTTGGATTCCCTACCAGTTAATGATTTTATAGTGCTCCAGAAATTTCTCCCTTTTCTCCAGCTTTTTTGCATTTGTTCTTTGTAGAAATTGACTTTTGCTGCTCTATCTAGTGTAGTACACCTGTTTCTAGCAGCTGTACATGCTGCAAAGTCAGCCTGTTTACCAGTGGCCTTTGCCTTGTGCCACAGGTTGTCTCAGTAGTTTAATTGCTTGATGTGGTCACACGAGAGCCATGGATTGATGGTCTCTTTAATATTTGTGGTTTTGCATGGCACAAATATGTTGCATACATTATCAAAAATTGAGAAAAAGTAATCAAGGGATTGATTAGCATAATTGATTCTTTCTAGGGGAGTCCATTCAGCCCATCTTAAGTACTGCCTGAATTGTGGTAGCATCCCTTTTCTTAGTGCCCTGTTGTTGGGGTACTGAAGGGGGCTCTTTAGTCCCTTGTTTGTCTATAAGCACACCACTGGAGAGTGGTCCGCTCAGCGAGTCAGGGAGCACTGCAATGTCTGCAGTGTTTTGGGGGCAGGTGTAGAGCAGCCAATCTATGATGGAGCTTGTGCCAGTTTTGTAGTTCCTTCTGGTAGCTTGTGTGACCATTTGTGTTAAGTAGAGGCTGTTAATTTGGTCTCTTATGGGTGCTGTGTTTTGTGCAAGCCAGTTCATGTTGAAATCTCCCATGTTAACCTGTTACCAGTTCTGATTTAACCATTTGATTTGGTCTATAAACTGTGCATTACCAGTCTCTTGCCTGGCAGGGGGTATACAGAGCGTGGTGAGCACCATATTTTTGTTCTGGTGGCCTATTGTAAGTTTGATTGATAACAAGTGTACCTCTTTAGAGCTGAGACTGTGAGGTAACACTTAACCCTTTATATTGTTTCATAGGTACACTAGGCATCCACCCCCATGTTGTCCAGTCTGTCCTGACAGAAGGTGGAGAAGCCATCTAGTGATATGATTGCATCAGGTATTTGGGGGGGGAAGCCATGTTTCAGTAAGGGAGGTTATGTCTGGATTTTGTTGCTGTACCCAAGCCTGGAATTGTGATAATTTGGGAAGTAAGCTACCTATGTTAATTGAGGCAAGTTTAGTGTGACTGGTCCTGATTGTTGGTCCTCCAGCTGGGCCAGGGTTGGGGTGAATTTTCCCTGAAAGGAGGAGCAGAAACAGTATCTGTTGTTTTATTAAGTGTTTACAGCAGCCCTGAGTGTACAATTTCTGTTGCATTTCACCGAGCCTGCATTTTGGGTTGTAATCTGTTTGCAAGTGTGCCCCAGTCAAGGCAGCGAGGGATGCAGACTTGATGTTTGCAGTCCCTGTGGGTTGACAGTGAGGTGCATACTCCAGTAGGTCTTGTAGTTTAGTTGAGATTGCTATTGTAGAGCTTGTTGAAGGCCTAAGAGAGTTTGGGATGAGAGGCTGTCCTGCTATAACTGGTGCCTCTTGAAACCCTTTGTCCAAACTATTTTGTGCGATCAGAGCCATTATTATTAAGAGCTCTGTGAAACAGCGAAAACCTTGGGATGTTTGGCATTTGTCTCCATGTTTAGGTAATTGAGGTGTGATTGCCCCTTTAAGAGTGGGAGGATCACTGCGCCAGTCAGCTGTGGTAATGAATAGTATGTGGTGGGCTTGTGGGTAAGAAAGTGGATTTAATAGAAGCCTGGGGTGGGGGTGGGAGGACAGAAGAAAAAATCAGCTCTGAGAAGCTGCAGAACAGATGAGTTCTCTTTTCACTGTGACAGCACCACTGAACTCCGAACCTGTAACTCTGGGGGCAGGCTCCAGTGACTTGGCCAAAACCACAGTTGGAGTGGTTTGGCCCAATGAGTGCTGAGATGCATGGGGCTCTTTCGGGAGGGACCAGCCCAGTTGGGCTTCAGCACCAGGCAGAGCCTGAGGGGAGAGAGAGAAAAGGGGTTTTAGAATATGGTCTATTGTTTGGTGAAATTGGGTTTTGCGTTTTGCATTAAAGAAGGGTGGGAGTCAAAAACAGGAGCTGTAAAAGGAGTAGTTTGCAGGAATGCAGAGAAGCAAGTTTCTAGGGAACAGAAATACTTGGAGTTATCTGAGACTTGTTATCTTGTAGACAGTGAAGCAGACAAAGAGGCTTAAAAAGGGAGGGGACACTTCAGAGCAGGTCAGAGAAATAACTAGGCACCAAGAACAGTTTTAAAAGAGAAGAATAAAAAAATCACATTTAGTACTAGCAAAGACATTCTTTCTTTAAACGCATTTCTCTAATTCATTTGATGCTAGCAATAATTCAAATGTTTTGGCATAAATGCAGCAAACCATAAGTAAAATTCAGACCAAAACACAATTTGGGTTTGGTGCTAAGGAAATTTAAACAATTCATAGGACTGAAGGAGTCCTGATTGCAGAGGTCCGGTATGCACCAATTATCAGAGTCAGGTTTAGGCACCAAAATTCAAAAAGTCCAACAGCACACTGAAAATCAGCTCTGAAAAGCTGCTCAGCAGACTGGTTCCCTTTTCACTATGGTAGCACCACTGAGCTTCACACCTGTAACTCCGGGGCAGTCTCCAGTGACTTGGCCAAAACTGCAGTTGGAGTAGTTCAGCCCAATGAGTCCTGAGTCTTTTTTGGGAGAGTCCAGCCTCCTTGGGCTTCAGCACCAGGAAGAGTGTGTGACTCTGGGGGTGGGCTCCAGCAACCTGGCCGATACCACAGTTGGAGCAGTTCAACCCAACAAGCCCTGAGCTGTGGGGGGCTCTTTCAGTAGGGTCCAGCCCAATTGAGCTTCAGCACCAGTAAGAGCCTGTGACTCCAGGTGTGGGCTCCAATGACTTGGTGGAAACCACAGTTGGGGAAGTTTAGCCTGTCTAGTCCTGGGCACAGGAAGGTCTTTTTGAAGTTTCCAATTCAGTTGGGCTTCAGCACCAGAAAGAGCCTGTGACTCTGGGGGTAGGATCCATTGACATAGCTGAAACTGCAGTTGGAGAGGTTTGGCCCAATGAGTACTGAGCCACAGGGGGGCTCTTTCAGGACACCAGGAAGAACTAATAACAACAGATAGATGAATTAATGTTTCAAAAAAAGAATATCAGTCTCTAGAAAATATGACATAATATGCATTGATTTCAAGAACCTTTCAAAGATACTTGTCTGAAAAAGAATGTAATTTGATCTTAGCCCCAGAAACTCATCCCACACTCTACTACATCTTAAATCCTCCCCCAAACCAAATGACAACAATACATAGCAGCAAAAAAAATGTATAAACAATTGAATAACACTGAGATGTTGAGCACATATTCTAGGCTAGAATAAAGAAACTGCCAGAGAAAACAAGTTTTTTTAAAAAGAGGCCAGCGATAATTGGCCATTTGCACCAGTTCTGCAAATGTGTACTTATATGCCTGAGTCACAGAGTTTCCATTTAAAATGGACTGGGCAGGAAAGAGTGTCCCTCTAGGAGACAGAAAGGAGTGGTCACACCCCTCTGACATGACTTGCCCAGGGTGCATTGCTATAAAGAAGCAGGAAGCAGCTGGGCTCCAAAAGAAAAGCCATAATGGAGTTTAGAAGATGCCAGAACAGAAGCATCTGAATACAACTGAAATTATAGTAAAATACAAACCTATAATCCTCGCAAAACGAATGTGAATACTTAGGAAAAGAGAATAACAATTCTGAGAACTGAGCTAACTAAAGATTTCTGTTGTTGCAGTTATCACAGCTACATAAAAAGGAAAACATGGGGCTGCACATTTAAAATGAAATAAGTATTGCTAACTACAATCAAGGTAAGCAAGGAATACGCCTTATAAATTGAGTTATTAAGCCGTATGTGCTTATGAATCTGTAACATTGTACATATCTTTAGAATAAAATAAAAGTTCTCAGGTAAAAAAAGTCTTTGAAAGTCCAAAATGAATGGACTGTAGTGGAAATAACAGTCAGAAGTGAGACTTTATTATACAGAAACCATTGCTGAAAGGGGAATTGGGCAAAGAAGTTTAAAGGCATAAGAAGTGCTAGCAAGGAAATTCAGATTTATAGATATATACAGTTATAAGAATTACATATTAAATTAAGAGAATTAAGTACTAAGAATAAGGTAAAAAAATGGAAAGAGAAACAAGGAGGCTGCAGTTATTAAAGATAGTGTTGCATTATGTATAAGTTTGGATTTAAATTTCAAGGAAAGAAATGGGAAAGCGAATTTTGCATTTGAAAAAACAATGTAAAGTTTATAAATGTGAATTTCGCAATACTACTATATAAATAAATATGAAAGGGAACATAGTGGAAATATATTATGAATGAGCATACACAAAATTGATAATGACTCAGAGAGTTAAAGCAACTAATTTGGGAATTTTCTTTCTCCCCACTTCCCCATAACAGAAAGAAGAATATATTAAATGACAAAAGAAGAAAAACAATTACTGGATTATTAAGATGTGCGTGTACTTGGTTCAGCTAATACAGGTAATTTTGTGACTTATCCACTCCAAATTCCAAATAGTAAATTAAAAAAAAAGATTACATGTTCATGCAACAGACATAGAATAACAACTTCAAAGAATGTAACATTTATAATGAATTAATCTGTTTGATTTAGAACCATTATCTCCTGGTGAAGAGGTGTGCAAACCTTGAAATGTTAGATATATAAAAGTGATGTTAAATGGATGGAAAATAATGGACTGTACACAATTAATATTATTTGAGAGATTTTCAAAGACAAAAAGAACTTTTTTACCCAGAACTGATTCATTTACATATTGCTGATCTGGAACAAGAAGGGGTATATGGACTTAATGGGGAAACAAGATATTGGATAATCTGGAAAATAATTCATATATCCATATTATGTTCCACATCAACCATCATGGGTTAAGGGACCTTGCTCAGATTGGTGATAGGGACAGAGATCAGTGTTCCTGCAACATCACCAGCCTCACCTCCTTCTCCATCTGTGTCAATCATCTTGGCTTCAGTCAAAATGGACAGCAGCTACTCCTACTGAAGTGTTTCCCTTGGTGTCATGGCCAACATGCCCCATCATTAGAACTACTCCATGTAACCCGCCTCACAGGATACACCTGGAAACAAGATATTACAGCTTAGTGTACCTTTTCTAGTGAAACATTGCAAACAAATAAATAAAATAAAAAATAATATTGTGTAATATTTCTAAAGAGATGTCTCTTATGGCCTATAGTGGTACGGCAGGCAGGTGGGGACTTTCTCTAAAGTAATCACTGAAATTTCAAGAAACATCTGTCTATGTCTTTAGCTGCAGCAGAACGTCACCATTGGAATCATGCCCAACTGCATTTTCAACAACTGTTACATTTTTATTTATATTCACTTTGATGCAACAACATTTTAGCTTTCTTGGCTTCATAGACACAGTCATTGATATCACTGTGCTGCTGGCAGATTCTACTCCTGTTGGCAAAACAGGACACAGGATCCCAGATAACAGAGAAGAAAGTTTATTCCAGAACATGCAGAAAAACAGCAGTCCTTGCTAGTAGTTCAGGAACCCCCCGTACATCACAATGTAAATGTACAAACTCAGAGAGCAACAGGCTTGCAGAAACTATTATACTAAGACATAATAGAGTGTGTTACTAGGTAACAAGATGTTCCAAGATGGCAGATAGAAAATACAGCAATTCTATGGGTGGACAGTGGTGAGCAGAAAGAACCTAGGACAATTACTGTAGACAATTGCTTTCTCTTGCACTTACACAGTGATAAGAGTAAACTACTGTAGCTAGAATTGACTTTTCAGTAATAATACAAAAGAAATGTTTAGTCTGCACAATATCTATACCATGAGGCCTGCATGAAGCAATACTAGCACTATTTGGGCTAAATGTAACCTAGCATATAGCCCTGCTGTAATTCTACAGTCATATGCACATGTGTATTACAAAAGCACATAGTACTACATTATGGGCAGCATAGGTGTTTATGATGATGCCTGAGTGTTTGACATAGGCAGCAAAAGGTACAAATAAAAACAGAAAGTATTGTATTCTGGAAAATAACAAATGCTTTTAAAAGAAATGTCTGGTATTGTATCACTTAAAACAAGATGTAAGTCACCATCAAGTATTAAATCATTGAACTCTGTATCAGCTTTCTGAGTAGTATTGCTGATATATAGATACGATGAGTGTCTTTTCTATCTAATAGGATTTGTATGTATGAGTAGATTATATGTATATTTGACCTATTTACTGCTCACTGTAGACTATCTGTTCATCTTGCTCTCCTGTAACTGTGTACATTGCCCTCTTGTTGTTTTGTACTTCGTTTGAACCTGTATTTTTCACTGTACTCTCCCGAGTCATAACTGAAAATAGGCATATAGTTTGACTAGTGTACCTACCTGGTCAACAAAAGCTAAATAAATAAATAAATAAATATCCTACCTTGCTGAGCATATCATGTATAAATGTATATGTGCCATATGCTGCATCTAGTATAGGATTGTGGTGGTGGTCCAGGACAACATAGTCCCCCTCTTGTTGCCTGCAAAACTGGCAACACATGATGATGAGTTAGGATTGAATGGGCAGCATAGGTGTTTATGATGATGCCTGAGTGTTTGACATAGGCAGCAAAAGGTACAAATAAAAACAGAAAGTATTGTATTCTGGAAAATAACAAATGCTTTTAAAAGAAATGTCTGGTATTGTATCACTTAAAACAAGATGTAAGTCACCATCAAGTATTAAATCATTGAACTCTGTATCAGCTTTCTTAGTATTGCTGATATATAGATATGATGAGTGTCTTTTCTATTTAATAGGATTTAAGATTTAATGTGGGTGTGTTGTGATGCACAGGAATAACTGGCAAATGTATTTATTTATTTATGTATTTATTTATTTAGTTTTTGTTGACCGGGTAAGTGCACTAGACAAATCCTGCCTATTTTCAGTTACAACCTGGGGGAGGGGGATACAGATGAATGCCAACTGACCTTGAACCAGATTAAGCTGTTGGTGGTATTTTTAGTGAATGAGGGAAATTTGGCCAGTACTCCGGGGAAATTCTCCTACTCTTTTCAATAAGTGCCATGGGATCTTTAACATCCACCTGAATTACCACCAATCCAGGCAGATGGGACCTCGGTTTAATGTCTCATCTGAAAGATGGCATCTCAGAAGTACAGCACCCCTCTCATGTTGCACTACAGTGTCAGTACTGGGATATTTACCTAAGTGCCAGATGTGGGAACTGAACCCATAGCCCTCTGATCTCCCAGCCTCAGAGGCAAGTGTGCTACCTACTGAGCCACTGACACTGACATTAATGGTCTACAGTGTGCAGATAGCCAGAGTCACTGTCAAAACAGTCATGTTCAGGAGTGGGTACAAGGGTAATTACAGATTAAATAAGAATGGTTTGTTTAACAGGCACAATGCAGAACTTAGGAATGTAAACACCACAGTTGATATGTCCATTAGAAAAGTTGTTGATGTTTGTCACAACAAAATATTGTTCATTCATATTTTATTTTTATTTATTTACTTAAGTCTAGGAATTACAGCCCTTTGAGTCAGGGACTCTTTTTCAAAGGCTCCACATCAAAACAATAGTAAAGTGTGAACATAAATTGATTTACAGGCCAATTAGAGCAATTATAGTACAATATATACAAATATACAATACAGCTGAGACCAATCACAGTAGATATATATATATATATATATATATATATATATATATATATATATACATGTGTGATATATATATATATAATGTGTGTGTGTGTGTGTGTGTGTGTATGTATACTATATATTATATATACATAAAGACAGAACTAACTCAGTATTAGAAACAATAGGAATTATACATTGTTGTAATGGGCAACAACAGGCAGTACAATAGCCAATTATTATATGAGCAGGGGAAAACCAGATATAATGAGAGCAGGTCAGAGAAGAAAGGGAAAGTGATGAGGTGGGGAAAATGGAGTGAAGGGGAGCCATGAGGGACAAGCCCAATGGGGCAGGCAAAGAAAGGAAAGGGGGCAGGTGGAGAAGCAGTGGTCACCCACACAGGGATGTCAATAGGCACAGGTGGAAGAAGGAATTCAGGGAGGGGAAGCAAGAGAGAATTAAGGGAAGTCACAGTTTGATGAGGCCAGGATGGGATCCCACAGCTCCTTTTTGAAGGGGCACAGACTGGATATGGATAGGAGGGAACTGGGAATGGAGTTCATCCAAAGAGGGGCCCTATATTTAAAGGACCTTTTGCCAGCAGTGGTTCTAAGGAAGGGGACTTGGAGAGCAGCTTTATCAAAGAGTTTAGTTGTCCTCATGTGTTGCCCCAGAGTGAGGAGAAGGTTTCAGCCAGGTAGTGAGAGGCCCATGAGGATTTTTTTTGCTAGTATGCAAGACTAATAGTGAAGTCACCCTTTAAAGTTAAGCCAGGCTGATCGTTGATAGAGATTGCATGTGTTCAGCCTGTCACAGCTGCGGCTAGGTGACAAGCTTTGTTTAAGGCTAGTTTGATTTTATTAAGGGTTGAGTTGGATGCAGAGCCATAGACGACTATACCATAGTCTACCAGGGATAGGGATACAGCCAGAGATAGCCAATCTAAGGTCTGCTGGGGAAGACAAGACTTTATTCTGTAAAGAAGGATGATTCTAGCATTAACTGCAGAGCAGGCAGTGATAATATGTTTGTGGAAGGAGAGCAGAGTCTAGGGTGAACCCAAGATGTTTAAAATGGGGAACAGATTCCAGGGAAATACCATGAGAGTTTAGAATGAGAGGAAGGCAGATTTGTGTTTATTTTGGTGGTGGGAGAATAACATTACCTTTGTCTTTTTAAAGTTGAGAATAAGTTTATGGGTCATAAACCAGGATTCAGTTTCCTTGAAGTGGCACTGCAGAACCTGTTGGAGCAGGGAGGGATCGTGATGGTGACTGAATATCACCACATCATCCGAATACAGGAGGAGACAACCAGAGCAGGCTAAGGGGAGGGAGTTCAAGAACAGTGTAAAGAGTAGTGGGCCAAGGATGGAGACCTGAGGGACCCCTATATGCACTGGAAGGCTAGTGGATAGGGTGCCATTTATTTTCACTTGCTGGCATCTGCCTTCCAGGTAGTGGGAGAACCAGGTGGTGGTATCATGGGACAGGCCAGTGGAAAGGAGGGCATCCAACAGAAGGGAATAACTGAATGTGTTGAAGGCCCTGGACAGGTCTATGCACACAGACCCAATCAAGGCCCCTTGGTCATGGGTGTCATGTATATAGGAGGTGTATTCCAGGAGGGCAGTTGAGGTGCTGTGGCCCTTCTTAAAGCCATGTTGCTGTTGGCACAGAAGGTTGTGAGAATCCAGGCATTCAGAGAACGGATCAGCAACATTTTTTTTCAAGTGCCTTTGGGGGGGCAAGATGGAAATAGGCTTGATGTTCAGCTGCCGCTCTTGTGGATGGGGGGGCACTGTGCATTTCCATAGGGAAGGGAATTAATCACAACATGATGACATGTTGTAAAGTTTGGTTAGGGGTCTTAGGACTGCACCAAGGGATAGGCTGAGTAATTTAAGGTCAAGTGTATTGCCACACAGTCTAGATTTGCCAAGGTACTTAGTGAGGTTGGAGTGTGCAGTACTCGGGGTGATAGTCTTAAAATGGAAAGGTGGGATATCAGAGGGGAGGGGGAACAGTCCAAGGGAGGGTGAAATCAGGTGGAAGCATGGAGCTAAGGTCAGTAAAAGACACATTAAAGGCATTGGCAATCTGGTTGGGCTCTTGGGACTTGGAACCCCATTTATGAGCAGAAGGGGGGAAGGGAGGTGATTTACTGGAGAGTTCTTTGATATTCTCCAAGAAATTATGCCCCTGGCTGCAGGAAGTGGAGAGTTTATCTTGATAGTAGGCAGCCATGGATTGGTGGATGGCCCAGGTGCAGGAGTTGAGGGCAGCAGGGTAAAGTTGACAGTTGGTGGTCAAGAGATTGGTGCCACAGGTTGTCACAAGCAGTCATTTGGTCAGTTAGGGACTGGGTGTCCCAGGGAGAGAATCAGGTCTTAACAACCTGCTTTACAAAGGGGGTAGAAATATCACAGGTGGTGTTAATGGAACTAATGAAAAAGGACAACGCATCATCCACAGATGTACAACTGTCAAGTGGGGTCCAGTCAAGGTTGAAAAGAAAATTGCAGAGGTGCACTAGTGAACCTTTCTCAAGGAGATGATGCCTGAAAACATGGGGGTGAGGTGATTGGCAGCTGTTTAACCAGTGAAAGGTGACCAGGGAGTGATCGCTATGCAAGTCTGGTTGTTCCTGGACATTGGTGATTCATTCTGGATGATTGGTGAATATTAGATAGATGAGGGTTTCTTTACCTGCATTGTGATTGAGCCTGGTACGGGAGGGGACTAAATGAGTTAGATTTTGGGTGGCAGCAGCATCTGTAATGTGGGCAGCAGATTGGAAGGGCATCAAATTTATATTAAAGTCGCCAAGTGCAATAATCTCGGAATTATGGGGGAGTTGAGCTGCAATGTTTAGGATAGAAGAAAAAGCCTCCTTATGGTTGCAGGGGGGTGTACAGTGTATAGCCATCTGGTATACAGCTTGTCACAACAAAATATTGTTCATTCATATTTTATTTTTATTTATTTATTGAAGTCTAGAATTACAGACCTTGAGTCAGGACTCTTTTCAAAGGCTCCAAATCAAAACAATAGCAAAGTGTGAACATAAATTGATTTACAGGCCAATTAGAGCAATTATAGTACAAGATATACAAATATACAATACAGTTGAGAACAATCACAGTAGATATATATATATATATATATATATATATGTGTGTGTATATATATATATATATATATATATATATATATAAATGTGTGTCTGTGTGTATATATATATACATACATATATATATTATATATGCATAAAGACAGAACTAACTCAGTATTAGAAACAATAGGAATTATACATTGCTGTAATGGGCAACAACAGGCAGTACAATAGCCAATTATTATATGAGCAGGGTAAAACCAGATATAATGAGAGCAGGTCAGAGAAGAAAGGGAAAGTGATGAGGTGTGGAAAATGGAGTGAAGAGGAGCCATGAGGGACAAGCCCAATGGGGCAGGCTAAGAAAGGAAAGGGGGCAGGTGGAGAAGCAGTGGTCACCCACACAGGGATGTCATTAGGCACAGGTGGAAGAAGGAATTCAGGGAGGGGAAGCAAGAGAGAATTAAGGGAAGTCACAGTTTGATGAGGCCAGGATAGGATCCCACAGCTCCTTTTTGAAGGGGCAAAGACTGGATATGGATAGGAGGGAACTGGAATGGAGTTCATCCAAAGAGGGGCCCTATATTTAATGGACCTTTTGCCAGCAGTGGTTCTAAAGAAGGGGACTTGGAGAGCAGCTTTATCAGAGAGTTTAGTTGTCCTCATGTGTTGCCCCAGAGTGAGGAGAAGGTTTCAGCCAGGTAGTGAGAGGCCCATGAGGATTTTTTTTGCTAGTATGCAAGGCTAATAGTGAAGTCACCCTTTAAAGTTCAGCCAGGCTGATCGTTGATAGAGTTTGCACATGTGTGTCAGCCTGTCACAGCTGGCGGCTAGGTGACAAGCTTTGTTTAAGGCTAGTTTGATTTTATTAAGGGCTGAGTTGGATGCAGAGCCATGGACGACTATACCATAGTCTACCAGGGATAGGATACAGCTAGAGATAGCCAATCTAAGGTCTGCTGGGGGAAGACAAGACTTTATTCTGTAAAGAAGGATGATTCTAGCATTAACTGCAGAGCAGGCAGTGATAATATGTTTGTGGAAGGAGAGAGCAGAGTCTAGGGTGAACCCAAGATGTTTAAAATGGGGAACAGATTCCAGGGAAATACCATGAGAGTTTAGAATGAGAGGAAGGCAGATTTGTGTTTATTTTGGTGGTGGGAGAATAACATTACCTTTGTCTTTTTAAAGTTGAGAATAAGTTTATGGTTCATAAACCAGGATTCCATTTCCTTGAAGTGGCACTGCAGAACCTGTTGGAGCAGGGAGGGATCGTGATGGTGACTGAATATCACCACATCATCCGAATAAAGGAGGAGACAACCAGAGCAGGCTAAGGGGAGGGAGTTCAAGAACAGTGTAAAGAGTAGTAGGCCAAGGATGGAGACCTGAGGGACACCTATATGCACTGGAAGGCTAGTGGATAGGGTGCCATTTATTTTCACTTTCTGGCATCTGCCTTGAAGGTAGTGGGAGAACCAGGTGGTGGTATCCTGGGATAGGCCAGTGGAAAGGAGGGCATCCAACAGAAGGGAGTAACTGACTGTGTTGAAGGCCCTGGACAGGTCTATGTACACAGATCCAATCCTGTCCCCTTGGTCATGGGTGTCATGTATGTAGGAGGTGTATTCCAGGAGGGCAGTTGAGGTGCTGCGGCCCTTCCTAAAGCCATGTTGCTGTTGGAACAGAAGGTTGTGAGATTCCAGGCATTCAGAGAGTTGATCAGCAACATTTATTTCAAGTGCCTTTGGGGGGGCAAGATGGAAATTGGCTTGATGTTCGGCTGCCGCTCTTGTGGATGGGGGTGGCACTGTGCATTTCCATAGGGAACGGAATTAAACACAACCTAATGACATGTTGTAAAGTTTGGTTAGGTGTCTTAGGACTGCACCAAAGGATAGGTTGAGTAATTTAAGGTCAAGTGTATTGCCACACAGTCTAGATTTGCCAAGGTACTTAGTGAGGTAGGAGTGTGCAGTACTCGGGGTGATAGTCTTAAAATGGAAAGGTGGGATATCGGAGGGGAGGGAGAACAGTCCAAGGGAGGGTGAAATCAGGTGGAAGCATGGAGCTAAGGTCAGTAAAAGACACATTAAAGGCATTGGCAATCTGGTTGGGCTCTTGGGACTTGGGTCCCCATTTATGAGCAGAAGGAGGGGGGGAGGTGATTTACTGGAGAGTTCTTTGATATTCTCCAAGAAATTATGCCCCTGGCTCCAGGAAGTGGAGAGTTTGTCTTGATAGTAGGCAGCCATGGATTGGTGGATGGCCCAGGTGCAGGAGTTGGGGGCAGCAGGGTAAAGTTGACAGTTGGTGGTCCAGAGATTGGTGCCACAGGTTGTCACAAGCAGTCATTTGATCAGTTAAGGACTGGGTGTCCCAAGGGGAGAATCAGTTCTTAACAACCTGCTTTACAAAGGGGGTAGAAATATCACAGGTGGTGTTAATGGAACTAATGAAAAAGGACAACGCATCATCCACAGATGTACAACTGTCAAGTGGGGTCCAGTCAAGGTTGAAAAGAAAATTGTAGAGGTGCACTAGTGAACCTTTCTCAAGGAGATGATGCCTGAAAACATGGGGGTGAGGTGATTGGTAGCTGTTTAACCAGTGACAGTTGACCAGGGAGAGATCACTAGGCAAGTCTGGTTGTTCCTGGACATTGGTGACTCATTCTGGATGACTGGTGAATATAAGATAGATGAGGGTTCCTTTACCTATATTATGATTGAGCCTGGTAGAGGAGGGGACTAAATGAGTTAGATTTTGGGTGGCTGCAGCATCTCTGAAGTGGGCAGCAGATTGGAGGGACATCAAATTTATATTAAAGTCGCCAAGTGCGATAATCTCGGAATTATTAGGGAGTTGAGCTGCAATGTTTAGGATAGAAGAAAATGCCTCCTTCTGGTTGCAGGGGGGGTGTACAGTGTATAGCCATCAGGTATACAGCTTGTCACAACAAAATATTGTTCATTCATATTTTATTTATATTTATTTATTGAAGTCTAGGAATTACAGACCTTTGAGTCAGGGACTCTTTTTCAAAGGCTCCAAATCAAAACAATAGCAAAGTGTGAACATAAATTGATTTACAGGCCAATTAGAGCAATTATAGTACAATATATACAAATATACAATACAGTTGAGAACAATCACAGTAGATATATATATATATATATGTGTGTATATATATATATATATATATGTGTATATATATATATATGTGTGTGTGTGTGTGTGTGTGTATACGTATATATGTTATATATACATAAAGACAGAACTAACTCAGTATTAGAAACAATTTGAATTATACATTGTTGTAATGGGCAACAACAGGCAGTAAAATAGCCAATTATTATATGAGCAGGGGAAAACCAGATATAATGAGAGCAGGTCAGAGAAGAAAGGGAAAATGATGAGGTGTGGGAAAATGGAGTGAAGGGGAGCCATGAGGGACGAGCCCAATGGGGCATGCCAAAAAAGTAAAGGGGGCAGGGGGAGAAGCAGTGGTCGCCCACACAGGGATGTCAATAGGCACAGGTGGAAGAAGGAATTCAGGGAAGGGAAGCAAGAGAGAAATAAGGGATGTCACAGTTTAATGAGGCCAGGATGGGATCCCACAGCTCCTTTTTGAAGGGGCACAGCCTGGATATGGATAGGAGGGAACTGGGAATGGAGTTCATCCAAAGAGGGGCCCTATATTTAAAGGACCTTTTGCCAGCAGTGGTTGTAAAGAAGGGGACTTGGAGAGCAGCTTTATCAGAGAGTTTAGTTGTTCTCATGTGTTGCCCCAGAGTGAGGAGATGGTTTCAGCCAGGTAGTGAGAGGCCCATGAGGATTGTTTTTGCTAGTATGCAAGACTAATAGTGAAGTCACCCTTTAAAGATAAGCCAGGCTGATCGTTGATAGAGATTGCACATGTGTGTCAGCCTGTCACAGCCGGCGGCTAGGTGACAAGCTTTGTTTAAGGCTAGTTTGATTTTATTAAGGGCTGAGTTGGATGCAGAGCCATAGACGTCTATACCATAGTCTACCAGGGATAGGATACAGCTAGAGATAGCCAATCTAAGGTCTGCTGGGGGGAAGACAAGACTTTATTCTGTAAAGAAGGATGATTCTAGCATTAACTGCAGAGCAGGCAGTGATAATATGTTTGTGGAAGGAGAGCAGCGTCTAGGGTGAACCCAAGTTGTTTAAAATGGGGAACAGATTCCGGGGAAATACCATGAGAGTTTAGAATGAGAGGAAGGCAGATTTGTGTTTATTTTGGTAGTGGGAGAATAACATTACCTTTGTCTTTTTAAAGTTGAGAATAAGTTTATGGGTCATAAACCAGGATTCAGTTTCCTTGAAGTGGCACTGCAGAACCTGTTGGAGCAGGGAAGGAGGGATCGTGATGGTGACTGAATATCACCACATCATCCAAATACGGGAGGAGACAACCAGAGCAGGCTAAGGGGAGGGAGTTCAAGAACAGTGTAAAGAGTAGTGGGCCAAGGATGGAGACCGGAGGGACCCCTAAATGCACTGGAAGGCTAGTGGATAGGGTGCCATTTATTTTCACTTGCTGGCATCTGCCTTCCAGGTAGTGGGAAAACCAGGTGGTGGTATCCTGGGATATGCCAGTGGAAAGGAGGGCATCCAACAGAAGTGAGTAACTGACTGTGTTGAAAGCCCTGGACAGGTCTATGTACACAGACCCAATCAAGGCCCCTTGGTCATGGGTGTCATGTATATAGGAGGTGTATTCCAGGAGGGCAGTTGAGGTGCTGTGGCCCTTCCTAAAGCCATGTTGCTGTTGGCACAGAAGGTTGTGAGATTCCAGGCATTCAGGGAGTTGATCAGCAACATTTTTTTCAAGTGCCTTTTGGGGGGTAAGATGGAAATAGGCTTGTTGTTCAGCTGCCGCTCTTGTGGATGGGGGGAGGGGGCACTGTGCATTTCCACAGGGAAGGGAATTAACCACAACATAATGACATGTTGTAAAGTTTGGTTAGGGGTCTTAGGACTGCACCAAGGGATAGGCTGAGTAATTTAAGGTCAAGTGTATTGCCACATAGTCTAGATTTGCCAAGGTACTTAGTGAGGAAGGAGTGTGCAGTACTCGGGGTGATAGTCTTAAAAAGGAAAGGTGGGATATTGGAGGAGAGGGGAAACAGTCCAAGGGAGGGTGAAATCAGATGGAAGCATGGAGCTAAGGTCAGTAAAAGACACATTAAAGGCATTGGCAATCTGGTTGGGCTCTTGGGACTTGGGACCCCATTTATTAGCAGAAGGGGGGAAGGGAGGTGATTTACGGGAGAGTTCTTTGATATTCTCTAAGAAATTATGCCCCTGGCTCCAGGAAGTTGTGAGTTTGTCTTGATAGTAGGCAGCCATGGATTGGTGGATGGCTCAGGTGCAGGAGTTGGGGGCAGCACGGTAAAGTTGACAGTTGGTGGTCCAGAGATTGGTGCCACAGGTTGTCACAAGCAGTCATTTGGTCAGTTAGGGACTGGGTGTCCCAGGGGGAGAATCAGTTCTTAACAATCTGCTTTACAAAGGGGGTAGAAATATCACAGGTGGTGTTACTGGAACTAAAGAAAAAGGACAATGCATCATCCACAGATGTACAACTGTCAAGTGGGGTCCAGTCAAGGTTGAAAAGAAAATTGCAGAGGTGCACTAGTGAACCTTTCTCAAGGAGTTGATGCCTGAAAACATGGGGGTGAGGTGTTTGGCAGCTGTTTAACCAGTGACAGGTGACCAGGGAGTGATCGCTATGCAAGTCTGGTTGTTCCTGGACATTGGTGATTCATTCTGGATGACTGGTGAATATTAGATAGATGAGGGTTCCTTTACCTGTATTGTGATTGAGCCTGGTAGAGGAGGGGACTAAATGAGTTAGATTTTGGGTGGCAGCAGCATCTCTGAAGTGGGCAGCAGATTGGAAGGGCATCAAATTTATATTAAAGTCACCAAGTGCGAAAATCTCGGAATTATTGGGGAGTTGAGCTGCAATGTTTAGGATAGAAGAAAATGCCTCCTTCTGGTTGCAGGGGGGGTGTACAGTGTATAGCCATCAGGTATACAGCTTGTCACAACAAAATATTGATCATTCGTATTTTATTTTTATTTATTTATTGAAGTCTAGGAATTACAGCCCTTTGAGTCAGGGACTCTTTTTCAAAGGCTCCACATCAAAACAATAGCAAAGTGTGAACATAAGTTGATTTACAGGCCAATTAGAGCAATTATAGTACAATATAGACAAATATACAATACAGTTGAGAACAATCACAGTGTGTATATATATATATATATATATATATATATATACATGTGTATATATATATATATATATATATATATTTATAAAATGTGTGGTAAAATCATAAAAATCCCACTTATACAATTGGACAAAACATGTCACATGACCGCAGCATTATTTCCCAAACTACATTACACCAGCACTACGACCGCACGCCTAAACTACTTTCCATTCTCAAAAACCTTTTCACCAGCAGCAAGACCACTCCACACCTGCTGCAGCTAGACACCCACACTAACACACATATGCAACTGACACCCTGTAACCACTGTGACCAGTCTGATTAACATAAACCTAACTGGATATATAAAAGTACAACATACATTATTTTGTACTCTTCTCCCAGTTCAAGCCTTTACATACATTATTTTGTAGTCTTGTCTTCAATTCAAGCCTTTACATTGACAATACCAGATCCTAAACACAGTACTTTCACTTTCAATACAGAAATGTAAGCGTGACCGGCGGTGCTCATTTTACAAAGTCAGAAGCTGTTAGCTGGTGAAAGTAAGACGTGCAGTGTTTAAAAATTAGAAAAGTCAGTGCCTTTTCACTTTCAATACAAAATGTAGGTGCTGGCGGTGCTCATTTTACAAAGTCGAAGCTGTTAGCTGGTGAAAGTAAGATGTGCAGTGTTTAAAAATTTAGATCAGTCCCTTTTACTAGTTTCTCTCTGTAATCCAAAATAGTAGCTCCATTTCCGATGCAAAACGAGCAACGACAGACCGAGCGAGTAGGTAATTTTAGAAACCTAGACGGAAGCGAGAGCTAGTGTTGCCATAGCAACACTCGCTCTCGCTTCCCTCTACGATTCTAAAATTACCGACTCACTCAATCTACCCTCGCTGCTTCTGCATACAATGTGGAACTAGTACTAAAGAAAACGGACAGAAACTAATAAAAGGCACAGACTTTTCTAATTTTTTAAACACACCACGTCTTACTTTCACAACCTAACAGCTTCTCACTTTCTAAAATGAGCACCACTCGGTCACGCTACATTTGGGCAATTAAAGTGACAGTACTATAAACACATACTTTTTTTGACACCACAAAGGACTACTAAAACTTAAATTCATTTAAAATACAGTTTTTAACACCAAAAAGTGTCACCTTACAAACATAACATTTAATTACCAACTACACAGAAGGACTACTTCCCCACCTCAAAAAAATCTATAGCCATTTTATAAGATAGATATACCACTCTCGAGGTGTGTGGTTTGTGCTCTGATATACGCACGCCATAGGTGCGCTGACGACTCGCCCGCGCCCGTAGCACAACGCATACTGTCGCGTGATATCAGGGAGCGCGATCAAGACACCTCAGAGTGGTATATCTATTACATATATAAATTTATATATATGTGTGTGGAGTGTGTGTGTGTGTGTGTGTGTGTGTACATATATATATAATATATACCTAAAGACAGAACTAACTCAGTATTAGAAACAATAGGAATTATACATTGTTGTAATGGGCAACAACAGGCAGTACAATAGCCAATTATTATATGTGCAGGGGAAAACCAGATATAATGAGAGCAGGTCAGAGAAGAAAGGGAAAGTGATGAGGTGGGGAAAATGGAGTGAAGGGGAGCCATGAGAGACAAGCCCAATAGGGCAGGCAAAGAAAGGAAAGGGGGCGGGGGAGAAGCAGTGGTCGCCCACACTGGGATGTCAATAGGCCTAGGTGGAAGAAGGAATTCAGGGAGGGGAAGCAAGAGAGAATTAAGGGAAGTCACAGTTTGATGAGGCCAGGTTGGGATCCCACAGCTCCTTTTTGAAGGGGCACAGCCTGGATATGGATAGGAGGGAACTGGGAATGGAGTTCATCCAAAGAGGGGCCCTATATTTAAAGGACTTTTTGCCAGCAGTGGTTCTAAAGAAGATGACATGGAGAGCAGCTTTATCAGAGAGTTTAGTTGTCCTCATGTGTTGCCCCAGAGTGAGGAGAAGGTTTCAGCCAGGTAGTGAGAGGCCCATGAGGATTTTTTTTGCTAGTATGCAAGACTAATAGTGAAGTCACGCTTTAAAGTTAAGTCAGGCTGATCGTTGATAGAGATTGCACATGTGTGTCAGCCTGTCACAGCCGGCGGCTAGGTGACAAGCTTTGTTTAAGGCTAGTTTGATTTTATTAAGGGCTGAGTTGGATGCAGAGCCATAGACGTCTATACCATAGTCTACCAGGGATAGGATACAGCTAGAGATAGCCAATCTAAGGTCTGCTGGGGGGAAGACAAGACTTTATTCTGTAAAGAAGGATGATTCTAGCATTAACTGCAGAGCAGGCAGTGATAATATGTTTGTGGAAGGAGAGCAGTGTCTAGGGTGAACCCAAGTTGTTTAAAATGGGGAACAGATTCCAGGGAAATACCATGAGAGTTTAGAATGAGAGGAAGGCAGATTTGTGTTTATTTTGGTGGTGGGAGAATAACATTACCTTTGTCTTTTTAAAGTTGAGAATAAGTTTATGGGTCATAAACCAGGATTCAGTTTCCTTGAAGTGGCACTGCAGAACCTGTTGGAGCAGGGAGGGAGGGATCGTGATGGTGACTGAATATCACCACATCATCCGAATACAGGAGGAGACAACCAGAGCAGGCTAAGGGGAGGGAGTTCAAGAACAGTGTAAAGAGTAGTGGGCCAAGGATGGAGACTGGAGGGATCCCTAAAAGCACTGGAAGGCTAGTGGATAGGGTGCCATTTATTTTCACTTGCTGGCATCTGCCTTCCAGGTAGTGGGAGAACCAGGTGGTGGTATCATGGAATAGGCCAGTGGAAAGGAGGGCATCCAACCAAAGGGAGTAACTGACTGTGTTGAAGGCCCTGGACAGGTCTATGTACACAGACCCAATCAAGACCCCTTGCTCATGGGTGTCATGTATGTAGGAGGTGTATTCCAGGAGGGCAGTTGAGGTGCTGTGGCCCTTCCTAAAGCCTTGTTGCTGTTGGCACAGAAGGTTGTGAGATTCCAGGCATTCAGAGAGTTGATCAGCAACATTTTTTTCAAGTGCCTTTGGGGGGGCAAGATGGAAATAGGCTTGATGTTCAGCTGCCCCTTGTGGATTGGGGGCACTGCATTTCCATAGGGAAGGGACTAACACAACATGATGACATGTTGTAAAGTTTGGTTAGGGGTCTTAGGACTGCACCAAGGGATAGGCTGAGTAATTTAAGGTCAAGTGTATTGCCACACAGTCTAGATTTGCCAAGGTACTTAGTGAGGTTGGAGTGTGCAGTACTCGGGGTGATAGTCTTAAAATGGAAAGGTGGGATATCGGAGGGGAAGGGGAACAGTCCAAGGGAGGGTGAAATCAGGTGGAAGCATGGAGCTAAGGTCAGTAAAAGACACATTAAAGGCATTGACAATCTGGTTGGGCTCTTGGGACTTGGGACCCCATTTATGAGCAGAAGGGGGGAAGGGAGGTGATTTACTGGAGAGTTCTTTGATATTCTCCAAGAAATTATGCCCCTGGCTCCAGGAAGATGAGAGTTTGTCTTGATTGTAGGCAGCCATGGATTGGTGGATGGCCCAGGTGCAGGAGTTGGGGGCAGCAGGGTAAAGTTGACAGTTGGTTTTCCAGAGATTGGTGCCACAGGTTGTCACAAGCAGTCATTTGGTCAGTTAGGGACTGGGTGTCCCAGGGGGAGAATCAGTTCTTAACAACCTGCTTTACAAAGGGGATAGAAATATCACAGGTGGTGTTAATGGAACTAATGAAAAAGGACAGCGCATCATCCACAGATGTACAACTGTCAAGTGGGGTCCAGTCAAGGTTAAAAAGAAAATTGCAGAGGTGCAGTAGTGAACCTTTCTCAAGGAGATGATGCCTGAAAACATGAGGGTGAGGTGATTGGCAGCTGTTTAACCAGTGACAGGTGACCAGGGAGTGATCGCTATGCAAGTCTGGTTGTTCCTGGACATTGGTGATTCGTTCTGGATGATTGGTGAATATTAGATAGAAGAGGGTTCCTTTACCTGTATTGTGATTGAGCCTGATAGGGGAAGGGACTAAATGAGTTAGATTTTGGGTGGCAGCAGCATCTCTGAAGTGGGCAGCAGATTGGAGGGTCATCAAATTTATATTAAAGTCGCCAAGTGCGATAATCTCGGAATTATTGGAGAGTTGAGCTGAAATGTTTAGGATAGAAGAAAATGCTTCCTTCTGGTTGCAGGGGGGGTGTACAGTGTATAGTCATCAGGTATACAGCTTTACCAGTGGTCCTAATGGCATGGGTTTGGGCGCTAACAATGGGGGGCAGTAGGGATTACATGACCCTGAAGTGAATCATGGAGTAGGACTGTGCAACCCCCACCCCTTTTCCCCAGCCTATCTGATCTGTAAAGGGTGTAACCAGACAGTGCCACAGCTGAGACAGGGGTGTCCGGGGGTGAGCCAGGTTTCAACTACCATAAGGATGTCTGGGTCTTGTAGGCGAACCCAGGCTTGAAGTAGGGCATATTTCTTTAGTAGGCTACAGATGTTTATGGTGGCCAGTAGAAAGCTACCAGCTTGCTTAAGTTTTTTTTGATGTGATGGTCATTGGACCAGGATTGGATGTGCATTCCCAGAAAGGAGAAGGAGGATAAAGGAGAACCTAAATAGCAAGGGTTTGGGTAGTTTCTTGTGGGCATGATTGGTGTTTCCAGTGAATGGGCAATTGTGGCAGTTCAAAACATGGGATTGAATGAAACCCTGGATTTCTGGGCCCCAGAGGAGCTTAGGGTTAGACAGGTGCATTACAGGGGTGCAAGGGGGGATGTCAATGATACGGGGAATGCAGGATGTGGTGTGAAAGATGTGGGAGAGTGACTCGTAATGATAGGGGTGGTAAGGAGAGGGCAGGCATGGATTTAGGGGTGTTTGTGGGGGAGAAGGCTAGAAGGAGGAGTACAGGGAGAAGGGGCCAAGAGAGGTGCATCATGACAGTAATGGCCATGATATTCAATCTTGACTTAAAGAAGATGCCACTTGGTGAGTTGCCCTGGGCACACATTAGAGTCATTGATCTGCATTGATCTGGTAGTAGCTGGGTCACTGGATGCTGGATGGCTGGATCTGTTTCATTATATTTGTTGTATTAGGGGCATTTTGAGGAGGTCAGTAACATTTTGCTCATTCAGTCCATCAATGGAGTAGCTGCACATAGGCATAGTTTTATGAAAAACACCACACCTGCACAAGAATTGATATCCCTTTATTGAATAACAGTCTGTATGAGGCACCAGCCAGGCTTGCAGATGAGGGCAGAACACCAGAAGTGGAGGAAGACTGATCTGTTGCTTGTAGATGTCTTCTTCTAGGTATCCAATGGAGAGCATACGTACCAGTCTGTTGAAGATTGAAGAATCCTTGCTGGATACTGCAGATGAAACATACATAATCTCTGGAATGGAACAGCAGTGAGTGGAATATCAAGGCCATTTGATTTTGATGAGGTATGACATAATCCAAGTTCAAGCAGTTGTGAGAGAAAAAGTGACAGAGTCGGCCATGCACATGGTGGTATAGGCTGAGGTCCCACAATGAAAGCAATACCATCTGGCCATCTGTGAGTCCTTGACAATGTCAGGGATACGCTCTGCTTCCAGATCTTGGAAGAGGTGAGTGACAGTGGGTAAGACATAATTTCCCTGCCTATATGTTGCTATCTAGCCTAATCTTGGCCTATGTATTATTAAATAAACATGCAATATTATACATGTCATATACTGGGAACCTTTCCTCCATTGGTAAGTTATCAATAACATGTAGCATGGGTTTTAACTCATTTTCAGCTTGTTGATTTTGAAGATAACTAACTTTTAATTTGTTGTATATCATTCTATTCGAGACTGACATACCCAATCCTAATAGGTCTAATATACTCCCCGCCTTGCTTGTTACACTCAAATCACTCTTAGGGCATTTAGAGTGGAATATCCCTGGATGTGGACCAGTTTCCTGCCCAGCTACATGGTGTTGAGCTCATACTTGATAAACTGCAACAATATTTAAAAACATAGTATCATATAACCTAGACATGTTGGTAATGGAACAACTACCAGATTACCCATGGTTCATACACTATATTTAAAACAACAGAAACATGCATACATTGAACATTGTCAGTTAGAATCCCAGGTATGGACATTGCATCAGGCCACTGGGTGAGCCCAGCTTCAAGGTATGGCCTTGTAAAGGCTGTAATGGACAAGCGGTGGTCTCAGAATATGTAAAAACAGTTGTGGTGGGCACAGTAGTGGGATAAGTTGTAGAAGGTGGGTATACAATTAAGTTTATGGAACCATATACTGTTCAAGAAATTGCATCATGATTTTAAAAGTCCAAGTCCCTTGATCTGGTTGTTGTATGTTCTTTATTAAAAGAGAATTATTTTAGCATCCCACTACTCTGTCTTTATAGACCTGAGTAGGGCCTGGCTGTCCCTGTTGCTAGACACTATGGTCAGGATTTACAGGTTCTTTTCGGACTACGCCATTCAAAACCATGGTATTGTACCATGAAGTTGATAAATCATGTTGCATGCATCTGTGCTTGTAAAAGTGATTATTGTGCCCAAACTGTCAGAGACCATTTGCCTTTTGGCCAGTAGAAGTATTCTGCATTGTCTTGAAATGACAAAGAAGAAATAGGTGAAGGTACACCCCCCCCAGCTCAGTGGATCAGTTATTCAGGGCCGTTAGAGCCCTTGAATAGTTTGAGCTCATTGGCATGAAACCATCTATCAAAAGGTTTCCTACTGTTGGGCAACCACAACTGATAAACAGAGAGGGTGAGTTTATTCCCAATGTCAAAGTACACTTTGGGCTTTTGTTGGAGCTTGCCTAGCTTTGAGTAGTAAATTGTTAAATGTCAACCAAATTTACCTGGAACTATTTTACACAGGTGTCAGCTGACACTCTATTAATGATAAGGGTTTGAACATCCAACCACAACTGTTATTGCAGTCTTATTTGCCAATCAGTCATCACCTTAAAGGGTGTATGCTGAATATATACTTTTGGGTTAACCCTAATTGCCATTAGGAGAAAGGGCAACAGAGTATCCCAATGCTTTTCATTCTCATAGATTAACTTTAACAATATTGCCTTGATTTGCCTATTGCATTTTTTATACATTACCAGAGGACTGAAGATGGTAGGTAGGCCATTCAGGGCTGCCCCCCCCCCGGAGGAAAGGTTTTATTACTTTCAGCAAGGCACCCTCTGTGAGCAGGTATCTTCACATTTCTGAAAAACAAAAAGGAAAAACAAAGAGGAGGGCTTCAGGTTTTTCCATCTTTAGTATGTTAGTATTGACCTTTAGAATGCTGATGCATTACTTTTATACAGATGTGTACCTTTGGGAGTATTATCCAACATCTGTTGCTACAGCTGCCAAGAGTACCATAGGCAGGGTAGGAAGGTAGATATTCCTGTGGCTGCCAGCCACACGTTACTTGATTTTCTGAAAAAAAAATAGAGAGAAAAGGCATCCCCTTCCTCACGGGTAGGATAGAAAACCATTTCAACTGATTTACATGAAATTCTGATCAATGCTATATACAGTAGTTGTATCCTCTGGCATTGTTTTCCTATGAGCATTTCATTTTCATGTTGAGTCACACCAACGCTGGTAACAACGAAAAAGTTAACATAATATCCACAACCACACTCCTCTGGTGAACCATGAAAAAGCCTTCCCCAAGAGAATCTGTTTTTGTGGGAGGAGTATTCATCTGCCACCATTTCCATAATGTTATTTTTAGAAAAATACTGGCATAAAATTATTTGTATACTCTGAGATTGATTGAGAAACATTTCCTCATAGATCTGGGATGCCATCCCCAGTTTTGTATTTTCTAAATTGTTTCACCTGCCCCCTGATGGCCTCCCATGGGCACATCATGTACTGCAGAAATACATTTTTGGATAACAATTGTAATTTGTTTCCAGCAGTTAAACTGCTTAGTAAATGGGCTTGATTTCTTTTGCCTCTGTGAGCTGCTAAGATAAATGGCCTTTGATTTTCTGTGAGGCTTATCACAGATTCTGGGGGTAGTGAGTGGTGTGAAAAAGATCTAAGCGCCCCCCAACTTGATCACTTTGCTTAGCAAGACAATCAATGTGGCATTGCAGGGGGCAAAGGAAGCCATATTTAAAATGCATTTTGAAAGTTTTGCTCTGTCACATATATAAAACCTTTATGAAGGAACAACAAACTCACATGTTTAGTCTGGAGGATGGGATGGTGCTAAGAGAAGAGTCAGAGAGTTACTGACAGCAAGTCATAAAGAAAATACCCCTTCCCCAACATAGCACAATTACCAAGCATATGCTTTTTAAACAGTGAAACACCAGGAATCAACATTGATTTGTATTTCTGGGAAGCTTTCATTAAAATGTGAAATTGTTTGACCAGGAAAAGCACACTAAGCCAGAGTTTGTCTCCAGGTGCGACCTGGGTGCACAAGGAGGTTAAGTGACTTGCTCAGGGTCACATAGCATGCACATGAGGGCTGATGGGATTCAAACCCATTTCTCCAGGTTAGTATCTGTAGTGCCCTTAACCACTGTGCTATACTGAGGGTGCACAGAAGGTCCATGCCTCCACCTTTTTCCCCAGAGCTCCATGCCTTCCTTCACAAGGAGATTGCCTTCTCATTGCCATTACTAAAAGAACTAGTTTTGGAGTGGGTTTTTAACCATATAATGTAATTTACATAAAATGAACTGACCATTAAAAACAGCCAGAAAACAACATTCTTTGATAAATAAAAAAAAAAAAAAAAACAAATTCCATCCAAGACAGTTAAACCATCATATCACCAGGCATTTGGTATTTAAAATGCACTGTAGTATGGCGTAGCTAATCGAAAGGGTGGAGGATTGTAGACAGCCCCCACCCCAAGACACAGTGCCATATTTACACTATGACTGCACAAAAACAGATGTGCACATCTTACACGAGGTCCCTGCACCCTAATTGGTACCTTCAAAGGTACACCGTAGACAGCTAGCACTCAGGTATATGTTATACTAACATACAGGGCTAAGGGTATCTACCATACAAGAGTAGATGTCAGAATATGAATGCATATTGTTGTAATACACTTTGCTTGCTAATTCATATATTCTTCTATGTATTTTCTGTGTATTTCTTACATGTAAGATGCCAAGGCATCTGTGTCCTTGGAGTAATTATGATATGTAAGTCGGCATTGCTACCTTTTGGTGATTTGTACTACTACACTGAGTTATGTAAGACCCTGTATAAGAACTCTTTTGTTCATAAACTAGTGACTATACAAAACTGTATAATGTTATCTTGGACCGTGGAGCCACCTCTAATTTAGCCAATAGGGCTCATCTCTGTAACTAGAAATGTTTCTATCTTACAATAACCATAGTAATTATCATAGGTATATAATGCGATACACTAGTCTTGTACCTCGGAGATCCCAAGAAACAGAAAGAAACCTCAAGGTATTGGGAACGCTTAGCACTGGCTCCCAGTTCGTATAGGTAAGAACTGCTTAGGGCAACTGTGATTTTATATTTTGGTAGTAATAAACAAGTTTATTACTCTAATGCAATGTGTCTGTGATTACTTGCATTCCCAATATTGCCAAGAACCTGAAAGTGAGGTTTAGACCTCCTGAAAAATTGGCGACTGTGTGCAGGCGATATTTGGTGTTTGTAAGTTTTCACTTGTAGCTATAACGTTTCCCTTTTCCCACAGGGACAGTAGGTGTACATTCCCATATCTCCTCTCCCATTTTAAATGAGTTCGTAGTCACTTACAAAGTCTGGCTGTCATCCTTTCAGGTGTGGTCGATGCCAACTCGACTCACTCCATCACAGCTTTGATTTGTAAGTCTACAACTTTTACAGTAGCCCGACTGTGTATAAAGTGCTCCTGCTGTGGATCGATACACAGCACAGCACCTGTTTCACAGTTTGCTTTTTCATTCCCTCCCACAGAATGGCCATCATATCAAATATCTGCGCAGAACCGAGACTCGATGTCTCTAACTTCTTTACCTCCCATGGAGGATGGGCTGACTTTGCGTGGGACGCAAGTCAATCCGAAAACCCTATACTGGGGATTTCAACCCAGTACATGGAGATGAGACAATCAGCCAATAAGCATCAGGCAAAAGGGTTGATGGTCGTGGCTCTCTATGCTGCTCTAGAAGCCTCTAAAGCAAGGTTTTGAACCCTTGATCTGCAAATTTCATCTCTTAAGCAACAGATGGGTTTGCAGGAAACGGAATGTGTTAAACTGCAGCAGAACTTGGAGTCTGAACTCCAGACTCTGTGGAATGAAAAGGATTCACTTTTGCATCATTCAGCTCAAGCTGGAGAACAGGAACTTTGTATGTTGAAACATGAGTGTTAAAGTTTGAGACAGGATAAGGGACAGACATTGCATATGAATGATTTGCTAAGTGCTGCAAATGCTCAGTTGAGTGAGGAGATGGGAGAGCTACAGAACGAGATAAACCAGGTACGTAATGACTTAAAAGTGGCGACTAGGGACAATCACGAACTCAGCGCTGCATATAGAGTGCTGCAAAAGCAAAAGCAAGATGAGGTTGATATGGATGTTGCAACTGTGAGTCATGCTGAATGTAAAACCAAGATGGCGAAACTGCACCATCAGTGGGAGGTTCTGGCTGGACATGTTAAGGCAATGGGAGGTGTAGCCCCTGCCTTACATACGTCATCTGAAGGGGAGTTATCAGATGACAACATCTCTCAATACAATGCCCAATCACACCCCTACTATGGCCCAGAGACCCCACCCAGCCATCCACAACATGGTGGGTCCCCACTCCATCCTCACCATGTCATACGTCATTGACGTCGTGATGCCCATCATAGGAGATGCCAACATGGTGGCCCCCATGATGGGGGGGAGGCAGGCCCAGGCCTGGTCCCGACGGCACCACTGATAGCTGTTATTAATGCAGGAGACAGGCAAGAGATAGAAACGATGATTGAAACTGCAATAGGCAATGTACCTCTCCCTGAGAGAAGTAAACGGGCCATTAAAACCCAGATTAGGCAGCTTCTGCTGGAAGCTGGCACTCAGGAGGGTATTGTCCACACAGCAGCTGAGGCTGCAGCTTGGGCCGCACTAGACGGCGCCTGAGATAATCTACCTCTGTCTGATCGACCCAGTAATCCCCTACAAATGGCCTACTCTGTTCAGCAAATAGCTGACAGTATCAGTCAGATGAATCCATCCGACACCCTCAGCTGTAACTTAGAAAAGGTGCATTCTAAATGTGAGATGCTTAGTCTTGCTGCAGAATACCAGGTCCAAATACTATGCCAAACCTTCGATCCTAGTTTGTGGGCCAAACTCCCCAATGTCATCCACCAGGATGGGAACGCCACCTTTGATGAGGTTACAGCTGAGCTCATTTCTGCTCACAGCCTAGGTGTAGTAGGAGTGATGCTTGCATACCCTGTAAAACAGAATGCAAAGGAAAGTCCAGTGACTTACCACCAGAGACTTTAGATGGCCTACCGAGCAGGAAAGCACTTGGCACAAGAAGCTGTGGCTGTAGATCTTATTGAATATAAGAACCTGTTCCTTAGGAACATAATTCCAGCAGTACAAGAAAAGGTAGAGCCAACCACCTACCCCAATATGGATAGGTTTGCTGACATCCATCAGAAAACCGAGAGAGTTTACCAATTCTATATCCGTGATCTGGGCTCCGGTTCCAAGAAAGTAGTCGCCATGGAGCCTGCTTCAGAGGCCATGATGCACTACACTGTTGAAGGGCAGGCCCAACACCAACAGGCCCAACATCAGTAAGCCCCTCCAGCTGATAACCAACATCCCCAATAGACCCATCAACAACAACCACAACAGCAACAGCAATGGGGTGGGAATCGGAATTGGCATAAGAATAAAAAGCATAAAGGTCAAGGTAAACCACAATAACAAAGAACTGGCCCTTCATATAGGGAGATAGCAGAAGAGAATCAGAAATTCCAAGAGTTCCTGGGACAATTGCGCTCTGTAGTAGATGCTGTTCCCGCACAGGCCCTTGCAGCGGTACAACGGGCAACCTAGACCCCAACGGGTCATGGGGATACTGGAAGTACAGGCCTTCAGGCTCATACAGGCCTGAACCCAGAGGCTCCTTCCTATATAGCATCAGTGCAGCATGGTGAAGTGATTCACAAGAGTCAGGCCCAACTCTCCATGCCCCCAGCAGTACAGATTGACAATTACAGGCCCCAGTCTGGATTGTAAACAAGCTAGTCTTGGATACAAACTGAAGGCCCTGCACCGAGGCCAAGGTCAGTGGCCGCCTACTAATAGTCTTGTTGGATTCAGGTGCAGCTGTCTCTTTATTACATGATGAACATCCAGACACATCCTCTTGGTCCACCAGATGGAGGGAGGACCAACATGTTAGGAGTTGATGGTACTAGGCTACCTGCATACTGTTCTCTACCCCTACTGGTAGAGCTAGGCCATCTGAAAGCCTCACACACTTTCCAACTAATGGTAATGCATGATCGTCCCAGTATCATAGGAGTTGATTTCCTTGTGCCACACGACTGTATAGTGGATCTAGCTAACATGCTACTGATACAAATTCAGGGTCAATATCGTACCATTTTGATTCCTGAGTCACATGTTGTGGCAACAATATCTGCCAATAACAAGGAGTATGATGTCATGGATTTGTTCAAAGCCCATGAACTTTTCCCAAAGCTTCTCCCCTGTTTGCAATGACATTTGGAGGCATTTGCAATTAACAAACATGACTGTGGCAGAATGTACACTGTCATTAAAGTGCCAGGCCCAGAACACGAGAGGCAAAGGCAATACCCTTTTCCAACTGAGGCCTTGCCTCCTCTTGGAGAAACAATCAAGTCACTCCTCAAGCAAGGAGTAATAAGAACTTGTGTTTCCACTGCCAACTCCCCAATGTGGCCTGAGAAAAAACCCACAGGCACCTGGAGACTTACTACTGACTACAGGAAACTGAATCATGTCACCCCCAGTTGTTCCCCAACTGTGGCATCAGCACCTAACGTGCTGCGACTCTTGACCTCTAACCTGAAATGGTTCAGTGCCCTGGACATTTCCAATGTTTTTTGGTCGTTACCATTGGCACTTAAAAGTCAATATAAGTTTGCCTTCATCGTTGAAGGAAGACGGTACACATGGACTTGTTTGCCACAAGGATTCCATAATAGCCTGTCCCTGTTCCATCTGCATATGATGGACACCCTCAAGAGTTTCTGTACTCCCCAATGTCTCTTGCAATATGTGGATGACCTGTTGCTAGCAACAGCCACACAGGAACAACATCTGGATCTCTTAGACAAACTACTGACTCTCATCCAGAGAGCAGGCTTGAAATGCAATCCAGCAAAAGCACAACTATTTCAGAAAGAAGTACTCTTTCTGGGTCTGAAAATAACTGACCAAGGTTGAAGCCCTACCTGGAAGAAGGTAAAGGGATTGCAAGACTTGCCATTGCCCACCAGCGTGGCAACTCTTCGTAGGTTTCTAGGTATGGCAAATTATTCAAGAGATTTTATTTGTGATTTTGCTCAGAAAGCTGCTCCTATGTTTGAGCTACTCAAAAAGGACATCCCATGGACTTGGGGCCCTATACACACCCAGGCTGTGACGTCACTGAAGCAGGCCTTGGCCTCTGCCCTAGCTCTGGTCAACCCCAATCCAGCACTACCATTCCATTTGGAATGTGTCACCTCTGACATTGCCATGTCAGCAGTGCTGGCTCAGAAGGTTCATGGCACCCTGAGATCCATTGCATGTGCATCACAGCTCTTGACCCCAGTGGAACAGAAGTACAGCCTTTGTAAAAGGAACCTTCTGGCCACCTACTGGGCTGTCAAGCACTTCCTGTATATCATTGGGTACTCTCCACTGATCATCAACACCAATCACACCCCAACTACCTTTCTGCTCTCAGACAGAGTGAAGGATGGGTCAGTCTCCAACACCAGACTGACACATTGGTCATTTCCTCTCCATGATAGAGACATACAGGTACACCCAACAAAAATTCAATCTATGCTGGCTCATGGACTCCTTTTCCAAGGAGAACCCCATGACTGTACATTGCAGTCACCGGATCTTCCAGATCCAGGTCCTTTCCTCCCTGCCATGCCACAAATACTTGATAACACCTCTTTGTGCCACGTCTTTATTGATGGTTCAGCATCCTACTATCAGGGAAAACAAATTGCAGGGTTGGGTATTCTGGTGATTTACCCTTATGGAAACACTGTTAAAATGTCTAAGAACTGCAGTGTAGCATCATCACAATATGCAGAGATGGCAGCGGTGGCCTGTGCCCTCGAGTTCATCCAGCATGGGACAGAGGATACCATCATCTTTACAGACTCTAACTGGGTTTGTTGTTCTCTTACAGAATTCCTTCCTTTCTGGCAGAAGAATTCCTTCCTCTCCTCTGATGGCAGCCCAGTGAAGTACAAGGAATTGGTAATATACATACATTCACTGGCACAGAAATATGCACACAAACTCTATGTACATAAAGTCAAAGTTCATTCTCTCCATGACCCTATCATGCCTTCAATGATACAGCAGACACCCTTCCCAAGGAAGGGGCCTGGGGGGGCATTTGGATGATTGACCATCCAGAGACCAATGCGGCCATACTGATTGCAACACTCAGGAAGAAACCTGAACCCTTCTCCCCTCTGGACAGCTCATCAGCCCAACATGTCAATGCTGAACTCAAAGAAGTGTTCAGATTCCTCGACAAGCGTACCAAAGAGAAACTCCCCACACACAACCCCTACCGGAGGCATGAAGGTAAGTTACACTTGTCACCCGATGACAAGCTCATCTGGTACCAATCAGATGATTCCACCATCAAGTTGTGGGTGGTCCCCAGACACCTGAGATCTGAATTCTTGCACCAAGTGCATGATACACCCACTGGTGGACACCACGGAGTGGAAAATACCCTTCAAAGGCTTAAGACCACCACCTGGTGGCCTGGTGTCACCAAAGATGTTAAACAGTACATAGACAATTGCCTCATTTGTGTGCAAAACAACCCCATCCCTACCAAATGAAATGCCAAACTCTTATCACAATGACATTCTGGCCTGTGACATGCTATACAGATTGACTTTATTGGCCCTCTGACCAACACCAGCAGAAATAATAAGTATGCTTTTGTGGTAACTGATCTCTTCTCTAAGTGGTTTGAAGCTTTCCCCACTAAGACATGCACTGCAAAGACCACTGCCAAAATCCTGGTGGAACAGATTTTCTACAGGTGGGGCCTACCTCTCAAGGTAGACTCTGACAAAGGAACCAGGTTTACAGGTTAGTCGATGAAAGAATCCCTTGAACTCCTTGGAGTTCAACAGAAGTTCCACGTACCTTACCACCCCCAATCCTTAGGTCAAGTAGAAAGAGCCAACAGACAGATTAAGCAAATGCTTTCCAAATTCATTGAGGACAATCCCAAAACTTGGGATTCTCTACTGCTGTTACTCCTTATGGCAATTATGGATACACCCTCAGCCACCACCCAGCTCACACCCTTTGAGGTGATGACTGGAAGACAGATCAGATTACCTGAACACCTGTTGTTTGACCTACACACCCCCACTGCAGACCATGTGTCTGTAGACCAATATGTGGAAAAACTCAGAAAAGACCTCATACACACACACTTGTATGCAGCCAACTGCATGGGCAAGGCCCAGCAACAATCCAAAATACAGTTTGACAAACATGCACAAGAAGTGGATTGGCAGGTTGGAGATCAGGTAATGGTACTCCTATTTGCACATCCCACCCATTCCTTCTCCAATAAGTGGGAAGGCACATACACCATTGTCAGCAAGCTCAGTCCGGCAGTCTATCAGGTTAGACTTCTGCATAACAATAAGTTGACTGACAAATGATTACATGCAAATCAGCTGAAACTGTATAAAAGAGCTTAACTACTTTTCCAGATACACTGACAAGATGGCTACCTTGTTCCATTATCTCCTCATCTCAGGAGTTATTCTCTGCATCCAAGGCATGGTACCGAACCTCCTATGACACCTCGATCCTCCAGCACCTCCTTCAGAGGGTGTATCCATCAATATACCAGATAGTTTGATCACTGTCCAGGAAGGTTCTGATGCTTACCTCACTGTTTCGGTTGTTGCTCCTGATAAATCTACCCTTCAGATTGAGTGGCAAACCACATCGCAAGGACAAATCCTCCTTGTGGCCAAACTCTCCAAAGGAACTTTTCATTGTTGGCCCAATGCTAAATTATCCCCAAATGGTTCTCTGTCCTTGTTACAAACTGCATTAAGACACTCTGATTTGTACAATATTACTGCTTTAATTGATCCTTCATACCGTATTTCTTTGTCTAACGATTCTGCTCAAAAATGTTGTGCTGTACACCACATGGCTTCCACAGCCATGTATCTTTCTGTGTTACCACCCACTGATAAACAGCTTTCATAATGCCCACAGCATACTCCTGGTTCCCGTAGTGGTCTAACAGCCACTGCCCTTCCAGGTTCATTGATTAATAACTTACAATTTATGCATATACCTGTTTTGTTTAATCTTACTTACTGGAATATGAAAGAATTTGGTATGTGTCACAATACTAACACATCAGCATTTTATAGTTCATTATTGCTTGATAGTTTAGCTGCATTTCAGATTCACACTCAAGACCCTGTTGCCTAGGTCCATTCTACTGAACATAGAGGCAACTTCAGGAAAAGACCCACTCCTGATGATCAAACTCATAAACGTAAGACACGTGAAGTTGACAGTTCTGATGTCACAGGTGCAACAGGTACTGTCACAGGCCTTTTTGGTACAGCTATGCTATTTGGAATAAAGCAGACATTGCTGCTATCAAAACTCATTCTGCCAAAATCTCCACTGGTCTGGTTAACAATATACTACCCCCATTATTGCATGGTGTGGATGGCCTTAGTCAGGAAGAAAGATACACTGTATACAACATGCACAACATTGCTGAGGCATTCACTGATTCAAGAGATAAGATTAATGCACTCATACAACAAAACAATAAAGAAGCAGATAAACAATACATTGCTAGAGAAATACTTTGCTGTGCCTATGGCTCATACATTATCACTACCAACAACAATCTCTTCTGTGATCTAGAATCTGGAAGGATCCCTGATATCATAGATGACAGATGCATTTCCAAATGGTATTGTCCATGATGTAAGACCCCTGGCTGTATTGCTATGTGTATGCAACAAACTTTAACCATTCCTCTCTCCACAGCCAGGAATCTGGGGTTTGTGACCAGACACCCTAATACTGGTCCTTGTTTCACTAGTAAGAAGTGTTCTATAACAGATACCATGTTTGTTTCTTTTACTGTCTCTTTACCACGTTTTGATCCCACTACAGCTTTGTTTGACAAGCTTGCACTGGTTCACTCTATCGGGCATTTGGAGGAAGACATCTACAGAGAACACCTGGATCTACTGCCTCTACTGGTTTTCCATCCTTTCCTGGATGCCTGGGTGGCTCTGCACACAGACTGCTGTGCGAAGAAGCAATACATTTACTTGTGCCGATGTGATGCATTTGATGTTATTCAACCTGTTTATGGTTATTCTCCAGATAGCATTGATTGGACTTTCACCATGGATGGTGACATCACCAAGAATGGCACTGATTCCTTGGATTCAACTTTGGCTCCAGATAAGCTCTATGAATCATATCGTGAGGAGGTTAATCACCTGTCAACACAGATTTCAAAGATGGCCTACACCTGCCCTGTCCAGTTGCAAAAAGTGGAGACTCCCTACTGTTCGCTGTCAGTATAATTCTGATGGGGAGTATTGTGTGGTAACTAACTTTAAAAGCTATACTTATGGATCTTTGATATGTGCTATTGATTACCCTAATTTTTTTTCATCCCTTACCAAAAGACTGTCATTGGACATACTGTCATAAACCATGTCCCCTCTGCTAGATGCAGACATCATTGATGGTAATCCCAATTATCTGCTCAGACTGTCTGAATACTTACCATATTTTAATGTACACATAAACCCACTGACACTTACAATAAAATCACTTTTAGACAGGAAAGACAGACACCTCATCCACATCAGCAATAATATGACCAAGGACAATGAAGCTATCCTCTCATTGATTAATGAAGGTGACATGAATGATGCATTGACTAACACCTGGTTAGAGATTACTTTCAAAGGTTTTGTTATTATACAAGCATTTTTAATCTTTATTTTGATTATTATACTCTGCTGCCTATGGTGCACACTGCACCAACACAGTGAGCAGCTCGAGTTGCTTTACAAAGCTAGCATCAGGTTTGTAAATGACCACTGCTCTCTGGCCTTTCCCTAGATTTGCCTGTATTGCCCTTGGAGGCAACAAGGGGGAAATGTTACACGAGGTCCCTGCACCCTAATTGGTACCCTCAGAGGTACACTGTAGACAGCTAGCACTTAGGCATATGTTATACTAACATATAGGGCTAAGGGCATCTACCGTACAAGAGTAGATGTCAGGATATGAATGTGTATTGTTGTAATACACTTTGCTTGCTAATACATATATTCTTCTATGTATTTTCTGTGTATTTCTTACTTGTAAGATGCCAAGGCATCTGTGTTCTGCCACCTTTTGGTGATTTGTACTACTACACTGAGTTATGTAAGACCCTGTATAAGAACTCTTTTGTTCATAAACTAATGACTATACAGATTTGTATGTTATCTTGGACCATGGAGCCACCTCTAATTCAGCCAATAGGGCTCATCTCTGTAACTAGAAATGTTTCTATCTTACAGTAACCATATTAATTATCATAGGTATATAATGCAATACACTAGTCTTGTACCTCGGAGATCCCAGGAGACACAAAGAAACCTCGAGGTATAGGGAACGCTTAGCACTGGCTCCCAGTTCATATTGGTAAGAACTGCTTAGGGCAACTGTGATTTTATCCTTTGATAGTAATAAACAAGTGTATTACTCTAATGCAATGTGTCTGTGATTACTTGCATTCCCAATATTGCCAAGAACCTGAAAGTGAGGTTTAGACCTCCTGACACACACAACACAGGAAATCTCATGCATGATAACGTTAAAAAAAAAAAAAAAACTTAAAATTAGAGTTCATTTCCCTGATGAGTTAAAACTCTGGGTCCTGAAGGGAAAGGATGCTCGGTTACAGAGATACATCATATCAGTCAGTCATGCCTTGCTATCTGCAAGGAATGCTGTTGTGGTTGTGAGACTGAGGAGGCAAATTAACCCTGTCTCAGTCATTTTCTTTTCCTTGCATTTGAGAAATCTCTTCTCAGAAAAGTACCTACTCACCTTGTTAGAGAAGGTGGAAAACAAAAAAAAATGAAACCTGCTGATGCCTAGCTTGCAGAATGGCATCAAAGAACCTATTGCTTTACACGATAGGGACATACTAAGAGTTGGGACCCCCCTTGCAATTTAGATGACACCAACTGTGCAGGTGAAACAAATGCTTACAAGTTACTAAAAATAAGCACATTACTAGCTTAAGGAAAACCTAATTATTTTTGTATCCCCTTTTATTGCCAAATTCAAATTAGTAACGGCATTCTGATAGCAGTCTGGACTTCAACCATGTCACAGGTTCATTGCACACTGCACTTGAATAAAAACCTTTCTTTGAGCTTTCATGAAACACATTGATAAACATACTACATCATTCTGCAGCAATTTAAAGAGCTACTGATGTCTCAATGAAAACTTTAAAAAATATAATAATTAGGTACAATGCTGCCTGCATTACATCTGTATTTTATATATTTCTCCTACCCATTATTTATTGCTAAGGACATTTGCATGAATATATGATCTTTATCCTTTACAGTTCCTTTAGAGTCCTACCCATCTATAGAGTGCTCTCTATTTCAAGTCATAATCCTCTGTTGTGACATCATAATCAGTTGTCATGGGAGTAACTGTGATATCACAGGCAGTGCTCTATGACTTCAGGTAGGGAGAAGGTAGCAGGAATAGACAAACTCATTGGGAGCAAAGATCCTGTTTTCATACAGATGACCTCAGTAATAAATAATGGGGTGGAGGAATACAGCACTAATGGGAAATACAAGCTGGACTGTCTAAATATTCAGTTTTGTTAAAGTTCTCTTGAATGTGTCACCAGCATTTTAAATCTCCACACACATTTGCAAGGTCCTCAAACCATCTTCAACATACAAAAAAAAAACAATCTTCACATCAATCATATCCAGTCTAATATAATTATTTATGAAAACATTTCCTAGAAGCTACATTCATGCAAAACGGGTTAAAAAACACATTTGCAAAACATGGAAAAAGAAAACCTCTTTTGTTTTCTTGTATGAGGCTATGTAAGCCAAATAATTTTGAATGTGGATCTCAGCCCGGTCTCTTTCATAGGGCTAGAAACACACTTTTTTTTTCTTTTGCATTATCTCACTGGTAGCTTGCTGAAACCTTGAAGTATCATAAAGTCTCTTATTGTTTTGTTCAATGAGAGAGAAATAAACTGTTAACAGTTTAAATTCACATAGCACATTGTAGAACTGCAAATTCACAGCATACAATTTAGTTCATCAGATTTTAGTGCACACTAAACAAGGATACTTTTTTCTTTACTCAGTAGACTGCAACTGTAACAGCTGTATTTTGTGTGCTTGTGTGTGTGTGTGAAGATCGGGAAACCACCCAACAAATCAGATTGGGATTAGAAATGATTTAGAGTCTTGGACGAGACAGGCAATGGCTGACCAGCCCAAGAACAGAGAAAAAACTTATGGTACAGATAGACAAGAGATCATGTGGCATGTTTTAATTCCATTTTTACACACCTCACCTTTTTTTCTGAACACCATTGCTGATAAGAAGCATTTCTTCACACTGATGTAAAATGTTTCTCAGGATTGGATTGGGTCCTCTTGGAACCCATGACTGTTTCTGTTCTTGGGCTCATCCAGTGTCCAGAGGCTGGCTATCAGTCTTACTATCCCTCTCTGAGGACAGCAATTCTAATAGTGGGGCAAACGGCATAGTTTTAACACGACACTTCAGGATTGCCAGCTGCTGATGGTATCCCATTATCTTAATGCTGCAAACCAAATGATCCATTCTGCTTATTCTGCCTTTTAACTGAACCTTGCTCACCTGATCCACACTTTCCAGCTCAGTTTAAGTTTCATTCCTAAGCTTTTCAAGTTCTCACTCTGAGTTCTCCTATTGCTCACACACTTCCTTGCCCTTGAAGTCAGACTCCATTGCTTCTGATAAAGCATACTGTGCTGCATTCATAACACCTTTTTGATCATGTTTCTTGTCTGCAAACTTCATCTCTGTGTACAGTCTGCCCACATACTGTATCAGATCAGTCTGCTTAGCTTGGTTGTAAATGACCTCTACAATCCAGTGTCAAATAAGGCTAGTATAATGAAACAATTAAAAAATAATTTGCTAATGAGTAGAAATCAATGTAGGTTCAGAATATACAGGACCAACAGCATCATGCACAATCACATTTTTTATAGCTGTTACATTATTACTTTTATTTGCATTTCTGCTACCAAACTTGAACTCTCTTGACCTCATAATAAATAACAAGATCTTTGGATTAGACAAGCTTAATATATTCTCGTAATGAAGCTCATAAAACCTCATTACCTTCAATTTTATAACTATTGCCTCTTTGTTGTCAGCTGTTTTTAATGGATCAAACATTTTCAGTTTCTGTCATGTCTTTTTGCCCTCAATTATGTATCTACTATATATTTAAAAGGCAGCCCTGTAGACATCAATATAATTTCTTGGCATGGTTGTAAACTGCTTCTAAAATCTGGGGCCAAATAAGACAGACTCATGAAATCATTAGAAAATAAAATACTCATGATATGTTCAGAATATACAGGACCAATAGCATAATACTGAACTGAATTTTTGATAGCTATTCCATTGTTATTTTTATTTGTATCTGAACTGTCTTGACCTCAAAATAAATAACAAGCAGTTGGAACTGGTCAAGCCTATTATAATATCTTAATGAAACTCATAAAACCTCATTGTCCTAGACATTATAATTAATGCCTCTTTTAAATTAGCTGTGTTTAACTGAATGACCTGCGAACAAAACTGCAATGGGATTTATTTGTAGTTTTAGTATTATAAATATTACTGTAGAAGATTAAATACCACAATATTGTTTATTTGTTTTATTTGGGAACCATTCATATGTTACTGTAGATCATTTTCCTTCAGAATTACATGCGTAATGAAAATAAATGGTAGTATATTGCAGAAGTGGGAAAAAAACACATTAATTCAAGACATTAACTTGCTATGGAACAAATCTATTCCATAGTGCTTTACTTGGCAATGTTTTTATGTTAAAATTAAAAAGGTTGTTACAACAGTTATCTAAATGAAAATCACACATATTATGAACCACAGTAAAAGAAGCACATTTTTTATAAACAAGTATTCTACTGTATAATACAATGTATTGGACACTGCTTACAGTACGCCCCGCAAATGTCTCAGCAATAAAGGTACTGTAGCTACAGTACAAGAATGCCATTTGTAATTAATAGAAGTTATTTATCAAAAGTGAGCAATGAATTACTACAATTAACATCTTATTTGCATTCTGTAAATAAACTGTATTTCAGAGCTTAAAGCAGCAGCATTTGTTTGTGGATTAAATAATCAATCTATGAATTTATTTTCTTTCCATTGTATTTACTCCTGAACTGAAATTTGGAATTTTGAAGTTTTTAAAAGTAACTGGTCTCTGGTAATGGCAATTTGAACAAATTAAACATGTTGGTGTGGTGCTGTCCTTTTATTGTTAGAAATGTATGCTAGCACCATTCTAACAAATTCACAATGTGACTTCAGTATGTAGAGTGAAAAAAGAAACATTGAGGAAACATTTTTTTAAATGGTAATGGCAACCATTTTTAATTACATAAGTCATTACTTCTAAAATTAGGAATAAATGCTATGGAAAATTGTAGGGAAATACAAAAATACTGATAATAATTCTAATTATATCAGGATTATATTGATGCTAAAAAAATGGTATGATGAAATGTTTTCCAATTAACAAATGCTGTTGCTTTAACTTTCAGGTCTTTGTGAAGAATGTGAAATATGGCTTTGAGCTCATAGTCAGAAATTTCTGGTATCTAGAGTGTCTTTTTATCCCTATTTACAGTATGCTTTTACCGTATATTTGCAAGGCAGTCTGACATACATCAATATTTTGGGGGATAGTTGTGAATGGCCTCATGCAGTAACATGAACCCCTCATACATCTCTGCATCACACAGAATTTGTGTACAGTACAACACCTTCTCCTGCTGGCAAAATTCTCTGCTTCCTTAACATTTGATGAATTTCAAAACTCCCAGCCTGTTCTTGCTACATAGAAACACAGACTGTGTTAGCAGAAAAGAACTGGTATGCCCATCCAACCTGCTCTATTTCCCCTTGCCTATTCTGACACTTTGGATTACATTTGTCACTGGTGTCTCTCTCATCTCCCTTTCCACTACTTATTATGCCTGTATGCTTGTCTCAAATGTGCTTGAAACTCCTCACTGTTTTTGCCTCAATCACCTCATCTGGCAGACAGTTTAAGATGTCTGCCACTCTTTCTATAAAGTATTATTTCACAACATCGATCTTAAACTTCCCCCTCTAGCTTCATTGCATACCCCTATATTCTGTTGTTTGCATGCTCACATCTTCTGGTGTTTTCATCCTCCAAAAGAAGCTCCCCACCCACACCTTGTTCACATCAATGACATACTTACAGTATATGTCTCAATTGTGAAGCATTATAGAACAATGAATGGATGGCACCCATTGACTCCTATTCAGAACTGGTACCTTATTGCTTCAGTGCCAAGTAACATATTGTAACATAGTTACATAATACAGCAATAGATCAGTTTAAGGTTGGAAAGGGTTCTCGGTCCATGACATCATCACCACCTCACTATGTAGGATAACCTGGCATGGCTTTCATAAGCAGACATGTCTCTATGCTTTCCTTGCATGATGGTGCTTTCTTCATGTCCACTCTGTCCACTGGTAACCTGCCCTACAGGTTAACCTCCCTCTCACAGAACAATTGTTATTAACATTGCTCCAGCCATCCAGCTGTACTGGAGTATGTGGGCAAATGGTCAGCCTAATTCTGCTGAACACAAATTGCAATTCTTGCCTCCAGAAGAGGTAAAGGATCTCTATGTTATTTAGGGGATAACTGTGTTCCAATGCTAAAGGGATATTTCATGGACCCATTAAAAAGCCAGCACATCTGACACCAGATAAGCCATTCTGAAGTGTCCTGTCTCCCCCTTCAATGGTTTGGCACTTAAAATATAATTATATAAAAATCTATCCCTTTCAAGGTGGTCAAGTCTAACCATGTGGTCACTCCTCCCTCTCTCCAGTCAGTTCCAATGTATCTGTCCTCTGCTCCCTCATTCCCTAAACTTTTTTTTTTAAATGTTGACTCCTGGCACTGTGCTGGAAGCTGACAGTATACTGTGCCAGGAGCTGACAATGTCTTTTTAAAGTAAACCTACCTATCCTAACCCCCAGGTCCCCAACCCATTTTGTCTAAAAGGTTCCTTCAACCAAAATCCAGTCCTTGATTTGAGGGGGCTAGTAAACCAAAAACATGCTAGCTGAGTCTCCCCTTCCTACATAATGCCTGTTCTTTCTAATTGTTCTTCATGAATGGAGTGAGGAGGTGCACAAAGAAGAGGGAAGAGGTAGAGCAATTACATCAGCAGTGACTCTTATCAGATTGGGTCAGTCTGCATAAAGTTATTGCTGATGCAATTGCTCCACCTTTCCCTTCAGATTGTGTGCCTGCTCACTCTTTATAGACTGGAAATGGCAGAGAGAGCTTTTTTTTTACTCCTTCCTCTGAAGAAGCCAAATTGGACCTGAAAACCCCCATCCCCATAACTCCTTCTCTGTTACTTACCACCATCTGCCTCTTAGCACAAACTTACCCATCTGTTTTGGGGCCTTTTGGAGCCTGGCATATACCTACAGTACATGACAGCAATGTTCTGTGAAGTGTGGTTGGATAGGCAGCATTGTAGGTTAATGGGGTTAATGTCATGTTGTGGCACAATGGGATTTACCTAGTTTCTATCACTGCCTTCAAGATGCTGAGGGATGTGGCTCAGTGGCACACATGTGCATGCAAAGTGTACTCTGTGTGACATATTCAGTAAGCATATCCCCAGCCCTGATACTAGTACAGCTACAGTTGCACCACCACCTGCCATCACCCAAGTGACTGTGAAGTAGTGGATGCTTGCTTTGTCTGTGCATGGAAGACCATAAAATCCTATAGGATGCCCTATCCTCCTCCACCTGACTTGCTACAAATGCCCCAGGCTCATTCCTGAACCCATGTTTTTGATATTGCAAATGACAGCTCAGCCAGTGATAAATCTGGTTTTGGTTTTATTAGTCCCTCCCCCAAAACCATGGATCAGTTTTTAGGAGGAAGCATCTGCTAAACAAAATGGGTATTGGAATCTGGTGCTTGGTGGGTTAGGGAAGGGGGATTATTTTAAAAAGAACAGCTAGATACTGGTGCTTTATGGATGCATCCATCTTGGAGGGGAAATGCAATCCTCAGTGAACAGTTTAAATGTTACATTGGTGAGCATTTTATATAACTGTGGGGAGAGCTGGAAAGAGGCAGGAAGACACAAACTATCTCCCCTAACATGCTTACAAATTCAGCAGTGGGTATCCCAAGAGAGAGATAAATCCCAAAAGAACAAATAAAAATAGGAATCTAGGGGGAGAGGGAAGGGGAGAGAGGAAAGAATATAGTGGAGGAAATAAGGGTGAGCAAAAGGCAAAATGATAGGAGGTGGCAGTACAATCTGGAGAAATATGTTTGCAAATGCTCAAAGCCAGGATAACAAGATTGCAGATCTAGAGGCCACCATGGCAGTAGCAGACCTAAACACAGTCTCAATTACAGAGTCCTGGTGCAACATGAATACCAGGACTGGGATGTAGCCATACCAGGTTATGCTCTATTCAGAAGGGACAGGGTAGGGAAAAAGGAGGGAGGACTAGCTGCTTATGTGAGGGAAAGCATAAAAGTTACGGAAGTTCAGGGGGAACAAGGAGAAGCAGATGTACTATGGGTCACCCTGGAGACACAGAAGGGGGCCGCTATTCACATAGGAGTGATCTATAGAGCTCAAGCATGGAGGGTGGATAAGGATATGATGGAAGAAATCCAGAGGATGTCAAACAAGGGGGAGGTATTACTGGTAGATGACTTCAAGCTACTGGATATGAATTGGAGCCTCCCAGCTGCAGAAACAGTTAAAAGTAGGGACATTCTAGACTCTCTGCAGGGGGGGGTTCTTGGGAAACTAATTAAGGAATCCACTCATGGGAGCAATACAAGACCTGGTACTGTCAAATGTGGACAGGGTTGCTGATGTCATGGTGGGTAGCCACCTGGGGACCACTGATCATCATATGGTGTGGTTCAATATAAAAATGGGTCCAGAATCAAACCACACTAAAACGAGAGTCTTGGACTTCAGGAGGGCTGATTTCAAGAAAATGGGAGAATGCCTTTGGGAAGTCCTAGCTGGTATAGGGAAACTAGGTGGAGTAGAGGAACAGTGGAAAAACTAAAGGAGAGCATTGAGAAGGCAACAAACCTCTGTATCAGGCAGGTTAAAAAGGGCAAGAGAAAAAAGAGACTCCTATGGTTCTCTTAGGAAGTAGCGGAGAAAGTAAAGGCAAAGAAGCTGGAATTTGGAAGATACAAGTAGACACAGAAGGAAGAGGATAAGAAGGGTTATCAGGAGAAACAAAGGAAGATAGGGAAAGCAGTTAGGAGGGCAAAGGCACAAACAGAGGAGAATGTTGCCAAGTCAGTAAAAAAGGGGGATAAAACATTCTTTAGGTATATAAGTGAAAAGACGAAGAACAAGAGAGGGATAGTAAGGCTAAAAGGAGAAGGAGGGGGTTGTGTGGAAGAGGACAAGAAAAAAGCAGACATATTGAACAAATAATTTTGTTCAGCATTTATGAAGGAAGGGGTAGGTGACAGGCCACAGATAGGGGAAAAGGGCATTAGAGAAACTGAGGTGGACACTAGTCCTTTTACCAAGGATAGAGTCCTCAAGGAACTAGCAAAACTAAAAGTGGATAAGGCAGTGGGGTGGACAGGATACACTGTAGAATACTGAGAGAGCTTAAAGAGGAGCTCACTGCACCTCTGATAACTCTGTTCAACCTATCACTGGATACAGGGAAAGATCCAGGGTACTGGAGGAGGGTGGATGTGGTCCCACTTCACAAAAGTGGGAATAGGGAGGAGGCAGGAAACTACAGACCTGTCAGCCTGACTCCAGTAGTGGGCAAACTAATGTAAACACTACTGAAGAAAAGGATTGGGGAATACATTGTGACCAGTGGATTACAAGATCTGAGGCAGCATGGGTTTACAAGGGGGTGATCTTGCCAAACAAACCTGGTTGAGTTCTTTGACTGGGTGACCAGGGAAGTGGATCAGGGCACGGCAGTGGATGTGGCCTACCTGGATTTCAATTAGACCTTTTACACCGTTCCACACAGATGAATAGTAAACAAGCTGGGCAGCCTTGGAGTAGGTCCAAAGTAGTAAAATGGGTACAAAATTGGTTAAAAAACAGGAGTTAGAAAGTGGTGGTAAATGGTGTTCACTCTGAAGAAGGCACAGTAACCAGCATGGTGCCAAAGGTACTCTTCAATGTCTCTAGTAGCCGAAAGGAAAAATATGTCTATTCATAGATGACACAAAAATCTGCAACACTACCGGACACACCAGGGCGGGGTGGAAAAAATGAGGGACAATCTGAAAAAGCTGAAAGACTGGTCAAGGGTTTGGCAACTGGGCTTCAATGACAAAAAATGCAAAATGATGCAAATGGGTCACAAAAACCCAAGGGCAACATATCAATTTAGTGGGGCGGTATTGGCAACCACAAAATAGGAAAGGGACCTGAGGGTCATATTATCTGATGATCTGAAGGTAGCAAAGCAGTGTGATAAGGCAGTGGTAAAAGCTTGCAGAATGCTCGGGTGCATAGGGAGGGTATTGCCAGCAGGAAGAGGGAGATAGCATTACTCCTGCATAGATTGATGGTGAGGTCTCACCTAGAGTACTGTATCCAGTACTGAGGTCTCATCTCTGGAAAGACATAGATTGGGTGGAGGTAGTACAGAAGAGGGCAACCAAAATGGTGTATGGCCTGCATCAAAAGTCCTATGAGGAAAGATGCAAGGAATTAAATATGTACTCTTTAGAGGAAAGGAGGGAAAGAAGGGACATAATGGAAATCTTCAAATACCTCAACGGTATTAATAAGATACAGGAGGGTAGAATGACACATAGAAAGAGATGCTCAAAGACGAAGGATCATGACAAGAAGATGGGGGGGACTCAGAGGGGGATCTGAGGAAATACTTCTTCACAGAAAGGGTGTTGGACACCTGGAATGGCCTCCCAGTGGAGGTGGTGAGTACTAAAATGGTAGCAGGATTCAAGCATGCATGGGATAGACACAAGGGGATCCTAGTAATATGGGTAGGGGGGTGCAAGGCCATAGAAACATAGAATTTGACAGCAGATAAGGACCATTTGGCCCACTTAGTCTGCACATTTTCCTACCTAACAGATAAGCTGCAGATCCTAGTTAACCAACAGTTTACTTCCTCCTACCCCCCCCCCACTAAGACTGCCTTACCACAGGGTTCAGTACTGGGACCGGTCCTTTTTAATGTCTTTATAAGTGACATTGCAGAGGAACTGGATGGAAAAGAATGTCTCTTTGCAGACTACACAAAGGTCTGCAACAGGGTTGATACACAAGATGGAGTGGAAAGGATGAAAAGGGACTTGACAAGGTTGGAGGAATGGTCAAATGTATGGCAGCTCAGATTCAATGCAAAGAAGTGCAAGCTAATGCACCTGGGAAATAAAAACCCAGGGGAAGATTACACAATGGGGGGTGAGATACTGACAACAGCAAAAATGGAAAGGGACCTGGGGTAATTATATCAGATGACCTAAAGGTGGGCAAGCAATGTGAGAAGGCAGTAAGGAAGGCTGGGGGGATACTGGGATGCATAGGGAGAGGCATCAATAGTAGAAAACAGGAAGTTGTTATCCCTCTGTACAGACAGTTGGTGATACCCCATCTGGAGTACTGTGTGCAGTTCTGGAGACCCCATCTGTGCAATGACATAGACAGAGTGGAGGCTGTCTAGAGGAAGTCAACCAAAATGGTGCAGGGTCTGCACCAGAAGACATACGAAGAAAGACTAAAGGAGCTTAATATGTATACCCTTGAGGAAAGAAGGGAGAGAGGGGACATGATAGAAACTTTCAAGTACCTCAAGGGAAGCAACAAAGTCCAAGAGGGTAGTATCTTTCAGAAAAAGAGATGTGCAAGAACAAGGGGGCGCAATTTGAAGATAGAGGGGTGATGGCTGAGGTAATGTGAGGAAGTATTTTTTCACGGAGAGGGTTGTGGATGCATGGAACAGCCTCCCTAAGGAAGTTGTGGAGTCAAAAACAGTGGGGGAATTGAAGAATGCATGGGACAGACATAAGGCAGTCCTAGTGGGGGGTAGGAGAACGTAAGCTGTTGGTTAACTATGATCTGCAGCTTATCTGTTAGGTAGGAAAATGGGCAGACTAGGTGGGCCAAGCAGTCCTTATCTGCTATCAAATTCTATGTTTCTATGTTTCTCCTCCTCTCTTCCTGCCTGCCTTGTCTCTTCTGAATATGTTGTAGCTGGGTATGACCATCTCCCATTCATGGTTATCATTACATCAGATCTCTGTGATGGCCACAATGTCCAGGTATGACTGTGCCATGGCAGCCTCCAGATTCTCGATCTTGTAGCTAAGGCTCCTGGCATTGGCACACATGGCTTTCCATTATGTGACCTCCCTAGCCTGTTTTGTTGTTCTTCTCTAGTCCCCTTCCTGATAGTCCTTTATCCTGGTTCTCCCTGCTGTCTGCTCTTCTGTTTTATTTTGTCCTGTTTCTGCCTATCTACCCATTGGTTGCCTATCTCCATCTTTTGCACATGGCTTTGTAATGATATCTCCTTCTCCTGTTCTGTGGTTCCACTGCTAGCCATGGGGGGTGGGCGATTAAGTACCCTCCTTGCTGACCTTCCCCCTCTCCCTTGGCTAGTTCAAATGCTTGTCTATGTAGCACTTAAACTTTTCATTGAGTGGTTGGATTCCCCTCCAGGATGGATGCAGGAAATCAGGCTTGAACAAGCTCCCATCTCTCCAGGTGGGTCCTTAGTCACCAATGAATTCAAACCCTTTCTCACAACACCACTTCTTCAACCGTGTGTTAAAGTTCCTGGTGCATACACCCCTAAGCTCTCCCATGCCTCTCACAAGTAAAACTTCTGAGAAGGTGACAGATTTAGCTACTTGCTTGAGACCCCTTCCCAATTTTCTGAACTCTTCCTGAGCTCCTTAGACTCACTGTTTACCAGGTCATTAGTTCCTAGGTGGATAATGTTATCCAGTTCTCCCTCCCACCTTGCCTTCCTGGCAATCTCCAGGATCTTCTTCCCATCCCTCCACACCATTTCATCTGGTAGGCACCTCACCTCCCTATTCTCCCCTTCACACTTTCCTAACTCAGTCCTCTGTATGATAGAGTCCCCCACCAGGTTTCAACTTTCTCCTCCTCTGGGGTCCAGTGCTCCCCCACTGAGGTCAACTCATCAGTCGAACTCCACATCCTTCCCTTCCACTTCTCCAGGTGCCTCTGTCTGGTTGTCCCTGTTTGCCAGTGTGGCATATGAGTTTTGGAGTGGAATAGAATTTGGGATGTGCCTCTGCATGACCCTCCTAACCCTCCCCAAGCCCACCATTGTCCAAGTGCTCCTTGTTCTTGGCATCCTTTTAGGCAGCGGCATTAGGCTGGATTGTCTCTGGATGGGAGTGAAGATACTCCTGATCCAGTTTACCTCCACTCTGAGTCTAGTTACCTCATCCCACAGTCCAGAGACATGCCTGCAGATTGGACAGCACCTCAGCATTCAGAAGGTCTACCAGAATATGGCTGCCCAGCATCCACTGCATTGCACCATTCCCTACATTATTCTGCACTTAAACAGCTATTAAACTATTTGTGTAATTACAGTATTACACTATTTGGCTGTTAGCTATTACACTAGTTGTCTGTTTTAGAAGCCCTCCTTCTAGTTCCCCTAGATGTGTAGCTCTCCATCTAGGTCCCTGTGTTTGTTTTTTTTGGAAGAATTTTTACTTGATGTAAAGTGTTTGTTTTGTAATTTATGGTATGGTAGTCCCCGTGTTTCTGCATTTCTACATTACTGCAACTTGTTGTGCCAAGGGTGGTCTTACTACCCCTTATGCCCCTCCTACTCCACAGCACCTGCTTTTCCCTGTGTTTGGCTCCTGTCAATTAAATGTAACAGGGCATTTAATTAACAGTGGAGGCAGGGGTGTGAGGATTGGCAAAAATTTGCAGCAAGTAGAAACAGCAAGAAAATAACAGCCTCATTTAACTCACACCAAAATATGTTTCGGATTTTAAACAGCAAGTAAAAACAGCAAGGAAACAAAAGCTCCACTTAAATCACACCAAAATAGGTTTAACATTTTCAGCAGCAAGTAAAAACAGCAAGTAATAGGTTTAAGGCCAAAGAGTAATGCTCAAGCACGGAAAACACAGGAACATGCAGAACAGACTTGTCTTAGAGGATCATTTTAAATACTACCAAGAGGAATAATGGTGGAAATAGAAAGGATCTTGTCAGAGCTGATTATGACAGCAAGGACCCATCCAGCTGTACATTTCTGCACAGTCGACAGTCATTTAAATCCTGACTGTCTATGATGCAGGTAGCCTGTGTCTTGGGAGAGGTGCAATCAGTTTATTGAGTTCTTTTTTGCCAAGAATGTCAGCATCTGGGACCGCATGTTTACCACTGCCATCATTATTGGTAGAAAGAATGATGTCAGTAAGACTACAGGTATGGCCAGATCTTTTGATAAGTTCTGCAATTGGATAAAAAAGATGTCTACAAGCAGGTTATTAGTTTGCACCACTTCTAGATTACTCTGTTTCAATTCAGCTGCTCAGTGTGGAAGTGAGGCTTCTGACCTCTGCTTGGAGGCCAGATCCTATTACTCCATTGCAATGGGTTCAAGTCTGGTTGCCCATTTGATGGCAAGCAACTGACTTTTGGGTCCTTTTAATAACATATAAAGCCCTAAACAGGCAGAGCCTCCAATATCTTAATGAGCTCCTAACTCCCCACATGCCTACCATGGATTTGATTTGTAGAGGATGGGATTTTACAGCAGAATTGGCAAATCATGAACACGGGCATGAGTGGAAGCTGGAAGGGTTATATTCAGGGGGACATAAGAAAGTTTTACTTTACAGAGAGAGTGATTGAACTGTGAAACAGCCTGTCAGCAGAGGTGGTGGGTGCAAGAATTATTAATGTTTTCAAACATAGCTGGGACTGAGTGAAAGGTTTAATAGTTACACAAGGGGTCAGCAGTAGGGCATGGTAAGGGCAATGACTCTGACTAGATATTAGGTCCAGGAGTTGGACAGAGTGAAACACGACAGACTGGATGGACAAGTGGTCTTTTACTGTAAACATTTTCTATGTTAGTCAAGGCAGACACAATCAGAAGTGTAGAGGACAGATGGAGGCAATTAAGGTGGCCATCCTCAAGGCATGCAAGTTACGCATGAGAATGGCAACCAAAAGAAATGGTTACAAGAAACTACTGTGGTTCTCGGAAAGGGTCAGGGAAGCAATGAGGGCCAAAAAAAGACCTTCACCAGATACAAGGAAAGGAAGGGGAGGAAGAATGGAGTGAATACCAACTGAGAACCAAGGAAGCAAAGACAGCAGTTTGGAAGGCAAATGAAGACACTGAGCTGCATGTTGCAGAGATAGTCAAGGGCAGCAAAAAGCAGCTCTTTTGGTTTAATAGAGAAAGAAGGAAGGAAGGAAGGAAGGAAGGAAGGAAGGAAGGAAGGAAGGAAGGAAGGAAGGAAGGAAGGAAGGAAAGTAGAATTGTCAGCCTCTCTGAGAGATATAGGGTAATAGCGCAGGACATGCAAAAGGCAGCCATCCTTAAGGATTACTTTTGCTCTGCCAGAGAGTGGATTCAAGACAGTCATAAGGGATTCTAGAGATGAACAGCCAGTATTTACCATCAAAATGGTCCTGAAAGGGCTAGCAGCCCTAAAGATAAATGAAGCACTAGGGTCTAATGGAATGCAACTGAGGGTATTCAAGAAACTGGCAGTAGACCTGCTGATTCCCTAGTAAGTTTATTAAATAGCTCATTGCAGATGATAGTACAGTAGTTCCAAAAGATGAGATGTTAGCAGACACAGTTCTGCTCCATAAATGGTGGTGAGGGGGCAAGTGGGGAACTACAGACCTGTCAGTCTCAACTTTGTTGTAGAACACTGATGGAGTCACTAGTCAAAAAGGATCTTGTGGACTACCTGGAGAGCAACAGTCTCCAGCTTAATAAACAGCATGGGTTCATGGCAGGTATGTCTTGTCATACCAGCCTAATAATTTCATTTAACTGGGTGATGAGGGTATTGGATAGGGACCACACCATGTATTCACTCTACTTTTACTTCAGCAAGGCATTCGACTTGGTGTGTCTCAAAAGATTGTTGAAGAAGATGGAGGATCTGATCATGCAAAGGAACAAAGTACAACTGGTAAGACATTTGTTGAATTAGACACAGTAGAAGGTTTTGATTAATGATGTCAAAACAAAACAGAGGGAGGTCATGAGTGGGGTGCGGCAGAGATCCAGCCTGGTTCCGGTCTTCTTCAATATATTCATCAGCTACACTGGACAAGGAATCTAGGGAACATTTGGTCTCTTCACAGATGACACTAAGCTCTGCTGGAAGGTAGATAACAACAAGGGAATTAGGGAGATGCAGAGTGACCTGCAAAGACTAGAATGGTGGTCTAAGGTTTGGCAACTAAAATGCAATGCAAAAAAAGTGTGAGGTAATGCATCTAGGGAATAAGAACCCCAGGACAGAGTACTGGATGGGAGGGGTAAAGATGAGCACTAGAGATGAGAAAAAGTACCTAGGAGATATCATTAGTGATTCCCTTAAACAATCAAGACAGTGCAACAAGGCCTATAGTAAGGCAAATAGGATGGTGGGATGCATAAGAAGGGGCACTGACAGCAGAAGAAAAGAGGTATTACTTCCTCTTTATAGATCATTGGTGAGGCCACACCTGGGGCCAGATTTACAAAAAATTGCAAATGGCAATGCCAAATTTTGCATTGCGATTTGCGATTAACCAGTTTTTAAAATGTGCTATTCACAGACGGATAGTGCACCATGCTATCCAACTGTGAATAGGGCTAGATTGCATTGGCAGTAACCCCATTACCACCTACACCACCACACTAGCACCACCCAACCCATAGGCCAAGTTAATGGCCATGCAATGGATAGCGATTGTGTGCTGTTTCTGATTCACTAAAGCAGCCATGCAAATGATCCCATTGGGCATGTAAGATGCTAGGTGGCCATTTGCATGCCCATTATGGTTCCATTTTCATAAGCTTCAAGTGGTTTAGCACATCCTCAAGCCCCCACCTTACACGCAGCTGCAGTCCATGATAGCTTGTGCCCCCCCCAGCTGATCACAGGCCAATATATGTGATTGAAATTCCCTGGAGGTCTAGTGTCCCTCTTCCTGGCCAATTACTGGCCCAATATATATAAAAGACATTTCCTGGTGGTCTTGTGTCCCTCCCACAGTCAATCACTGGTACAATATATATTATAGAAAGTTCCTGGTGGTCTAGTGTCCCCCCTCCCACCGATCACCATTCCAGCACTAATAAATAGACGTCCCTGATGGCTTAGTGGTACCTCCCCTTTCCAGATCACCAACCACCATCCCATTACTAATCACTAATTGATGTCCTTGGTGGTCTAGTGGTCCATCCCCTTCTCCAGTCGCTGATCATGATAAACCTACAAACATTTTTTTTTTATTTATTTAAAAGTTGATAACCGGGAAAGGCACACTGAGTGAGGCTCATTTCCAGGTGTGACCTGGGGCACATACATAGAAGAAGGATAAAACAATAGGAGAATCAATGTCTTCAACAGCAATAAAAGCAAATGTTGGAAATGCAGTTAAAGAAATTACAACTACAAACCGACAGTAGTAGGAATACAGCAGTAATGTACAAAGTGGGGGGGAACATTGAAGTACAATATGTGCAGTGATGAGTGCATGCGATACCAAACAACATGGGCAATAGTGCTCAAGGCAGTGAGTGGGTTAATTTGCTTGGAGGCTGGTTGAGGAGGATGAGTAAAGACATGAACAGCTGGAGTCAGGAAGCAAACAAAGCAATGATCTCAAGGCAGAAAGTGAGGTGGAGTGACAAATGTTCGAGGGGAGTATATTCCATAGAAAAGGGAGGTGATAGGAGAATGCAGACTGCCCAGCACCAGAGTGAAGGTGAGGGAGGAAGAAAGAAGGAGAATCCTTAGAGTGAAGGGAGTAGGAAGAAGGGTGAGCAGATGACAGGCAAAGGATAGACAGGTTGGCAGTGTTCTGAACTAGTATTTCACAATGAGGGTGTTGCCTAAACACTCTTAGTGTGTAGGGTAAATGATAATATTAATAATACTGTTTCTTACTGTATGTTTTCGGAGTTTGCCAAGAAACATTAGTAAACAAGCAAGAGTACTAATAAATGTTTATTATACTACTTATGCCAAGCATGTGGCAAAGAAAATCACAAGGGAGATGGGCTTCTCACCACTCTCCTGAAGAATGTACATAATCTCCAGGATTGTAGGATATCAGGTTCTCCAAGATCTCGTTCTTTCTCCCTAAGATCTCATTCTATCCCTTTGTGTAAATGGGTTGCAGAAGGCTAAATACTACAGATAACAGCATAGCAACAGAGATTACCTCATAGTTACAGATATGAGAAACAATATGTATTGGATAATGACTTAGGAGGCACAATTACTAATGAGTATCATATGAGACTAATAATATGCTTTGGTTAGCATTATAGCTTGGACAAAAGAAATGCTGACTGAGATCTATTACATGTGGCATTTCCTGCTTATGTATAACATAAGACATAACAAAGGATTTCTCTCTAATTAGACAAGAAGACGTGCTGACTGGGCTCTATTAAATGTGGCATATCTGCCTGAGTGTAAAACACACACTACATATAATTGTATGAGAATATAAGTATACAATGATCACTGATGATCCCTCAGAGTCATCTTATCAGTGATTAGGCAGATTATATGTAGAATATGGCCCAGATATTCAAACTGCGCCAGTCTGAGGTGCAAGACCTGCACTGCTCAAAATAGTTGCGCAGGGGTGTGGCGGGGTGATATTCAAAGGAGTTGCGCTGTTGAGCAACTCCTTTGAATATCGCCCCTGAGCCACAGCACTTGCGCATGGCGCAGTGGAACTTGCGCTACCGCAAGTTGCCAGAGTTGAGCATTCAACTTGCAGTGGCGCAAGTACCATTGCGCCATGCGCAAATTTCCGATATTCAAAAGGTGACATGCAAATGGGGCCATAATTTATGCAAGGCGCAGGGGGGGCCATTTGCATCTCTTTATGGCCCCATTTGCATGCCATTTGCATGTGGGTGCGCCGATCCCGAGGACTTGCTCCTGGCCACCCGCCGGCAGCAGCCGTCGGGGACCGACGCTACTGCAGCTGATCGCGGGCATCACAGTTATGCCCCCACTCTCCCACAGCCCGATCGCGGGCAGAACACATCCATGTCGCCCCCCAGCATCACCCACAGCCCGATCGTGGGCAGAACCTGTATAAAGCCCCCAGTGCCCGATGCGTGGGCAGAACCTGTATAACCCCAGTGCCCGATCGCGGGCAGAATGTAACCCTCCCCAACCCGAATAACTCCCTGGTGGTCCCAGTGGATCCGTAAAGCCCGATCGCGGGCAGAATGTCCTGTGGAACCCCCCAACATATCTCTCACTGGTTGTCCTGAGTGTCCCCCCACCCACCCACGAAGCCCTCTCCACCCCCCCGCAGCCGTGAGCGACAGCATCTCGTCTGCCGCCCGCCGCTGCCGACGACTGTCTAGGGCGCTGGTTGCGAGCGCAGCCACTGGCGTGCAGTTCATGGCTGATTATTGAATTTGTGAATGATCATTCACAAATTGGACTGTCATGTCTGGTATGGCTGCGCCAGGCTGTAGCTCTGCACCATCTGCAGCCCCACCGACAGTCAGTCGGCGGGCGGCGGGCGGCAGGCGGTGATGTTGCCCGCCAGCCGCGGGGAGCGGGTGAGGCTTTGTGGTGGGTGGGTACCAGGACCAGAGAGTTTGGGGGTTGTGTGTGACATTCTGCCCGGATGGCTTTACGGTCCACTGACCACCAGGAGTTATTCGGTTGGGGAGGGTTATATCTGGCCCGCGATCGGGCAATTGGGGTTTATAGGTTCTGCCCGCGACTGGCTGTGGGATGTGGGGGGACATGTACGTGTATGTGCCCGCGATCAGGCTGGTGGGGGGCAGGAGCGAGTTGGCCAGCCAGGTGGTAGCTGTGTTGCACCCGCAATCAGCAGCTCACCTGTGGGTGGCCCTCGACTTAAGCTTTTTTTGGCTCAAGCTTTCGGCGCGGGTTGGGGGTTGCGCATGCACAACTCTGCCCGTGGACTGAATATCACGGGTCATGCAGGTTATGCATGATCCTCCTCCTGTTGAGCATGCATTCATTTGCATTGCTCTCTTTGCAACCTGGTGTGGTGTGAATGCTCCTGCTGAATATCGTAGAATGGTTATTTTGACTTGGCATGGCGAACCTTTGAATATCTGGGCCTATATGTATAAGACAAACATAATGCATTATAGTGAGGTATAATAGCCATGCAGTATCTAATCCTATGAAGGATGTAAACATTGGCATACATGAGTAGCAAAACACATTTCTGACACTCATGCTTATATGATGGATGCCTAAATCTAACTGTTAGTGCAAAATAGCAGTATCACAGTACAATACACTAGGAATACAATGTTAGGTATATGAGGGATGATACGGGCATAACCCAGGTACAACAGTCCCCTCTTAGTTGCCCTAATTGCAAAAGTGGCAACACAACAAAAAGACGACAGTTAGGCACCATTCGTCTACAGGTCCAAGGGATGAGCCTAATAGAGGACTTTTTAACTGGTCACAGTGACGTTAAAGGGTTTTTCTTAAACAACAAAATGTAATTATAAGGGAAAATGTTAGTAACCTTGTATTACTGTAAACATTTGGAATAAAACTTCACAAGGGGGTTTTCCAGTATAAAAACAATCAGAAAATACTGCTATGTATCAGGTGTGTATCTGTCCTATTGGGAAGAAATTGAAGAGACAAACTTAAGTTGTCTGTATGGATATTAAAAATAAGTAAAAATCGAGAAAAGGCATCAAGATAGTTAGGACTAGACTTAATGATATCTGGTTCCGGGATGTGAACAGGCGTGATTACTGTATAATCAATTACCTGTTTAGGGAGTAAAAATAGAAGTTAGAACAGTTCACTTTGCATAACTTTTAGTCCAAATCAGAAGAATGTATAGTTGCTCACCACACAATATTGCACATCAGCAGAAGATACCACCTTGGAGGATAGCATTTTTCAGTTGGTAAGTTAAACAGGACATGAAATGTCAATGTCTACAAGTCATAAACTATGAACAGTTCTGGGATAAATCCAGGGTTTCTTCATATGTTAGATGAAGATTCATAGTTCAAATTCAATGCATTTAGATTTTCCAAAGGTAGATCCAAATGTTCAGGAGGCAGCAGTATTTTCAGAGGCCTCAGCGGAGAGTGTCTTAGATTGCACATTGAGTTTTACAATGGAATAGCAACAGTGTTCAGTGGAAGATGATCACACAGCTGTACAAAGTGTAAAAGTTTATGACAGTACTCAGATTGCATTAGGTGCCAGCCAGGCTTGGAAAACAAGCAGTGAAGAAAATGGATTTCTTGACTGTAGATCAAATGAAGAAGAGTCTTCTTCCTGAAGTTAGGAGATTGCCCCCACCCCAGACTTGCTTCATACTATGCATATCAATGAGCTTGACTGTAGAATCTTAATTGGCTGGACCAAATACAGTTTGTTTAAAATTTCACAACAGGAAGCCTAATTTCAGTTATTAGGCCTGTGTTCACAAGTTGGTAATACAAGTTGAAAGATGTCACATCTGCATAAATGGTGGTGTTCTTTTCAGGTACAACATTCAAAGTTCAGAGTTAGTCACGCTTCCAAGACCTCATGGTAAACAAGCAAAGGAGGTAGTTTAAACCTTTGAACATAGAAACATAGAATTTGAGGGCAGATAAGGACTGCTTGGCCCACCCAGTCTGCCCATTTCCCTACCTGATGGATAAGCTGCAGATTCTAGTTAATCAACAGCTTACTTCTTCCTACCCCCCACTAGAATTGCCTTATACCTATACCATGCATTCTTGAATTCTTCCACTGTTCCTGACTCCACAATCTCCTCAGGAAGGCTGTTCCATGCATCCACAACCCTCTCTGTGAAAAAAATACTTTCTAACATTACCTCTGAGCCGTCCCCCCTTATCTTCAAAATGTGCCCCCTTGTTCTTGCACATCTCTTCTTCTGAAAGATACTACACTCTTGTACTTTGTTAATTTCCTTGATATACCTGAAAGTTTCTATCATGGCCCCCCTCTCCCTTCTTTCCTCATGGGTATACATATTAAGCTGCTTTAGTCTCTCCTCGTATGTCTTCTGGTGCAGACCTTGCACCATTTTGGTTGACCTCATCTGAACAGCCTCCACTCTGTCTATGTCTTTGTAGAGATGGAGTATCCAGAATTGCACACAATACTCAAGAGGGGTCTCACTAGCTGTCTGTACAGAGGGTTAACAACTTCCTGTTTTCTACTGTTGATGCCTCTCCTTATGCATCCCAGTATCCCCCCAACCCTCCTTACTGCCTTCTCACATTGTTTTTCCAACTTTAGGTCATCTAATATAATTACTCCTGGGTCTCTTTCGATTTTTGTTGTTGTAATTAACTCAGCCCCCATTGTGTATTCTTCTCCTGGATTGTTGTTTCCCAGATGCATTACCTTGCACTTCTTTGCATTTAATCTGAGATGCCACATATTTGACCATTCCTCCAACCTTGCCAAGTCCCTTTTCATTCTTTCCACCCCACCTTGTGTATCAACCCTGTTGCAAATCTTCGTGTCATCTGCAAAGAGACATACCTTTCCTTTCAGGTACTCTCCAATGTCACTTATAAAGATATTAAAGAGGACCAGTCCCAGTACCAAACCCTGTGGTACCCTGCTATTTACCCTCCATTCTTCACTGTGGACTCCGTTTACTATTACCCTTTGCATCCTGTTGTCCAGCCAGTTTTTCATCCAGGCTACCACCTTGGGACCCACTCCAAGGCTGGCTAACTTGTTTATTAATCTTTTGTGTGAGACTGTGTCAAATGCCATGCTAAAATCTAGGTAGGCCATATCCACAGCCCATCCCTGGTCTACTACTTTGGTCACCCAGTCAAATAAATCTATTAGGTTCATCTGACATGACCTTCCTGCTGTGAAACTATGCTGCCTTGGGTTCTGTGCCCCCACTGGCCTCTAGGTACTCAACAATTCTTTCTTTCAGAAGTGATTCCATCATTTTCACTACCACTGAAGTCAATCTCACTGGTCTGTAGTTTCCTGCCTCTGCTCTGCTCCCACCTTTGTGAAGTGGAATCACATCTGCCCTCCTCCAGTCCCCAGGTACCACTCCATCCTCCCATGATTTGTTAAAGAGAGTAGTCAGTGGTGTTACTAGTTCTAGCCTTAGTTCTTTTAGTATTCTTGGGTGAATCCCATCAGGCCCCATTGCTTTGTCCACTCTCAGTTTCAAGAGTTCTTTTAAAACCCTTTCTTCTGTGAATGGACTGGTATCAACCCCCCTATTCAGAGTTTCTCCCTTGTTTGGTTTAGGTACCTCCCCTTCCTCATCCATTGTGAATACTCAGCAGAAATATTCATTCAGTATCCCTGCTTTTTCACTGTCTCCATCTGCCCACATTCCCTCCCCTTTATTAAGTCTCTGTATCCCTCCCTTGGTTTTTCTTTGCTCCCTAATGTACCTATAAAAAGTTGTATCCCCCTTCTTAACAGAGTTGACTATCTTTTCCTCAGTTTGTGCCTTTGCTATTCTGACTGCCTTCCCTGCCTCCTTCTGCTTTAACTGATAAAGTTCTCTGTCCTGCTCCTTCTGTTTCCTTATATTTCCTGAATGCTATCTTTTTCTCCTTAACCGTCCCTGCCACCTCTTTTGAGAACCATAGTGGTTTTTTCCTTCATTTTGTTTTATTGATTTGCTTCACACAAAGGTTTGTTGCCTCTGCAATGGCTGTTTTTATTATTCCCCATTGTTCCTCCACCCCTTCTTCTTGCCCATTTGCTAATGTTTTTCTGAAGCACTCTCTCATTTTCCCAAAGTCAGCCTTCTGAAGTCCAATAGTCTTGTTTTTGTATGGCTTGACTCTATGGCTGTGTTTATTGTGAGCCACACTGGTGGTCACTTGTTCCCAGATGGCTACCTACTTCTAAATCTGAGATCCCTTCTCCTTCCCCATTTGAGAGTGCCAGGTCTAACATTGCTCCCTCCCAAGTGGGTTCCAACACTAGCTATCTGAGGTATGCCCCCTTTAGGGCATCAATAATTACCCTGCTTTTGGATGTGCCTGCAGCAAAAGTACTCCAGTGGACATCTGGCACATTCAGGTCCCCCATCAACAATATCTCCCCTTTTTCTGTCATTTTAAGGATGCCTTCTATAGTTTCCTTGTCCATTTCCTCCCCCTTGCAGATTGTGGTGCCATTTCCTGTTTCCAGGGTGACTCATAGTGACTCATCAACTTCCTGTTTACTCTTTAGTTCTGTTGCTTTAATCCCTTCCCTTATAGAGAGAGCTACTCCTCCTCCTCTTTTACCCACCCTGTCCCTCCTGTAGACTGTGTATTCTGGTATGTTGACATCCCACTCATGGTTGTCTGTGTACCATGTTTCAGTGACTGCCACAATATCCAGGCATCCCTCTTCCATCAAGGCCACTAGTTCAGGGAGCTTGTTGCACAGACTGTGAGCACTGGTACTCATCACCTTCCATTTATTTTTTATGGCCTTGCCCCTTTTAGCCCCATCCCTGTCCTTAATGCCTTTTTCTGCATTTATCCCTGTCCTGCTCCCTACTGACTTCTCTACCTTGCTGTTTACCTCCCTAACTACTGAGTTCTGTGGGGAGATGCTGGGATTTCCCTGCTTCTTTTCAGTGCCCCCCCTTGGCTAGTTAAAATGCTTGCCAATGAGGCATTTAAACCTGTCACCTAGGATCCTGGTTCTACCCCATGACAGATGCAGACAATCATGGCAGTATAAGCCTGCATCCCTCCAGGTGGTTCCACAGTCCCCAGTGAAGCCAAAACCCTGAGCTCCACACCAGTTTTTCAACCATTCATTGAATCCCATGGTGTGGAATACCCTAGCATCATCTTTGCCATAGACAGGCAGCACCTCCAGAAGGTTACTGTACATGCTACCTGTCCAAGGCCCCTACCCAACTCCACAAACTCCTCTTGCACTGCTCTGATCCCATTCACAGTCAGATCATTTGTCCCTAGGTGGGCAATGACATCCAGCTCCCTCCCTCGTGCAGCTGCTCCCATGATCCTGAGGATTTGCTTCCTGTCCCTCCGAGCCATGGCAACAGGCAGGAACCTTACCTCCCTATCCCCTTTCTCCCCCACTTCTACCCAGCTAATGATTGAGCCCCCCACCAGGAGTTGTTTTCTTCCCCTGTGGGGTCTCATGCCATCCTCCTGTGGGTCTTCTTTGTGGAGGTTCCCAGCATCCTCCTTGGTCTCCACTGCAGGTGCCTCCATAGAGGAACCACTCTTTGCCAGAACAGCATATGAATTGTGGAGAGGTACAACTGGATGGATGCACCTCTTTTCCACCACACTCTCCCTCCCTGAGCCCACCTTGGTCCAAACACTCCTCTTTCTTGGCAACCTCTGAGGTAACAGTGGTGGCCCTGGTGGTCCCTGAATGGGGGAAGAGATTTCACGAATCTAGCCAGGTCAGGCTGGAGATGAGCAACCTCTTCCCTGAGACCAGAGAGGTGCCTGCAAACAGGGAAGCATTGCAGCCTCCAGAATGTCTCCCAGAACACTGCTGCCCCACAGCCATTGCACTGCACTGCACTGCACCACTCCCATCTTTACTTATTTTGTGTTCCATCTCCTGTAGCTTTGTATGCTTACTGGTCTCCTCCCTCTATGTATTTTTACACTTACTATCCTACTGCCTATGTGCCCTTACAACTCTCGCCCTTTCTGTTCTGGGACAGGAACTTCCTGTAGTCTTCAGTAGTCCCCTTCTTCTGTGCTTGGATTCAGACCTCTAGCAGCCAGGGGGGATAAAGGGTTATTTCTTTTTAGGTTCCTTCAAGGTTGCTGAAACTAATGTGTCTCAGTGATCCTTCCCTTCCTAATGCCAAACAGGAAATTCCTGTTGTTAGTCAAATTCAGTGGCTATAAAACTAGAACTGGCTTTGGGTGGAAGGGTGGGGGGTGGGAAGGAGGGCAATTAGAAAAAAAAGCTGTAAAGTTCTAGACTGCCATTATTTGCTGTGAAAGCAAAGCTCTCTGTCAAAAACAGCAGGAAGCTCTAACTGGAGACAGCTGCTTTTGTACTGCTAAGCTGTTAAGCCACACCCCAATTAGATTCGCCCTCTGCTCTGACTATGTAAATTAAGCTGATACAGCTCCCTTCCTAAGAGGAAATAAGAGTGACTTTCTTCTTTTTTTTGCTTAAATGAGATCCCCTTCTTCTAATAGAGTATCAGTTTGCTTAATCCAAACAGGTACTAACTCCTTCTGAGATAGAATTGATTTATCAGTAAAAAAGCTGTAAAGTTCTAGACTGCTGTTATTTGCTGTTAAAGCAAAGCTCTCTGTCAAAAACAGCAGCAAACACACATGATTAAAGTTCCCATCAAGATGATCAATAGAAGGGACAGTTACCAGATGATCAGAAATGGATGTTGCCGGATGAAAATGCAGCAATGACACTGTGAGTCACAAACATGCCTTCCTGGATTGTGCAGGAATAAATTTCAAAATCTGTAGCAATACTAGTGTGTTTGGTGACATAACCAAGGTTCCTTGCCATTGGCAAGTGAATGGTGGTACATTCAAATAAACATTTGTTAACACATGCAATAAAAGTGCAAAAAGTGGCAATGCCACTGACCCATACATCTGTCATGTATGAGATCAAGGACATGTCCTAATTCCAGATCCCAGAAGAGATAACCAAGGGGTTGTAAGAACATAATAACTGTAGGCAGTGCAAAGATTTTTCCTAGCTATGTAATGCTGGTCTGCTTTCTTAATGTGAGCAGAAAATAATTCATTAGCATGAACATTTGTCAGGTCAAACCTCTTTACAATATCCTTATTATTGTAAATGTAAATTGCTTTTCCTAAGCAATACCATGTATACAATGCAATGAGGGGGGAGTATAATATTGTATTTCATACTATTATGAACCTTTAACATAGATGTTTGAATAATGGCTATATCAGCCCTATTTCCAATAGATATGTCAGAACCAAATAGGCCTGAGTTTAAACCTTTAAAAAAAAATGACAAAAAAAAAGCCTAGTTCTTTCGGGTAGGTTTACAGTCATAAGATGTACCACTAGCAGTCAGGATGAGAAAATTCTAAGTGTGTGTATGTGGTGCATGCATGCATGCTGTGAGTCCCTCTATAGGAGCCATTAAAGAGTACATGGTGTGCTGCCAGGGTATCTGATCACATCATAATGAAAAGGAAAGAAACAAGTGGGAATTTTTTTTTGTGAAACATACAACGAGTCATTCCAAGTTCTAAAAGATGAAATTTAAAATCACTGGGATGCACATGAACTGCACATTATTAACTATGGTACCTGGCTGAGAAGTGGCTATTAGACCACTGTGTGGGCCAGGGTTCTGTTTTGGGCACTCAGTATTAAGTGTCACAAATTTCTGGGCATCATAGGGTAAAACCTTAAGGTCTAATGGCTTTTTTACCATATAAATGTGGATCCAAAGTTCCTGAATATCAATAAAATGTAAACAGGGGTCAAGATCAAGTCTAGCTGCTAGAATTGATCCAAAGCAATGATCATAACATTTAGTAGGGCCTCACTACCCTTATGGATGATGAACATGTCTTTTAGGACTTCAGTGTGAATTCCACAGGATGCAATTAAATTATGTGGGCTTGTGAGTTACTCTGCCTCAACAAGCTGTTTAGGTTTAGGTCATTGGTTCTTATCTAAAATAAGATGTGCAGTTTGGGCTTGTAAGAAGACCCATACTTCTAAAAATTAAAATAAGCATAAACACAAGCATCTGTCTCTCTGGAACCTAAAAGGAAAGAGAAAAAGAAAAACATAGTTAGTTTAGTACTGTTCCTCCCACTGGGGTATAGAAAAATAATCTAATCTCCTTTAAACAGGTTAATTTGCTTGGCATGTAGCCATTTATCAATGACTGTTATTGCAAGCCAGTCTAACTTGGTAGACTGCTGGACTTTGTTTGCAATGGGATAGAGTATGTTGTTGGGCCTTGCCCATACATTGTGCAGCAAACAAGTGTACCTTTTGGATGTCTTGTTTGAGATATTTAACATATTTATCTACTGATGCTTCATCAACAGTGGCAGTACACAGGTCCAGAAAGTAAATATTCTGGGAGTCTCATGGACCATCCTTTCATGATTTCAAAAATGGGGTACACTGTGTACCTGCAGAGGGTGTGTCCCTTATTGCCATAAGGAGTAAAGGCAATAATGAATCCCAGTCCTTTGGGGTTTTTCTGAGCAAGTTTATTATAACATAACTTTGATCTGCCAGTTAGCACATTCCACCTGACCTTATGACTGTGAATGGTAAGGGATATGAAACTTTTGTTTTACCCATAACAAATCCAGAATGTCCTGCATTACTTTAGCTATAAAGCTGGATCCCTGTAATCAGAATTTACCTTTAGGGATAAACCCTACCTGGTAAATAGCTGGTTTGCCAATGCATTTGCAGTCACTTTGGCTGTGTTGCTCCAAGAGCCTGATTGCCTCTGGGGTAACAATGTATTTTTCCTAGCTGGCATAAGATTGTTCTGTTCACAGATCAAACAGTTACTAATGTAGTAGTCTACATCATTTCTCATGTGTGGCCACCAGACAGAGGATGTCAGTCTGTCTAGGGTTTTTACTGACTCACTGGTGTCCACTAGTTGGAGTATCGTGTACTTGGTACAGTGGATTAAATCTACTCTCAGGTGTTCAAGAATTGCCCATAACTTTTCAGTAGTGTTACATCAGTGATATTCCAAATGAGTAGGCCATCACTGGATAGGTGAATGTCATTTTCACTTTCTTATAAGAGCTTATTTTGGAAGATGGGCAGACTAGGTGGGTCAAGCGGTCCTTATCTGCCATCAAAGTCTATGTTTCTATGTTTCTATATTCCTCAGTTCCTTTATTAAGGAATCCTATACAGCGCCCTCAAATGAAGGTCCTTCTTTTGGAGCATAAGGTTCATGTTTTAGAATATGATGGAAACTTATGAAGATACAGTTTGTATTTAAACTGGTTAGGTTGTGATGTACACAAATAAGTCTCAGTATTTCACAGAGATAATAAGAATATTGGAACAGAAGTTTGTTTTCTTCCAAATAAATTCAGCTAGAGAGAAACAGACCCAATTAGAATCTCTAAAAATAAAACAGTATTTGCTGGGTTTTCTGTAATTAGATCAAGGCCATTTCTTAAAGCGTGCAGAACTTAACCCTGACATGGAATGCTGGTATCATTTTACATAAGGAAAAATCCTTTTATTTCTCATTATTATCACAACCTGCTTCACTTAAGGACTTACTAGCTCTCTAAACCATCCACAAACATTTGTGGTAATTAGGAGACTCCTCACCTCCCTACTTTTTATTTTATTTGCCAGACATGTTTTAAAATTGCCTGTGAATCATACATATATGATGATGCAGTTACTAGCCATGCATACTCTGTCATCGCCAGAATGTAAAATAATTCCAAACCCTACTATCTGACCCTCATTGGTATGTGTGACTGAGTCATCAGTCAAAGAATGACACACAGTGATGTCTTTTAACACTTTCTGAGGTTCTGTCAGAAAGGGCCATGGGACAGGTAGGTCAGGGGGTTGGAGTGAACAATCATGGGTCTCTCCTGCAAACTGTAGGCCATGGGTCAACAAGTATGAAGTTTTGATAGGAAGGACAGTGATGTCATTATCCTGTAAAATGAGAGACCAGTGAGTGAGTCTGGCATTGGATACAGAGTCATCTTTTACTCTGTCTGACAACAGAAAGTTAGTTGGCAAATGATTGGATTGCAGCACAGTGGGTGCGTATCCAATAATGTACATAAAGTATCTCACTGCCCATTATGTAGCCAAAAGATTCCTTTCACAAAGGATGTATTTTAGCTCCACTGGGGCAAGCATCTGGGATGCATAAGCAATGGGTCTGATGTGCCCATTGTATTTTGGGGCTAAAACTGCTGAGGTTGCTATATCTGATGTAACTGTTTCAATATACCCTAAAACTGTGTTAGGATTCACCAATGCTGGGACCATGGTCAGTGATTACAAAAGAAAAGACAATGATATCAGTATTAGGATACCTTGTACCTTCTTACCAGAAGTGCCTGATAAAGTTTGTGCTGGGAATAACCCAGACTGCTTCTGATTTGTGTCTGCTATTGCATGTGCTGGGAATAACCCAGACTGTTCCCAGCTTGTGCCTGCTATTGCAGCCACAGTATGGGATGATCCGGGTGTCACTGGTGGAAGGAGTTCTGCATCATGTGCTTGCAGTGCTGGCACTATCAGGGGTGCCTGCACAGTGGAGAAAAGTGGTGTGCAAGTTGCACATAGTTCTCCAGCTATGGATTGTGATTCAGTAGCCTTCTGTGGTGGAGAAAGTAGTACTGAAGCATCTGTCAACTCAGGTTCAGAAATCAAACCTGCAACCTTCCCTCCCAATGTGGCCTGTGATGCTGGAAATATCACAGCCATGGGGCTTTCAGAATCAGGGTTATCCCCTCCCCATCAAATGTAAAGTGGGTTTCCCCACTGGAAGATTGCTGGATGGTAGCAACATTGTTTTTAAGGTTACAGCATAAAGTATTAATGCACTGCATAGGAAAAGCAATACATTCAGTCTTCTCGGGGAAAGCTGATGCTAAATTGCATAAGGAAGAATCAAAACATTTCATGTAATTAACTGCAATGTGTTCCTTAACCAACGACGCTCTAGTATAGTAAACATTGCTAGCAGAAGTTGCTTCTTCTGCAGTGTCAGACACTGACTTCATGACAGATTGCATACCAGCCTCATTCAAAAGTACGTCAACATTATTTTTAATGAGAATCTTCTGTCCTCAGAAACACTAGTCTTACTGATAACATTATTAATCATGCCAAACACCTCTGGCATGTTTTGTTTGGTTATGGCAGCAATCACAGGTCCCTGTGACTGCATGATCCAACCTCTGTGATGTGGTGGTCTGCCATTTTGGATTACCTCATGGACATCTTGGGTTACTGTGTTATGACCATTATCACATGACCATAAGTGGCCATCTTGGGGATGGTGTGAGGATGCATCCTGATGCCATGTGTGTCCACCATTTTGAGACTCTAACAATTTTCCATTTTGTGAATCACAAAAAAAAGGGGCTAGCCTCTGTTCTAGTCCACCCAACAGCATACTGTGAGTGTTCAAAATCAAACTCTTCAACATCAGAAGAGGCAAGTTCTATGGGCATTAAGGTAATATGCCCTGCCAATATGTCTGACTGATGGTGCAAGTTTACCATATTGTACATGACTTTTTACTCCTACATTCTAACTGCTCAGATACAGAGTTTGCACACTGTAAAGTGCCTTGTTTTCAGATTGCAAGACATTCTCATCTTGTAAAACTTGCCTTTTATCAACAGAAGCTGTGTCACAGTTTAGATTCAAAACATTTATAACAAGTATGCTTACTCAAAACGTAATAATTCATGCTGTTCAGTCAAGGTCTGGAGTTGATATACCAGCACATTAACTCTTTCAGTAATTACTTCAGACTTATCATCCCTACATTCCTTGTTTTTAAAATGTAAGGAATCAGTTTTATTAGCTAGAACACAATTCATTTGAAAAACTTTTTTTCTAATAAGTTTTGCCTTTTCAGCATTATCTTCTAAGGCATGCAGGTTTTAGCTGCTCATCTCATTGAAGAGAAAATCATTTGTTTGATGGAGAGACTGCAGTCCATCTATCCTTTATTCATGAGAAGCCTTTTTCAGACTAATCTCCTGCTTGCAAGCAGCATTCTCCATTTTGCAAGGAACATTCTTGGATTCCAAAACAGACAGTTTATTTATAACATCAAAGCATTTAAACAATGTTGCAATTAATAATCATTCAGGATCAACTCTTTTGGTGCCATTTTCCAATACACCATAGTGTTCAGAAACTACCCTCATGGGACTGTTTTTGGTTTTTGCCACATTGGCAAAATCTTCTAAACCACCGTAAGCAGTTTGGTATGTTAAGGCATCCAGCCTCAACTCAGTACTGATATTTTTAGATATTTCATTTAAGATAAGAAACTCTTAGCTGTCTGTGGATCAAAAATTTTGTTTGCAACCAAAGTTCATGACAGGACACAAACAGCCTTTTGAGTATGTGGACTCCTAGATGAGTATATACTCATTAGGATTTGAAACCACAAATTCAAGCAGCTCTCTGTTTGATTGATCCCTTTACATCTGTGTGTTCCACAGAGAAAGAAGAGGAAACAAAACTAAAATAAAATAACTCATTACACAGAGATTGAGTATCTGCCAAATGATTGTTTTGTCTGCACTGTGGTACACACAACAGACTGAAAAGTTAAACACAATACACTCTCAGCTGCTTGTTACTGAATATTTCTCACCCAGTGTTTTAAATTACAGAGGAAATTAAAATGTAACCTTGGCAAACACCCAGACTCCATTCGCAGTTGCCATTTTATGTTGCATAAACACTCTTAGTGTGTAGGGTAATTAATAATAATACTAATGATACAGATTCTTATGTCTTCGGAGTCTGCCAAGAAACATTTGTAAACAAGCAAAAGTACTAATAAATGTTTATCATGCTACTTACGCCAAGCATGTGACAAAGAAAATCTCAAGGGAAATGGGTTTCTCACCACTCTCCTGAAGAATGTACATAATCTCCAGGATTGTAGGATCTCAGGTTCTGCAAGATCTCATTCTATCTCAGTAAGATCTTCTTCTCTCTCTCTGTGGAACTGGGTTGCAGAAGGTTAAATACTATAGATAACAGCATAGCAACAGAGAATACCTCATAGTTACAGATATGTGAAAAAATATGTATTAGATAATGACTTAGGAGACAGAATTACTAATGAGTATCATTGAGACAAATAATATGCTTCGGTTAGCGGTATAGCTTGGACAAAAGAAATGCTGACTGAGCTGTATTACACATGGAATTTCCTGCTTATGTTTAATATAAGACATAACAAAATGATTTCTCTCTAATGAGAAAAAGAGAAGTGCTGGCAGGGCTCTATTACATGTGGCATATCTGCCTGAGTGTAAAACACACACTACATATAATTACATGAGAATATACATACAATAATCACTGTTGATCCCTCAGAGTCATCTTATAAGTGATTAGGTAGATTATATATGGAATATATGTAAAAGACAAACATAATGCATTATAGTGAGGTAAAATAGTCATGCATGATCTAATCCTATGAAGGATGTAAACATTGGCATATATGGGCAGCAAAACACATTGCTGACACTGATTCTTTATGATAGATGCCTAATCTACATGTTAGTGCAAAATAGCAGTATCACAGTACAGTGGACCAGGAATACAATATAAGGTGTATGTTGAATGATAGGACACAACCCAGGCACAACAAAGGTGAGGCAATGGATCTTGTGCCTGTGGGTAGTGGAGAAATGGAGAGAGAGGAGTAGAGGAGAAAGTGATAGGTGAGGTGAGGTGAGGAAGTAGCAAAGCAACAGAAGGAATTGAGGAGAGTGTCAAGTCTGAGAAACATCTCCAGTGGTTACCCCATCCCTGATCTGCTGGTTGTACAGGAATGAAATGTCCATGGTGGTCCAGTGGACCCCCAGTCCTGATAGGTGGTTCCCCATCACCCCACCCCATCTGAAAACTGAGCTGGTGACCAGCACAGCCCTGCTGTCTCCATCATGTCTGGCCACTGAATGAGCTGTCTGTGAAGCACATGATGAATACAGTACATGCCCATTAATTGACAGCTCACTCTGAGCTGTTAATCAATGGGCATGTACTGTATATAGAACATGCTTGTGGACAGCTCAGTCAGTGGCCGTGGGGTGGAGAGAGGAGGGCTGTGCTGGTCACCAGCTCAATTTCTGAAAGGGTGAAGTGGGGTGGTGGGACACTACCTGCTGGAGTGGGAGGGTCCACTAAATCACCATGAACATTTCATTCCCATACAACCAGTGAATCAGGATTGGGGAGGACAACTGAGATGTTTGTTGATTTATCATGGGGATGCTGATCAGAAAGGGCAATGACCACTAGACCACCAAGGACATCATTTAGTGATTGGTAGCAGGATGACAATTGGCGATCTGGAAAGGGTATGGACTGCCAGACCAGCAGGGACATCATTTTGTAAGTGCCAGAATGGTGATCAGGGGGACATGAGACCACCAGGAACTTTCTATAATATGCATTGGGCTGGTGATCAGTGGGGAGAGGGACATTAGTCTGCTAGGAATTTTGTTATATACTGTATATTTGACTAGTTATCAGCAAGGAGGAGGGATACTAGACCACCATGAAAATTTCTATAATATGTATTGGGCCAGCAACTGGCCAGAGGGAGGGACACTAGGCCACCAGGGAGACAGTCTTTTGTCACAGGCCAGCCATCAGTGATGGTTGGGCCACTGCAGTACATCTTACAGCCACTAGAGTTGCATGGGATACCACCAGGTCTCTGTCAGTGGTATTTGCTCAGCACAAGGGGACCACTGAAGAGACCCTTGCTTGGAGCAAATGCTTTGTGAATTAGGCAATGCCAATATGCAGGTCCCCTGCCCCTCATTTGCATTGTGGCCTCCTCTAAACTTTGCCCTGGCACAAACCTGGTTTGTGAGTGCAAACTTGGCTTTTGTGAATACCAATTCAGAGCAAATCCTGGTTTGTGCCAGGCAAGTCAGATTTGTGATGGGGTAAACATTTGTGAATCTGGCCTCTGGAGTACTATGCTCAGTTCTGGACTTCTCACCTCAGGAAAAATAAGGATAGGCTAGAGGTGGTGCAATGAAGGGTGACCAGAATGATTTATGGCCAGCAGGAAAGACCGTTTGAGAATGGAATCAAGGAACTAAACAGACAGGAGACAGGTGATGTGTCATTAGATGAACCCAGAAAGCCTAATGTTTGTTGCACTGGAATATATACCCAGAATGATCAGAGGGTGAGATAGAGCCAACAGGATTTCAAAAAGAGATACATGCTGAATATTTTGGTTGAAGAATTTTTCTCCTATATGACTGAATGACATCATAGATTATATACCATATTTATAATCATGTGCAATAATCTTATTTGTGGATGATTTGTTGGTGATTTTATTTATTGGTGCAAATGCTGTGGTCTCAAAAGGCATGATAATGATTAAAAACAGGCACCTTTCTTTTAAAGTGCATCAATTCCAACAGAGTTCATTTATGGACTTAATTTGAACTCTTTATTGACTTTTTGTCAGGATTAAATAGTATCTTTATATAAATTCCACATTGCATGTCTTCACTTTTTTTGTTTCCTTCTCATATCTTTGATATTTGGTTTTCTTAGAAAAGGGATTTTAAATGTTATTGTGGCTTGTGCAACATAATAAAATCTAATAGTGGCCATATTAGTAAAAAAATAAATATTTATTGTTGATTAAATATTCATTGGCTTAGTAGGCTTAACTACCTTCCATTTTCTGAGTGTTTGTAATATTGTAAATAACTTTTAAACTTGTTTAAGTATGGTATATGTAAACAACTCAGAGCTAAAAAATCAGAGGGCTAAAATATTTTGGTAATAGGAGATTCTATAACCAGCGGGACAGATGAAATAATTTGTAGAAACAGAAAAATGTTTACAACAGTTAGTACATTACCAGGAGTAAAAGTGACAGACCTGGAATATTTGCTGGATGGCCTACTGAAAATTCACCTGAACCTCTGGTCATTTTACAAGTTGGGACAAATGATACAGGATAAAGCAAATGGAAACTATCAAAGCCTATTTTAAGAATATTGTTAAAAAAATCCAAGCTATTAAATGTGACATTATAGTCTCAGGTATTCTACCAATGCATGGTATGAACGTGCATAAGAACTGGGCCATAAATCAGATAAATGAATGGCTAAGAGACTTTTGTAAGATAGAACAAATTGGCTTTATGGATAAAACAAGAATATTTCAAAGCATTTCAAAGCAGGGCCATTTTCAAATATGATGGTATCCACTTAAATAGGGCGAGTCATCATTCTTGCTACAAAGATCAATAGAGTGATTCAATTCCATTTAAACTGGAAAGAGGGAGGAAGGGTGCCACTGACGTAAATGCATATACAATTGAGAGCATGCATGACAAAAAAGGGGTGAATGGAATATGGTTTTGTTTAATGCAAGAAGTCTGACTAACAAATTTCATGAAATCTAGATTTAGTAGTTGCCCTATTGGTCTCAGAAGAATAGATCCAAGCAAATGATTTGATACCTTTAATGGACCAACATAGATGTAACAACAAGAAGTGCTCTAGCGTTGACCAACCAGTCCTTTTCAGAAGCTCATACATGAGCATTCTGAAGAAGGACTGGTTGGTCCGAAAGCTAGAGCACTTTGTTCTTGTTGTTACATCTATGTTGGTCCATTAAAAGGTATCAAATCATTTGCTTCTGGATCTAACAAATTTCATGAATTTCAAGAGATGCTTACATCAGATAACATAGATATTGCCCTTATAACAGAAACATGGTGGGATAAATCAGATAATTGGGAGAAAAACATTGTGGGCTACTAACTCTATTCTAGATCAAGAGAACATATGAGGAGTGGTGGCATAGCAATATGCATAAAAGAGTCCATCAAGCATGAGCAGGAAATGGTTGAGATAAATAAAGTAGAGATGTTATGGATTGAAATAATGCATAATACCAAAATTAAGACAAGATTAGGTCTAGTTTAATAGGCCACCATCTATAACCAAACATGAAAATGATTTACTATTAGAATATATTGCTAAGCTTGATCCAGCAGGAAATATTTTGATTACTGGAGATTTTAATATGCCTAATATTGATTGGACTGTGCTAAAAGGCAAAACAAATATAGAAGTGAAATTTTTAGATGTTTTAGATCAAATAGGAGTGGAGCAAAGGGTGGCATCTCCTACTAGAGGAGCAAACATTTTGGATCTCGTTCTGACTAATATGGGAGCTAATATAAAAAATATTGAAGTTTGTAGCCCTGTAGGGAACAGCGACCATAGCAGGTGTTTTTTTTAAATGCTTGGGGAATATAGCACCAATATAAGCACAGCAAAAACAGAGTAGCTTAATTTTGGTAAAGCAGATTTTCAGGATCTAAAAGCAGTAATGAACAACTTGGCATGGAGGAAGAAATTTGTAAATTTAGCTGTGGAACAAATGTGGGAAAGATTTAATAAGAAAATACTGATGGTAACAAAAAAATGTGTCCCTATAAAAAATTGAATTAGATAATCAAGTAACATAGGTTGGTTTAACACTAGAATCAAGAAATAGGTAAGGAAAAGGACAAGATCTTCAAAAGAGAAAATAAAAAATAAATCTCAGAGGGTTGGAACATTTACAGGCAGAAAGTAAAGCAACTGAAGAAAGAAATTAAAAAGACTAAGGCAGACTATGATATTCAGTTAGCTATAAGGGTAGGGGAAAATTATAAGGCATTTTATTCATATATCAATAGCAAAAAGAAAACATCTAACAACATTGGTCCATATATTAATACATTAGGGGAAACTGTAATTGAGTCCACAGAGCTGGCCAATATGCAAAATTTATATTTCAGCTCAGTATTTAACAAAAAAATTATTTAGATACAAGGATTAAGATATGTTCACATAAAGGCCAAATTGTGATTAATCAGGATGAGGTACTGAAAAGATTAAGGGATATAAACATAAATAAATCCCTGGGGCCAGATGGTATACATTCCAGAATTCTCAGAGAAACAGCGGGTAGTATAGCCCCGGTGTTACTTATATATTTCAAAAATCAATAGATCAAGCATCAGTAATGCAGGACTGGAAGGAGGCATTAGTAGTACCACTGCTAAAAAAGGGACCAACCACTAAACCTAAGAACTTTAGACCTATTAGTTTGACCTCTGTAGTGGGTAAAATTCTGGAAAGGATAATTAAAGAACATATATTAGCCCACTTATCAAAACAAAATATAATACATCAGACTCAACACGGGTTTACAAAAACCAGATCATGCCAAACTAATATGTTGACCTTTTATGAGAAAGTAAATAAAGCCCTTGCTTGAGGAAATGCAGTAGACATTATTTTTTTGGATTTTTCTAAGGCTTTCGACAAACTTCCACACAAAGAGCTGACTGAGGTTATGATTGATGTGAAAATACCTAACAACATAATAAATTGGGTTGAGGCCCGGTTGAGTAATAGAAGACAGAGGGTTGTTGTCAATGGAGTAAAATCTGACTGTGAGAATGTCACTAGTGGGGTTCCTCAGAGATCTGTTATTAGGGCCTTATTTATTTAACTTGTACATCTCCTCAATTGAGTGCAATTCCCTAAACATCTGGATGACCAAGTTTGCAGATGATTGCAATATAGGGGGAATAGTAAATAATACTGAACAACAAAAAAAATGTACAACTAGCTCTGGATAGATTGGATCATTGGACTGATTGGTTTAAATTACTATTAAATACTGATAAATGTGCAGTAATGCACTTGGGGAAAACAAATACTAATATAGAATATAAATTAGGAGGAAAGGTACTACATAGCACTATAGTAGAAAGAGATTTGGGGGTGATGGCAACAAATGATTTAAGCTTCAGTACACAATGTGGACATATGGTTAAAAATCAAGTATTACATTATATATTTAGGCACATTGCGAGCAGGGACAGAATGGTGATTTTATCACTCTATCAGGCTTTAGTGAGATCACATATGGAATATCGTGCACAGGTGTGGTCATCATACTTAAAGTCGAATATTGGGAGGTTAGAGGGAGTGCGGAAAAGAGCAACAAAATAATTTGTGGCATAAAGAATAAAGAATATGAGCAGAGACTAAAAGATTTGGGTTTATTTACATTGCAGTACAGAAGGACTAGGGGGATATGTGCATGATTTATGGGGCATTGCAGGATAAAAAACTGAGTAGCAATGTGGGTCTCATAGTCAAAAGCAAATTTGAATATGGAAGTAGGAGACATGAGTTGCAATTGAAAATGGATAAGTGGAGGACACTAAAAAGAAAGAATTGGTGTAGTCAGAGGGGGGTAACACTGTGGAACAGTTTACCTAAGGATGTAGTTGGAAGTAAAACCATGGACACTTATAAGATTAGGCTGGATAACTTCTATAAAAAAATATGATATAGCATAAAATGGGTGTTCAAGGCAAGCATTAAGGACACATGTCAAGTAGCTTGCATAACCTATGAAACCTATGAAATAAAACATTTTTGCACTTTTGGACATTTCATGCACTGTATGGAATGACAGAATTAGGTTTGGATCAGCAGTGTACTTAATATGTAGCACTATTAATTTAGCATGGGCTCATTAAGGGAGCCATGCCCTTTTTTTTACATATGTATTTATTTTAATGCTGAACAATCTTAAAAAGAGTCATTCTTGGTGATAGCATCACCCTCTGATGGAGGAGCACACCAGTTCTGAATGTACAAGTGGTAGGTCACCTGTAACAGGAGGGAGAACGTGTCCAAACTATGCACTTTAATTAATAAACCATTATATATTTGCAGTTTTTCTTTGCAGTCTTTCAGATTCAATGCAAAGAAGTGCAAAGTAATGCACCCGGGAAACAAAAACTCAGGGGAAGATTATACAATGGTGGGGGGGAGGTAGTAACAACAACAAAAATGGAAAGAGACCTGGGGGTAATCATATCAGATGACCTTAGGGTTGGCAAGCAATGTGAGAAGGCAGTAGGGAGGCTGGGGATACTAGGATGTATAGGGAGAGGCATCACCAGCAGAAAACAGGAAGTTGTTATCCCCTGTATAGACAGTTGGTGAGACCCCATCTGGAGTACTGCATCCAGTTCTGGAGACCCCATCTCTGCAAGAACATAGACAGGATGGAGGCAGTTCAGAGGAGGGCAACTAAAATGGTGCAGGGTCTTCAAGAAAAGCCATACAAGGAGAGGCTAAAGGAGCTTAATATGTATACCCTTGAGGAAAGGAGGGAGAGGGGGGACATGATAGAAACGTTTAAGTACCTCAGTGGAGTCAACAAAGTCCAAGAGGGTAGCATCTTTCAGAATAAGAGATGTGCAAGAACAAGGGGACACAATTTGAAGATAGAGGGGCGGCTCAGGGGCAATGTGAGGAAGTATTTTTTCATAGAGAGGGTGGTGGATGCATGGAACAGCCTTCCTGAGGAGGTTATGGGGTCTAAAACTGTGGCAGAATTCAAGAATGCATGGGACAGACATAAGGCAATTTTTGTGGTGGGTAGGAAGAAATAGGCTATTGGTTAAATAGGATCTGCAGCTTATCCTCTAGGTAGGGAAATGGGCAGATTTGGTGGGCCAAGCGGTCCTTATCTGCCATCAAAGTTTATGGTTCTGTGTTTCTCTTTTGGTGCTAGTGATATGATACAGACCTTCAAGTTCCAAAAAGGAATAAACAATGTGAACTGTGAGGAATTATTTAGCATGGGTAACAGATAAAGGACAGGGGAGCATGAATGGATACTGATGGTAGGTAGGTTCAAGAGGGATATTAGAAAGTTTTATTTGAAGAAAGGTTGGTGGAACTGTGAACACTCTGCCAGCTGTGATGGTGGGAGCCAAAATCATAAAAGATTTCAAGCACATCTGGGAGAGAGTGAAGAGTATAGTGGTTACTCAGGATGGTAGTAGGGACAAGAATGGGGGGAGGGGTTGGGAGTTGGCTAGTGAGGGCTACTACCCTGTATGGACAATAGGTATTGGGGCTTGATAGGGAACTACGGGCAGACTGAATGGACCATTGGTCTTTTTCTGCCATCATTGTTTTATGTGTCTGTGTTTTCTACAGGTGTCTCCAGCTAAGTTAAAGTCTATGAGAATGCAGGCCTTTGTGGTGGCTGCCTCAGTCCTCTGAAATGCTCTTTTGGGTGATATATGCATGACCAGAAATGTATCTGTTTAACAAAAGAAAAATTGAAGAAACAACACTTTGACTTAGCTGTTGGTAACACTGTTCTGCTGTTTTTATTTTTTTCTTAACTGAATTTAATGTAATTGTTATGATTGTGGTGGATGTTTTTTTTTTCTTTTTACTGTTATCTTGTCTTTCTTGTTATTTATTACTTACAGGCACTCTTAGCACTGTATGGAGTACCTAAAAATCAATAAAAAACTACCAACCTGAGTGAGGTAATCTGATAGTTTTAAGCCTGTGAAGAAACAGTGGTTGTATTATTTTTTCTTTTGCAGATTTTAACCCTAAGTGTCTGTGTATAGAACTGTTAAAGGTAGCCCAACATTTGACTCCCTATACCGTATTGTTAAGCCTGGAATTACATTATTTGGTAATAGAATGTTAAATAATGATATAGTATGTGGGAGATATTTTGATGTTGTTTCAGGCTCTGTGTAATAGTTGGGGGAAGGGGTGCAAAATGCCTCGTGACAGCCTACTTGCTGCTTCATGGTAGTTCCAAAGAGTCACATAAACCTTAAAGAATCATGGTGCTAACTAGTCATAAGTAAGGCACCAGCTGGTCTTGTTGCGGATAGCTAAGATTTTAGTATGGCACCAGATATTCTTTTGCCGTCTTCTATCTATTTCAATGTTTGATAAAAGGCAGATGTACTGGAACAATAGGGGCGATGCCCTGATATTCTAACTTAGCCTTTAAAGGGGGCCCTAGAATGGCATTATTTGATTATAGCTGTTAAAAGTTAATTAGGACCTTAAGTAGGTTGGTCCTCAGAAATGTTATATTTCTTAATCCTGTTCTTGTTCAATTGAGCATTGGCTGCACTGTGGCTCCTAACTTTAGTTTAAGAATACAGTATTACTATTAACTGAGATTAACCCCTAATGCTGTACCAACTGATTAGATAGTCATCATCCTACATCATCCTATGTAATGTACTATTGGAAAACTCTACACCTGTATACCTACTCAGGAAATATGTATTTTGTAAGTTCTACTAAATGCTACAAATAAAAAGTAAAAAAAAAAAAACAACCTACCAACTCAATCACCTTGAGAAAAATGACATCTGTAAGCCTCTTCACTCTGGTTTCCATGGTTGACACAGCAGTAAAATAGCCTTGAACAGCATATGCAGTGACCTTCACCTTGCAAGGGATCAATGGGACATTACTATTCTGATCCTCCTTGACCCCACAATAACATTTTACACTGTGGATCACAACGAATTGATAGCTAGACTTTAGGGGCTCAGGAGAAAGTCTAGAACTTTCTTAAAAGGCTTTTTTTTTTTTTTATGGGTGAGAGCAGTGGGTAGTGCTTGATTTATTTCAGTCATGCCTAGCTGTGCATAGAAACAAAGAAGTTTGATGGCCAATGAAAACCACTTGGCCCATCCAGTTTGCCCATTTTTCCTACCCTCTGTGGAGATCCTCAAGTATTCTCTCCTGTTTCCAGTGTTATTCATAGTGTTCTCTATATGCTTCTGCTGGAGAAGATCATAGGATGATACAGCTTTGAGTGTCAGAGATACTCAGCTTTATCTGTCCATCACCCCAGTCTGGGTGTCATCAGTGCTACAGTACTGTACGTCTAGAAAAGTGGTTGGAGGAAATCACATCCTGGATGGCCTCAGAGTGACTGGTATTAACCTCTGGGGATGATAAAGTGTTTCTAGTGTGGAAAGAAAATTAGTTATTAGCTGTAAAAAGTAACCTGAAATCACTTCCTGACCTCCAGCTTGAAGTGTCTCTTTGAGATACTATTGCACAGTAGCAGACATAAAGGGTAGGAGGCAAAGGGGCTGAAGCCCCCATTTATGAAACTGCCATTAGGTTAGTCAGGTTTGGAAGCAACAGTTTTCTTTCTTTCAACTTAATCAGCTGCTGCTTCTTTCCTAACTTAACTGACAGCCCATTCTGGTGGTCACAGGGTGAGTCATCTGATTCAGATTCTCCCCCTCCCTCTGCCATCTTGACAAGAGCCCTACTAATACTTTTTTTTTGTTTTACTTACTACTGCTGCAGGGTCTGTGCACTGCATCCATGTAGCAGCCGTCTGGCACTCCTAAATCACTCATTCCAATACCACCTCCACAATGTCACATCATTCAGAAGAGAGTCGCCATTACCCAGATTGTGCACACTACTGGGTGCTCCACCGGCACATGTGCACATTGAAGTAGACTCAAGCAGAAGTGCTACATGCTGGCATAGGCTGCTCAGGACACACTGGACAAGCTGGTTAGTTGGGTCTCCTCACCTTGGTGATGCTTGTGCACATAGATTAAAAGCAAATTCAGACTTCTTTTTGCCACAGAGGGCAACAGACAAGTCCAATGTGCTCCTGGCACTGTAACACATGGTGCAATTAATGTTTTGTACCAGAACCCATTTGGTGCTGTGCTATATAGCTAGTGTGTGTGTGTATATACCATTCAGAGGAGTGTTGTCATCATCTCTGTGAGAGACAAAGCTACAGGACCAGCAATCATACGAACATATGAACATACGAAATGCCAGCAGAAACAGACCTCACAGTCTATTGAATCTGCTCGATTGTGCAACTAGACCCTCAACTTGCAGCTGCCCCACCCTCCCCTTCTCATAACCACTCCCTGTCACTTTGTCCCACCCTCTCTTAAATCCTCCCACCATTCTACATGATACCACCTCCTCAGGCAGAGTGTTCCACTTATCTACCACCCTTTTCTTAAAAAGTGTCTCCTGATTTCCATCCTGAATCTCCACCCTCCAATCTCAGCTGATAACTTCTCATGTCCCTCCCCTTTTGATCTGAAGAATCCCTTCAGTATTAATCCTGTTAATACACTTTAGGTACTTAAAGGTTTCAATCATATCCCCCATTCCTCCTCTCTTCCAGAGAATACATTCACAGCTCTCCCAGCCTCTTCTCATAGGATTTTCCCCAAGTCCCTGTATCATCTTCTTGCCCCATGCTGCACTCCCTCCAGTAATCTGATGTCCCTCTTCAAGAATGGCTGCCAGTAATGCACGCACTACTCCAGGTGTGGCCTGACCAGTGACCTGTACAGAGGTAGGATCACTTCTATGTGCCTAGAGGAGATTCCCCTCGCTATGAACCAAGCATCTTGTTGGTCTTTGCAGCCACCTTCCTGCACTGAGTTGAGTGGCACATACTCCCCGTTATTAGTACTCCTGATCCTTTTCCTCCACTGTGCTTTCCAACTGTACCCCTCCCAACTGATATTCCCTTCCCTGGTTCCTTGCTCCAAAGTGCAGTATCTTGCACTTCTTGGCATTCAACCCCAACTGCCATGTCTCTGACCATTCCTGTAGTTTGGTCAGGTCTTCCTGCAGCCCTATCCACCTCTCTATTTCATCTACCACTGCACTGATCTTAGTATCATCTGTGAACAGATTGATCCTACTCTGGATTCCATTTGAGATATCAGCTATTAATACCCCGAACAACACAGGTCCCAGTATTGAACCCTGGGGCACCCCACTTATAACGTCCTTTGGTGATGAGAGTTTCCCCACCACCACCACCCTTTGCTGCCTACCCGACAGCCAGTTGGTGATCCAGTTGACCATTTTTGTCCCCACCCTAATGTATTCTAATTCCCCCCCCAAGCCTTCCGTATGGCACCAAGTCAAAGGCCTTGCTGAAATCCAAATATAGGACACCCACTGCATGGCCTCTGTCCAGTTCCCTGGTAACCCAGTCATAGTTCTCGACTAGGTTTGTCTGGCAGGTTCTGCCTGATACAAAATCATACTGATGGTCATCTTGGAACCCATTGTCTTCCAGAAAGGTCACATGCCCCTCTTTTAGGATTGACTTCATGAGTTTCCCCATGATTGAAGTGAGACTCACCGGTCTATAGTTGCCTGGATCATCCTTTGGGCCACTTTTATGAATGGGCACTTCATGGGTCATCCTCAAGTCATGTGGCATAGAAACATAGAAACATAGAAGTTGATGGCAGATAAGGACCGTAAGGCCCATCCAATATGGCATGCATCCTGTATCCAGTGATGTACTGAACAGGTTTGCCAGTGGTCCCACCAGGATGTCTGCTAGCTCCCTAAGAACTCTAGGGTGAATGCCATCTGGTCCTGGTGTCTTGTCCACCCTTAGTGCCCTTAGTCCCTCCAGCACCCTGTCCTCTCTAATTCTGATATCAGTTGCCCTGCCCCCCCTGCCCACTTCCCCATTTTCCTGGGATATCCGCCCCCCCTTTCCTTCACAAACACAGAGCTAAAGTATTCATTCGTGCCTGGTCCTCCCCTTCTCCACCCACCCACCCATCTTTCTTAATCCTCACAATCTGGTCTTTGTTTCTTCTTCTCACACCAGTGTATCTGAAGAGTCATCCCCCCTTGATTCCATGTGACGGTCTCAGCCTCTGAAAGCCTTGGCCACTCTGACTAGCTTGATAACCTCCCTAGACTTCCTTGTGTACTTGTCTTTGTCCCCTTGCCCTCTCAATTTCCTAAGCCTCCAGAATGCTTTTCTCTTAGCCCTCATCCCTTCCATTACCTCCTGAGTCAGCCAGCTCAGCTGTTTTGCTCACCCCTTCTTGCTCTGTGTCCTGGTGCAGGTCTCAGTAGCTTCTGCCAGCCCTTTCTTAATGATATTCCATTTTTGGCTGGCACTTATGCATGTCTGAATTCCCACCAGATGCTCAACTAAAATTTCCTCCATCCTTTTAAAGTCTGCTCCCTTAAAATCAATCACCCTGGTACCTGTTCCTCCTGTTACCCTTCCCATATTGAATGTAAACCACACCATATGATGGTTGCTCCCAGCCAGGGGATTCTCCACTCTCAGATCTCTTACAGCCTCCCCGTTTGTTGATGCCAGGTCCAGAGTCCTACCCTCCTTAGTCAGCTCATGGACCAATTGCACCAGGAAGCAGTTCTGAAATGCATCTAGTAATCTCTGCTCCTTTGCACACATTGTGATTGGGGTGTTCCAGTCCACCCCAGGGAGGTTGAAGTCCCCCACCACTACAGTGTCCCCCTTCCTACAGACTCTTCTAATCTGCTCAGCCAACTCCCTATCCAGGTCATCCCCCTGAGCTGGTGGCCTGTACACTACCCCCACCCTCAGTGTCTTTCTTTTAGAGTCTTGAAACTGCAACCATAAGACCTCTATCCTGTCCTCCACCTCCTCCTCTCTCATACACCTTATCTCCTCCCTCACATAGATTGCCAACCCCACCTTTCCACCAAGTCCTGTCCTTCCTGAATATCCTGTACCCTGGGATCATCAAATGTCAGTCCTGGTTCCGGGTGGCCCATGTCTCTGTGATGGCTGCATTTTCCAACCTCCCTACAGCCAAAAGAGCCTGTAGTTCAGCTGATTTGTTACCTAAGCTTCTCATGTTCAGTGAGACCACCCTCCAACCTATGTCTTTCTCCCCCCACCTGGTTTCTCCCCTCCTAATCCCTCCTTTTGTCCCCATCTCAAATACCTCTCAAATAGCTTGGGGGGTAGGCATGCTTGGATCCACCCTCGGGGATCCCTGCCTACTAGCTGTCTTCCTGCCACCACCCCACCTAGTTTAAAACTATCCTTGATGCTATGTACCCCTCAAACCTCTGCTATAATACCCCTTTCCCCTTCCTGCTCAGGTGTAGCCTATCCCCTGCATATGGATCCTTATTTTCCCAGGTACTGCCCCAGTCCCCTACTACCCCATACTCCTTAGACTAACACCATTGCCCCAGCCATTTGTTGAACTCTTTCCTTCCCATACTCGTGCAGTGTACTGGTAGCACCTCTGAAAAGGCCACTGATTCCCCCACTTCCTCACATAGCCCTTCTAATTCTTCAAACCTCCTCCTCACTACTTCCACCATCTCCCCCACCAGGTTATTAGTGCCCACATGTACCACTACATGTAGCTTCTTCCTACCCCTCCTTGTACACTTAAGAACAGACTGCCCCACCCTGTCTGCCGTTAGCCCGTGTATAGCCTCCACCCATATTCTACAATGCTTCTCCCCCCTGCCATCCCATCTGATCCCTTTAAGTATGGAATCACCCAGCACTAGTACACCCCCTTCCTTGTTCCTTGTCCCTGCCCCCATCCCTTTCCCAGGGTATCCAACCTTAGAGCATGCCAGCTCACTAACTCCACCCTTCCTCCCTACTGCTCTCTCCCACTTCTCCCCTGTCCTGTCTTCTGCCCCTTTCACTGCTCCCTCCCTATCCACCACATCCCTCCCATCCACTCTGCCTCCTTCTACTCTGCCTCTGTCATTCACCCCACCAGCAGTGCTTCTCTCCCCTTCCTTCCTGCAGCCCTCCTCTGACTGACTCCTGCCCCTTTTGGGTTTCCCTCTTCCTACCTCTCCTGCTCTCCCCTGGAGACCACTTCCCCTCCTCCTCCACTAGCACAGCAAACCTATTTCCTACACATCCTGCCTGGCTATGCTTCTGCTTCCTCCCACTGACTCTGGCCTTCCCACTAATGCTAGGCCCCTTGTCATAGGTAAATATGGTTGATAAGCAGTCAGGTATCCTTGTTATTTTCAGATCCCCACTGTTTTTCACAGAAATTCAATGTGCAGCCCCCAACAAGCAAGACCTGCAGACAGTCTGATTAGAACCACAATGTTGATAGCTGATTGATAAGTATTGTCTGACTGAAGTGATTGATGCAGGCCTAAACTAATAGGAAGAGGCTGTTGTGAACAGACTGGGGAACAGAGTTAATAAGAGGGGAACCTCAAACAAAAACAGTTAAAAAGAGAAGAAACTACTAAAACTAAGTAAAAATGCAGGCTAAGGCTGCTATCTATCACTCAGATCTCATAAATGAGTGACTGGTGTGCAGTGTTCTGCCAGACACTGGGAGTACTAAATTAGTTTGGGAGATTGAGTTAGGGAGGAAGCATGCCTGACCTCAGTTTGTGATGTTCTGCAAACCACTATATGAATTAAACATGCCAAAAATAGTGTGGGTAGCAACTTGGAATCCATCCTGATGTTTTTTCCTAGATAAATTCTCAGATTGCATCTCAGAGCATGTAAAATCAAAAATTGTTATGATTACCTATGTGGCCTCCAGACACCCAACATTTTGAGTTGAGTATGCTACAGTCTCAAACACCCTTATTAATGTTACCAAATGTTAACAACTGCTATTGCAGAAACTGTGTGAGACATACAGTAGGAGGAAGTTCCATAGAAATGCTGAAGAGCAATGGCTGCTGGCACAGTGGCAAGGATACTGTTGTAATTCTGGTAAGCTGGGTTTGAGAAAATATCTGGGTCATTAGGGCTTTACTGAGTAGGGCAAAGGAGGATTAAGTATGCATGTGGACACTCTCCTTAACAAAGAAATATAGACTTTGATGGCAGATAAGGACCACTTGGCCCACCTAGTCTGCCCATTTCCCTACCTACAGGATAAGCTGCAGATCCTAGTTGACCAACAGTCTATTTCTTCCTAACCCCCACAAGAATTGCCTTATGTCTGTCCCATGCATTCTTGAATTCTCTCCCAGTTTTAGACCCCACCGCCTCCTCAGGAAGGCTGTTCCATGCATCCACCACCCTCCATGTGAAAAAATACTTCCTCACATTGCCCCTGAGCCATACCCCCATTCTAGGAGGGATCAAGAATGACACCACAGTAGCATCACCATCTGCCCATGAGCAGAAAACACTTAGTACCTCTTGGTCAGTGGACTACATGGCTCAATAAGAGCAGTGGGGAGTCAGCTGCTAATGAAAGTATGCAGGTCCAAGAAGGTTTATAATCACAAATCAATGTTTGGTGAATAGTGAATGGTGCTTGTGTAAACTTAACTTTGGCCTTTCTCAATTCACACCCTCAGTAGAGGAGCTGGGCAGTGATAGGTAATGAAAAGCTGAGTACTAAGGGTGAGAAGAGTGCTGGAGGAGGAGTAGGAGGAGGAGGTGAAAGGATGGAGGGAGCTCAAAACACTCTGAGGGTAGATTGCAGTTGAGGCTGGCTTTTTATTGGAGAAGGAGGAGTTTATTCCCCCACACTGAATCACAGCAAAGCCCTCCCTTTCAATGTTTTGTGAATAATGAATGGTGCTTGTGTATACTTAGCTTTGGCCTTTCTCACTTTCCATCCTCAGTAGATGAGTCAAAAAGCAAGAGGGAATGAAAGGACCAAAAATGGAGACTGTGAACAGTACCCCACAGGAGAGGAGAAAACTCCTGTGGAGAAAACCTTTGAGGACCCATGGCTACTGAACTGCCTGCCCTTTGGGCATACTAAGAGGAGATGATCTCAAATGCTTGAATACTTCTTTTAGATGAATATTTCTAGCATGATGGTCCATCTTCCAAGACATTTAGAAATGGAGCATGAATGTAGATAAGGATGCTGATGGTGCTGACTCTATATGGACAATTTACCCGACAAGCATGAAAATTCAGTCCAAGTCACAGTAAAAGAGTTCTCAGATGAGTCTAGTTGTATAATTGATGAAGTCAGGAAGGTTGAAGAAGACTTGAAGCAAAAATATTAGGAGATGGTTGAAGTGTTCCAGGCACCAGTATGATGAATTGGGTAATAATCTGAATTCCTATGAGAAGATAGTCGGGATTTAAAGTGGAAGTAGTCTGATATCTTCAATGCCACCTGTGTGGATTTCTACAGAAGATGAATGATGTAAGCAACTGTTTTGAGATGAGAAGGTTGAATGATTGACTAATGATACCAGAACAATCAATGAAGTAGGCAGCATGTCTGATGAGTTCCTGAATAGAGTCCATCGATATAGAGATGTTTAGGGGCTTACGGTTGATGTAAAAAAATCTTGAGAATGGATGGATTTGATGAAGAAGCATAGGATTTTGGATGAATAGCTGTGAAATGCATGATGATTTTGAGGCTGCATAATGTATGTGAGGACATGTTCGATGAGTTGGTTGGAAGGGAGAAATAAGGACTACTTCTTTGAACTGAAGTATGAATTGCTTGGGAGTGACTGCTAAACATCAGAAAAAGTTGAAGAAAATGCAAAACAATGGGTATAGCAGGAGTTGATTGAAAGCTGGGCACCAGTTGATGACTCAGGCAATAACCTGTGATAACACGGACATCTTTGAAGTACAGTAGCAGCAGCTTGATAGAATAATCTGCATGATCCCTAGAATTGTTCTCTTAGGATTCTTTGTAAAGAAGCTGATGACGTAATTAATTCTTCAGAGATGAGGAGGCTAGACAAATGGCCAATGAGACTGGCAAGCGAGATGTTGCATGCAGTATGTTTGATGAGTTTCAGAACTGAAGTCTATTGATAGGGAGTCATTTTAGTGGTTCACTGATGATGTGATAAAAATCTAAGCAAACTTGAGATTACTTTAAGACAGAGATGGATTTAATGATGAAGCACAGGATTCTAGATGAATATAACTTTAGTCCCATGATGACTTTGAGGCATGATAGATGAGTTGATTGATGGGTAAAATAAGGAATATCTCTTGCAGAGGAATATGAGTTGATTGGGTAGCCAGTACTATGCAAACTAGTTTTTTTAGACTTGCTGATGATCATATGGTAAGTAATGAGACAATCTGAAAAATCAATGTGGAGATGTACTGATAGAAACCTGGAATAATATAGATAAAGGACAGCTGCTTCATTCATGTTGTCGGGATTATAAAGCATATCAAAGTAGATATGTACATATAACCAGGTCAGTCTCCTAATGATTAATATTGCTGGTTGATAAGTCCACTGTTAAGTGATTGTCCAGAAGATTAAGATGGTCTACAAGACTAGAGATGTTCCTATAAAATTCAATGGCCCCGAGAGGAGATGTTGTTACCAGTTCTGAAGGGAGGCAATTTAGCAACCCAGGTAAATGATTCAGGGATGCTTGGAACTAGAAGTATAGCCATAAGTTAGTAATGAGCCATTAAATTCTGATGACAAAGGTACAGTGAAGCTCAACAAGATCAAGCCCAACTCTGTAGAATTCTGCAGTAGAATTACTGCAAGGAACAATGACATTTCAATGGGAGTTAATCCCTTTTGTCATGCAAGGAAACTGTGACACTGCGCTTGATCCTAGCGAGCTTCACTGTAGGAGATATTACTTGGATATATGAAACAGGGTTCTAGTAGACAAGAAAATGGAATGAACATGATTGTCATGGTTTAGAATGGGACATAATATATAATCACCAGTATCCTGCAGATGAGACAACATTGACTACCAGAGCTTGAGGAGCTTCCACTGGTGTTGTAATGCAATTCATTTGCCTCTTGAATAGTTACTGAGTTTTTGTTGTTTATTCAAACAAGGCAAAAAGGAGATGATTAATCATGAAGAACACTTTGAGGAGAGGGAAGTAGGAGTTGCTTCAGTTGCTCTGTCAGTCCAGCTAGAATAAATGGTGAGACATGAGATAGTGATTATTTTTTTAATTATTTAAAATAGATTTACCAGGAAAGACATACTGAGTCATAAAGCTTGTTTTCAGATGCACCCTGGTGGAGGAGTTAAGGGATAAGAACAAACAAGTAGAAGCATAGTAATAACAATAGAACAATGCACAGTATGTACAATAATATACATTACCAGAACAAATAATAATGCAGGTTAAACATCAGAATTAAGAAGTACCCGGCACACATGAGAAAGCAACTTCACAAATATAGGAAAGGGTAGGAGAGACAGTGTGTAGAGGAGGGTGAGAATGAGAGGCTGGGGGTGAAAAGGTAAAGCAGTGGTAGGAGTAAAAGAAAGAGGAGAAGAGAATAGATTATGGTGGGTAGAGTGGGGGAAGAGATTTTTGATGATTAGGAAGGGGTAGAAAGGGTAATTACTGAGGTGAGTGAGTGGTGGGTGAGTGAGTGAGTGAGAAAAAAAGGAGTGGGAGGAAGCGATGGAGGGGAAAGGGGAGGAAGGGAGGATGAGGTGGGGTGGCTTGAAGTTTAGAGGTTGGAGCAGATAAGGACAAGTGTGAGGCAATGGGGTAAGGAAATTTCCAGGAGGGGGCAGTGTGGCCTTGGAGAAGAGAGGAAAGAGAGTGTTTGGAGGTGGCAGAGTGAATTGTTAGTGAAAGGGAGTTCCAAAATTTAGGAAGGCAGAAGGAGAATATGATTAAGAGTAGATGAATGGGCAAAGAGCTGCACAAGACAGTAGAATGTTTGGTGCTTAGTAAGAGAAAAATCAAACAGTTGTTAGTCAGGCTAGCTTATCTCAGGTTCAGAGTAAACTGGCGAATGCAGCTGTAGCTTTGTGGAAAGTGAGTGATGATACTCGTTGAAGTGCTTTCTCCATATGTATGCTTGGATGCCAAGATAAATGAGTCCAGTTCTTCACTTCTGGATGAAATATGGAGCAAGGCATGTCACAATATGCCCTGGAGGCAAAAATATATTCCAGATTTTTGCAAGATTGGGAGATGATGATGTGGGACTAGCTGAGAAAGGATAGAAGATTAACTGCTTGTCCATCTATGATATCCTCCCTGAAGATCTAGATAAAATGAAAGGAAGATGAAGTAATTTATACTTGAATTCTGTGGAATTGGCAGTTGTTGAGTAGCTAGAGCATTTGAGATTGTCACAGGATCATCCTCCTCTTGAAGTGGCTGGTGGATGAAAGGATGGTGGGTATTGCAAAGCTGGAAAAGGCATGCTTTCAAAAATGATATGCTTAAACTCTTATGCGAGTATGGAGAGCCTGAGCTAGACTCTCATATTAAAGAGCAGTATCAGAAACTGGCTGGGGAATGACCAGGTGTGGAGCAGGATTGCTGGAAGGAAGAGATGTAGCAGCTAGAAGAAATGGAACAGTTCCCATTTCCAGGCTGAGATGAAGGCAGAATGCTGAGATTTCCATGTAGATGAAAGTGTGATCCAGACTAATCTTTATGAATTAGTGATTTGCAGGTCTTAGGTTACATGAATGCATGGCTGAAGAAGTCCAAGGGGAGCCCAGACGGTCATCTTTGGAATATGAAACTCAAAAATTGACAGAAAAGATCATTGCCAGAAGGATATATGTATGAAGTCTGAGGGAATCCTGAGAACATTTTTCTTCTCAACCTGAGGATGAAGGAGTGAGAGTTCATGGTGCCAGTATGTAATTTGTAATGGTTGTATGTCATAACGCAGATCACAGAATAGCGATTGCCTTGAGGGTGAGTGTACACCACTGAAAATAAATTTTGGCAATGCACACTCATGGCAAATAGCAAGAGGGTGTTCAAGATCTAGGGGATATTTTTATGGGGGCTGCACCCCCTGTACCCCCTTACTAATGGATTCTTGACTCCAGGGGGGTGCATGTGGAAGGGGGGATACTTAGAAAATTAAAAACTGCCTACTGGTAAAAGAAAAAAACACACCGCACCAGATCAGAACCCTGCACCTCTCAACCGACCATACTCCCCCCCACACTAGCAGACCAGCTTGGCAGCTGCCCAGCACAACCCCTCCCATATACCTTCCCTCCCCTTCCTCTCCCCCCCACACATGTGCACACATACACTCATAGCTTCCCGTCTCCCTACCTCACCCACCCACTTATCTGGTTGCTACCCTGCCAGGTAGCCCTGAAAACAGGTGCCGTAATTGAGTCATCATTTTTACAGGTGCTCAATTGTAGCCACCTTGTTCACAGGATACCCTTTGTAACACACTCTGGTGGAAGAACCTGAAGCATGAAGAATAGATGATTATGGACTGATTTACAGTTCGAGGAGAGGCATCGTTTGCTGGCAATGTAAAGGAGCAGAACGGATCCCAGAAGCTAGGGCCATGTACTGGACACTTTCATGGATGGAAATGGCTCCAGCTGGCTGTGTTCACTTTAAAGCTAAGTGTGCAGAGTCACTCTCGGAGCAGCAATTTATTTATTTTTTCTTTAAAGTTAGCCTAACATCTAGTGATTGATATGGCAGAAGGGAATGAAACAAATAGATGTTGTTTTTAAGGAGTTTAGCTCTTACATTTGCCCAATCAGAAAGTCAGCAAGGCAGATCAAATTGGAGGCTAGTAAGGGATCAAACACCAAATTGATTGGCAGGAGAATATAGCATATGTTTTAAATAAAATCATAATATATGATTTCCTGTAACTCCCTAGGTGCTCTTGCAGCACTGATATGGATAGGAGAATTGCCGTACATACCTAGAGTGAGCGATGAGATTATGCAGAGTGCTAATTGATGGCGAAATCCATGTTCCAGGAAATGAGGTGTGGGATGTGTGGGAATCTGTGGCAGAAAGGGAGTAGGAATTTATGCAGAATGAGGAGGCTGTGTAGTAAAGCTAGGAGCCAGTGATGTCAGCTGTGACACAAACACAGAAAAGAGAGAGAGAGAGAGATGAGGATGAAGTGGATGGAGCATCCCCACAAAAGGACCACAGACTGAGGAGTGATCAGCACAAAGGGAAAGGAGCAGAGAGCAGGAAGGAAAGAAGGAAAACATGAATAGGGGAAAAGGTATGGGTTGGGGGTGCAAACCAAGAATGCTGCAGAGCGGCAATGAAAAATGACAGAAGGAAGGAGTGGAAGCAGAGAAGAAAAGGGGGGGGGGCAGCTGCCGAGCAGAATGCACTGGGAGTGTCAAACTGATGGAAATGGGAGGGAAGGGGAAGGCAGGTAAAAGTAAGTGGAGCAAGAATGCAAAGACAGGAGCAGTGAGGGAGGGGGAGAGGTGGAAGCTCCAAAAGAGAGCATCCGTCGCAGCAGAAAAAAGCAGGATAAACGAACAGCAGGAGAAGAAAGAAAGCACAGCAACACAGACCATGCAGCCGCTCTTGAGCTCAAAATGCTGTTAGCCTAGATTGCATGGGGTTCCATGTGAAATGGGTGACTGCAAAAAGGACAACTACAAAATGATGACAGCAGAACAGCATGGACACAAAGGGCAACCGGGAAAAAAAGCGATTGCTGAAATGGTGACAACACTGCCGCACTGAGTTTCTGCATTGGGCTTTGCCCCCTCAGCCTCCTTTGTGGGGGCCTGTGCTCCCCACACCCCCTAACAATATATATTCAACTACAAGGGAACATAACTTTGGGAGGGGGAGAAAGTCGTAGGTCATAATTTCATCAATCACTGATTTTCCTGGTCGCTCTTTTTGCTGTGCTATTTTGCCATCACCATTTTTGCAGTCACAATTTTGTGGTCACCTATTTGACAGGATACCATTGCGGGGAAGGCAGGCTTTTTATTGGAGTAGTGGGAGGAGTATATTCACCCACATACAGGAAAAGCCCTCCCATTCTAGGAAACAAAGGGACATTCTTCAGTTATTGACAGAAAACATGACAGATTGCATATCCATGTTCATTCTAATAAGGCAGTCACCTTTGTAATATTTTGCAGACATTAGTTAACAACATATTTTAGCCCGGTTATGTCCTTTCTTTTGTATATACAGTGTAAACCTCATTCACTTATTTATATGGCTGCAAACTCAAAGCACGTTAGATCTTCTGGATTTCCCAAATAATCTGTAGGTCACCCTATCTGTCTTGGAATATTTTTTATTTTATTTATCTGTTTTACCAGGAGGTAGACTGGATTGTGTGATCTATTTTCAGACATGCATGGACATAAAATACTGTACAGGCAAGCAAAATATTAAACAGGAATGAAAAGTCATTTTATAGGCTGTTGTTTTAACAAGTACATATAAGTTTGGTTTTGAGGTTAGACTAAAGTTTCTCAGAAAAACAAGCAATACTGTATAACAGGTTGACACCTCTTTGCAAATTTGTCAACAGTTTATGTGAGTACTGTGAAAATGCCAGCTCACCTGACTTATTTGTTTTTGTTTTTGTCTTATAGAGGGAGAATGAATTTTTCAAAGATGAACCTAAGTGTTGATCATTCTGAATGGGTGTTAGGATATGTGCTAGTTCTAGCTGTTTGTTTGCCATATGTTTTAAAAGAAAAAGTGAACTGATAGTAAAAAAAAATATTGTGGAATGAGGGAAAACATTTAAATTTTAGTTATGAATGCAGTGGTAAGAGTTCTGAGAACTACAAGGACAAAATAAGAGATATTACTAAATCAGTGTTTGCATCTGTTGTGGCTTCTGCACATGCAGCTGTACATTAGTCCCTAGAAAATTAAAAAGTAATATTCTAAAGTCCAAAATTGACAAAATATAATGTTTCTGGAGCTGCTTTGTTTTACTCCTCATTACCACTCATGTTCTTAACTATACTGAGTACTGTACCTTTCAATGAAATTCTTAGATTCACATCCTAAATTCAATCCCAAAACATCAAGACACTGTAGCAATTCCAAAATTTTCAGTGCATAATAATCAAGATCAAAGAAAAGTATGTGTTTTTATAGTTGTATTAGTTTTTTTTATTCTGTCTCCAAATATCCTGCTTTACCTCTATGTCCAGAAATTGCATAATCATGGGCCTTGAGGGAGCATATTCAGAAGTTGGCTTTAGGCCTGATGCTCAATAAACAATTTCTATACTCCGTAAGTTATCTTAATGGCGGTCCAGGTCCTGCTTTAGAAACAAGGACCCATATTCCTGTTTTTTTTTTTTCCACTTTCACTTTTTATTGATTTCATGACAACACATCATCATAAACAAATGTGAAAAGTGAGGTTCATTAAAAATTTAAAGAGCTACTGGCCTCTCAAAGGAAAGTTTAAAAACAAAATAATTAGGTACAGTTCTGCTTGTATTCCATATATTCTGTATCATTCTCTTCCCTATTATTTATCTAAGAAATAAGGCATGACAGGGTGTTGGTTATACTAGGTTTACCCCATGTTAAAGGGCATTGTAAGGTACGAGGTGAAGCCGAGTGACTTCAGCTCCTGATCATGAGGTAAATTTAGTACAACCAATGTCCCTGAAGTGCCTTACATATAAAATGGGCCCAGAGGTAACTTTTAAAAAACAAACACTCTAAAAATGTTCAAACTCACAAAACATACAATAAAATTTTGCAAATTAATGGAAAATAGTCCCTACACAGATGTTTTTCACATATCAGTCATCTGTCTTTCTTCTTATGCAGCACACTGCCTGATTGGTTACCATAGAGTAGAAGAATTCAAAGCTCTGTATTATTCCTGTAGTAGAATGCCCTCCCCCACACACACGTAATAGTAACGTGGAATACATGAATTAAAACATTTTCATAGTTCCTCTGGCATACACACACACAGATACACACACAGGCCTCAAGTGGAGCCAGAATCTCAATCTTATCTGTTGCTAGATAAGGAGCAGGGAGTTCTCTGGCAAGCTAGTGGGGATAGGAGTGGGATTTCTCATGGTCATCAAAGAAACACCAGTAATGGAAACTCTGAATCGTACTTGATTTTCTAAATTTGTGTATAAGGAAGGACGCTTGAGTGAAAAATAACATTAAATTTATTTACTTACTTTAGTTAATGCAATAGTCTTTCATTTTTAGGGCCTGTTGAAGGTTTCTATAATGAGTAAAGGTTGCACCCATGTTTGTGATACAGAATAGGAAGCAAGTGGCTTATGAATTCTGTGAGTTGCCCAAGTTGGCATGGACTTGTTTTTAGCCATTGGTAGTGCTCACTCAAGGCAAAGGCTAGAACCAAATCTCAGCCAATCAGGAGACAGGGATTTCCTTGTCCATTTTATATTACTGAAGAAATTTACATAAATACATAGGACTCGATTTTCCAAAAGGATAAACTATGATGCAATGTGCCTGTGCCCGATGGGGATGATGCAAGTGGCACCTGGCGTTATAGTTTACAACAATCCCAATTTTCAAATGCTGACTGTGGCAAAATTGGGATGCCATGCACCCAACCTGCCCTGCACTACCCTTGCAACAAAAGTGCGCCTGCACTAAGTCACAAGGGGGCTTGCAACACAGTGGGGCTGCACCATCTCCTTTTTTGGGGAGTTTCAAGCCCCGCTATGGACACAGCAAGGGGCTCCACTTAGACCAGCCAGGAGGTGATCTAAGTGGACATGTGCCAGTGCCCCACACTGCGGGAAATAAGTGTGTGTAAAAGTAGGGGTCCTGGGGCAAAAGGGGCATAGGGGTGCCCTAGGACTGTGGCTGCTAAAACTTTGTGAAGCTGGTGATTAGTTTTGCTACTGTATGTACTTGTACATATGGAGTAGCAGACAGTGCTTTGTATTGTAACTTATATGTGTCTATTGGGTGGATGGAAAATTGTTACATCTTAAAAGCTGATATTATCTGCAATCCATATTGGTAGCCTGCAATCATCAAACCTAATGGCAACTCTTCCTAGGAGATGTTGTGGCATGATGGGGAGTGATGTGGCAACCGGTGGGGGTGCCCGATGTTGCCACAACAACCCCTAGGTATAGTTGCCATCAGGCTTAATGATTGTAGGCTACCAATATGGATTGCAGATAATATCAGCTTTTAAAATGTAGTAATTTGACATCCACCAGATAGAAAGATGTAAGTCCTCCAAAGTTACAGCACAAATAATTGTTTGCTTTTCTGTATATACACGCACATAGCAAAACTAATCATCAGCTTCTAAAATTTTTAGCAACCTCTGTCCTAGGGAACCCAGCACCCCTTCTGCCATCAGAACCCTCCTGGCATGCATGTTTCACCCCCCCAACAATCCCAGCCCCTCTACTGCTGCACCAGGCAGGGGGCAGTTAGATCCCTGCATCAATTCTTGCAGGTGCTCCAATTGTTTGGCGCTAGCCTGTGAGTGTGGCAACTCATGGGTTTTTGGTGTAGTGACCCCTGATTTTACAGAATTGAGTGCAGGGTCCCTGACACACCTGCAGTTCACTGCAGCCCTAGATAGCCACAAACTGCAGCAGTCTAAGGGCTGTTTGAAAATTGAGTCCATGATCTTTATCTCTTAGAGTTCCTTTAGCCTTCATTTGACTCTATGGCTTACTCCTTACTTCAAGTCAAAATCCTTTGTTGTGACATTCCAATCTTTTGCCATGAGAATAACTTTGATGCCACAAACAGCATATAATATATGGTAAAATGCTGTTAATAGCAGAAATGTATCTTTTACTAGTGTTGTTATACCATCGATGTGACATTGCTGTGTTGTTAACCCATCAATGTAACGTCACATCGATGGCATAACAAATTAGAATTCACAGGCATTGTCATTTCCAAGGCAGCACGGCAGCCTGCGTGATGTCAAAAGCACTCAAAACAAAACAGACAAACAGCTGCAAAGCCAAAAATGCCGTAACACAAACCAAATAATGGCAGCCGCTGTATTCTCTAAAAGTCTGGATAACGATCGCAGAGCATTTATAATTGAGCAGCAAAACAAAAAAAACACAAAGAAAACAGAGTCAGATATTAGGATGCTATGCTCCTACCTCACAGACGAAGGTGAATCTCGGAGCATAGCAGAAATACCAGTTGCGGATCTTGATCTCCTTGTTGCCAATTTTATTTACAAAATAAAGCATAACAATGGCACAGATTACGAGCCATCTACCTTAAGAGGCATATTAGGCAGCTTAGACCGCTATCTCCTCAGAATCAACTATGGGCACTTCATTTTCCATGGCAACCAAAAGGACTTTGCAGAAACACTTGCCATCCTGTCAGCTAAGCAAAAGCACCTCAAAAAGCTGGGCAAAGGCAGCAAGCCCAATAGGGCAGAGGTACTGTCGCCGTCTGACATTGACAAACTGTACCAAACAGGAACATTAGGACTACACAGCCAAGTGACACTCCTAAACATGATATTTTTTAACAACGGGCTGTACTATGCCCTCAGAACTGCAGAGCAGTATGCCTTAAGATGGGGGGACCTGAGATTAAAAAAAGATAGTGATGGTACCCAGTTTTTGTAATATACTGAGAGGCAAATGAAAACATGGGCAGGAGATAACCCACAAGACATCAGGGCTGTCAAGCCAAGGATGTATGAAAACCTGGAACACTCAGATCGAGATCCAGTGAAAGCATACAGTTTGTATGCTTCTCAAAGACCACCAAGCATGTTACATACAGAATCTCCATTTTACCTTGCACCCAATTTGTACTTCAAACCCGATGTGTCAATTTGGTTTTGGGCAATGACCCTTGGCGAGAACAAGATTTGCTCAATGATGAAAATAATAAAGACCTCTGCTGGATTGCCTATTGAAAAACGCATAACAAATCATTCAACACACAAAACAGCAATCCAGAGGCTAGTTGATAGTGCTGTCCCCCCCACCGAGGTTCAACAGGTCTCTGGTCATAAGAGCCTGCAGTCCATAAAAAATTATAGTTTCATATCTGAGGCCAAACAAAAAAGAAATTCCGGTATTCTTGGAGAGACAAATGCAACCGACAACCAGCAGCCTTCCACATCTAATCCTTCTGCAGCCCTAGTAGTCCACCAAGAAACCCAACCGTCAAACACACAGAAGTTAGCCAGATTTGCCTTTTCAGAGCTCACAAATTTTAACCTGTTTGGAGACAACTCAATATTACAGAATGGTACCATCACAGTAAATGTCAGTAATTACTTTGGACCACAGAATCGGAAGCGAATATCCACAATCACAGACTCCACTGACAGCGACTCATGAAAGGTCAGTAGACAAGTAGTAAATTTGAACCTCTCACCCTCTCATAGCATAGAAACTGTTAGCTGCCTGTTTAATTGCAATTGAGCCAGCTACCTGATATCTTAATGCCATTTTCCATTGTTTTATCTCCTCTCCTGTCCCCCCCTTATCACAGGCAATCTCCATGAGGCAAAACATCCGCACAGTGATGACGCAGTCCAGCAAATACTGTACGGTAACTCTGCTTGGTTGCACCCTGTCACATGTTCACTCGTCGCAAAAATAACAGAACTGATCCCCCCCCATAGCATTTAGTTTGAATCACCGTGTGTGTTTTTTTCATTGATATACAGTTCACTAGTAAACTGTCAATGTTTTCATCCTAAATATAAAATGTTTTATTTGGCAAACGAAATCATTATGATACTGCTAAGGTAAGAGGGAGTGTTTTTTTTTAAACAGGGTCCTGCTTGTGCTCAAAAATGTGACAAAATACCGATGCCCATACACTATAAAAGACAATGTATGGGCATCGGTGGTCAACTTACACTATACTATAAGTTAGTTACCTTGCAACTTTGTAGTAGGACCTTCTCGAGCTGCGCCCTCAAGGTTAACTAAAGCTGCCAAGGTAACCACTGGCACTAGCATAGTGTGGTTAACCACCAATGCCCATACATTATCCTCTATATTATGACCTCAGGTAGAGAGAAAGCAAAAGAAAAAAATTAACTATTGAGGAGGATAGCTCTGGTTTTCATAAAAATGACCTCAGTAATACATAATGTGGTGGAGGAATACAGAATTAATTTGTAATACAAGCTGAAGTGTGTCTAAATATTATGTTTTGTTATAACTCTCCTGAAGGTGTCAACTGCTCTTTAATAGTGTTACAAAAGAATGATCCTCCCAACCTGTAAATACAGCATAATGAGGATTCAGACTTTGGATGGAGGAATTATAAAAACTGTTACAAACTGCAACAGCAAAACAGTCCTGGGTCCTATTATGAGCTGACAGAAATACATTCTTTACACAGAAACATAGAATGCTGAGGACACAAAAAGACCCAAGTCCCATCCAGTCTATCCTAACCTTACCTAGCGACCCCTAAACACCAGCCAGTTACTCAGGCCCAGATTTCCCAGAGATGTCCAACACCCCCTTTAGTTTTGGAAGCCAAGTACAGTGGTAGAGTTACAGAATCCCAATTAGTAGAGGGTAGTGGTCCTGGATTTGATTGCCAGAGTGGAACATTTTCATGAGGGAGGATATCTACATGGGAATGAGGAAGACGATGAGTGACTTACAAAAGCTAGAGGGGTGGTATAAGGTTTGGCAGTTGAAATTCAATGCCAAAAAATGCAAAGAAATGCAACTAGGGAACAGGAATATCAGGACAGAGTATTGGATGGGTGGGGTGTGGCTTAGCACTACAAATGAAGAATGTGACCTGGGAATTATCATTAGTGACACCCTCTAGCCATTGATCCAGTGCAACAAGGCCTATGGTAAGGCAAGTAGGATGCTAGGCTGTATAGAGAAGGGTATTAATAGCAGGAGGAAGGAGGTAATTCAACCCCTTCAAAGATCTTTAGTGAGGCTGCACCTGGAGTACTGTGCCCAGTTCTTGGGGCTTCACTTCAGGAAGGATAGGGACAGGCTGGAGAAGGTGCAGCACAGGATAACAAAAATTATTCAGGGCCCACAGGGCAGGTCGTACAATGAATGCCTTTAGGCAGTGAATTTGTACTCACTGGAGACCAGAAGGGAGAGGGGAGATATGATAAAGACCTTCAAATTCCTAAAAGGAGTAACAAGATAACTGCAAGGAATTTTTTAGCTTGAATGCTAGTTCAAATTCAGAAGGCCCTGAGTGGAAACTGAGAGGAGGGAGGTTCTGGAGGGCATGTGGAAATATTATTTTATGAAAGGGCAGTAAAGCCATGGGACAGTCAGCCAGCAGAGGTGGTGCACAACTAGGACAGAGTGAAAGATATAGTGGTCACTTGATGCAACAGAATCAGGAAGGAAAATAGGGGGAGGAGTGGGATGTCTAGGACTTTGGTTTAACAGTAGGACCCATGGTAAGATAAGGAACTTGGGCTGACTGGATGGACCACTGATTTTTTTCTCCATCATTGTCTATGTTTCTATGTTTCTATGCATCTATACCAATCTGTCATGAAACCACCACACTCCTAGTGTTTACCTTGTCACTGCACAAGCTGTTCTTTCCTTCCACCACTCTCTTTGTGATGAAAATCTTCCTCACATCTTTCCTAAACTTATTCCCTGACAACTTGTAGTTGTACCTCCTATTGGTTGTCATTTCTATTATGGTAAACAGCTCTGCCATCCTGTTTACCCTGAATAGAAACACACAGGTATGTATAGGTATGTTTGTATCATATCCTCGCTGATCCCCTGGCCTCCAGGGAGTGCATGATCAAGATTTTTAACTGTTAATCATATGCACTTTCTCAAAAATCTGTGTTCATCTTTGCCACCATTCTCTGAACTGATTCCAGCCTTTTCCTATTTTTTTTTCTAAAAATGAGGGAACAGAACTGAATGCAGTACTCCATATATAGTCTTACCGATGATATATAAATTGTCAGTATAATCTCTCTTCTTTGTATAGTGATACTCCTCCATATGTATCCCAGAATTCAGCTGGCTTTCCCATATACTTTTTTTTTGCACTGAGTATTACACTTTCAGTTTTCACTAATGATAACCCCCAAGTCTCTTTCTTCTGTTGTCTGTGCCACCCTTTCATCGTCAACCAGGTACTCCACTTAGGATTTTTCTTTTAATAAGTGTAAATGACCTTGCACTTTATGGCATTATACTAGAGTTGCCATATGTATGACCAAAGCCTCACTACAGAACCTCCCTGAGCATATTTGTTATGCACTCTGCACTGCCCACCCCCTTGCAGAGTTTGGTGTCACCTGCAACCAAACACACCTTGCAATTGACCCCATCTCCAATGGTATGTTTGACATGCGCACTTAAAAAGTGTAAATCCTGGGACAGAACCCTGGAGAACACCACTAGTGACCTCCTGAACTCCTGAACATTTGCCATTTAGGACCCCTGTGTGGGTCATCATTTCTGGACAGCTCTTTATCCATCCTGCCAAGTTTTCCTGTATCACCAGGTCCCAAAGTTTTGCAACCAAACAGTCAAAGGCCTTACTGTAGCCCAGATAAAGGACATCCACACCTTGTCCTCTCTCCACCACCTGTATAACAAAATTTGCATCAGATTTTTGGACATGACTATCCCCTAATAAAACTATGCTGCCATTTATCCTTCATTCCATACAGCACCAAGAAATCCATAATCTAGTCCTTGATTACGGTCTCCATAAGCTTCCCCACAATAGAGGTCAGAATCACTATCCTATTGTTCCTTGGGTCATATCTAGTGCAGCTCTTGTGTAGGGGCACCACACCTGCCACCGTCCAGTCCACAGAACCACCCCTGTCAGCAGGGAGCAATTAAACAGGTGTGCCAGTGTCTGTGCCAGAGCATTTGTCACCTTTTGTTAATACCCATAGCTAGAGATGCAGCGAATTATAAATCTGCCCGCGAAGTGGACGTGAAGTGACCACTTCACATCTGTGGAGCACAATGTGAAATGGACCCCATAAAGTGCTCACTTCGCCTTATCATTACCATGCCACTTCACGTTCTCATTATGCCTTAATGCGAAATAAGGCAAAGTGAGAAGAAAATAGGCACATCACATGGCCTGCAGTACTGTAAGTCACATGCTTTAGCCAGGCAGGAAGGAACTGAGTCAGAGAAATAGTTTCACTTTCTCCTTTGCATTCGTACAAGGAGAAAGCAGAATTGTGAGAGGAGAGAAGTTTGTTTGGCTCTCGGAGTCGTTTCTTGTTACTGCTATTTCAAACAGCTTTTTTAAAAGCTATTTTATTTAGTGTTTGTATTGTGTTAGTGCTTTTTTGGTTAGTGAATTTTTTTGTATAAGTTTTGTTTTTGTTTTGTGTGTGTGACTGACTGTGTGTGTGTGTGTGTGTGTGTACGTGTGTGTGTGTGTCGTCCCGTGGACCCAGGAAGATGGAGAGTCAGGTTGGAGTCAAGGAAGGCGAGTCGTTGGCACGTGGGAGCGTTAGGAGGGGGAGGGCTACGGACCCATGGTGGGTGGGGCAGTTGTGTTATGTTGGACCTCTCCAGACTCCTGGCCAGTGTTGCTTCTGCCACAGAAACAACAGAAGCAGCAGCAGCACCAATGCCACTGGTGGCTGTTGCTCATCCACCTTCTCCACCACCACCACTAGCAGAAGCTGTTGGGGCTCCAGCAGCACCCCCTCCACCACCTCCACAGCCACAGGCGATGGCCCCAGCAATAGTGGGTGGTGGTGGGACTCATGCCTGGCAAGTGCGTACTGTGTCTGGTCCCCCCTGCAGCTGCACAGTGTGGGAGTTTTTTAATTGTGTGGGGGGAGACAGCACAGTGGTGCAGTGCTGTGTGTGTGGTGTGCTGGTGCACTGTGGTCTCCCTGGGACACATTTGGGGACTGGCAGCCAGCACACCTACATGATGAATCACCATGGGGCAGTGTGGCAGGCTGCTACAGAGGGGGCCATGCGTCCACCTGCTGGCCCTTCCATGGCAGTGGCCGAGGGAGCTGCTGGGGTGGGAGATGTGCCTTGTAGCAGTCACTGCCGCAGCAGGAGGAGGAGGGCAACATCAGGTGCTCCACCACCACCACCACAGCCACCAGCACCACCCTGTCCACCACCAGCCCCACTATCTAGATTACCCACTGCAGTGGACCCCGGCACAGTCCCTGTTAGCCAGTCTGACCTCCTCCTGGTGTGGGCAGCACTGGAGGAAAACAACAAGCATTTAATTAATTTGGAGCAGCAGGTTACCAGAGTGGAAGAACAGCAGCGGCAAATACTTTCAGTGCTGCACCTGCTGCTGGACCACCATGCATCCCACGGCCATAGTAAGTCCAGGTACTGTTTTCTGTCCCCCCTGACCCCACCCCACTATTGTGCTGCACTTTTGTTGTGTGTTTTTGTTTGTTATTATTAAATCATACACATTTTCCCTTCCAGGGGAATCTTTCTTGCACCACATAGTGCAATAATTTTTTTTTTGAAAACAATGCATAAATGTATTACAGTGAGTCATGTGACAGAGGCATTCCCATACTGAAAATCTGCCCACATTCTGCCTCCCTTCTTAGCAACATTAGCACATGATGGCAGGGAGAGCGCGTGTGCGTGCTCCGCTCCTTACAATGAATATTGGAATGTGCAGGTTTGAGAATGTTTCTTTATGTTAATGGTCAGTTTGTTGTGAAATGTGTGGCCACATTTCCAGTAAGAAGAGCCTTGGTAGTGGAAACATCCCACATTTCACCACAAAGTGAACCTTATAACATTAGGAAACATTGCTTGGGATAGCTGCTGGACATTCAGTATAGAGGAGCATGTACCTGCGCTCCCCTTGCCATCACGTCTTAACGTTGGTGAGGAAGTGTGGCACAAATGTGGGTTGCTTTTCAGATTGTTGATTCCTCTGTCATGTGACTCACTGTAATGAAATTATGGTTGGTTTTCACAGACATACTGTATATTGCACTTTGTGGAGCAAGACATATTCCAGTGGTAGTAATGCCCCCAATCCCCACATATTAGTTTATGTGCATCACCATAACTATGCAATGTGGTGACTGTCTGTAAAGCAGCAGCGCAACAATCTGTTGATAACTCTGACCTGTATTTTTTAATGCTATGTTACAGCTTCCTTTACTTACATCCTGACTGACTTGAATGATACAATAATTTGCAGTAGTTGAGTGTGCTGTACTACCTTTTTTCATGTGTGAAATAATGAAAGGAGCATTCCTTTTAAATTGGTAGTTGTTATATATAACTTCTGTTGTTAACTAACAGTTATGCATCTGTCAGTGTTTTATATGACATCACAGAACAATAGTTATTGAAAAGCAGCTGCAAATAAATACAAAGCTGTTTGGAACAATATTGGAAGACGTGCTCATTTTGTTTTCATACATGAAAAAAAGTAGGAGTAAGAGAAGCAGACATAAATTGTGAGAAGAATCGTATCATTCAAGTCACTGATGACTTGCACGTAAGTAGTGGTTACTGTGGCAATTTAAAGTAGCATAAAAAAAGTACAGTTCAGAACTGTGAGGACATTCTTGCAATGCTGCTTTAACTGTAAAAATGTCACTATGACATCATGACTATGAGCTCACAGCAACAATCACAGAACACACAAAGGTGGCACAGAGTCCCCAGATTTTTTTCAGCAGGCCCACAATGCATCCTCCTTGTGTGCAGAAAATTGACAAGTGGTAACCAAGTGAAAAGAGACTGTTTCAGCACATACAAAGTCCTCCAGAATTAATGGTGCACTTAGTCATGTGCGCAGTGGTGGGACAGAGTCACGTTTTTTTTTTCTGCAGGCCCACAATGCATCCTCCTTGTGTGCTGAAAAGTGAAAAGTGATCATCTCAACTGGATTGAAAGGTACCCTTTGGATGTATAGTAATAGTAGCCTTGGTGAGTAGATATGTGTATAGATATATGGTTGTGTATTTTGTAGGTGATGATGAGGAGGGTTGAACTTGACATGGACATGTACTCCTGCTATTGTTCTGCATCACACAGGTGACTCCAAACTGTTGCTGTGCACCTTCCAGTGCTCAGTGAGAATTCTTTGCACTTAAATGGAAATGGATAACTCTCAAGCACATGAAGATAAGTATTTTTTTTGGGGGGGGGAATCATATTTTCATTTTTTTCTGTAATGGTTTCTTATTTTTTCACTTCTTCACAGATTTCATCAGCATCCTTCTGGAGTCCAGTTGTTTATGGTGGTCATGGTCATCGAAGGAAACGACTTCTGCATGTTGCATGTGTGCCCAAACTCGGGTCGGGGGAGTGGTGTGCCTGATGTTGACTAACTTTTTTGGATAAGGCCCCTTTGACAGAACAACAAAGTGTCGCGAATTTTCCTAAGAAAAGAAATGAGTGACTTCTTAAAAATTACAACTTCATTGTTATGTGTCCCTCCCTAGTTCTCAAATCTCAATCCCTATTGTCAAGTTATATTTCAGAAACACATCTTGTCAATTACTAAGACAACCTGTTGTGTGCAACATTTGCAGCAGTCTTTACAAAGCAATGAAATGGATGAAATAAAATTGTCATACTTACCAGAATGGATTTCACATGGACACTACGTCGGTTCCTCTCTGTACGGTATAGCTACAGCATCTTTCCCAATGAGTAATAGTGATGGATCCTGTTTTTGTTCTCCTGTAAAAGAAACAAAAGAAGAGTATTGTATGTGTTTTACCACTGCGGCTCTGAAAAGCTACAGAAAACAAAACAGACAACTTAAGGAAGTGAGGCAACATAACAAACATGAGAGCACATACTCACTTTATGGTTTAAATATTAAGAAGCTGGTGGTGATGGTGCACTGGTGATCCAAGGTGGACAGACAGATTCTTGGTGGCAGCAGAGTTGAATAACATCAGTCTCGGTGGTGGTGGTTTGTCCGTGGGGAGTAGACAGACTCATGGTGGCAACTGGCTTGGATAACATCAGTCCCAGTGATGGTGGCCGGGGTGGGCAGACAGACTCATGGTGGCAGCAGAGTTGGATAACATCAGTCCCGGTGGTGGTGGTGGTCCATGGGGTCAGACAGACTCATGGTGGCAGCAGAGTTGCATAACATCGGCCCAGGTGGTGGTGGTCTGGGGTGGACAGACAGACTCATGGTGGCAGCAGAGTTGGATAACATCAGTCCCGGTGGTGGTCCGTGGGAGGCAGACAGACTCATGGTGGCAGCAGAGTTGCATAACATTATTCCCGGTGGTGGTGGTGGTCCATAGGGGGCAGACAGACTCATGGTGGCAGCAGACTTGGATAACATCAGTCCCGGTGGTGGTGGTCTGTGGTGGGTAGACAGACTCATGGTGGCAGCAGAGTTGGATAACATCAGTCCAGGTGGTGGTGGTGGTCCATGGGGGGCAGACAGACTCATGGTGGCAGCAGAGTTGCATAGCTTCAGTTCCGGTGGTGGTGGTGGTCCGTGGGGGGCAGACAGACTCACGGTGGCAGCAGACTTGGATAACATCAGTCCTGGTGGTGGTGGTCCATTGGGGGCAGACAGACTCATGGTGGCAGCAGACTTGGATAACTGGTGGTCCAGGATTGGGGGGGCACACTGCCTTTTAATACTACAGTTAAAACCTGCCAACATTAACCACATCATCATCCTCATATAGAAAACTGCCTTCGGAGTCATCGATTCTGAAGTCTGACCACTGAGAAATTCTTTCTCCATTGTGTCATCATCTACATCAGTGGTGGGCCGTTTCCATCAGCCACTGCAAGTGCCACCAGGATGCTCCATTTCCACATCAGCAAGACCACCATGACTAGGCTGGGGTATGAATATCGAGGTTGCAGTCTGTGCTGGTATGTGCCTCTCATTCATTTTAATGAATGTTAGCAAACTATCATTTGCAGGAGACAGGTTTGTCCAACGATCCCTGATAACTGCACCTGCTGAGCTGAATACCCTCTCAACACTTACACTGGAGGGTGGGCATGTCAGGTACTTCAGTGTCACTACAGTCAGCTCTGGCCATTCCCTGACCTTTCCACTCCAGTATAAAAGAGGATCTTCACTTATTGTCAGATGCCTGTTTTCAGACAAATAAGACTCAACCATTCTCTGTGACGCACTAAGTCCGATTGTTGATGCATCAGCCTGTTCCCTGGAATCATTGATTTCACAAATACCCACTTGGGACAAAGCCTCCCAAAGTGGGTTGCTGCCAACCACATTGGATGACAGACCACCAGGAACTACAGTCCCCTTATCCTTGTATGATATGCTTGCTGGTCCTCCAGCTATACCTTCAGCTGGATTATGCTGCTGAGGTTTGCAAACATTGGCATGTGACTTCTGTGCCCCATGAACCAAGCGAACCAGTTGACCACTGATATTTTTTACCCATTCAGGCCCTCCGTCCAGTACTGATGTAATTCCATGTTTCTATCGTGGGTCCAGCATTGTTGCCATGGCAAAGTTGTCACTACACTGAATGCTCACAATGTGACAATTGTGGTTGAATACTGTCAGCATGTGTTGCAGCAACATACTGCTACCACTGACTCCGGCAGCATCTAGGCTATGCTGTACATTCACCAATGTCTGCCTCAGCACCCCGCAGCAGTGGAATTGATTGGCTAATGGAGGCAGACTTGCCACTCACTGCCTGTGTGGCATGTTCAAAAGGCCGCAAAATTATTACAGAGTCCATGAGGCGCCACTGTTCAGTCGTCATAGACATGGGTGCCCCAGAACTGTCACGGCTAGTGTGCACAACAAGATATTCTGTGATGGCTTTGTATTGTTCATACAACCTCTCTGCCATGTATAACGTGGAGTTCCATCGGGTGACAACTTCCAGCTTCAAGTGATGCTGAGGCAGGCTGTTTTGTATCTGCAACTGCTGCAGTTGGTCATGGGCCTTTCCAGATCTTGAAAAGTGAGAGCAGATACGTCGTGCAATGGTCAGCATTTCCTTTATGTCAGGGTGCTACAGAAACTCCTCAACCACAAGATTTAAACAGTGGGCCATGAATGGAACATGAAAAAAAACACCTTTCATGATGCACTTCACCACATTTGACCCATTGTCACTTGCTATGAACCCAGCTCTCAGGAACAGAGGGTTTAGCCATCTGTCAATTTCAGTCAGTATCATGTCCAACATGTTCTCACCAGTATGTCACACTGCGCATAGCAAATGTTGCATGCTGGCGAATTCCCGGAAGATTGCTACTGCGACAATCCACCTTCCTGCACTGATATTCACATTACCAGCATCACAAACGATCCCCGCATCTGCGCCCAGTGTGCAGTTATACACAGATGTGAACTACCTGCTGGTTTGCCACTTGTCCACATATCCATACATAAATGGATGAATGGAGAGGAGGAATGTTGAAAGGCATGTCTTACTGAGTCTGAGACAGTGCGGAACAACTCGGGAAGAGCACAGGTAGAAAAGTATGTCCTGGATGGGACTTTCCATTTTAGGCAGGCACAGGCAGCAAACCACTGGAACCCAGAATTTTCCACAAAGGAGAAGGGCAAAAGATCGATTGCCAGTATTTCCGTTACAGCAGCATTAAGTTCACGTGACACTGTATGATTGGGGGGGTACTTCAGCTTATGCGTAAAAAAAACTCTGTAACGTGGGCTGACTTGACAGTTTCACACGGGGTGTGTTGTTGGTCACAAATGGTTGTGCTCTGTGATGAATGTCATTGGCAGGGGGTGGAGTGTGGACATTTGTAGAAGACAGTTGCACAGGTGATGATGACAAACCCAGAAATGATGTTATTTTTCCAGATTTGCCAACTGGGGTTGATGTACCACTTGCGCTAGACATACTGCATTCACCACCACCAGCACCACCACAAAAACTGCTACTCTCACCAGTACTGGACAACATTTCAAAGTCATTATGGTCCTCCACCTCATCATGCCTGTAGTAATCCTCTGTTCTTATTACCGCACTACTGCACACGTTTAATTTCCTACTGGACTTAACAGTCATGGAAGGGGATAAAATGCTGGCTATGGTTGCCGGTGATATGGGTGAACCCCCCAGTCTGGTATTAGCTGCCAGCTTGTTCTGGGTCCACAGAGCCAAGTGCCTATTCTTAAGATGCATATGCTGTCCTCCTGTCCCAGATGGGTCTCCTTTTCACCTCGACTCACACACACATGGCAAACCTGGCAGATTGCAACTGAATCATGATTTGCATCTTGAACAAAAAAATCCCAAATAAGGGACTGTGATGCTCTGCTTTTAACATGTCCATGATGATGTTGCTTATTTAAGTTAGTTATTTTAAGCACGGAACTGGGGGGCAGCACGTGATGTTTCTAGCGCTGCACACCTGGACTGCAACTGACCACCACTACTACCTATCATATTGAGTACTGGGTCGTCATCATCATCATCATCCACTAAAACTGGTAAATCACAAGTTTTTACCTGGGGTGGATTTCTGCAAACAGATTCAACACAGCCACTTTCAATTTCTTTTTCTCCGGTTCCCGACTGCGGTCAATTACATCATCATCATATTCATCAACGTCGCTGTCACACACATCCACATCTTCTGCTTGGATGCTAACATGTGGACTGCATGTTGCAACAATAGCAACATCATCATCATCAGCATCATTACATTCATCATCAGCATCTACACCACCATCACCTTATATTTTTTCACCACACTGTGAATCACTGCATGGAAAATGAGTGATGTTAAGTACCACGGTGGATGGAACATCACATTGTATGCTATCGTTGACATGGTCATCAGAATCAGATTAAGTTAATGGGATGTTACTGGAAAGTATGACATCATCTACGCTGTCACTCACTTGCACTGCTTCACACTCAATATGTTTGGATACGGTACACTGGTCAGAATTAGAACTTGATGCAACAATGCTAATACTACCTCCACCACCACTAACACCAGTAACACTAACACCACCAGCTGGGAAAACATCATCTCCTCCAACTATTAGTGAAGCTACTGATTGGGCTGTAAAAAACATTGCAGGAGAAATACCTTTCCTCAAGTCAGCAATGCACTTCTCCGTCCACGTACTACTTCCACGCCCACAGACCCTCTTACTGCCAACATTACCATGGCCAGAAACAGCTTTACTTGCACGTCTCTTTGCAGGCATTTTGGGGGATCAACCACAAATATTATTACCAAATTCAGATTTTGATATGTTCACTTTCTAATTGGAGGGTCGTTAGCTGGATGTGAAGCAAAATAAACAACTGTGGCTTCAGCAACAGATAAGAGACTACTGTGTTGTGACACTGTCACAGAATTAAAACAACTTCAGTAACCAGTGGTGCTGATGGGGTCACAAAAACAATCCAGTCTGGTAAAAAATACCTTTTCAACGTGGAGGTGGGGGGGCACTGAATACAGACAGTGCTCATTTTTACGGCACTACAAGCAGCAAAACTAAGAACAGAAAACACGATTGCAGTACAAAATCAGTCAGCTGCAGTGGACAGCAGGTTCACACTGCTGCATTTAGTTGTACTTACACTGATCTGTGTCACAAATTTTAAAAGGTGTATTATACATGATGCACACACAACACTGTACACACAACACAGAACACTTTGTGTACGATGCTGAATGAGGCATGCGATGCAAATGCAAAAGTGCCACGTAATGTAAATTTATAATTTAAACAACCTGATCTTATGAAATGCCGCACCGCATTCACACAACAAGCAGCAAGAAAAAGTGTACTATTACTGACAATTTTACTAAGTGTACAGTAACACAGTCAGTTATATAACAAAAATATTACCAAAACATAAAGAAATCACTAGTTCTCCAACTTAAATCTACCTACACACAGATACGCCCCTCCCCCACACAGCACACTTCACTGTCTTTCACGACACACACTCAATGTTGTAAATTTACATTCAAAATCCACACACAAACAAAAATGCTTTATGATGTGAGCACAGGAGGGTTTCCTATAATTGATGAATTACTGTTGGATCCCCCCAAAAAAGCAAAAATGCTTTATGAACAGCTTTTAAAAGATTCCTACAGACAGCTATCAGAGCACACTATCTCCTACTCCTTCTCCTACTCATACTACCTCAAATTGAGGCTGTTCAGATCAATACAGAGCCCATGTGACCTGAACTCCCATGAATCACTGCAAAATCCACCTTCGGAGCTCAAAAACAAGGCAAAGTGAGGTGAAGTGAACTGTCACCAATGTACTTCGCCTTAAAAATTGAAAGAGAAGTGACCAGTGGAGGCAGAGTAATGTGAAGTAGCTGTTTCCAATGCACTTTGCATTCCTCATTATAACATGAAGTACTCTGCTTCGCAATGTGGAGCACTCTGCGAATCCGCCTTTGTTCTGCAAATCACTTCGCGGAGCGGATTGAGCCCACTTCGCCCACCACTACCCATAGCTGCAAACCATCTATACTGGGAATGAATTTACATTCAGGCTTTGCAGGCCTTTTAGGACTGTGTCCTCTGTGACCACATGAACCCCAAAAATCTGCTCCTTCACCCCTTACATGTGATCACACTCTCTGGTAGTGGACCCCATGCTTCTCTTGTTAAGACTCAAATGAAAAATTAATTTAGGATTCCTTATGGTAATAGTAAATTCTCAGGTTTGACCCTTATGACTGATTCTCAAAATCATCACATTTTATAGTGACTTGTAGTAATCATGTGACTGTGTAGTCTTCATTCTCCTGATTCAAGTAAAACAATCAAAGAACGTTATTGTTTAAAGTTGCATAATTCCCTGAGAGAGATGAATTATTAAGATTCTTATCTGCAGAAGGGAACTCCTGACTCAGTTTTTTAAAAGTAGTAGCTGTTTTTTAAGGCCTCCTCCACCCCCACCCCCATCTTCATTCCTCCCCCTCTGGTCTCTAAGAAGGCTGTCTTACGCATCTCTGCTGCAGAAATGTTACTTCAATTGTCATGGAAATTAAATTATTCTTCTTAATGCCTGAACTGTTATTAATTATCTGGTCACCTGTACTCTTAATTGTTCCCTTTAATGTACTGTATATGTTTTTATTTGTTTATTTATTATTATTATTTTTAATTTTGTTGACTGGGTGGCTGCACTAAGAGTCCCTTTTTCAGGGGTGACCTGGAATTAATTACATTTATAGGCACAACGTGGAAGGAACAATACAAATCACAGTAAGCATAAGCACATCATGGTAAAAAACAATATAGGTCACAGTAAGCATTGCTTATGGACAACAGTAGACAGCGTGTCACATGAGTGGCAAAGTCCAAGCAGGAGCAAACAGTGGACTATGAGATTACCAAGCATAATGCAGCAGGAACAAATGAATAGGCATCAGTACGGAGACGGTTGATACTGTTACTTGTTGCAGATACAAAGGCAACATTCCAGGAGATAAGTCTTGAGTCCTTTTTTAAAGCCACCAAGGGAGAAACAGTTAAGAAGAGATTCTGGAAGGGAGTTCTATTGGGAGGGGGCTATAAAGGCGAAAAATCTTCTGCCTGTGCTAGAGCTAGACCTCAGTAAAATAAGCAATGTATTAGAGGATGATTGAAGTGTCCTTCTGGGGGTTTTGATGGCCAGGATAACAAGAAGGCTGGGGGGTCCCTTTTTCAAGCTTAAATGCAAGGCAAAGATGGGGAAGCTAAGCCTTCTTTCAAATGAGGGCCAATTCAAGGAGCAAAATACATCACACTGATGTACTTTATGTGGGACGCCAGCAGCAAACCTATCAATGCGATTGTAGAGAACCAATAGCCTGTTTAAATTGGAGTACCTTAAGGATTGCAAAATTGGTGAATCATAAAGCAAAACAGAGAGCAATGTACTGTTGGCTATAGCAAGTCAGGTGTCAGGAGGTTATTGGGGCAATACAGTAACCTAATTTTCTTATTGAGAAACAGGGAGATATGGTCAATATGAAGTTTGAAGGAGACATCCTGCTCCTGGTAAAACCCAAGATATTTCACTGAGGCTGTCACCTTAGTAGGTACGTCAGTGCTAGTGACCACAGACAGCAGGTTTTGCCTGGAGGTGCCCAGGTGCATAGGGCCAAATAATATTGCTTTGGTATTTTTAGCATTTAATACTAGCTTATTGAAGGTAAAACAATTTAAAAATTCCCTGAAATTGGTGGCTAGTATTCTACTAGTCTGTATTGTACCTGCAGAACAGTGGTACAGTACAGCTTTGTCTGTATACAGTAACACATTAGCCCCCCACAGTTTTTGGGCAAATTATTAATAAATAAGAACAACAAAGGGCCAAAAATGCAGCCTTGTGGGACATCATCTAGTAAGGGGTTTCACAGGGATGAGCATCTTTCCACTTGAACTGATATGATCTATTAGACTGGTATTCTGTGAATTATTGGAAGGAGAGGCTGTTAAGACCAAGGTGTTTCAACTTAGCTATCAGGAGACTATGATCCACCAGGTCAAAGGCCTTGGTGAGGGCTATAAAGACAGCATTTGTTGCATGCCCTTTTGTCCATGACTCAAAGTATGTCTGACACCATTCTAGCTAATGGTGTGTCAGTGTCATGATTTTTATGTTGATTGCGCGCATGTGCAAGAAACATATTGAGGCAACTTATGCAGAAAGCAGGTTGTGGAGGCACGGCACTGTTGTGGCCAATGCCCCCACAGCCTTTAAAGGCTTGTCCAGCATCCTCCAATGCTGTGGCACACTGCTGCTGACACTAGTTCAGCCAGCGTGCCACCAACTTATAAAAAATCAGCCGCTGTTATCAGGGTCCACCTCGTCATTGCAGCATAAGCCATTCGCTGCAATGAAGGAGCGATCCTTCATTGCAGGGTGGGATATTCACACACTAATGTTGTTTGTGAACATGATGGCAGTTGCCGCCCGTGTTCCTAAACAATAATAACTCCCGTGTTTATTTGCCCCGTTAGGGCCGGAATCCATCGGCTTCAGTGGCCCCATGTTTATGTTGTTGACCTGGGAGCCCACTCCCGTCGGCATTATGTAACCCCCCCACATATATTCTCTGCTGACGGGGTGCCCAATCCCCATCGGCATAATCTCACCCCCACGCTTTTTGTTGTGTGACAACTGTGTGCCCAATCCCCCATTGGCTACAGCTTGACCCCCCAAAAGGAAGACTCCAGTGGCACACTAGGAGCCCACCCCAGCATGCCACATGCCCCTGTAAAATAAAAACAGTCCATCCTGCGATGTCTTTGTTTTTTTCATCTGTAAAAAAGGAAACTGTCCCTCGCAGGTCTCCCTGCCCCCTTCCTGCAACCTGCGCCCACCCACTGGGCATGCTGCCTCCCCACACACACCCCTCATCCCATACTTACCTCCAGAGCTTGGCACAATGATCTTCAGTGGACCAGGAACACGTCTACACTCTTCAAAGCTGACTGCAAACTGAGGAAATGCCAGTAAGCTGTATAATGGAATAAATGTTTTGTTTTTCCAACTTTCATGCATATCTCATTCATTTTTTGGAATTTTGGCACCAAATTTTCAACATGGGGTTTTGGGACCCCCCCTCATGAATTCCGGAACTGTCATGGTATTAATCATCCCCAAAAGGTGATTTCGCGGTCAGTGCATGGAATCACCTTTTGGGGCTGACTAACAAAACAACAGTTCCAGTGTTCATGATGTGGGCTCTCAAAAAGCCTATGTTGCAAATTTGATGGAAAAAATTCAAAGAATGACTGTTTTATGAGAGTGCATTGCGCAGTTGCTAAGCACGCTCGTAACTTCGCAAATTTGCAATATTTTCACACCAGATTTTCAACATTGGCATTTTTCACACCTTCTTGTGAACAGTACAGCTGTCATTGTTCACATCCTGGCCAAAATGTGTGTGTGCGCTTCCGGCGCAGAATAGTGCAGTCGCTGAGGGAAATTAGTGTTCAGGACAGATTAAGAAAATGACAGTGACACTGTTCACGAGTAGAGGTCCTAAAATGCCTATATTGAAAATTTGGTGACGATATTCCATAAAATGACTGTGTTATGAGCGTGCATTGCACAGTTTGCACGCACGCTAATAACTTTGCAAATTTGTAGTATTTTCACTCCAGATTTTCAACATTGCCATCTTCCCACACCTACTTGTGAAAAGTACAGCTGTCATTTTTCCCATCCTGGCTGAAATGTGCTTTCTCACTTCCGGCGCAAAATAGAACAGTCGCTTTGGGAAATCACTGTTTGGGACAGATGAAGAAAATGACAGTGATACTGTTCATGAGTAGAGGTCCTAAAATGCCTATGTTGAAAATTAGGTGATGATAGCCCATCAAATGACTGTGTTACAAGTGTGCATTGCGCACTGTCCATGCACCTTTGTAACTTCGCAGATTTGTAATATTGTCAAGCCAGATTTTCAACACTGGCATTTTTTCACACCTCTTTATGAGCAGTACAGCTGTCAATTTTCACATCCTGACCAAAATGTGTTTTCACAGTTCTGGCGCAGAATAAAGCGATCGCTGTGGGAAATCTGTGTTTGGGACAGATTAAGAAAATGACAGTGGCACTACTCATGAGGAGAGGTCCTAAAATCCCTATGTTGAAAATTTTGTGACAAAACTCCATAACATGACTGTGTTACATGCATGTGTTCTACTTTTATAGGCACAGGATTTGAATGACAACAGGAACTTCCTGTTTGGGAGCAGGAAGTGAGTGATCACAGAGCCACCAAAGACTCACCATCCTAAAAGGGCAAGGGTAGATCTCCATCCCCCCCATCTGCTGGAGGTCTGACTCAGCAAGTAAGGAGACTACTGAGAAATATCAGAACTTCTTGTCTCAGAACAGGAAGATCAGGAGCTAAAAGGGCAAGTAGGGAGAGAAAAAAAATAAACAAACAGAGGAAAGAGTAAGTATTACAAATAACAATTAGGGGCCCAGAAATAAGACATGATGTGAGTGGTGCAGTGCAGTGGCTGTGGAGCAGCAGGCTTCTGGGAGACATTCTGGAGGATGCAGTGTTGTCCCATCTGCAGACACCTCTCTGGGATGAGGGAGGAGGTTGCTTATCTCCAAGCTGAGTTGGTCAGGATTTGTGGGACCTCCTCTCCCACCCAGGGACCACCAGGGTCACTGCCATTGCCTCAGAGGTTGCCAAGAAAGAGGAGCAGTTGGACCACAGTGGGCTCATGCAGGGTGAGGGTGGTGGAACAGAGGCGCATGCCTCTAGTTGTACCTCTCCACAGTTTCTATGTCATTCTGAAAAAGTGTGGTTCCTCTATGGAGGCACCCACAGTAGAGACCAAGGAGGATGCTGGGAACCTCCACAAAGGTGACCCACAGGAGGGTGGCATGGGACCCCACAGGGGAAGGAAACAACTCCTGGTAGGGGACTCCATTGTTAGGAAAGTAGAACTGGGGGAGGAAGGGGAGTGGGAGGTAAGGTGCTTGCCTGGCACCATGGCTTGGAGGGACAAGGAGTGACTCCTCAGGATCGCAGGAGCAGCTGCACAGGGGAGGGAGCTGGATGTCATTATCCACCTAGGGACAAATGATATGGCTAAGAAAGGGATCAGAGCAGTGTAAGAAGCATTTGTGGAGATAGGGAGGGGCCTTAGACAAATAGCACGCACAGTAACCTTCTCGGAGGTGCTGTCTGTCTATGGAATGGGTGAGGCTAGGGTGCTCCACACCATGGGATTCAATCAGTGGTTGAAAAACTGGTGCAGAGCTCAGGGATTTGGCTTCATTGGGGACTGGGGCTCCACCTGGAGGGGTGCAGGCCTATACTGGTGTGATGGTCTGCATTTCTCCAGGAGGGGAACCAGGATCCTAGGTGATAGGTTTAAATGCCTCATTGGCAAGCATTTAAACTAGCCAAGGGGGAGACACTGAACAGGAGCAGGGAAATCCTAGCCCCCCAAAAAAAATCAGGGTACTAAGTGAGGTAGACACCAACATAGAGATGTCGATAGGGAGAAGCACAGGGATAAATGGAGAAAGTGACAAATGCAATAAGGACAGGAATGGGGCAAAAAGGGGTAAAACCATCAAGAAATGGAGGGTAATGAGTACCAATGCCTGTAGTCTGGGAAACAAGCTCCCTGAACTGGTGGCCTTGATGGAAGAGGGATGCCTGGATATTGTAGGAGTCACAGAAACATGGTACACAGAGAACCATGATTGTGATGTTAACATACCAGGGTACACAACCTATAGGAGAGACAGGAGAGACAGGGAAGGGAGAATGGGGGGTTGAGTAGCTCTCTATGTAAGGGAAGGGATAAAAGCAGTTGAACAAAAGAGTAAACAGGGAGGAGAGGAGGCACTGTGGGTCACCTTAGAGACTGGAAATGGCACCACAATCCGCACAGGAGTTGTATACAGACCCCCATGTCAGGGGTAGGGAATGGACATGGATATGATAGGTGGCATACTTGGGATGGCAGAGAAAGGGGAGATACTGTTGATGGGGGGGCCTTAAAATGCCAGATGTTAACTGGAGAACCTTTACTGCAGACACATCCAAAAGCAGGGCCATTCTCGATGCCCTTCAGGTGGCATGCCTCAGACAGCTAGTTTTGGAACAGTCATGAGGGAGCAGTCTTAGACCTCGTACTCTCAAATGGGGACAGTGAAAGGATCTCTGATCTAGAAGTGGGTAGCCACTTGGGAACAAGTGACCACCAAACAGTGTGGTTCATGATAAACTCAGCTACAAAGTAAAGCCATACAAAAGTGAGGGTTCTGGACTTCAGGAGGGCTGACTTTGGCAAGATGGGAGAGTGCCTTAGAAAAGCACAAGCAAACAGGCTAGAAGGAGGGGTGGAGGAACAATGGGGAAATATCAAAACTGCCATCACAGAGGCAACAAGCCTTTGTGTGAAGCAAATAAGCAAATCAAAATGAAAGAAAAAGCCACTGAGGTTCTCAAAATAGGTGGTGGTGAAGGTTAGGGAGAAAAAGATAGCCTTTAGGGAGTATAAGGAAACACAGAAGGAGCAGGACAGAGAACTGTACCAGTCAAGGCAGAAGGAAGCAGGGAGGGTAGTCAGACTAGCAAAGGCCCAAACTGAGGAAAAGATGGCCAACTCAGTTAAGAAGGGGAATAAAACCTTTTATAGGTATATCAGGGAGCGTAGAAAGACAAAGGGAGGGAAAATGAGGCTAAATAGAATGGACGGTGGGTGGGCAGAGAGGGACAGTGAAAAAGCAGGGATACTGAATGAATACTTCTGTTTAGTATTCACGAAAGAGGAGGTGGGGGAGGTGCCTAATCCAATTAACAGAAGCACTCTGGATGGGGGGGGGGGTCGATCCCAGTCATTTCACAGAAGAAAGGGTTCTGAAAGAACTCCTAAAACTGAAAGTGGACAAAGCAATGGGGCCTGATGGAATTCACCCCAGAATTCTAAAAGAATTAAGCAGAGAACTAGTGACACCACTGACTACCCTTTTTAACAAATCATGGGAGGATGGTGTGGTACCTGAGGACTGGAGGAACGCAGATGTGATTTCCCTTCACAAAAGTGGGACCAAGACAGAGGCAGGAAACTACAGACCTGTCAGTTTGACCTCTGTGGTAGGGAAAGTGATGGAATCACTTCTGAAGGAAAGAATTGTTGACTACCTAGAGGCAAGTGGGGCACAGGACCCAAGGCAGCATGGGTTCACAGTGGGAAGGTCATGTGAAACAAATCTAATTGATTTCTTTTACTGGGTGACCAAAGTAGTAGACCAGGGATGGGCTGTGGACATGGCCTACCTAGACATTAGCAATGCATTTGACACAGTCCCACACAAAAGATTAATAGTCAAATTAATCAGCCTGGGAGTGGGTCCCAGGGTGGTAGCCTGGGTAAAACATTGGCTGGATAACAGGAGACAGAAAGTAATTGTAAATGGAGTCCACTCTGAAGAAGGAGGGGTTACTAGTGGGGTACCGCAGGGTTAAGTACTGGTCCAGTCCTTTTAATGTCTTTATAAGTGACATTGCAGAGGGACTGGAAGGAAAAGTATGCCTCTTTGCAGATGACACAAAGATCTGCAACAGGGTTGATACACAAGGAGGTGTGGAAAGGATGAGAAGGGACTTGGCAAGGCTGGAGGAATGGTCAGAAGTATGGCAGCTTGGATTCAATGCAAAGAAATGCAAATTAATGCACCTTGGAAACAAGAACCCAAGGGAAGATTACACAATGGGGGGGAGGTAGTAACAACAACAAAAATGGAAAGGGACCTGGGGGTAATCATATCAGATAACCTTAAGGTTGGCAAGCAATGTGAGAAGGCAGTAGGGAGGGCTGGAGTGATACTGGGATGTATAGGGAGAGGCATCGCCAGCAGATAACAGGAAGTTGTTATCCCCCTGTACAGACAGTTGGTGAGACCCCATCTGGAGCACTGGGTCCAGTTCTGGAGACCCCATCTCCACAAGGACATAGACAGGATGGAGGCAGTTCAGAGGAGGGCAACTAAAATGGTGCAGGGTCTGCAAGAGAAGCCATACGAGGAGAGACTAAAGGAGCTTAATATACATACCCTTGAGGAAAGGAGGGAGAGGGGGGACATGATAGAAATATTTAAGTACCTCAGTGGAATCAACAAAGTCCAAGAGGGTAACATGTTTCAGAATAAGAGATGTGCAAGAACAAGGGGACACAATTTGAAGATAGAGGGGGGACGGCTCAGGGGCAATGTGAGGAAATATTTTTTCACAGAGAGAGCAGTGGATGCATGGAACAGCCTTCTTGAGGAGGTTGTGGGGTCTAAAACTGTAGGAGAATTCAAGAATGCATGGGACAGACATAAGGCAATTTTTGGTGGGGGGTAGGAAGAAATAGGTTGTTGGTTAAATAGGATCTGCAGCTTATCCTGTAGGTAGGGTAATGGGCAGACTAGGTGGGCCAAGTGGTCCTTATCTGCTGTCAAAGTCTATGTTTCTATGTTTCCACGCACCCTTGTAACTTCGCAAATTTATAATATTTTTACGCCACATTTTCAACAGTGGCATTTTTTCACACCTGCTTATGAACAGTACAGCTGTCATTTTTCACATCCTGGCTAAAATATGTTTTTACACTCCTCCCGGAGAGTAGCACGGTCACTGTGGGAAATCAATGTTTGGAAAAGATTAAGATCGAGCAAGTGAGAGGGGGGAGTGACAGAGCTCAACTGAGCTCTGTCAGGACTGTTGTGGATTTGTTTGTGGGCATAAAAAGACCCCAACGCAAGAGCCCAGTACAAAAGGGCAGCCTGCAGCACTGGGAGAAACAGAACAAGAGAGCGAGTGAGGGAGGGGAGTGAGCAAACTCACCAGAGCATTGTCAGGACTGCTGCGGATTTCTTTGTGGGCAGAAAAAGGCATCAATGTAGGCAGGGGCCCAGTACAAAAGGCCAGCCTGCAGTGCTGGGAGAAACAGTCTGAGTGAGTGAGACAGGGGGATTGAGTGAGCTCAATGGAGCTGTATTAGTACTGGTGCAGATTTATTTGTGGGCAGAAAAAGGCACCAATGCAAGCAGGAGCCCCATAGAAAAGGGCAGCTTGCAGTGCCAGGACAAAGAGAATGAGCGCGTGAGAGAGGGAGGCTGAGCGACCTCAACAGAGCTCTGTCGGGACAGCTGCAGATTTCTTTGTGGAAAGACAAAGGTGCCAATGCAGCCAGAAGTCCCATACAAAAGTGCAGCCTGCAGCGCCAAGAGAAACAGAATGAGCGAGTGTCAGAGCGGTAGTGAGTGAGCTCAATGGCGCTCTATTGTGACTGATGCGGATTTCTTTGTGGGCAGAAAAAGGCGGCAATGCAGGCAGGAGCCGAGTACAAAAGGCTAGCTTGTAGCGGTGGCAGAAATGGAATGAGTGAGTGAGAGAGGGGAAATGAGCGAGCTCAATGGAGCTGTGTTGGGAATGCTTCAGATTTCTTTGTGGCCAGAAAAAACATCCAATGTAGGCAGGAGCCCCATACAAAAGGGCAGCCTGCAGCGGCGGGAGACACAGAATGAGTGAGTGAGGGAGGGGGAGTGAGTGAGTGAGCTCAGCAGAGCTCTGTTGGGACTGCTGCAGATTTGTTTGTGGGCAGAAAAGGGCAGCAATGCATTCAGGGGCCTGTACAAAAGGCATCCTGCAGTGGTGGGAAAACGAGAATGAGTGAATGAGTGAGAGAGGGGGAGTGAGCGAGCTCAATGGAGCTCTATTGTAACTGATGTAAATTTCTTTGTGGGCAGAAGAAGGTGGCAACTCAGGCAGGAGCCCAGTAGAAAATGGCAGCCTGCAGCACTGGCAGAAACAGAATGAGCAAGTGAGAGAAGGGGAGTGAGCGAGCTCAACGGAACTTTGTCAGGACTGCTGCAGATTTCTTTGTGGGCAGAAGAAGGCGCCAACAGAGGCAGAAACCCAGTACAAAAGGGCAGTCTGTAGCACCACGAGAAACAGAATAAGTGAGTGAGACAGGGGGAATGAGCGACCTCAACGGAGCTCTGTTAGGACAGCTGCTGATTTCTTTGTGGGCAGAAAAAGGTGCCAATGCAGGCAGGAGCCCAGTACAAAAGGGCAGCGCCTGGAGAAATACAGTGAATGAGTGAGACAGGGGGAGTGAGCAGGCTCTACAGATCTGTGTCGGGCCTGCTGCAGATTTCTTTGTGGGCAGAAAAAGCCACCAACAGAGGCAGGAGCCCAGTACAAAAGGGCAGCCTGCAGCACCAGGAGAAACAGAATGAGCGAGTGAGAGAGGGAGAGTGAGCCACCTCAATGGAGCTCTGCCGGGACAGCTGCGAATTTCTTAGTGGGCAGAAAAAACTGCAAATGCAGGCAGGAGCCCAGTACAAAAGAGCAGCCTGCAGCACTGGGAGAAATAGACTGAGCGAGGGACAGAGGGCCAGTGAGCGAGTTCAACAGACCAATGCAATCAACATTCGGCATTGACAAATGCTTGTCCTTAAAGCCCTGCTATTTGTCAGTGAGCAGATTGTGCTGTTCCAGGTAGATTTGTAACTGATTATAGGCCAGCCTTTCAAGGAATCTAGACAGGGAACATAGCAGGGATATTGGGCGATAGTTTGCTACCGGTTTTCTGGTACCCCCATGTGTACTGGAACTACAAGGGCCACGTTTCAACTTTCAGGAACTCTCTCTTCAATTAGAGATTTTTTAAGCAGCATGGTGACATGGGAGGCAATGACAGGAAGAGCTTTGACTTGAGTTTATCTTAACCAGCAGAATCATCATCTCTGAGCTGCTTATGGAGGTCTTTCTTGAAAATTCAATAAAAAATGTTATTACCAAAAATAGTTTACCTAGAGATATTTACCAAACTATACACTTAGCAAATTTCACTTACTGAAGAAAATGCAATAAATCCGTATATTCATTTACATTGTTTGCCACTTTTATTTGATCTAATCAACAATATTTTGCAGTACAACACGTTATGATTACATTGGTATTGAAATACTGTATAAAATCCTTTTTAAAACATTGGGCTACCGATAAAGGTAGGAAGCTTGTGGTAACATCACTATACTGTTTGGGGTTCCTCAACCAATGCTTTTCTTACAGGTATAGTCACTGGTTTGATATTAAAATTGAGGTAGGGATACCAGGAAGCTGGTGTATTCCAATCTTGCTGTGCACTTGCAGATTGTGAACATGATGTGACTTTATTAGTGGTGCTTGATTAAGTGTATTGAAGATGCTATACAACAAACGTTAGGCAAGGCAAATTATTTTTTTGGCACCCTATCCCATAGGCTCAGATGCTTTACAAACTAGCTTAAATAAATCATAAAGCCTAATTAAAATAAATAATATCAAAAGTAAATGTCAATAAGTAATTACAAAATACAATCTGTAAAACTGAACATGGTATAATTATATGTTTCTATTGTTTGAGCTTTTATTTAGTAACTTCATGTTCAAACCTATGTTTGCTAATCCATTATACAAACCCCACAGTTTTGGAGAGCTGAAGGCAAATAGTTAATATCAAACACTGTTTGAGGCAGACCGGATTTTAAACCATATACAGTGGCCCCAGATTGCAAATTATCTATTGAATTTAAAAGAATTCCATGAGATTATATTGATATTATGTAATGATATGCATTCTGTTATCACTAAGAACTTTAAATCCTGATCTTGCCATAAGCCCTGGGCACTTGAAAAATTGTTCTTTCTTTTACTGTTATTATTTCAGGAAGTGGGCACATTGCATACAACCTGGCTCGTACTAAAGTTGCAGTTAATAATAAGTAGTACTATATATCTAACTATATTTAGATCTAGAGTATCACAGGAAGCCCATTGAAATAAATGGGGATTTCACAGGAATACCTCAAAATATATCTAGACTTTATATATTACTACTTGCCTCTTGCTGTCACTGAATTAACACTTAATTGCTTAATTCTAGTATGGGCAACAATTGAAAATAATAGCCTGTCTAACCGATATATTTTTTTAATAGCAGCATGCTCCTTGTGAACTCTTTTTGCCTTGAAATATTTATGATTAAGCTAATTTGATATACTACTACTTGTAATGTATAGAATATTATTTTTGTAAATCTGTCAATTGCTATTTATTTTTCTCCTTTTGTATTGTCTTCTATACCTCTCCTCCATGACAGATCTGAAAACTAGCTGTTAGCTCAGAGAGATATGTAAGCCCCCTTTGGAAGATTACTAGTTAATTTATTTTGTATCCACAGTGTCTAGAGCTGGGGCCCTGCCTGCCGGCGGGGAGGGGGGACTTCAGCCCAAGGATATAAGTAGGGCAGTTTTGGGCTGGAATGTAGAGTCCTGAGGGAGAGGGAAGCAAGGAGGTGAGCTGAGAGTGTTTTAGCCATGAGGGCTGAGCTTCAGGGCTGGGGTGGGCACTTGCCAACCTGGTCCACCACCCTTGAAGACCAGTGAAGAATGTAGAGGTCAGATCTGGGAGAAGTCCGGAGAAGTATGGGGACTACCTGTGCCAGTGCGGAGCCAGGGCCTGGAAAGAATGTACTGTAGGTGGCCCACCTTCTGACTCTCTGGCACCTTGGTGGGGTGTCACAGGTGGGTTCCCCCCTTTTCCTTGTCTGTGGGCAAGCACGGAACAAGTTTCTGACTGGGTCATTGAGGCAACAAGGTGGTGGCAGCCTGTGTTGCAAGAAGCACAGTGGTGGCCACCTCTCTCCCTTTTCTGTTGGCACTTTGACCTGGCCAGGAGATGCTGGAAACTTTTGCAGCCTGAGTGTGAGGGTGCATGGGTCTACGGGGTTTCCAAGGCTAATAAGGAAACACTCTGGGATGCTCAGAGCTGCACATGACTTGGGACAAAGGGGACTTAGCATTTCTGAGGGACTTGAGTTGCAGTGCCCACCAAAATGGGAGCTCCAGATTTGAACTACCAGTGCTGGGAGGACTGCATTAAAGTGTTCAGCTACTCTACACCCTGTAGCTGGTAGTACACTATGTGGCTTGTGAGATCAGTTCCAGAAAATCTGGAAAAGTAAAGTATGTTTGTGCAGGAGGAAGTTAGGGGAGAAAATATCCATTATGGCCTGCTCTTGTTTGCTGCTGCCCGGATGGTACAGCCTGTTTGGCCCTGAGGGAGCACTGCAATAAAGAGCATCTGCAGTCCAAATGTTTGCTGCAGAGTGTATTGGGCAGCTTGACCTAATGGTTACCCACCATGCAATTTGCATCTCACACTCCATGGAGTGATTTAATCAAATTTTATTCAATTAAATCATCTTGTTTTTCTTATTTTAAACTGGAGTGGAGAGTGGATTTTATTCTGGCATTGTGTGATTGCACTAATCAAATTTTCCCCCACATCTGCTGTAGCTTTCTTGCTGCTAAGAAAGGCCAGGGTCCCCCGAGACACCACCTAGGAACCCAGGTAATGAGTTTTAATAATTGGGAATGTGTACCTGGCTGTATAGTGCCCCCTTCCACTAAAGTTACCATCTGGAATACTCCTAAACATCAGGAGGGGGCTTACAGATAATAAATAAATATTCTAAAAAGCATCTACTTGAAAACCCAATATCTATGACCTAAATTAGATGTGCTGAAAGCCTGTGTTGTGATTTATAAATCCACATGATAGCCCTCTGTTAGACATGGTTATCAGTTAGAGTTAAGGGCATTAAAACATAAGCATAGATGGCTTCAAATGCCACCAGAAGGACATAGGAAAAAAGGGGTAGGCTACTTGTTTAAGTAACACATAAGTTATTGTGGATAATAGTTATAAAAACAATAAAAAAAAAACTTGTGCTAGAGTGATGGAAGGATAGAAGGGGAAAAACAGGGTGGGCAAATTGCTTACACATCTCATGGGTATTAATTCAACATGTATAGATACACCTATTGGCACTCATGGCCTGGAATGTTTGTTTGTGGCAATTGAAACTGTTGTTATAAATACAAAATTTGGAGTGTTTTTTTTTTTTTATATAGAAAACTTCAGTGTGAATGCACAACAAAATGTAAATACTCTTAGTAATACATAGGTGCATGGAGGTTATCATACTGGATGACAGGAGTACTTTGTGTAAAATTTAACAATTAATTTCCTATTGTCCTTCCTCTATATAGATCTAAACAGTAAAACATATAGGGCAGAGTTTTCCAAAGGATCTGCCCATGATTTGCTTCTTGCTATTTTCAAAGCAGAAATGGATCCAAACCTGCTAGTCCATCTGTTGTATGGCCTTACAGCAACCAAAAACAGATGCAAGTGCATCTAAACTGAACATAGTTGCATCTGTTTTGTGCTGCAACATGTGACTTTTTCTTATAAACAGATGCATATTCTAAAAACAGCATGGCTGCCAGGACACAAGCAGATGGATGAAGATGCAGCTGCAGCTTGCATTTGCATCTACATCCAACTCTTGAAAATACCTGCCATGTAAGTAAACATCCTACCAACAAAAGAGAGGGAAAGGAAAGAAGAAGAGGGCAAGAATACAGAATTCTAGCTCTGTAATTAATATTCTTTCCCTATAGCCTAAAAATTCAAATTTACAGTTACATCCAAAATTCTTAAACTTTGAAGATTCCAGTTTTTATAACATTTTAAACACTAAGCTTTCAACCATCTCCTTTTCCTAGCAACAATGTACTATAAGAGTAAAATTTCAACAGTCTTAGGTTTAGGTGCATAAAAGTAGGTGCACTTTATTAGGATTCATAAAATGTGTTGGGAGTTGCATGTGTCCTGATTTGCTAAGAGGTACAAGTTGCCATGTCCCTTATCAACATATATTGTGCCAAGTGGTACTTCATAGAACAACCGGGATGCAATGCAGTTACAGATCCATGCCTGCTGGAAAGTTTTGAGAAAATAAAATCTTTCTGGCAGTCATGTAAGTTAAGTGCACACCTAATAGTTGTTGTTCTAACTCAGCAATAGTTGCAGATATTATTTTGAATACCCAACCCCCCCCCCAAAAAAAAATAAACAAGTAATATGCATGTGGCACATAAAAAAAGGTTAAAATAAGAAACTAACCTTGATTGAATTTGTGTGTTCAGTTTCTTTTGTTCAGGCCATTAGACTCCAACTGTAGTAATCCAGGGTATGCACACTGCTGCACCTGTTGCCACCCGCCCAGACCCTGCTGCCAACCACCACATCAACACTACCACTGTTAGTGCTCCTGGCTGCCAAATACAAAAATTGTATTAATATTTTACATTTCCTGCATGTTTGCCAACATTTACTGTTCTACTGTGTCAGAGTGAGTGGCTCAGTGAAGCAGCCCAAAAAGATCAGGTAGGTAGCTGCTCACTCAAAACTCACCACTGCAGCATTACAACTACAGGAGTACTATTTAAAAATGGCTGCCAAAGTACATACTTGCTCTAATCAGAAAGACACTGGGCACACAAAAAGCATTACATTAAAACAAAACAAAAGTAACAAAGATGCAATAAAAAACATAATAAACCTATTGCAAACACCAATATTGACCTTGAATGGGGGACAGGAGAATAATAATTAGAAGGGACAAGCACAGGAAAACAGCACCCTCTTGAGGCAATCTGCTGTACACATTGCATGTAAAATATGAACTACTTAAAAAAACACAGAGAAACATGTTTTAAAAACCCTTTGATTCATTTTGTTGAAAATAATGTAATTTTGAATGTTTTTTACCCATGGAATCCATTTTATTAGCCAAATAAGATACTCCAAGGTGTGGTTTATTGACAGATAATAGCATGTCCATTTGCTGAAGGCACTTGGCACAAGTGTCTTGTAACTGATATAATGCACCTGGCGTGTCCTTTTATCAGTCAATAAACCACACCTTATTGTGTCTTATTCCTTACATTGAAAGTACCCTTATGAGATTCTATGGCACTTTAAAATGGTTTAAACTGTTTTAGTATGTTGCACTTTTTTGATAATAGTAACTTTGTGCATATATTATTTTTGTTCAAACTGTAGACTGTTTGAAGCATAGTCTGAGTTTTTTTTAATGAAATGAACTCCAAGTATGCAATTGCATTGTATAAGGGGATTTGATTTTAAATTTTAAATACTACATGCATCTTTGATTTGTCCTGAATAAATTATTTCACCACATGATCAGGCCCCCCCCGTAGAAAAATCACCATGAAAAAGTATCTAAAATTGAGGTTTTCCCAGACATACTGTAATGAATTGTTATTGGAGAGTGAGAGACCCTACATGTCCTAGATCAAGTGACAGCCAAAATGTGAAAATGTACAAGCATTTTGATCAAAGACTATTTGTGAAAGCCATATATATATGAAACTTGTTTAGTTGGTAGCACATGTACCTCTGGACCAGAAGGTTGAGGGTTCAAGTCCCACAATGGGATTTGGCTCATATCAATAATGCTAGCACTGAAGTGTAATACTAGGAGGATGCTGTACTGTCAGGCTGTGCCAACCTTCGGATGAGACATTAAATCAAGGGTAGTATCCTTTGTCCTCTTATACTTCCCCCCCCCATACCCTTCTGGTCCCCCCAGGCCCCTGTACCTCCTAGTCCATCTTCCACCCCACCTGCCAGGCCATCCATGTCTTGGATTTAATCTGAACCCTTAACCCCTGCCCAGTTCTCACCTTTGTTGCTCCTTCATCTTCTTTTAACATTTTAGCACTTATCCTTTGCTGCTATACTCTCTTGCAATCTCCATTACAGTCTTTACTTAGCTTACCCCCTCAGTCAGCCTCCTTCCTCACCTGAATTTATTCATGTAGCTCACCTTACCTCTGTTCTGTCCGCTCTCTAAGCCCAATTCTGGAATTTGACTAAATTTCTATGTAGTATTTACTGTCACTACTGTTACCTGTGTCTCACTTTAAATATAGATTTGTTCCTTTTGGAATTGTAATTGCCAAATGCCATGCCATGTCTTGCATTGCTTGTTATGAATCACCTCACTGTATCCTTGCGCTATATTTACTGTATGTAACCATTTCAGGCTTTGTTTTGTATACATTTCATGTACCTATGTTTGTCCAAATGTTTAGAGTTTGTTGTATTTGTTGTATGTTGCCCTTTCATGTATCAAGACCTCCTTCTGAACAAGCCTGCTCAGTGGAGTATTTCCTGCAATAAACTTGAACTTGAACTAAATCAAGGTCCCTTCTGCCCATATCTTGTGCTGTCCTGAGTCAAGTCCAGGTGGAAGAAAAATAACCCAAGGCATTTTTTTTGCAAGAGTAGAGGATTCCCCCAGTGTCCTGGCCAACATTTCCCTTCCCATAAAACCAGTTCAGGCAATTGCCCAATGATGTGTGTGTAGGTGCTAATGTATTAAATGACTGCCACTACTGGTTTCCAGTCAATTCACCAACAGTCCTCTCAGCCCAATATAAATGTTAATAATTCTTCTTCTTCTTCTTCTTCTTCTTCTTCTTCTTCTTCTTCTTCTCCAGCTCCAGACAGTGCCTGGGACTTTTTATAAGGGTCTTAATAGAAATTATTGATATTTATGCAATACCTAAATCTTTTAGTGTTATAAGCACTAACAGTGATTGGATAATATCAGTTCTCATTAAATTATTGAGAAGTAGAGAAAGAACATGAAATAAATATGAAGTGATATACCAATTCTTACAATTACAGCACTTTCTGTAGTTAAAGTACTTTGCTCATCAGATAGGCTAAGGCCCACAATTGTTGGACCTCTGGCATACAACCAAAAGTGATAATAAAAAAATTCTGGAAAAGATAAAAGATTCTTTAGGAAAATCAAATTAAAAATGTTTAGCATTAATGAACAGGGCGAACAAATACATTTGGGTATTACTGTGTGGAAATTGTTACAAGACTTAACATTGCCAACTGATACAAAGAAAGGGGCACACTTATGATAGTAAAGTTAAAGACCTGCTAACCACTGGGACTAAATTTATATCAAGTACAGTAAATGAACAAAAATTATATATCTGTCTGTGCAAACAGGTGTTTTACCTCTAGCCTGAAACAAATTTTTGTACAGTTAATAGGCAAGGGAGAGTACCTCAACACTTTGTATGAAAATAAACCAATTCTACTACTTCCTTTGGTTTCAAAAGCAGTGGAAAAAAGAATGCAGAAACAAGTCTTAAGTTGTGCAAATAAATGCAAGCCTTTGACTGATCACCAATATGACTTTTGCCCATGCGGAATAAATAGATGATACACAATGGCCTGGCTCAAAATATGCAATTGATCTTCAAGTATGTGCTGGAAAGACCATAACACATGAGTGGTGAAGACAAAAGTGAGTTATGAAACACTTATCTTCTTACCAGTAGAGATAAATTATGTATTTTGAGTCAAACCATTGAGTATTACATTTATGTAACATGAATTTACCTGTTACAACACTTTTAATCAGCTTTCTGTGTAAATATTTTACTGCTTTCTAGAAACTGAAATGCTGGCTTCAGTGCAGCTCAGGCCTATTATGATGTTGAACATTGTAATAGATGCTCTCTGATTGGTTCTGTTTTGTGCACTGGTCAATGAAAATGACTGATATATCTAACCTCTAGTTAAATGTTTACCTGAAGGTTACATAGTGAGACAAACAAATTTATACCATAGGAGAGATGAATAACACAGCAGAATAAAACATTCAAATTCAACCCTTTTATTTACCTCAGGGGTGATAAATGCTATTTTCTTGCAGCCCAGAGTTATGTTATTTTCTCTGTAGTCTCATCACAAAGGCATTCAGTATCCCATTGTATAAATAGGACAGTCTATAAGGTATACAGAAATAAGCTTATAAATGTATGAGAGAGCCTTATTACAGCTAATAAATGGCAAGATTGTTTTCTTGCAATCCCATTGTTATGATGTAGGGTGTTGCTAACCCCTTTTCAGTACATCGTAGCAATGGGATTACAGTTGGAGCTGATCTGTCCATATGGGCATCTGAGGTGGCAGTTCATGACAAATGGCCATAGCGGTGAGAGTTGATGCAAATGGAGATCAACGTTATGGGCTAAAACAAAATAAGTAAGTTCTGAAATAAAGTGAGGATGAAAGATTGGTATCCCATAGACTATAAAAAATAATGCCTGTGGATCAGTTGTCAACCTCATGGTGATTACCTCTTGCAGTTGCTATGACAACAGTAAACCTTTCGAGCTACACTCTTGAGGTTTACTAGGTCATCCTGGCAACCACTTGAGGTGATTACAGTGTGATTAACAACTGATCCTCAGGCATTATCCTCTACTTTATTTGCTCTGGAATGTTGCAAACAATACTACCTAGAACTTCAGGCTCTGTTTCAACCTACCACTTGTTGCTAAGCTGCATTGTTGGCAAAATTCTTGAGTGAATGAACATATTATTTCTGCATGCAGTATGGAATATCCTGTATTTATGCAATGGGGAAGAGAATACAAATTATGAAATAAATGTGTTTATTTTCAGTGATGGCACAGAAATTATTTATAAATCATTTATCTACACTCCAGGCATGTCATCAGTAGTTATTTTCTCTGCAGCTGTGTCATCAACAACACTAAGATTGGCATGAGCATTCCTTTTCTCTGATGATTCCCAGTCATCACTTAAACAGCGTTTTTTTCCCCCTCACAATCAATCTGGACATGGAACAATTCTTTACACCCATTCAGATATTTGCCCAATGCATAAATGAAGTATGCCATGGGCAGAGTGAAAATTAAGCATTTATTTTTTTGTGCCAGAGTTTGACCTCTATAGGCATCACTCTTGGCTCCGCCACCAATGAGGTCAATACAGATCAAAACCTGATGCAAAAAAATAATTGTTTATTGTCACACTGCCTGTAGCATATCCTCCGTTCATCAGGAAACATTTATCTCCACTGGTGTTGTGTAACTGAAAACAGCAAATGACCAAGCATTGGTTATAGCCATTTGTAAATATGTAGGGGACTTAATCTATTAGTATAGTTTGTGAATGGTTATGGTCTCCTTCATTAAAGGTACTGAAAATGTAAAATTTTCATCTAAAAATGTTGATTAGATTCAGATTTCCCTATCAGACAGACAGAAGCATGTGGTTCCACTGGTTGCAGGATCTCAGCCACTATGTATCTGCTTAGACATACTACAAGGATTGGTCATGAAAAATGCCCTCAAATCCCATTTCACATGTATGCAGATGATACTGTGTTACATTATGCTGCAGGGTAGAGCTGTGCAGAATTCTAAAATTCCACTTTCAGAGGAAGTCCACAGAAGTTTTGAAATTCTATCTATTGTAATTCCATGGAATTCTATCAGAAGCAAAATTCTGAAATTCCAAAAGTGGTTTGCATATTTTACTTAAACTACAAATTAATAAATTGCATTGTACTTAACCATGGAAAAGTCTTCTAAGGTTTATGTAAACTGCAAATTAATCTTCAGCATACCACAGAAAACTAATCATCCATAGTTTAAATTAGAACACTTTTAGAATTCCACAGAATTTAACATTTCCAAAAAGCATTTTACAAACTGAATTGTCATTTTGCCTGAATTTTGGTGGTGGAATTTCACTTTCCACACAGTTCTGCTACACAGACCATGAAAGATCATGGTACAGCCCTACAGGCAGACTTTGATTAGTTCCTACAATGGTTCCAGTTTAAAAGACTAATGCTTAATTAGTCTTAAATAGTTGTACAGTAACACAAGTAAAACAAGTAAAGTAACACATGCAAATAAACAGGAAGTTGGAATTAAACAGTAAAACTTGAACAAGTTCAAAATTAAAATAGTTAGGGTTGCATACTGGCAAAACAAAATTAAAGTCTGAGGAGCATGCACATAGGTACTACTTTCAAAATGAGAAGCATTTTACAGAAATTTTGAGTTGATAAGGAGCAGCTGATACCTTTGGGAAAACTTTGAAAACATAATAGCTGGACAAAATTCAGCTTGCATTTCATATGTCTTTTATATATGTATCCTCTTGATTATGTATTATTGGAGAAATTCCCACAAAAATAAGGACTTTATCCCTCAGAGTTGATCTGCCTATACAGCTTACTCCCTAATTGAAACCATAATGCTCTATTGTGACACCACATTATGTTGCCGTTAGTATAACTGTGATGTCACAAGCAGAGTATTATAACATTAGATTGGGAAGAAGCAATAGGAGTAGATGAACTCACGGGGAACAGCTTTCATGTTTTCATGCATATGACTTCAGTAATAAATAATGGGGATAAGAAATACAGAGCTAATGAGAAATTCTAGCTACTTTGTATCCAAATATTATGTTTTTCAAAGTTATTCTCAAGGTGTTAAGAGGCTTTTTAACTGAATATATAAGGTTAAAAAGAAAACTTAAACCACAACTATTACCAGGTAAATAAAGTATATAGGGGATTATTTAGAGTCAGAGTGAAGTAAAACATCAGGAGCAACTCAATGAAGCTGCTGGGAGGCAAATTTAAAAGAGATACTAAGAAGTAGTTTTTCACAGAGTTGATGGTGGAGGGTGGAATGATCTGCAGGTGGAGGAGATTTATGTGAAATCAGTGGTGGGATTCAAACAAGACTGGGGAAAATATAAAGACTTATTAAGGACCATAAAACAATGGATTAAAATGTCTTTAGGTTTCTGTCATTAAATATTAGCTGTATAGGAATGGGTGGACATGATGGCTCAACAGGCCTTTTTCTGTCAACATATTCTATGTTTCTACACAACTAATTTTGTAGATTTGTATTAAAATGTAATAATAACACTCAAAAGTTTGAGTTATATCTAAAATTAACATCTCTTCTTCTTCCCTGCCTCATTCTGCTAGTCTAATGTACCACAAGTAGAGATCCTAAATTCAGGCACTACAGTCTAGACAATGATTAATTTTGTTAAAACTTCCAAGGGGTTACATTTCCAAGTGGAGATGTTGCAAAGTTTAACTCTGCAGGTGAAGTTACGGCAAAGTTGGTAACTCCAACTCTGCGGGTAATCTTATAAAGTTATTTATTTATTTAGTGATTCAGAAAAGACCTTTGAGTGCAAGCTCTTTTACAAAGGTTCCACGTCATAGATTGCAAAACAAAGTACAATAGGAGATAGCAAAGGTACATCACAATGAATGATACAGCTTGGATTCAGAACTTACAGAATAACTCAAAACATAGGTACAAGTCAAAATAACAAGAAAAACACTTTATGAGGGTGGGGTGGGGTGGAATAAGCAGCCACAAAGTGCCTTGTCAGTAGCTCAGAGGGACGTGGATAGCTGTCAGTGGGGTGAAGAAAGGAAGTACAAGAGAGAGGTAGCTACTGCAGTGGAGGTGAAAGGTGGGGGAAGAAGGGCGATAAGGTATAGAGAGAAATGGGGGTGAGGGGAGGCTGAGCAGAGAAGACATGCTAGAGTAAATGGTGGGGTGCCAGGGGGCATGGTCAGGCAGCATGCATTAGTAGTGACTGTTAAGGAAACTCATGGGACTGTGAGTTGGGGGAGGGGGAAGGAGCATGATGTGAACTGATTGTTGAGGCAAGTCATGAGAAGGGACAGAGGGAGGGGGTACCTGAGGCTACCTAGTGCTTGCTGGGGGAAAGAGAGAGTGGGTGTAGCTGGACTTAGGGGCAGGTGCACTTAGAGAGTGTTATTAGGTGCTGTTTGAGGTCAGTTTTTGAATTGGGCCAGACAATTGGTGGTCAAGAGGTGCCCAGGGAATTCATTCATCCACAGGGGGGCCTGGTGGGCAAATGCATGTTGCCCAAGTGAGGTGCAATGGAAGGGGATAGCAAAGGTCCCTCTAGTCCTCCCCCCGGTGACCTGTAATAAGTTAGCCACCTTGATCAAATTGACTACATAAGGTAGTGTTTTACTCAACAGAGCCTTCTTCCCTAGGATGCAAGTCTGGAATTTGACCCTGTTTCTTAAAGACAGCTAATTTGTGCATTCGTATAGAGTACAGGTGTGCGTGCCATGCTCAGCATCCAGGGTGGGTCTGTAGGCTTTGGTGAGTGCAGTCTCAACCCTCTTGAACACTGTATCCATTGCTGCCCCATAGATCACTAGTCCATAGTCAATAGTAGATATGATGGAGCTGTGGACTGAGAGGTGGAGGGCCCCAGAGAGAGGTATTGTCTGTGCCTGTACAGGACACCAATCTTGGTACTGACTGTCTTCACCAGTGAGTCAATATTGTGCGTAAATATGACGGTATCATCTATTATGACCCCCAGATACTTGAATAAGTCGACTTGTTGCTGCGGCTCACTGCATGAGTTGGAGATGATGAGGGGGTGGTGCTTATTTTTGTTGTGGGGGGCTGAATATAAGCATTGCCTTCGTCTTCTTGTAGTTTAGTAGCAACTTATGACTACAGAACCAATCTTCGAGTTTGGAGAAGGAGTTCTGCAGCTCAGACTGTAGGGCAGCCTGAGATGTGCTGCTGCTCAGGAGCACAGCATCATCTGCATATAGTATGAGTTTGGTGTTGCAGGCTGTGGGAGGTCATTTAAGAAGAGGTTGAAGAGTAGGGGTCGCAGTATTGATCCCCGGGGTACCCCAATGATATCTATCTTTCTTTTGATACTGTTTGCCCTATATTGACACATTGATTTCTCTGTATCAGATAGTCCTGGAACCAGCAAAGGGCATTGGGAACCACACCCATGTTTTGCAGTGGGGTCAGTAACAGGGGGTGGTTGACTGTATCGAAGGCTTTGGTGTGGTCAATAAAGACAGACCCCACAGGTTTACCTTCATCCAGAGCCTCATGTGCATAGTCCTTGTAGTCCAGCAGGGCAGTGGTGGTACTGTGATTTTTTTCTGAAGCCATGCTAGTTGGGGCATAGTAGATTATACTTATTGAGGTAGTCGATAAGTTGACCTACCACAATCTTTTTCAGGGCCTTGGACAGGGGGGAGAGGATCGAGATGGGTCTGTAGTTGGCTACCAGAGACTTATTGCCTACTTTATGCACTGGCGTAACTAGGGCATGGTTCCAAACCTCTGGGAATTGGGCAAGAGCCAGGGACTTATTGTACAGCATGATAATGGGCACTATAAGAATGACCAGGGTGAGGGATAGAAGTTTCATGTCTATACCATCATTGAAAAGTCAGTTCTTACCTAGTATTTTCTTGACCATAGTTAGGGTGTCCTTCACCATAACCCTTTTAAAGTAGAAGGTTGGGTGAGAACACTCGGTAGATATGTTGTTGGAATGGTTCAAGCCAGGTTGAAAATAGGCAGGTGGTAGCACTGGGGTAAGAATGGAGAAGGCCTTAGTGAAGGCTTCTGCAGTAGTTAGAGGGTCTGTAGTGGGGGTGTTACTGATACTGAGCAGCTGAGGGTGCTTCTTGTCCTCCTATCCAAGGATGCTTTTGATGTTATTCCAGAATCTTTTCCCATCACCCCAAGAATTGTTAAGCTGGGCTTTATGATAATTGGCTTTGGTGAGCCGGATTAGCTTGGCGCAGTGGTTCCTGGCCATTTTGTAACACTGGTAGTCATGCTTGCTACCTGTGTCCCTTTCTTTCAGGTGGGAGAGGAGCTCCCCATCAGTCCAGCCATTTGCCTGCCTCCAAATGTTTCTTTTAATGAGTGGGGCATAGATGTCACAGATGGAGCTAAAGCTCTTAATGAAGTAACTGAGGGTCTAATCAAGGGTAGGTGCTAGGTCGATAGGAGTCCAGTCATGCAGGGCAAGGGCTAATTTGAGGGCTCCAAGATTACCCTACCTCAAGACACTGCTTTCAATGAGGATGGGTGGGCTTTTGGTATATTTATTAGACCACATGAAGGTGATTGGGGAGTGGTCACTTAGTGTGTCTAGGAGAACCTTGATCTCAGAGATCCAGGATGGTGAGCTTGCTAGGACCCAGTCTAAGAGGGTACTGTTTCTTGTCTTATAGTTCTGCCTGGTGGGGCAGGTGACAAGTTGTGTCAGGTTGGAGGTGGCTATCAGATCCCTAAAAGGGGCATCCTCCTTTCCATCCCAGTTTATGTCAAAGTCCCTTGTAATGATGAACTCCATCCCCTTTGGAAGGGTGCTGATAATGTCTGTAATTGTGGCAAGTCCTTCTGGTCAACAAGGTTTCTGTTAGGCTGAGGATGTCTGGGATATGGAGGGCCGTCCGTGCCTGTAGTTAGTCAAATTTTGTGGTTGAACTGAAGATGTTCAGTAAGGCTATTTTCAGACCTTTAACCTTTTGAACACCAGGGCCCATTGAAGTGAGTGGACCTGGGTTTGAGAGAATGTTACCAGAGAGGAGCACAAGCATAAAGATAACCTTTCTGGCAGAAAGGTTTATGCTTAATTTGGCTCTTACCCTCTTCCGCTGAGGCTTCAGGTGATTCAGATGGTTGGACACCGGTTTAATTATTAGAGTATAGCTAACTGTTATTACCCCTATGTGAGGGGAGTGCATATGGCCCCCCGTGTTTGCAGGGTAAGGCTGAGTGAGTCGCTGCCCACAGCCAAGTGAGGCAGTTTCTGAAGGTGCATTTGACAGCCATGCACTACCCAGTAGTGGGTCATGGGGGGGGTAGCAGCAGTCCAGCTAGGCATCTGGTGCTGGCTGTACCAAGCCAGGTAGCAAGGAGCAGAAGGAGATAGCACCCCTTGATAGGGGACACTTCAGCTTGATTCAGTCATCAAGCCTGACACACTGGTGTCAAAGTGAGGCTGTACAGTTAACCACTATACTTGGTGGGTAATGAACAGGCAGTACAGCTTTCAGAGGCCATTGGCAGTTTGTAGCTGAAGTGGGTGGAATTAGCAAGTGTGGGCATGGCTACTGTGTATTTAACAGAGGCCAATGTCTGGGCGGGCGGTGTGGGAGAAAATTCTGTTTAGCTATAAAATTAAAATAGCAGGCTCTAATTCCCAAGAAAAAAGCCATGAGAGAGAAAGCACCAAAGATAGTAAGGCAGGGAAGTAGATCTAGAGAAAGAGGTCAGTAAAGGCACAGCACAACTAGCTGTATAGAGTAGGGACAACTCAGACCCAAGAAGCAGAGAAAGGCTGGTGAATCCTGACTGATACAACACAAGAAGGAAATTGATGTTTATTAGCTGCTTGCCCATAGGATAGGTTGTATGAAGCCAATAAAAAAAGAAAAGGAACAGAAGGGCGTGGCCTACTGTGTATTTAATAGGGCAGGGGTTGCGGCGGGTAGGTGGGAGGAAAAATACAGATGTCCATGAAAAGCCATAAAAGCTGGCAAGCAGAAGGCTGAGGAAGCCCAATATGCAGGTATATTAATGGTATTTTAGAAATTAGGCACCTGCTTGACACTAGTTGGGGAGAAAATGGAGGAGAGAGAACAGAGCTAGAGGGAGGAGGAATCCAAGCTGGGAGAATATGCTTGTCAGGAAATAGAGGAGCTAGAAACTTTGAGTTTGGGTGGCAGACAGTCACTGGGAAATAGGAGGGCAGCTCAATCCAGGGGAACAGTATGAGATGGGAATGCACTTGGCAGGTGATAAGGATAGCTGTTACTTTGACTTAGAGATGCAGAGAAGGGGTGTGGCGAGATGAGAGAGTTAAAAGGAGGAGTTACACTGGATAGGGAACGTGCTTCACATGAGATGGTGTTGCTGTCACTTTAAGCTTGAGCAGCTGGCTGGCAGTAGCCTGTAGGAGTGAGCTAGTAAGTCAGGGCAGGTTTAAGTGCATTTAATAGGACGGTGGCTGCGTGTGAGTGGGGGGGCTGAGAAATTAGACTCCTAGGGCTCCCTTTCTGGAGGTAATCAGTCCCTGAGGGTGAATCCATACCTGGACTTCTGTGAGGTGCTGTTGGCTTCAGACCCGGACAGCGGATGGCAGTATGGCAGGTCGGGTTTGTCAGAGAAACACAGCTGTGGCTCTCTGACTACCTGAAAAGAGAAGGATGGGGAAATTAAATAAGAGAGGCAGGGGTATGGGGCTGTTCATGGAGCTAAAAAGAAATGCAAAATGGCTTAAACAAGGGTGTGTTGCTGACCAAAATGTTAGGCAAGGTGCCACAAGATCTGAGAAAGCAAGGACAGGGATAATTAAAACACAATACCAGAGTAAAAAGGTGAAGGGGGGTGATTTCAAGACCTGAGCTGAGATCGCTGCTGGGTCTTAAGAGGGAACACTCTATAGGCACTTAGACTAAATCAGCAAAACTTGAACTCTAAAATGCTAGCAAGACAGTATTAACAAAAATCAAAATCCAGTAAAATATAATTCAAGCATTAACAGTGCAGAGCTATACGGAGCCAATCAGAGTGCTCCTGGGGCTAACTGCAGCCAATGGGTCACAGCAGTAATAGACACCAGATTTAAACTCAGAAACAACTGTCATCATGTAAAAAAGAAAAATCAGGCTTCTAGGGCTCCCTTCCTGGAGGCAACCAGTCCCCAAGGGCGGGTCTTCTTTCTTCTTTCAGCGGAATTTCACTTATGCCTTCTTCGCCTTGTAACTTCACCATATAGTAATAAATGCAAAGTTATTAAAACAAGGCTCTGTCACATGGCAGAGTTTCTGCAGGTCACAAGGGACATTCCAAGCAGGCATTAAATTGCTCACTGCTTTCAGTTTTTCTGCAGTGTACATACACAGTGTGTGTGAGTGAGCACCATTTCAAAGAGTGTGTGAGGAAAAACCAGTAGTTTAAACTTCAAAATACAGTTTATTTAGATTTTTTCTTTCATTACCTATTCTTGACTTTTCTTACGTACTTAATCTTTATGTTTGCTCATTTGTGAGGTCTTTTTTTCTGTCTGTCTGTCTGTCTCTCTGTCTGTGTCTCAATTTTTCATTTTTTTTGTTTACTACTTAGAAATGAAGGAGGGTCATTGTGGAGACCACGGTAGACCTTGGTATCATGGTCCCTGGATCTGTGGAAGGTCCAATGGTATCCGCCTCAATAGAGAACAATTTGTTAGGCAGGCAACCTTCCAAACTGTACAACCAGCTGAGGAGGGCAGGAGTTCTGCATTGGAGCATGAGGAAGAGGAGTAGCAGCAGCAGCAGCAGGTGCAGACTGTGGTCCCCAGCCTCATTCCACCACCAGCAGCACCACCCTACAGAGCAGCCCAGGACATTGGTAGCAACCCCAAATCAGCAGCTATATCTGAGGAGCTTGCCGGTGTGGAGTTTCTTCACTAGTCACCCAAGTGACCAATGTGTGATCACATGTATTATCTGTGGCAACGTGGTATGCAGAGGCAAGAATGGTACCCATTTGGGTATTGAGAGGAAAAGGGCACATTTAAACATGCACCACGAGGCAAAGTGGCAGGTGAGGCTTCGGGAGGTAGCAAGTGGTGGTGGTGAAGGGGATGGAATACAGCCTGAGTGGCCAGGCTGTCATTGGGGAAGGTGTGCCAGGTCACTGGTCAGGATGCGTGAACAGGAAGGGGCAGCAGCCCTTGTAGTTCTATCTTCTTCTGCTCTTGAACCTGCAGCACCAGCATCGACAAGAGTAACAGCACAAGACCTAACCTTAGTGAGGGAGGAAGTTGGTGACCTACGTCACCAGCTCAATGAGGTCGGCTTCTAGCAGGCCTTGATGAGCCTTGCCATCATGGCAGTGATGGGGCCATTTGATGACTGTTCTTGTCTTTTTTTTATCAAACTTTTGCTTCTGTGCTGTCCTCTTGTCTTTACTGTTTTCAAGATTCATAGTCCTTCCCCCCCAAAAAAAATACAAAAAAAAATGTTTACAAATACCAAACAAAAATTTCCTATCTTCTTTATAGTCTTTTCACAGTTCCTCTCCAAGTTTCATATCCATTTGCCCCCCCAAAAAGTGAAATACTAAAAAAAGGTTGTCCTGTCCTTTTAGTTTTACTTCCTGTGCTATCCTGTTATAGACTTTACTATTTTCAAATTTCATAGTCCTTTTCCCTCCCACCCCAAAAAAATACAAATATCAAAAAATATAAAATAATGTTTAAACATACCAAATAAATCTTTCCTATCTTCTTTATGGTCTGTTCAATGTTCTAAGTTTCAAAATCCTTTCTTCCCCCTGAAAAAAAAAATTATACATATTATCTTTTCTATCTATGTGTTATATTTCCTTGTCCCTACATATTATGTATTGTCATATCTAAGTTTCACATTTCTATATCTGGCTGTCTCTTTTCTTAATTTGTCTCAACTACCAGAATAAATGGGTTGCACTCGGCAGCAAGTACTGCTACATGGTATTATGGTGTGTGTTTGTAGAGTGCCTCAACACCAGCAGTGCTGTGTTTAGGGTGGGTCAGAAGTTGGTCAACTGGGTGGCAAACTGGTTGGCTGGCAGAAAACAGAGAGTGGTGGTAAACGGTATACAGTCAGAAGAGATGCAAGTCACAAGTGGAGTACCTCAGGGATCAGTCCTGGGGCCAGTCCTCTTCAATGTCTTCATCAGTGACATTGCAGATGGAATGGAGGGTAAGGTTTGCCTGACTGAAGATGACACAAAGATCTGCAACAGAGTAGATGATCCAGATGGGTTGAGCAGAATGAGAAGAGATCTGGAAAAAACTGGCAAAATTGTCTGAAGAGTGGCAACTGGGGTTTAGTGCAAAGAAGTGCAAGATCATGCACATAGGGAAGACAAACCCTGAAGCTATCAATAGGTTGGGAGGGAAGTTGCTGGCAATCACAAGGGAAGAAAGAGACTTGAGCATCATCATCACAGATGACCTGAAATCATCCAGGCAGACCACTAAAGCAGTAGGTAAGGCTAGAGGGATGTTGGAGTGTATTAGTAGGGGTATCACAAAGTCGCTGCCGCCGACCCCTCAGATGACCTCAAGCCGCCTTCCTGGTCCCTGCACCTGGCCAAGCTTCTCAGGTACTGCCACCAAAACTCCCAGAGATGCCCAGCTTCCAGCGGCTCTCCCATTGGTCCACCTGCCGCCTAGGTGACTCCTGATTGGCCTGGCGGGTAGCCCTAAGCTCCCGATTGAAGCGCCTTTTGACCAAGCTATCTAAGCTGCTATACGGCTTTCTGAAGCCCTGCAACAGAATTGCCGTAGCAGTCACTACCCGAGACTAACAAAGTGCACAGCCAGCCTTCTTTTTTCTCCTGCCCCCACCACCCCCTCCCAGGCCTCTTATTAAATACACTCCCTGCCCCACCCCTTATACTTACTCTACCATTATTAGCTCCCAGCGTCCTCCCCATGACTATCGCCCTCCTGTCAGTCGCAAACAACCATCCCTCTCCCCTCCAACACATATCTGGTTTCATTTCACGCCCCCTGTGCTCCTTCAACCATGGCACAGAATACAAGGAACCTACTCCTCATCATCTCCTACCTATCCTATGCACCCACTTTAATTCCTCCTCTAACCTGCTACCCCGCCCCTCCCTCTCAATCAATAAAATTAACTCTCCCTACTCATGTCCCCCACACTGCCACCTCACCCCTTCCAGCCACCACTTGGACCTACTTTCCAATGAGGCCCCCCCTAGCTTTTCACCCTGTCCTGCTCGTTATTGTCTATCTACCAAATTACCCTCCAAGCTTCAAATGCTGGGTATCCCAATCCACCTACTAGAAGGCACTCTCCCAAATCAAAATGTTTGCACATCCTTTCTCACCATTTAACTATTGCATTACTGCTCCTTGTCGCAGGGGATGTACACCCAAACCCCAGCCCAGCACTCTCAACTTCAATGTCTCTCCCCCTGCCAAGGCCTCCACTAATAACCTGTCCAGTTCCCTCCACCGAGGGCTATGCTTACTCCACCTCAACATTCATAGCTTAGTCCTTAAGCTTGATCTCCTCCAAGTCTTAGCCACACATCAATCCCCGATATTATCATCCTGTCTGAGACCTGGCTAAACCCTAACCTTCCAGACCCAGCCAGACCCAGCCATTGCCATCTCGGGTTTTAATATCACTTGGCAAGACAGACCCTTCCGTGGAGGCAGAGTGGCAAGCTACACCAAATCTGACCTGCACTTTTCGATCACACTCACAAAATCTGAGCCCAAAGCCTATGAACTACTCATGCTAAAACTGGCCCTGCCTTTCTCCCTCCCTATCTATGTGGCTGGTATCTACTGACACCCTGGCACCCCAGCCATGACAGTCACTGACCTCCTAACCCACCTAGCCTCCTTAGCCCTTGCGGGTGAGCTCTATATCATGGGCAACGTAAATCACAACTGGCCATCCCCTGCGTTCAACAAAGCTCGTGCTGAGATTACCACTCTAAGTCTAGCCCAAACCATCTCTGAACCCACATGCTCAAACCCTAAGACTAACAATCACTCCCTACTTGACTGGGCCCTCACCTCTCACCCCCGCTGGATCATCAGCTCCGGCCTACTTCCTGACTCTCCAAGCGACCACCACATCACCTACATAGTCCATAAAATCCATCGACCAAAATCCCCCCCAAATATTCTACTACAAAGGTCATACAAATCCCTAAACCTTGCCCCTCTCCTGGATGACCTAGCCCACTCTAGCTGGGAATTCCTCCTTACTAGTATTGATATAGATGAAGCCTTTGCACTCTTCTGGAATAGCTTTCTCAGTGTCTGGAACAAACATGCCCCCCTGCATCGAGTTAGAGTCCAGAGAGCCCACCTCCCCTGGATCTTCTCCAAACTAATAGTGTGCCAGAATGCCAGGGACAAGGTGTGGCATTTATTCAAATCTACGCTCCTCCCTAGTGACAATATCTCCTACCGCATGCTCCATAACAAATGTACCAAGGCTACCCACTTAGCCAAGGCCAAATACTTTAATAACACCTTAAACGCCAACCTCGGTAGACCCTCTAAATTCTGGAAAGTTATCAACTCCCTTTTCTCCCCTCCATCATCAATTCCCAACCCTTGCCTACTCACAGAAGGGACTCTCATCACAGAACCCCTTGCAGTCGCCTCTGAATTCAACACCTACTTCACCACCTGTGCCACAACCCTACTTGCCTCTCTCCCAAAAATAACCTCACCCTCTCAGTCTGAAACCCTTAAACCACTGGGACCAAATTACTTCACTTTTAAACACCTTGAGCCTGCCAATACTTTAGATGCCCTACTCTCCCTGAACCCCGAAAAGGGTAAATCACCGGACGGGTTAGATACCAAACTTCTCTTTCTATCTACCCATGCCATTGCATCTCCCCTTGCCACCCTCCTAAACCTTTCATTTGCTGCTGAATCAATTCCCAAGGTGTGGAAGCATACCACTGTTATCCCTCTACCAAAAGGAGGTGACCCCACCACCGCAGCAAATTACCACCAAATCTCCCTGTTCCCCACCCTAGTGAAGCTGCAGGAGCACCTAGTACTTTCACAAATCTCTCACTTCCTCTCTGAGACACATTTCTTCATGCCTTTCCTGGCAGGCTTTAGAAAAAAAACACTCTACCGTCACCTCCCTGCTAAGGCTCACAGATTCCATCGTTACAGGAATGGACAAAGGCCAAATTATTTCAGCCATTTTCATCGACTTAGCTAAAGCTTTTGACACAGTATCCCACCCTCTATTACTAACTTGCCTATCTGCTGCTGGGTTATCCACATCAGCCACTAACTGGTTCAGAGCCTACCTGGAAGGTAGAACCCAGTCTGTAAAAATAGCAGACCCCATCTCACCTCCACTCCCTATCCTCACTGATGTCCCACAGGGCTCCGTTCTCAGCCCCCATCTCTTTTCTGTCCTACTAAATGACCTGCCTAAAACCTGCTCTACTACCTCTATACACATGTACCCAGATAGCACTGTCCTTTTCACCTCTAGCTGGACCCAAGAAGAAGTCACTTCCACTCTCCAGGCTCATTTCAACAAGGTACAGCTCTGGTTTAAAGCACAAACACTGTGGCTCAAGTCAGCTCAGAAAACTGGAGCCCCGTTACAATAAATCCAATGTGTACAATGAAGAAAACGTGGACTCTACAGCTATCAATGAAGAACAGTCCACAAAATTAGGACACACTAAAAACTTCTTTTTATTTTTAAAAATGCAGTAACAACAACTGCTTTGAATTAAGGTACAACAAAGTGGTAGCTAAACCCCAAGAAACTCATCAATGTTTCAGGTCGCAATCAGACGCTTTGTCAAAACGTCTGCAGCTAATCAAAAATCTACTTAAATAGTACTATACCCACCAATCATCCTAACTACGAACACACTATAACTAGTTAATCAATATAAAAAAACATTAATTAGTGCATACAACAACAAGAAACTATATTCATTTCTACCATAATTACAACTAAAAAAGTGCAATTCTATACATAAATAACATAATTCATTTTCGTTTTTTCAGGAAAGGAGTAAGCTGAAAAACATCATTTAACCCTGGATAATAGATGGATTGCAATTTGTACTGCCAAAAAGTTTCTCGGCACATCAAAGTGTTATTCAGATCACCTCCTTGACATCCCAAGGTAACTTGTTCTTGTCCCCTAAAGGTAAAGGAGTGATCACACCCAGGTCACAATATATGTAAAGCCAATGTATTATCCAGTTTTTTTAATTTAATACTATTGAGATGTTCTAAATTCTATGTTTGAATTTTCTAATAGTCTTGCCCACATAGAAACATTTGCATTTGCACATAGCTAAATAAATCACTGATTGTGTTACAGTTAATAAAGCTCTTCACCTGGCAAACATCCTTCGTGTTAGGCAATGTAAAATCTGATCCCACCTGAATAAATTTACAAGCACTGCAAGACCCGCATCTGTAATTTCCATTCGGAAGTATAGGGCCATGTTTAGATGTATTATTGTCCTTTCCATGTACCAATAAGTCCACCAAATTACTGCCCCTTCGATAGACAAAATTCGGACCTTGTTCATATATTTCTTTCAATTTTGGTTCCACACTTAAAATACCCCAGTTCTTCTGAATGATGTCAGAAATATCAGATACCTGTGCATCAAATACAGTAACAAAATTAGGAACATGTGCAGTATTAGTTATTTTGTTAGCTTTCTTCTGTAACAGATTAGTTCTCTGATTGTTATCTACTTTATCAATAGCAGCCTGTATACATTGGTTACTGTATCCTCTCATTCTAAACCTATTGTACATTTCATCTCTTTCTTTTGAGTAATTCTCTTCTGAACTGCAGTTCTTTTTAATCGCATAAATTGTCCAACTGGTATATTTTTAATTACATGCCGTGGATGATTACTGTTAAAATGTAGAATACCATTCCGATCAGTTGGTTTCCTATATAACTCAGTGGCCAAACCACCCTCTGTACCTTTATCGATGATATAATATTAATATGGAAGGGAAATATGGACCAGTGACATGATTTTGTTATATATTTAGAAAAAACAAATCCTAATTTAAAATTCTCCATCACTGCGAGTAAAAAACAGATAGCATTTTTAGATCTTTTGATCTTTAAAGATACAGAGGGTGGTTTGGCCACTGAGTTATATAGGAAACCAACTGATCAGAATGGTATTCTACCTTTTAGCAGTAATCATCCACGGCATGTAATTAAAAATATACCAGTTGGACAATTTATGCAATTAAAAAGAAACTGCAGTTCAGAAGAGAATTACTCAAAAGAAAGAGATGAAATGTACAATAGGTTTAGCATGAGAGGATACAGTAACCAATGTATACAGGGTGCTATTGATAAAGTAGATAACATGCAGAGAACTAATCTGTTACAGAAGAAAGCTAACCAAATAACTAATACTGTACATGTTCCTAATTTCGATACTGTATTTGATGCACAGGTATCTGATATTTCTGACACCATTTGGAAGAACTGAGGTATTTTAAGTGTGGAACCAAAATTGAAAGAAATATATGAACAAGGTCTGAATTTTGTCTATCGAAGGGTTAGTAATTTGGCGGACTTATTGGTACATGGAAAGGACAATAATACATCTAAATATGGCCCTATACTTCCGAATGAGAATGATAGATGCAGGACTTGCAGTGCTTGTAAATTTATTCAGGTAGGACCAGGTTTTACATTGCCTAACATGAAGAATGTTCTCCAGATGAAGGGCTTTATTAACTGTAACACAGAAACAGTGATTTATTTAGCTATGTGCAAATGCAAATGTTTCTATGTGGGCAAGACTATTAGAAAATTCAAACATAGAATTTTAGAACATCTCAATAGTATTAAATTAAAAAAACTGGATAATGCATTGGCTTTATATATATTGCAAGCTGGGTATGATCGCTCCTTTACCTTTAGGGCACAAGAACAAGTTACCTTGGGATGTAAAGGAGATGATCTGAATAACACTTTGATGTGCCGAGAAACTTTTTGGCAGTAAAAAAATTGCAATCCAGCTATTATCCAGGGTTAAATGATGTTTTTCAGCTTACTCCTTTCCTGAAAAAATGAAAATGAATTATGTTATTTATGTATAGAATTGTAATTTTTTAGTTGCAATTATGGTAGAAATGAATATAGTCTCTTGTTGTTGTATGCACTAATTGAATTTTTTTATATTGATTAACTAGTTATGGTGTGTTCATAGTTAGGATGATTGGGGGTATAGTACTATTTAAGAAGATTTTTGATTAGCTGCTGACGTCTTGACAAAGCATCTGATTGTGACGTGAAACATTGATGAGTTTCTTGGGGTTTAGCTGCCACTTTGTTGTACTTTAATTCAAAGCAGTTGTTGTTACTGCATTTTTAAAAATAAAAAGAAGTTTTTAGTGTGTCCTTATTTTGTGGACTGTTCTTCGTTGATAGCTGTAGAGCCCACATTTTCTTCATTGTACACAGCTCTGGTTTAACTCCCACCAACTCTCCCTCAATGAAAAAAAGACAGTCTCCATGACTTTTGGCTCTAGGCAGAGATTGTCCAGACTCATCTCACTATCGATTTTCCACACCCTCGATTGAACAATTCTAGAGGATGTGCCCTCTTTAGGTACCTTGGAATCTGGCTCAACCATCACCTTTCCTTCTCTGCCCATGTGGATGCTATCCAGAAAAAGCTACACCCCAGGCTTGGCGCTCTCTACAGGAATCACAATTGTCTCCCGCCCCCTGTGATACACGACATTATCCAGAAAATGATTCTACTTACTGCGACATAGTCTACAGCTAGGCCCCAAAATCCACCCTATCCAGCCTGGACTCACTCTTCAATGTTTTCTGCCAATTTGTCCTAGATGCCCCCATGTACACACCACTGTGAGCTCTGTCACTCACTGGCCCTCCCATCTCTGAGCAACCATCAGCTAATTCACAGTATCAAATTTGTGTCCAATTTCTGGCTTGGTGCTCTCCCTTTCTACCTCACCTCCTCCCTCTCCTCCCTACCAACCCCTTCCCACACCCTTAGGTCTTCTGATTCCCAGCTATTGACAATCCCTCTCCAGGGGACCACCGCAGGCCAATCAGCCTTCTCCTACCATCTCCCCAAGCTATGGAACACCCAACTGGCCCAAATCCACCACTCCTCCTCTAGACATTCAATATCCTCTGCTCTACTTAACTACTACGCTACAAGCTGTTCCTGCTCCTGATCCCGTCCCCACATCGTCATATCCCCCCTTTTGACCCCCCTCCTTCTTATGCAGCCTGACCAGTGGCCCTAGCATTTCTCCTCTCATGCTGGCATATATGATCATCCAACCCTGTACTTGCCCCCCAGCACTTCTGCTCAGACCCTAGTAACTCATTTATCCCACTGACTATGTCTGTCTGCTATGGGCATGTTCTAATTCCAGTGTTTCCCTACCCACCCTGCTCTCAACCTTTCGATAGACAACAAGTCCTAGTCACCAGCAGTACAAATTCTTAGTATCACTCTGTGTCTGTATTCTGTGCACGATATTCCATCTCCCCCTCTATGTATCTGCACTCTGTAAACCTGTATTTAGCAATGTACCAAGATCCTAATGTAAATTCAACATTATGTATTCCCTGTACACTCTGTATCATGTACCATGGTCTCCTATGTATAACTCTATGAAATGTATATGTACACTCTGCATCACGTACCATGGTCTCCTATGTATAACTCTATGAAATGTATATGTACACTCTGTATCATGTACCATGGTCTCCTATGTATAACTCTATGAAATGTATATGCTATCTCCCATGTATCCCCCCCAGGCTGCACTGGGAGATGATCATCTTTTTGCATCTTTTTGCTCAGTGTGCCCCACCTGGTGAAACTGTTCAATAAATAAATAAATAAATAAATAAGAGGGAGGTAATAATCCCTCTTTACAAGACAGTGGTTAGGTCCCATCTGGAGTACTGTGTGCAGTACTGGAGGCTGCATCTGCACAAGGACATTAACAAAATGGAGGCAGTCCTGAGAAGGGCAACCAAAATTATGCAGGGACTGCATCAGAGAACATATGAGGACAGATTAATGGAGCTCAATATGTATACCCTTGAGCAACTGAGGGAGAGTGGTGATATGATTGAAACATTCAAACATCTTAAAAGCATTAACTAGGAGAAAGAGTCTAACATGGTTCAATATAAGAAAAGTAGCAGGACATGAAGACACAGCATGAGATCAGAGGGAGGCCGATTAAAGGGTAATGTCAGGAAGTTCTTTTTCACAGAAAGAGTGGTGGATGCATGGAACGGTCTACCTCAGGAAGTGGTGTATATGAATATAGTGCAGGGCTTCAAACAGTCATGGGATAGGCATAAGGGAGCAACACAGATGAGTATGAATAAATAGGCCATTGGCAGAGTAAAGGCCTTTGGCACATTCATAAGGTAGAAAAAATGGGCAGACTGGATGGGCCTTGCGGACCTTATCTGCTGTCAGCATCTATGTTTCTATGTTTCTATTCAGCTGCTGTGAAGTATGCCAAAATCAAAGTGCTCTAGCCTCTGAATTCTTCTGTAGTGTTGTAAACATTTGGGCAGGCTTCTGCATCATGCTGCCTGCTGTACTATAGTTCAAAATGTGTAATAGAAACTGCCATGATAAGTGGAGAAAATGCCCCTGTGAACTGAAATATAATTGTCTTGTTTTAAAAATTTCTCCTGATAGCCATAAATGTGAAGTAGTGGCCCAAGTTCCAAACTGCTTTCCTGCTGCTACATGTTGCTGTTGCTGTGGTATGCAACTGCCAAGAGATAGTCGAGAAGATACGCATGCTACATGCCGGTTCTGATGTTGAGAAAATACTGGAAAAGTGTGGGTGAGAAGGACAAGTTCACTCTGTAGTCTTTGAAAATTCTCCCAATGTTCAGAAATAAGAAGTTCTTGCACAGAAGTGCTGTGCTGGTGCTGACTGCTGCTGTTGAGAAAATGAAGGAAAAAAGAGGGCAAGAAGGACAAGTTCACTATGTAGTCTTGGGGAAATTAACCTGATGTGCACAGAAGTGCCAAATGCTTTTATGCCGATGCTGCTGTTGATAAAATGCAGGAAAAAAGTTGGCAAGAAGGAAAACATCACTATCTTGTGCTGAGAAATTCTCCTGGGGTAGGATTCATAAAGGTAGCAAAAACTGGGTGCAAATGTTTGTGCTGCACTTCCCAGCTGTGCTGGTGGGCAATGGAGCTATTCACAGTCAGATAGCCTTCCAGGCTATTTGACTGTGAATAGGGGCAAGCAGGAGGTAGCACTAACCCACAAAAAGCAGTGTTACAACCAGTAGCACTGCATCCACAGCCAGACAATATAATGTCTTGCCTAGTCAACCGAAAGTATTATTGTTGTTGCTGTAGCATACATTTTAAACTTTTGTGCCTGTAAGATTAGTCTGCATTACTCATACTGTACTATGCTAAGCCCTCTTATAATTTCTGTAACATTGTGTTTCATTTCTGCTATATGTACTGATTTGAATTGCTGACACTATGTATTGACCTCATATTGAGGTGGGTTTGTCATCCTGTATCACTGTATTATATCTTTGTTGATTCTTGCCTGCCACTTTTGTGGCCTGGGTTGCAGCTGAAAATAGTAATTTGGATTAGCTCTCTTACCTGGTTACCAAAGACATAAATACATAAAAATAAATAAAATGGCCCCTCAGTCAATAGTGTGCATCACAAAAGTGCAATTCACTAAGGGAGGCATGCAAATGAGCCCATTGGGCATGCAAGGCACTAGTGGCCATTAGCATGCCCATTATAGGCTCATGTGCATGCCATTAGTGTATCCTTGATGCCCCCCCCAATCCCATGCCCAACGCAGCTGCAGTTCCTGGTTGTCCAGTGGTGCTCTCCCCGGCCTGATCGCCCACCCAATGTCAATATATACAGTTTTCATAGTATAGTGTCCTACCCCAGTAATTGATCACTCCATTACCCACCCGGAAATAAAATTGTTTAGTTTCCTAGTGTAGTGGTCCCACCCTGCTCCCCAATCATCTGACCACCCACCAGTAGTAATGTAAAGACCTTCCATAGGATTGTGGTCCCACACCAGTCCCTGATCGTCTGATTACCCTCCAGATAATTATATAAACATTTTCCTTAGTGTGGGGCCCAACCCTGTTGCCCAATCTCCCACCTGATATAAGAATTACTATTTTCCCATAGTGTACTGGTCCCCCAACCCCTCCTCCCACTCCAGTGATACCGTACTACCCCACTTCCCCCCAACCACTGGTCAGTGAGCAGCATAGCCCTTCACACACCTCCATGGCTGCCCGCTGACTGAACTGTGAAGGACAGTTTACTGTATATACTAGAAGTCCAATGGGCTTCTAGTATATGCTGTAATCTGTCATTCACAGTTTAGTCAGTGGGCAGCCATGTAGGTGCATGGAGGGCTGTGCTGCTTGCTGACCAGTGACCGTGCTGGGGGGTGGGGTGGTATAGCATTACTGGAGTGGCTGGTGGGGTGGGGAGACCACTACATTATTGAAAAATAGTAATTTTCATATCGGGTTGGAGCTGGGGCAATGGAGGGGCCCTACACTAAAGAAAATAGTTTACATTAATAGCGGGTGTGTGATCGAACGATCGGGGATTAGGGTGGGACCACTATACTATGGAAAGGCTATACATTACTACTTTTTATTTATTTTTTTATTTATTGAAATGTTTCACCAGGAAGGCACACTGAGCAAAGAGTCACTCATCTCCCTATGCGACCTGGGGGGAAGAGGTACAACTGGAATGAGACATTATGCATTTCAAGTTACAAGATCAACATTAACATACAGTTGTAAGGCAAGTGTTACAAACAGTGTTGCGCATAACATGTAGAAAGAGTGGACAATAGTAAGTGCAGGGTTAATAAGTAAACAAGTGCTTACATGAAAGAAAAGGAGGAAGGGGAGGGAGGGGTGATGTGGGGATGGCAGAAGAGTCATACCCCTGGAGACCCCTTTGAGATGCGAGGAACTCTGCAAGGGGACTGGAGGGACCAGAGAGAAGGGAATAAGGCAGTGTCCCAGAGAGACCCCTTTAAGATGGTGGGGAAAGGGAGTACATGAGAGATACAAGCCCCTTGGGGGGAAAGAGAGGGACCCATGGAGATCATTCAGGGTCCTTTACATTCTGTGAGATATCAATGGAGGCCATTAAGGGGGAGTAATTAGGGGAAAAGGGGAAGGGCTAGAGTGGGTGGGTGTGCACAGTGTAAAATGAAGGTAAGGGTAGGGTATAGGGTTAGTCTAGGGCTTAGAGGAGGGAATTAGGGAGGGACATGGCAGGAGCAGCTAGGTGAAAGTTAATTATTGAGGGCAGAGCTGATAGAGTAGGTGGATGATGAGTGCCGGATTTGGGGGGGATTCCACATTTTTGGGAGGCGGTGAGCGTGACTGTATTGGCAGATTTGAGTGGATCTACTGAGTGGGTGGTGGATGATTGGGGAGAGGGGTGGGACCACTACCTATGGCAAAGGAATTATTTAATTACTGGGTGGGTGACAGAGTGATTGGGGAGTGAGGCAGGACTACTACACTATGGCAAGACATTACATTACATTACATTACTAAGGGGTGTGTACTCGGGTGATTGGGGACCAGGATGGATCCCTACTCTAGGGCAATTATGTTATTTTGATGATGGGTGGGTGAATGGATGCTCATGGATTGGGGAGGAACCCTGCACTGCAGAAATGTATTTTTTTTCTGTTAAGGGTGGGGGATCTGGAGATCGGGGACCTGGGAGGGATATGGGAGGGTCGCAGTACCTCCATCAACCACGAGGATTATGCAGATTACAACCAGGTTTTTTTCAACAGTAATTTGCTCCATGCAAGGACGTTCGCAAAGGCCATTGCATGGAGCAAATGATTTGTGAATGGAATTGCTGAGATATGCAGGTCCCCACCCCATCATTTGCATTATGGTCCCCCTCGCTGCTTTGCCCATGTGCAAACTCAGTTTTTGGGGACAAATTGGGCTTTGTGAATACCAACTATTTACAAAGCCAAGTTTGCCCTGGGAAAACTGGGTTTGCACCCTTGCAAAGCTTTATGAATCCTGCCCCTGATGTCCACAAATGAGAAGTTTCAATGAGACGTTGCTCTGCTGCTGTTGCTAGGTGCTGATACTGCTGCTGCTGTTGTTATTGAGAAAATCATGGTAAAAAGTGGATGAGAAGGAAAGGTTTTCTATTTTGTCTTGGAGAAGTGTCTTGGGGTCTGCAGATGAGAAGTTCAAAGGAGAAGTTGCTGTGCTGCTGCTACGTGCTGCTGCTGCTGACTGATAGCTGGTGCCAGGTGTGGTTGTATTCACATACTACCAAAGGTAAGTATTTTTCTGAGGGGGGGATTCTGTGGGTTTGAGAGGGAATTTTAAATCATTGTGTTTATAAACATATGTTGTCAGTGTTTCTTTCCTTGAAGGGATTTATCACAGAGATTCACTCTTTCTGCTGGAGGGTGTGTTGGCCATGAGAGGATTTAATTTTTTAGAACTGCATAGAATGGGAAGGTACATATTTATTTTTTTTGGCTTACAATGGTGTGACAGGGTATGTCCCTGCCACTGTAGTAGGATCCCTTTATTGCTATGAGGTTGCAACCTTTCTCTATATTCCTATCTGCTAAGGCTATCCCTTTCTTTCTGTCTGGAGGCAGGCCACCTCCAGACAACCCTCTGTGCTACACTTTAACTTTTCTTTCTCTTCCTTCAATGGGCCCATCCTTATGGAGGTCTACTTTCTGTGACCCCAAACTCCCAGAATAAATGAGACAGTAGAATGCAAGCCATAGCTATGCAGGGTGGATGGCTATTGAGCTAGAATAAAAGATGTGAACAAAATAAAGCAGAGAACCCTAATGAATAAAGAGTGTATCATTGCATAGGCAGAAAATGGCATACAGTAATAGTCTGTATATTGATATTTAGAGCAAAGCGGCAACCCCCTTTCCCTGTTTATTTTCTGTGTCCCTGATGCCGCTATTTGCAAGTGAAAAGAGTATATTTAAATGTTTAAATACTATACAAAGAATAAAGTTATATGGTGGATCAGCAGGAGCCTATCAGTATGGTAGTAGTTCCCACCCCCTTCTAGTGGCGTTTTATGCCATCCATAGATAAAGTAATAAGAAAGTCAAATCACAATGAATAATGTCATACGGGCATGCCAGCCTAGAAGCAAGCAGGTCCTGACTGATTTGTACACTCACAGTTGCAAGGTACAGGTGCTGCCTCGTTTTCACCACTTGTCTAGTTATGAATTAAAAGACACTTTTTATTTTAAAACACTCATTGCACCAGAATTAGTTTTGAAGGTACAGAGAGAGTATTGGCTGTGCTCCCTGTGAGAGCTGTGAATTAAAAAGAGGGTAGAACTCTGTACAGAAGTCAGAGGAAGTGTTAGCAATCAGCTTGACATTTCAGCCATTGACTTGACATTTCAGCCGTGAGTGCCCAGTCTTGTTCCTGTAATTGAAGGAAATGCCCTAAGACAATCTTATGGTTATGTGCTAAGGGAGTAGCCAGCATGAAAAAGCAATGTTGTATCTTATTTCAGAAAGAATACTAAATAATGAATATTAAATGTCTAACATTTAAAAATGAAGCAAAAACAAACATAAGGAAAGAGAATAGAAGGCTAGGATGTTGAAAGGGGTAAAGAAAACCCCAAATCCTTTTGAGAACCATAAAAAAAATACCTTGACATATGAACTAAATGAACCCAATAACTTTTTGGAGCAGGGTGTACAAATAAGTCTGCTCTTATCTGAAGCTGGGGGATGAATGAGAATTTTCCATAAGGGTACAGTGGCCCCTTGTAGCCCCTTTTTATTATTAGCTAGTTGTCACTCACTACCTAGTGGAAAATTTCTCACTTTCCATAGATGTAATTCACTCAGGGAAGGTCCATTTTAAAATAATAGGAGAGCTGTTTCTGAAAGTAGAATTAGTCATAAAGCCCTCTAGCCTTGTACTAAACTAAAAGCAGGGCTTAATTAAATGTTTGTATTTTTGGTGATGCTTGGTCACCTGACCTAGGTGGGGGAGTATATGAGGACTGCCTTTGCAAACAGAAGGCAGATAGGGTCAGTGTCTTCTGACTGAGCGTAGGTGAAGGGCTGGGGGAGTCCAATGCTGAACTAATGAGGAAGTTGTAAAAAGTATTTACAAAGTCTATTCTTTGTATGTGTTCTGATTGTTTTATTTTACTTTTCGTGGTGCAAAAGATATTTGCTGTTTATGGAGAACTTCCCGTTAAGGAAAAAGTGGGTTCCACCTAAAATACTTGCGTGGTGTCCATCTGTATTTCTCACTGTTTTACAAATGGAACCATCACCATACAGCAGGAGTCATGATAACTGTTTTCTTCTCCTATTTGTTATTTCAGATATTTCACATATTTACAATAAACTGTGCATTAGACAACAAGGCAGTCCAGTCACTTAGAGAAATGTTTTCAAGGATGATGCAGAGCAGGGCACATGCAGACTGGACACAATGTACAGTGCTGAGGGATGACACATTTGGAGTAGCATTACTTATTGTGGTTCAGCCCATGAATGTGAGGAGGCAGAAATTAACAGGTGATAATAGGTTGCTTGCTGTAGAAGGACTTGATAGTCTTGTTGCTTGCAGAATGTATTACTGTCAGATGGTCAGACCTGAAGTGAAGAGAAAATATCTGTATTTTAGATACTGTATTACACTCCATGGACCTGTGATGATAGGAAAATATACTTAAAAAAGTAGAACAGAAAATAACTTTCTAAAAGGATACTTACCATTACATAGGTGACAGCCTGGCCTTGAGGACATAATGGTCAACAGACACAGAATGGATGACAAACTGTCACCTGTGAAGAAATAAAGGGATATTCTTTAGCAGGAGTCATACTTGACATGGCCACACTGTCACTCCTCACCTGTGAAAGGAAAAAATATGAATTCAGATTAGAGACAGGAAAAAATCATGTCACATACTTAACATCAGAGTACTGATGGCCACGCCGTTAGTGCCACAATGGTGCCACAACAAGTGGTGCACCTTAAGCACTCCGGTGTCTAAACTAAGAGAAAGACAAAAGGGAAAATGGAGACATGTAAAACTGGCATTCTTAAGTCTATAATTTTCTTCAGCGCCATCATTTGTCTGCTAAAAATATTGAGATCCACATTTTCCTTGTCATTTTACTTCATTCCTGAAACAATGCATAGCTCAGTCACGTGCCATGCAAAACCACCATGAACATAATTATATATCTTTCATGGTGGTACAGTGCTATCTGTTTATTAACAGAGAAGAAGCATGTGTTAAATATTATCCTAATATATGGGGTATCCTATGTAGAATATAAGTTAAAAAAAATGAAAACGGTGGCCATCTTTAATGATGACAGTCAGTAATTACAACATTAACCGTAAAAGCACTTTTGACACTAAGTTTGCAAAGTAAGCAAACTTAGAGCATGACAATAAAGAAGATATCAGAAATATATTTCCTAACTAAGTATAAGAAAACTCGGGTCAGGGTGTAGCCCTTTACTTCAAACACAAATTCACATCTACATTTGTCACCTCCCAGTCTGAGCAATCTGAATGTGAATGTATCTCAAATTCCTTATCCCTCTGCAAGGCTGAGTTAGTTAACATTGTTGTCTGATATAGGCCCCCAGCTGGTGGCTCAGAGCTACTACAATTTTTTTTATAAATTTGCCTCTGCACATAACAATGAAATAATTATTCTGGGAGAACTGAATTATGATTGGCTGTCCTCAAAGTCAGTTGACCCAAAGAAATTTTGTGATGATCCTGAACTTCAGCAAGTTATCTCTGAACCTACTTGGCCCAATACACATACTTACCGGACTTTCTCTATTCTGGATCTCACCCTCACCAGTAGACCACAGAAAATCTCCTCTACCACTGTCTTTGACAATTGTCTTCAGTAACCATAATGTTGTTGCCTGCTCTAGGGGTGTACTTAAGATGAATAGCTACCATTCTTTATTCAAAAACATTCTTTCTCACACTTTACTATGCACAATTATCTTCAAAAATTAGCTGTTATCAAATGGCAGGATTTTTACCTAGCCCCTACAATCCAGGTGGCCTATGACTATTTTACTCAGCAAGTCACTGGTGTTATTAACCAACTACCCCTTATGCAAATCATAGATCCTGGAAAAAATTATCCCTATGGCTTACTAAGGAAATAAAAACAGCACTTAAGTACAGGCATCTCTGGGCCAGGGCAAGACTCACCAAACAGAATAAGTCTGGCTAAACTTTGGCAAAAAGGAACTGGTGCATAAAACTAATCCATACAACCAAATCCACCTGTTTACAAGACTCTCATGAATAACAACAGACAAAACTCTTCTGGTTCCTGGCAAGTCATCAAGAATCTTGAAGGAGCGCAAGCCCCTCCATCACTACCAAAACAACTTAAAAGAAGTAACCAGCTGATCATAGATAAGCAGTTGATTCTAGAAGAGATGAACCTTCACTTTGCCTCAGCAGGTAACACCTTTGACACCTCATTCTCTGCCAGTATATCTCTTTTGCCTCTCAGCCCATCAAATTCTTCACTAAATGTCCCACATATTTTCAATTTTTTGCAGGTTACATACAAAGAGTTGGAGCATTTACTCCTAATCCTTGACTTTAAAAAGAGCACAAGAGTGGACAATATTGAACCCCTCTTCCTAAAAGTAGGCTACCTGTTAGATGGCAGGCATCTAGATCTACTTGCAAAACATGACTCGGAAACCAGATGTCACAGAAGGAAGTTTATTACTGAAACTACAGAAAAACAGCATACCTGCTAGGAGTTTGGAAACCTCTGAACACCATGGTGTCATCATGCAAACTCAGTGAAAAACAGTCTTACAGATATTCTTATACTGTAGATAATAAAGAATGTTACTAGGTAATGGACTCTGCAAAACAAGGCAAAAGAGACAAATACAGCAATTCTATTGGAGGGCAGTTAGCACGTAGGACAGTTAGATGATTATTTGTTTTGTACATACACACTGGTAAGGGTAAAGCTGACTAAGGTTAGTTTTGGGTAACAATGCAGTGATTCATCAGAGTGCTGACTATTGCAACAAGGCAAAAAAACTGTAGGTGGTGCACAAGCTCTGCCAAATAATCATGCTTGATAACAGTTCCTAAGCACATAACAACAAGTGTAAAAAAGTACAAATTGTAACTTATGCTGCATGATGGGTGTTGTAGAATTCATGGGAGTATATGGGATGTCCAGGTCTACATATACCCCCTTGTTGCCTGATCAGGAGGCAACACCAAAAGATAGTACTGTGGGATAAAGTTTGGTAGACTGGGTGTCATAAAGAAAGTGTAGCTGCACACAATGTTGTTGGAGGGTGCAGCAGAAGCAGCATATGGTAAAAATAAGGAAAATAATCAAACAGACTTGAATAATAACAAAACCTTTAAATGTAAGTTCTAACCAGGTTTTAGATAATGCAATACTTAAATTACCATCACGAAACAGTTCATTAAGAGAATTACCAGCATTTGTAATATTATTACTAATATGGATAAGATGAGTATCCTTTCTGTCTAATAAGGATTTGAGATTCAGGGCGATTGGATCGATATGCACATTAAAAACTGGTAAATACTGTTCTATAGCATTGACATAGTCAGGGCCACTATCAATGTAGTTGAGTTCCGGGGTGGAAACAGGAGTGATAACAGTATGGCCAATGATAGCATACTCATGTGGCACAAAACAGAAGTTTGGCATGTCAGCACCACAGGTGAGATGTCCAAAGGAGAAATTCTTATAGTTGGTCACAAAGCAGTATTGTCGTTTGCTGTTGTGGTTAACTCGAACATGAGAAAGATGCCACTTCATGAGTTGTACAGGGCAGTTAATGGAAGCATTTTCACCTGGCTTGTGAGGCATTGCATGGCTTCTCATGGCACATTTTGTCCAATAGATGTTGAAGGAAGCAATGTGATATTGACAGAAGCAGAAATATTTTCAAACAGGTCATCTCCAAAAGCATATGACCAGTCTATAGAGTTATGGAGTAACCACATACCATGTATTTACATCAAATAAATAATATTGATGCAAATAGCAGCAGCCTTGTATAGCACAACAGTCCATATGTGGGGCTGCCCAGGAATCCAGTTGAGGTTGAAACACCAGTAGAGGAAGAGGTTGATCCATTCACGGTAGATTCTGCCCCGAGGTGGCCAATGGAAGTGGTATCCTTCAGAACAGTGGGCTGTTGCAAAATTGGATGGACCAAGATGAGAGGGAGGGTCCTGGGTGAGATGGGAGGGGCAACTGCAATATAAGGAACGCTAGCTGCACATTCGAGCAGACTCAATAGACCATAAGGCCTTTATCTGTTGGCAGCTTCTTATGTCCATATGTATGTTCGTATGACTTTAGCCAGCTTGTCAAAGACTGAAGATACCTTGACAAAAATTGGCAGGGACATGGTGAAGGAGACGTACAAGGTGTCCTTGATGGTACAGTGGCATGTCATATAGCATGGTCATTGATTAGGATGCAGTGTGACATAACCCAAGTTTCTGGCTGTGGTTAAAGAAAAGAAAATGGTTTTGGCCATGCACTTAGTAGTACAGGGCAAGGAGTTAAAGTATGGTCAGTATTATTTATCCATACATTTATCTTGGATCAAATCAGGGATATATCCTGATTCCAGATCCCGGAAGAGACTGGTGATAGTGTTTATGGTGTAACTACCGTAAGCTGAACAAATGATTTCCCTGCCTATTTGGTGCTCTTTAGCATCTTTATTGTTATAGTAAATCAATTCATTAATTTTGTTTTGAGTCTCATTAAACAAATGTGCTATATCATACATATTATACACCATGAATCATCCTCCTCATATACACTAGTAATATCATGTAGTATGGGCTGTATCACAGTTTGAACTTGTTTACTATTAAAGTATTTTATATGGCACTTAATTTTTGCCAAATCAGCACTGTTCCAGATTGACAGGCCTAATTCAAATAAGTTTGTAACTGTACCTACAATTCCTGTTATGCCTGCTATACTCACACTATGTTTAAGGTGTTTGGGGTGGAACACACCCCATGTTCAATAGTATGTCGCACAGCTACAGGGTCATGTGCACATTCTTGAAATACTGCAACAATGTCTAATAACATGGTAGCATGAAATTTGGAGACATTTGTACTGGAGCATTGGCCACATTCAGCCATGTTCCAGTGAGTAATAATGAAAACAACAGGAACATGCATAAACTGAACATTGTTGAAAAGTGTCCCAGGAATGGAAGTTGCTGCCAGGCCACTAGGTGGATATGGTTCCATTGTTGGGTATTGTAAGGGTTTATCAGGGAGGCTGGTATGACTGAAGAAAAGAGCAGCAGTTGCAATTGATTGAGTTAAACAACCATAGTGCATGGTGGTGTTGAAATATTTAGCACAAAAGTATGGTCCCAATGCTGCTGAAATGTTATAAGGTCTTATATGATGTGGATTAATGTGATGTATACAGAAAGTTCCATTTGGGGCAAATGCAGGCATTAGGCCAACCTTGAAAGGTTCCTTTGACAGGGTGGGCCACTTGGAGGCCCTGTTCAATAAAATTACCAGTTTTCCATTCAATTTGCTCAGTGGAGTTAGCTGGAGAAAGCACAATGGCATTAAGATAGGCATTGTTTCCTTCAGTCACAGACACATGAGTAGATGGAAGTCAAATGGCCATGCCCCCATTGGGAGGTGCAGTGATGTGAGTTTCAGGAGGTATAGGATTCAGGCGATGAAGAAGTATCTAGAGAGTCTTTGAGGCTGGTTCCAGAACACTCACTGAGGCACTTGGTAAAAGGCAGGTAGTAAACAGCAACATTCTGATAAACAAGGCAAAGATAGGTAAAAATAAAAAGGCCCCCTCCCCATGGGGAAGGAGGATTAAACACCTGTGTATAGTTTCGATTGATTTGCATGGTACCACTTTTGCTTGGGACTCTTTCTGTTTGTCAGCTGTATTTGGTAGACAGCAAGGTTCAATTTGTTCACAATGTAGAAGGAACCAGCCCACTTGTTTGACAGCAGATGGGCTGGTGTACCATATTGTAGTACCATGACTTGATCACCTGCTTGCCAACTGACTTCTTTGACATCCTTGTCAAAGTACATTTTGGACCTTTTTGGGCCTCACCCATGTTTTGAGCAGCAAAGTGGTAAATTTGGATCAAATTGTTTTTCAACTGTTTGACATGTCAGCTGACACTCTGTCCATGGTTGGGGTGTTGAGATATAACCACTAGTATTCTGACACTCTTATCTGCTGACCAGTCATCACCTCAAAAGGGGTACACTGGGTTGCTGGAGCAGGAGTAGCTCCGATTGCCATTAGGAATAAGGGCAACAGGCTGTCCCTGTTTCTGGAATTTTCATTTGCAAATTTTACACAGCATCAACTTAATCTGCCTGCTGGCTCACTCTACTTGTCCATAAGACTTGGAGTGGTATGCTATGTGAAACTTCTGTTTGACCACTAGCAATTCCAGGCATTCCTGCATAAGTTGTTCAGTAAAGTTTGCCCCATTATAAGAGTCTACCCTGAGATGTAGACCCCATCTAGAAATGTCCTATTCTCCCAGGATCATAGCAGTAGCCTTTGTGGTACTGTCTCTACAAGCAAAGGCTTCTACTCATTTAGAGAAGAGATCTATGAACACAAGTGCATACTTGTTACTCTTACTGGTAATGGGAAAAAGGCCCAATAAAATCAATTGGTATGGCACTCCAAGGACAAGATTGCCTCTGTGGAAGTAACCTGGCCTTTTTTGTTGCCAGGGATGGGGTTATTCTGGGCACAAGTGATACAGTTGTTCACATAATGTTGGATGTCTGCTAACTGACTGGACCACTAACCCATGTTTTTTAGTCTTTGTAGAGTTTTGTTTACACCTTGGTGTCCACCTGTGGGTGTGTCATATACCTGGTAGATGAACTCTATTTGGAGCACCTTGGGGAACACCCACAGTTTTGTGTCCCCAGAGCTGTACAAGACCAACTTCTGGTCTGCAGAGAGTAAGAGATTTTTTAGAGTGTCTCTTGAAAGGGTTGTCCCCAGACATCTCTTTCTCTGTTTCTTTGGAGAGGCAATGATATACCTGTTTAATTTCAGTATCTGTCATTTGTGCTGCAGACAGATGCAGTGGGACTACTTGAGTCCTCTTCTGTGCAGCCACCATGTGGGCCCCAGTTTTGGTTTGGGTCTTGGTGTGGGATGGCATTACCCATACCCCCTACCACCCCAGGCACCTGCTTTGGCCAAGGTATCAGCTCAATCATTATACTCATAGAAATGGGCAGACCTTGTGTGAGCTTTAACCTTTTGAATATAAAACTTGAAAGGAAATGTTTCAGCTAAGCTGTCAAAGTAGTGAAACAGGTCTCTGTGTTTAACAGTGGTTCCATCTGAAGAAGCATAGTCATGGTTCTTCCAAAAAGGAAGACACTCTGTGAGAGAGTTACATAGGATACTGGTTAGCAATTTGGGGAACTTAGGGGTGGGTAAAAAGGTGGAAACCTGGGTAAAAAACTGGCTAGAGAATAGGACGCACAGAGTAGTGGTAAATGGGGTTCACTCTGAGGAAGGGAGGGTGACCGGTGGGGTATTACAGGGATCAGTGCTGGGACCAGTCCTCTTCAATGTCTTTATAAGTGCTATACAGGAGGGACTGGAAGGAAAGGTCTTCCTCTTTCTGGATGAAACCAAGATCTGCAACTGAGTGGACACTCCGGGGGTGGATGGGTAGGGATCTGAAAAGACTGGAGGAGTGATCATGGGTATGGCAGCTGGGTTTTACTATGAAAAAGTGCAAAATAATGCACTTGAGCCATAGAAATCCAGGAGAGGAGTACAAAATGGACAGAGTGATACTGACAATGACCAAGCAGGAAAGAGACCTGGGGTAATCATACCAGATGACATAAAGCTGGCCGGGCAGTGTGACAAGGCAGTCAGAAAGCCAAGTGAAATCATTGGGTGCATAGAAAGGGGTATCACCAGCAGGAAGAGGGAGGTGGTGCTGCCCCTATATAGATCACTAGTAAAGCCTCACATTGAGTACTGTGTCCAGTTTGGAGACCACATCTCAGGAAGGATATAGAATGGAGGTGACCCAGAGGAGGGCTACCAAAATTGTGTAGAGTCTGCATCAAAAGCCCTACTAGGAGAGACTTAAGGAGATAAATATTTACACCCAGGAGGAGAGGAGGGAGATATCGGATATGATAGAGATCTTTAAATACCTCACCAGGGTTAATAAGGTTCAGGAGGGGTCTATTTTCAGAGAAAAGGGTGCTGTAGAATAAAGGGACATGCTATGAAGCTGGAAGAGTGTACATTCATGAGGGATGTAAGGAAGTACATCTTTAAAGAAAGGGTGGTGGATGCCCAGAACAGACTTCTGGTGGAGGCAGTGGGGGGCAAATACAGTGGTTGGGTTCAAAACTGTCTGTGATAGTGACAAGGAAATTATAGGGAAAGGAAGGGAAGGGAATGAAAGGGAAGAGATGTACCATAGATCAGCAGCAGATCTACAGCAAAATATTAAGTTTAAAAAAATACATATATGTGCAGACTGTGTGGGCTCAGTGGCCCTTATCTACCATCACATTCACTAACCTACGCAGCCAGTATAGTGTTATGCTTGAGTAACTGTGTTAGTTTGGTTTTGGCCATTTGCACTCTCTATTCCACAGGAATTACCACCCAGTAGGGATACGAAGGCAAGAAACTCTCGGAGAGAGTTCCAGCCCTGGAGGTTCCACGGCATGATTCTCATGGCTAAAGGCACCATAGGAATCCCCCTAAGGAGAGAGTGCTGCTGCTGGAGGAAGAGGGGAGGATGGTGGGGCAAAGAAAACATGCTTCACAGTGAGCCTGGGAGGAACTGCATATAGATCAGGAAGTAGAAGTGGCTGGCTGCTTGGACACTGAACTACAGGCAAAGCCTTTCCAATTCTCTGAACTACACAGCCAGTATAGTGTTATGTGTGTGCAACTGTGTTAGTTTGGTTTTGGCCATTTGCACTCTCCATTCCAGAGGAATTACCACCCTGTAGGGGCATGAAGGCAAGGAACTCTCGGAGAGGGTTCCACCCCTAGAGATGCCAAGGGATGATTCCCATGGCTAAAGGTACCTTAGGAATCCCTAAAAGAAATGTAGTATCATCCCCAAAATGGAGGCAACACAAAGCATAACAGCAAGCAGTAACTGTGACATAGAAGCAGTAACTGTAATGTAGTAGTGGAGAAACATAGGTAGGTTGATAATGCAATGAGATGCTCAGGTGGATAACATAATGAATACCCAGGGTTGCATAGTATGATACTGATGGTTTGTGTTGAGATTAGGGGATCCCCTAAGGAGAGAGGGAATGTCAGGACATCCTCCACCTCCATCCAACAATGGAACCTACCTAAAGAAACTAGGAGAAACAACTATGCTAAGTGTTATGACCTGAGGCAACAGAGGAGAGAAAAAAAACCCTATGAGGAGGAAATCTCTGGGGATCCAAGTCCTAGGTCACCCTCTCTCTAGGCTTGGGCTAGATTAATTACTGATGGCTCTGCAGCTGCAATGTGGAAAACCCAATTAAAGGGAGGTGGAAAATATTCCAATTTGGAGGAAGGTTCTCACTCAAACCCTCTAGCGGGAATGTCATGGAAGGTTGCAAGAAAACTCTGCAACAATACGTGCATTCAAGGTGCAGGAGGAGAGCAACAACTGCTGAGGCACCCACCTGGCCTACCCACCCTAAATCAAACCAGGTAAACCAGAGGCAGTCGTAGGGAGAATATGGTGAAGGTTCCTCACTAGGGAAATCACTAAAGTCAATAGTTAACCATTATAGTGGAATACTAGAGCCAAAGGAGTTAACTTTTTCCACCCGTCACCACTAATCTTAAATTCTACACCAGGAGCTGCTGTTGCATAGCAGGTAGCTAAGGCCAAGTTCGGGGTGAGAACATTACCAGATATGGGCCAGGTGAGAAGGATCCTGCCCCAAGTTGGACACACTCAAGATGTGGACTAAATGAAGAGCGAGACCATCAGCTGCAGGAACCCTGCCCCAGAATAGAATCACTGGCATGCCCCAGAAATTGACTGAGAGCTGAAAAGCTGGCGAGCTGAATGAGCACGGCGTGCTGAGATCATAATGAGCAATGAGTGCTGGATCTTGCAAGGCTGAATGCAGATTGAGTGTAGCAGAATCCCAGGCTGAAGCCAAAGGGATGGCAGTAGGCATGAAGCAATGGTTTGCATAAGCAAGGAGCAACAGTTTTAAGCAAGTGTGGACCTCCACCTAGGTCAGTAAACAGAGCAGTAATAATTGGACCTGCACGTAGGTCTGCATAACATAGGGCAAACAGCACAGAATAGTGGGGCAAGCCAGCTAGGCAGTTCAAAGCCAAATCAGGGTGACAAACTCTGAGGATTTTTGGCAGCAAAGACAGGATTTAGAACAGAATTAATTAACCACATAGGCTATGATCCTCCAAACACCTCCCAGTCCCTGCCATAGGACAAACAAGGAAGTGATAGAAGGGCTGAGAACCACATGCAGATACAAAAGCTAATTTAATAGCCTCAGCAGGAGCTTTAGCTAACCTCAGAGTAAAATAATGTACTATAGCAATGGGAGTAAACAAAACAGTAGCAGGAGGCAAGTAGGCCTGTGCAGTAGTAGCAAAAACAAAGGAGTACACTGAGTTGTAACTGCAATAAATAAAAGGAGACATAATGCTTTTAAAGCATTGTCAACAGGCAGTGCAATGAGACTGCTGCAATGAGGTAATTAGAGCAAGCATGAGTGAGCTGTATAGCTAGGTTCAAGTAAATCTGAGTCAGGTGAAAGTAATAGAGTATGCCACATGGAACAGATATAGTTGAGCTGAAACACACAGATCAGGTGTGCAGTTGCAGTGCAAGTAATTTGAGAGTTGGGAGTAACTGAAAGCAAGCAGTATGAGCTCTGATGTAGCAGTATGCTAAGAGCCTAGAAAAGCCCCCCCCAAAAGAAAGGAATGAAGCACATGCAGCCGAAGGCAAAATACAAATCAGAAGCAGGAAAATAAACACAGAAGCCCTAGCACAGACAAGCAGGAGCTTGGGGGGAGCAGGCTGCAGCCAGCCAGGGTGGCTCAACCAGCTCAGAGGACAAACTGACAGAGCCTTCGGCTGCAAAGAAAAAATGCTTCACAGTAAGGCTGGGAGGAACTGCTTATATAGCTCAGGAAGTGGGAGTGGCTGGCTGCTTGGCCACTGAACTACAGGCAAAGCCTTTCCAATTCTATGTTTCTGTGTTTCTATTATTTTCTTCAAAGATGGATATTGTCCAACTTTTTCGTCCTGCTTATCAAGCTGTCTGGTTTCACTATGGTAGAGAAGTGCAGATCATATTGAACACATCTAAATCTTTTTGTTTAGTGTTGAGTATATTCTCCAAGAATCTCCAATTGTAAAGAACTTTAAATGCACCTGAAGCACTTTTGTGATCTTTAGTTACTTAAAGGGAAACGTTCATGCACAGTGGTTGATGCAGATTGGATGCTCATGAAAAGCACTTTCAAATGAAGTATTGGATTTACCTGTAGCTGGAAGCACTCCAGAGATATAGATGACCGAGTCTGTTTGATGTTAATACTACATTGTAGTTATTTGTAGAACACTGTACCTATGAACATACAAAATTTGCCAGCAGATAAAGGCCTTATGATCTTTCAAGTTTGCTCGATTGTGGCGCTAGAAGCCCTTATACTGCAGCTGCCCCCCTCCCCTCCCCTCCAGTTACCCTCCCCCTTACCCTGTCCCATCCCCTTTTGAAGCAGCCCACTGTTCTACAGGATACCACTTCCTTTGGTGATGCATTCCACCCAGATACCACCCTCTCCATAAAAAAGTGTCTCATTTTCCTCCCGAACCTTTCCCCTTCCAATCTCAGATTGTGCCCATGAGTGTCCCTCCCCCATCTTAATTTGAAAATCCCTTCCATGGCCATCTTATTTATTCCCTTCATCTGCTTGAAGGTTTCAGTCCTGTCCTCCCATCCCTCCTGTCTTCCATGGAGTACATGTTCAACTCCCTCAGCCTGCTCTAACGTGGTAAGCCCCCTAGACCCTGGATTATTTTTGTTGCCCTGCGCTGCACCACCTCCAGTAACCGGATGTCCTTCTTTAGGCATGGTCACCAGAACTATATGCAGTACTGTAAGTGTGGTCTAACCAGTGACCTATATAACTGTAGGACCACCTCCCTCCTCCTGGTGGATGTGCCTCTGGCAATACAACCCAATATCCTGTTGGCCTTTGCAGCTGTCTTTCTACACTGTGCTGAGTTGTTCATTGCTCCTGTTATGATCACCCCCAGATCCTTCTCCTCCTCCATCTTTGCAACTTGAATCCCCCCTAGCTGGTAGCTTCTCCTTGAGTTTTTTGATTGAAATGTAGCACCTTACATTTCTTGGCATTGATGTCATTCAAGAACAAGCTGTGTTTCACTCTGTATAGTTAGGCACTTGATCCTCAGTGACATCACAATGTTCTAATAATGGAAATGTAGTATTAATATCAAACACACTAAGTCATCTATATCTCCCGAATGCTTCCAGTTGAAATGAGCCCAATATCTTGTTTGAAAGAGGTTTTTACTGTCCTTAAAACTATGATAGCCATTGAGTATGAATGTGTCACTTTTATATATATATATATATATAGTACATACATACAGTACAGAGTCTACATATAACTTTAGGCAGGAAAATAAATGTAGGTCCAGTAAGTGCCTCCCTGTCTTCAGATCAAAGGAAATAACATATCAGCCCTTATTCTTCAAAGTGCTTCTCAAGCTTGAGGATTGAGGTTGTGGCAGTATCAGCTGACAACACCTGCTCTGGAAAGCTATTCCAAAGTTTTTCCCATATGATCAATGATGCAGTACTTCATAACATTTCCTGTGATTTTCCCTCCTTTTATTGACGTGGTATGTCATTTTGTTTTTTCATCCTCATGCACCCTGAAGACCTACATTAGTTATGACACTGTTATCCATTTTAGATATTTAAATACTGTGATCAGTATGAACACATGAACATACAAAGAAGCCAACAGAATAAGGCTATTTGGTTTATCAAGTCTGCATGCATTGCAGGGTTCACAGCTTAAGCTACTGACCCCCTCCCAAATCCTCCCATCCCTTCCAGCTGTCCCTCCCCTTACCCTTAATTGCCCCATTACAACATCCCAGCTTCTCTTGAAGCTGCCCACCATCTTCAACAAGACCACCTCTTCCAGCAGTGCATTCCTACTCACCAGCACCATCTCCATGAAGAAGTGCTTCCTAACTTCCCTCCTACCCCCCCAAGACTGTCTTTCCTCATTATTTGGGCTGCCACTTAGAGCCGCTGATGCCAAAAGTGCTACACTGCAGAATCCAAATAAGCATATCCCCAATAAATCTCATACCAAAAACTAGATTTCTACATTACTTCATTTGAAAGTTATTAGCCATTTTGTTACCCTGATTTCACTACCTGTACAACAAATTTCTGTTTCAATGAAGAGCTACTGATGATATAATCTAGGGACCTCACAGTCTAGTAATCCCCGTCAGCAAGCTATAGGACCTGTTTCTCCAAAGTTGTAAAGATCATGCACAATGGTTTTCACTTGTAAAACAGGCAGCTCCACTCAAAAAACATTGTTATAAAAACTATGAGTTTCAGGTTTTGTAACAATGTTAATTCCACAGTACAGCCATGTTCTGGAGTGGTTTAATGCACTTGTAAAATGGCAAGAGCAGAAGCAGAGAGTTATGCTTTATAAGAGATTACAACATGACATCCTATATTAGTAAGTAAAATAAAACACAGATACAGGCACAGAGTGGAATCATCCCCTTTTTTCTGCTGTGTTTGTTGTTTGAGATTTGGCTGCTGTACAGTATGGGAAATGCATTTATTTAACTGCATTTTGTATATTGTGGGTGCAATGGTGAACAGTCATTTAGTTACTGATTCCATGCAGATGTGATCAACATTTTAAAATACGTGTTCATTTTGGCTGACTTACTTTTGTGAACTGTGGAATCATCTGTTTTTCTGCTGTGTTTGCTGTTTGGGATTTGGATGCTGTGCATTATGGGTAATGCATATATTTAACTACATTCTGTATATTGTGGGTGCAATGGTGAACAGTCATTCAATTAGTGATTACATGCAGATGTGATCAACATTTCAGAATATGTGTTTATATTGGGTGCCTTACTTTTGTGAACTGTGGAATCATCTCTGTTTTTCTGCTGTGTTTGCTGTTTGGGATTTGGATGCTGTGCATTATGGGGAATGCATATATTAAAGTGCACAGGAGATTTCAGCTCTGGTAGTTGTTCCTGCAATTCTCTTGGCAAACTAACAGATGGCTGTGAAACAATGCAAGCGGCACAGCACCGTTTTACCACCATATTTGGATCAATTTCCAAATGTACTGAATTGAGCCACTTGGGGAAAAAAACTTTCATAGACCAAGTGAAAAGAAAAGAGCCCACATAGTTTACTGACTGGTGCTGCCTGTTTTACTTGTAAAAAACATTGCACATGATTTTGACAACTTTGGGGAAACAGGTCCTATAAGCTTGCTGACAATAAATACTAGACTGTGAGGTCCCTAGATGACATTAGCAGCAGCTCAAATGGCTAATAACTTTAAAATGAAGTAACACAGAAATCTAATTTTTAGTATGGAATTTACTGGGGGTATGCTTATTCTAAGTCTGCAATGTAGCACTTTTGACCAGATGGTGTCAGTTGCTCTTTAAAGAGACTCTCCCTATCCACCCTATTTATCCCTTTCAAGTACTCGAATGTCTATGTCATGTCCCCTCTCTCCCTCCATTTCTCCAGGGGGTAAATGTTTAAGGTCCTCAATCTCTTTTCTTATGCCTTACACCACTGCCTGATGATTATCTTCATTGCCTTCCTCTGGACCATCTCCAGCAGGTTAATGTCCTTTTTAAGGTGTGATCACCAGTACTTTACCCCATACTCTGGATGTGGCCTCTCCAGTGACCTATACAAGGGCAGTATAACCTTCTCTTGCCTACTGCTGATCCTTCTGCCTATGCATCCCAACTTCTTGTTTGTCCTCACTGCTGCTTTTGTGCAGAGTGTGAATACTTTAGCTTACTAGTAAGCATCATTCCCAAATCCTTTTCCTCCTCTGTTGCAGATGACCAAGCCTCTCCCAGATACTACTCTGTCATGGGATTCATGGCTCCAACATCCATAATTTTGCATTTCTTGGCATTGAAGTCAAGCTGCAAATCCCAGACCACCTATCAAGCTTTGTCAGATCATCCTGAGGTCCTGTATCCCTTCGGCTGTGTCTACTCTCCGACAGAGCTTGGTGTCATCTGAAAATAGGCCCATTTTGCCCATAGTGCCATCACCAATGTCATTGATGAAGACATTAAGCAACACTGGTATCAGCACTGAGTCCTGCAGGACCCCACTGGTGACCTCCCTGGTGCTAGATTAATTTTATTTAAATTTATTTCGTTTTTGTTGACCGAGTAAGCACACTAGACAAATTCTGCCTATTTTCAGGCACTACCCGGGGGAGGTGGATACAGATGAGTACCAACTGATCTTGAGCAAGATTATGCTGTTGGTGATATTTTTAGTGAATGGGGGGAATTTGGCCAGAGCACCAGGGAAATTCCACTACTGACATGTAGGGGGAACCTCTGGCCACTGAAGGGTGGCCAAGTCAGTCTCAGGTCTGGCAAGCATGGAGACAGATGTACAAATGGCTGGGGAGTCTGTGACCTCCCCAGCGTAAGACCATCCTGAGACTGAACCTTTCTTTGATGCGGCCACTACGGAGGTGATGGAACTGGTAATTGAACACGATCTGGCCGATGGCAATGGAGAAAAGGGAAATGAGTGAACACTTCAGGGAAATCCTGATAATGTAAATGATTTAACCCAAAACATGACAACGTTAGAAGAATTATTGCTCATGGAAGAAGAAAAATACTTACGGAAGAAAAAGGAGCTCATGTATGCATTTGCAAGGCAGAAAATGGAAATAGCAACAGAGGCCTTGCAGGTTGACCCTAGCAACGGTAGTGGAGTTCTCTCAGCAATGGAGCAGTCAGATAAACTGATGGCTACTCCTGTTATTTTCCATGTAGCTGATCAGGATCAGAATGACTCAACTGTGTTTTCTGTCTTGGCATGACAGGAAAAAACAAAACCTGAATGGCTACAGAAAAAAGCTGCATCAAGTAAACTCAGCTGGGCGGACACTCCCATTACTGACTCAGGCCCTTGGACAGTTGAAAACTATCTGCAAGCAGCAGGTTAGATGTGGTCACCTGAGACACAAAACTGGATTTCTGGCTTCTCTCCCATCCAGATTCTGGGAGTAAACTTGCAGCATTTGAAAATGACACAAACAGTGAGTAAAAATGCAACCCTGCAAACCATTGGGAAAAGTACAGGCAATTCTGAAAATAACACAGGGGAAGTGCACTCCCCATTGCAATTCCTAAAGGAACTTGAGCTCACACAGCACCCAGTACTGGCAACGTTGGATAAAAACAACCCAAAAATTCATGACATTGATATTAACGAGGACAGGTTGAGCGATATCTCTGACAAATCAGCCATACCACATAATATTCCTAAAGAGATTAGAAATAAGCATGGTAATCAAGGAGACCATGATGAACAGAACAATAACACTAATGAATCTAATTGGGAAGCAGAATGCAAGGCCTCATGCCTCTTTATTTAATCGACCTGTATATCCAGCCAAGTAACATAATGCCATTAGAATACTGTGCAAAGGGGATTTAGATCTGTTTCTCGATAGGTTATATGTAGGGAAAATCCTGTTAAAAGAGAACATGCAGTTTAATGTGATAGAATTGTATGCGTTGATCCATGTTTCAGGTGAAGCCACTTTTGATATCAGTTTTAAACTTGGGAGTGGCCTAGATAAAGTTTGGGCAATCTATCAACAGGTTAAGAATACTCCTCTATGGGCCCACTTTGAATTGATCCCCTTAACCAAACCTTTGCATAAAACAATCACAGTCTTCTTTCTCAGTGAGGGTGTAAGTGTAACAGATCTCACAAATGGTTAAGACAATGATGTACTGTCATGGATCACCCAGAAGCTATATTTGACTTGGAAGGTATCTGGACAGTGGGATGGAGAGTCACAGTTATACTTAAAACTGATGAGACAGGGTTGCAACACTTGCCAAATTGTTTTTTTTTTAAGGAAAGACGGGGCATGCTTTTTTATCCAGGCCAACCCAAAACTTGTTACAAGTGCTGGCTACCAGGACACATAAGCAGTGCATGTGATCAGCTGAAGTGCACACTATGCCAGAAACCAGGCCACCTGAGTAGTCAATGCAGAAATGAAGTTATTTGCAACCTCTGTAAGAAGAAGGGGTATACAGTATATACATCTACTGTCCAGAAGCAGCCCATAGGAACTCCAACACAACTGACAGTGAAGAACAAAGGTTGTTGGTCACTTTAGCTCAAAAGGCTTATAACAAAAACATTACTGCTAAGTCCGCAAAAAAAACCCACTCATAGGGAACAGGTTGTCACAGATCTAGCGATGAATGTACTACCAGAGAATGTAGCTGTTATTCCTGAGATTAATCCACAGGAAGAGCCACTCTCCCACCCATAAACTGGTGGGTTAGGGAAGCAGCCTGGGGGACCTGTTGTTACTCCTCTTACAGTAGAGCAACCACTAGATGATAGTGCTTCCATGCAATCTCCACCCCCACCTAGGCAGGAAGAGATCACAGAAAAGAAAATGAACACCGGAAGGAGACAGGTTTGGTCACAATCAGTCCTGAAAGTACCCAAGATCTACCCCACAAAAACATTTCCAACAGCTACCAGGCACTAACAGAGACTGATATATCTGATAATGACTCAGATGCTCCTCTGCTGAATCAAACTTACAGGAAGTACAGTCTGATACTGAGCTTAGTGAATCAGATAATATATCCAACACTAAAAAGAAAGAGAAGAAAACAGAAAATAAATAAATGAGGCAGCAGACCAGTTAGAAAGAAATAAAACCAGGAATGGGCAAGACAGAAGGAAATATCTAACTTCACCTTTGGAACCTGCCTTTCCATGCCACAGCCTTTTGGAATATGGTCATCGAAAGTCAGTAATATACAAAATCACTTCAAAAGAGGTGCTGTTTTCAATAATTTGCAGTCATGTGACCCTGGCATTTTTTTATTGCAAGAAACCAGACTGCATACCATCTGAGTTGCAGAAAGCAACCAAAGAGTGGATAACCAGGGTTATGTACTGGTCTATTGGCCTAGAACAGTTTTCCGGGGTGGGTATCCTTTTTCATCAAATACAACCTACTATTATTAAACTCTTGAATCTTGTCCCAGGTAGAGTACTTATATTAGATATAAAGTTAAAAACATTATATTATTGGATAAGAAACATATACACACCACAAACCAAAGCAGAGCGGATGACTATCTTTCAGCAAATTAGTCCATATTTGCATTCAGCCCAGAATGTAATATGTGGAGGAGATTTTAACTGTGGTTTGAGTAAACAGGACAGGAGTAAACAAACAACCACAGAAAAAATCTTTGGAGATATGGCTACCCTGAATACTACAATTCGCACTGCCAATTTGAAAGACTCATATTCTGCACATACTGATAAAAGGGATAAAACTTTTTTTAAAGGGAATTTGTCTACAAGATTTTTTTTTTCATTTCTAAATCTTTTCAAATATAGGCAGTCTCAGTAATACCAATAGAGTACTCTGACCATAAATTATTACTTGTCAAAATATGCTTTGCAGAGTCCACGATTGGTTCAGGTTTTTGGAAATTAAACTAGTCCAATTTACAATAGGCAGGATTGCAACAACACATTACATACCTTTTAATTTGTAGGAAATCTCTTTTTGACCTATATGACAACCCCTCCTACTGGTGGACAGATACAAAAACAGAATTAAGGAATTTGTGTATTTATTGGAACAAGTATGACAGGACTACAAACTACCAAACTTATTTAAATGACAGAAAGCAGTTACAGCTATTACTTTTGTTAGCTCAAACCACAATACATAATTACACAGAATAAATACACAATATAAAAAAGAAAATGTTACAATACCACTGCAAACAAACAGCAAGGTTAAGAATGCAACCAGAGTATGAATCACAGGGTAATTTTGACAGCATCTGTCCTTTGATTAGAAACCAAGACAAAATAAAAAAAAAATGGATGACAGCAATATATGATTCAGAGGGCATATTGCAAACAACTTCCAAACAGATTTTTCAGGAAGTATCAACCTATGCAACAATGTTGTTTAAAAAAACAAGACACTAAGGAAATTAATTATTCAATTCTTTTTAGTAATATTGAACTCCCAAATGGGCCCCAGGTCCACCTAGAAGCATTTTGCAGGCCCATTGTTATCAGCTGCCAAATACTTACGCCTGCTCAATCATGTACTGTCTCAGGGACTAGTATTACTGATCAAATAATCTTGCTTAGAGAACTTTTTGAGAAAATGCTATATTCTTTCCTTAGGCCAAAGGCAAGCTTTCAACAATGTTGAGTATTCCTTTCTGTGGCACATCATACTAAACTATGAGGTTCCCAGGATATTTGTATCATGGTTACAAGCACTATACAAGATAGTGACAGTTAAACCTTTTGTGAATGGCTATTTAGAGCCTTTAGTCCACCTACAAAAATGTGTATGACAGTGCTGTTCTAGTAGTCCTTTGCTGTACATGTTTAGTTTAGACCACCTCCTCAGGCTTTTAAATACAGCACTGAACACACAACCAATACAGTTGCAGTACCAAGTGCTACTATACAAAGTGCTTGTGTATGTGGATGAAGTGGTGGTAATGGTAGGGAATCAATACTCGGCTGATAAAGCACTCCTATTATGTCAGGAATATGAGGCATACTCGGGAACAACTTTAAGTACCAATAAATGTATTAGGAAGGAATTGGGGAAACATAAAACAGAGCAGTGTATGGTAGCAGGAATTACTCTCACTAAGGGCATGCTTAAAATACTTGGAACTGAGTTTGAGTCAGAGCAAATGGACATAATGAACTGGGATAAAAAACTATAGGTAGGGACGCAAATAGTTAAAAAGTGGTATCAAGAGGCAATGAGTAAACAAAAAAGAATCCATCTTATAAAAACATATTTAATACCAGTTTTTTTTTATTTCTTATTAATATCTTTCCAGTTCCCAAAACTAGAGAAGCACAACTCTACAACCTTTTTTCCAGGCTTTCTAGGGGAGCAGATTGAACCCTATTAAAAGAAACATTTTATACCTACCAATTGACAAAGGGGGCCAAAAAATGGTGAACCCTGTTCTATTCTTTTTCTGTCAATTTATAAATGCAAACATAAAGCCACTTTTAGAAAATACAAACAAATATTTGGGCAAGACAACATACACTACTATTTCAACATGGTTTCTAGCGTGGGAAAGAGATCAGTTAAGGGTGATTAAACATCAGGATCTATCACCTTCATATTTAAGAGAAGTGTTTGTAAAATTCAGAAAATGGAGCATTACAAGCACTATGGTGACAACACAAAGTAAAAAGTAAATATATACAGCAGTGATAAAAACACATTTTATGGAGACAGATGTCTTGCCAAAAAGTCCTAGAGAATATAGAACAGCCCTAACCGATTTAGTAGCAGAAAACAGATACCAACAAAATTTAAAGATGTCCACTGGCTTAACTGTCATGAGCATTTGAATATCAAGGCAAATCAAAAACATAAAAAACTAAAGGAAAGGATATGTTCTAGACCTCTTTGTATAAACCAGTTAGAGACAATGTCTCATGTATTTTTTACATGTTCATACACTAGCTCTTTTTGGAATTATATGTCTTGTTTAACCAGAGAGAAATTATTTGCAGCCATGACATACCCATTACTAATGAATGGGGAATACCCATATACTTGGGAAAAAATGGGAGATGAGCACTTTATATGTCTTTGTTATAGTAAAATAGTACATCTGGAATTCCAGATGTTTATTTTCCCTGCAACAAAAAGAGATAGATTATGTGGAACTTTAAGGGAAAATTGTTAAAGACATACAAGAGATATATTTTAATGAAGCAAAACACATCTCTAGACAACTGTTCAGGAAATATTGAAGGAATTTAGTTTGGATTACAAATAATGATGCACCTATTATGTGATTATTACATTTATAAGATAGAGGCAAGATTTGTTTTGATTTTCCTTCTAGACAGATTGAGGGGTTTTCCTTTTGTTTGTTTTGAAGTATTTCTGTCTAACTCTCATTTACATTGTATATCTGTTGATTGTACGGTTTTATTTTTGGATCCTTGTATGATTTCATCAAATAAAATATTTCTCTACTCTTTTTGAGATGTGCCATGGAACCTGGGTTTAAAGTCTCATCTGAGGGACAGCACCTCAGGAGTGCAGTACCCCCTTGTGCTATACTACAGTGTCAGTATTGGGATTTAACACAAGTACCTGGTGTGGGGATAGAATACATAGCCTTCTGATCTCCCGGCCTCTAAGGCAAGTGTGCTACCTGCTGAGCCACTGACACTCCTGTTCCTCAGTAAGTATTTTACCCATCTGATCATCCTTTCTTCAACTCCAAGATCCGCCAACTTCCTGATCAGCCTCTTGTGGAGTACACAGTCATAGGACCTGTTAAAGTCCAGGTAAAGAATGTCCACTAAAAAAAGCAAAACACAAAACTCCAGCACCACCCACTGCAGTCTAGACAAATGGACCCACAAACAAATAATCAAACAGATTATTTAACCATGTAAAAATAATGCTTTATTCAACACCATAATAGTTGTGGGCAGGAGTCTTCCTGGGGTGATGTGGAGTGCTGGCAGCTGTCCAGTGTGAAGGTCTTCCCTAATGTACTGCTCTCCTCCCAGTGATCAGGTCAACTCTGGTTTGCCTTTTTGTTTCCATAGAAAATAGCCCTTCTTCTGTCAGTTAGCTCTCATAGGCCATGTATTCCAAACATTCAACCATCCTGGTTGCTGCTCTCCTTTGCATTTTCTCAGTCATGTTGATATCATGCAAGTCTGGGACCAAACCATACACTCTTTTCAAGTGGAACATGACAGGCAATCTCCATATAGACATTGCAACATCTATTGACCAGCTTACAGAATTTATTCTGATGCATGCCATGATTTTGTTTACCTTACTACAGAATTTGTCAGCTGACATTATTGTTCATATTAGAGAAGTTGCAATGTACTGCAGCAGCTGTAAGTTTGTCTGGGTGTCTTCCTACCTGGTGGGGAGAGACTAGGAAACTCCCTCCCGGGTGGTTGGGATGATGGTCAGCAGCCTGAGAGGAGATCTCAACAGGGCCACCCACATGGCATGTAGGGATAGAAGGAGAAGGAGGGGTCTAAGAAAGCTGCTGGCCAACAGCTTCCCCTCTTTCTTCTCCTGTTATTTGGATCAAGGACAGCAGCAAGCCACAGGCTATGCAATTACTGGAGATAAGGGATTTTGGCCTTTGGCATGCATGGGAGGAGAAGAATGGAGGAATGTAGCCCTGAACAAAGGGGCCCATTGTTCAGATGGGGCAGCGCAGGTCTGCTGGCAGCAGCTGCTAGTCTTTTGTCTCTCTAAAAAAGAACCCATTCATGAAAAGGCAAGTCTATAAAGGGTTGCCATAATCTAGCCAGTGGATACACTTCCAGCTGGGTGGTGGGTAGGTCGTCAAAAAAAAAAAAATAATACAACTTGGGGGAGCAAGGGGTAAGGCCAGACAGGCTGAGCAGTTAGAGCTTTAGGTGCCATAGGTTTTGTCAAGCTATCATAAGTATGTTTAGCTAGGTAATTGCCTAGGGCTATGTAGCACTGGGTTAAAAGCAAGGGGTACCTTGGGAAGTTGTGCAGTAGCCCCATCCAGCATCCCCTTACTTCTGGGTCATGGTCCATTTGGATGTCCTGGTACACAGGTGGAGCAATTCTCTGAGGTGGGCAGCGGGAGTTCCTCAAGCTGGGGTTTGGAGTCTGGAGTGAGGCATAGCTGCATCCCCCAATACATGTGGGAGAGCTACACATCCAGCAGCTACCGAGCATCCCATCTGGACCAGGTGTGGTGCTTATGGCAGAGCTTGCTATGCGTTGGGGCATGGGATGTGGTGGATGAGACAGCCTTGGCGGTAGCAGAGTTTGGGGAATGGGGGAGGAGGATGGGCATTTTTCCCAGCTGGTCTTTGTTTGTGTTCCATGAATTTGTATTCTCGGGGGTGTGAAAGATATTGTCTGCCACTTTGGGCATGGGGCCTTAATTGCAACAGTTCCAAGATGGCATCCTAAAGGGTCTGGCAGCCACGTCAGGTGAGGTATGGATGCCAGACAGGAATAGCAGGGAACAATGCTGCTTTTTCTCCCCTCACCATAGGGCCCAGACTGGAGCCACACAGGAGGGCAGAGAGGGGCTCAATACCTGGGATTCAATGCGCATTACAGGCTCTCACCAATTAAAACAAAAAAAAAGAGAAATTAATACACAGGTCATCCTCTTGGGGTGGGATTGGAATAAGGGTGACATTGATTCAAAGAGCTGTAGCCTAAGCTGGGCATGTAATGGTGAGCTGTCAGTCAGCTACAGAATGGGAGCTGGGATAATGGTGACTGAGAGGGAGCTAATAGGTCTTCCACCCCAAAAACTTAAAATAATAAATAATAAGATAAGAAGATCAATTGCTGCACACATTTAATATACTGACAAAAGGAGCAAGAACTGCAGAAAGGGATCTAGGGACATGGGAGAAGGTTAGGGAAGGGAACCTTTCAGACACGGATAGTATGGCCCCTGCCCCTCATCCTCCCTCCCTTCCCCTCAGTCTGTTTTTTTTTTTTACAGGGAATTAAAGGATTGCAGTTGCTAGGGAAGGTACATTTGAGGGGGGTGGCATTCTCCCTCCCTCACTCCCAGTCCATTAACATGGAGCATGAATTAATGACTCTTCCATGGTGGGGGGAGCTTATAGTTATCATTTCAGGACCATACCAGAACAACAGAGGAAGCTTTCAGCAAAAGTCACCACAGCATTGGAGGACCAGCTCTGTGAGTTGTATCAACAGAGGAGAGCAGCATGGCTGGAGGCATGCCTGGAGGGATTCGATGGCCCCTCTACATCTGCAGCAACTGGAGGAGGACATATGAAGAAGAGGCCAGCAAAAAGGCAGGTGGTGCCCCCAGCTAAGGTTCCGAGGACACCGTGCACAGGTGAGGAAAGAGCAGAGGTAAGGCAACTTACAGATGGGCAAGCCTAGGAGGTGCTTAGTGTGACCCTGAGTGGGGAACTGGCAGATGTATTAGACCTTAAGGAACAGGGGATCCCCCTGGTCCCATAGGGAGAGTTGGGACACATGCCAGTGGCCGGGGGTGAGCAATCTATAGTGGCGGTCATACTTGTGAGGGCAGATGGGGAGCCAGAGTAGATCCTCTACAGATGACAAGTTGGACAAATTGATAGATTTGGTGACTGGGTTGGCCACTGGGACAAGGACACAGTCAGGGACCATAGCGTCATCTGAGACCAGCATCCCAGCACCTCCAGAAGCTGTTACCCCACCTCTCAGTTCATACGCAGGCTTGAACAAACCATTGGGGATGCACCTGACCGATAAGGTCAGGAAGCAGATCAGGAGCAAGTAGTATGTGGACATGTTCTCCTTGTTGAACTGGCCAGTTGAGAAGGAGGAGAAGAAAAAAGATAAACCTGACAAGACCAAGAAGACAAAAGTAAAAGTGCCGTGCAGCTTTGAGAACTGGATAGCAGCACTCACTATTTATTCTGGCACTATTCTACAGGCTGAGAAGGGTCTGGGACTGTTTAAGTACCAGCACCGTCTCATGCTGATGCATCACAGAAAAGGAGGCAGTGCATTGCTGGAATATGATGAGGAGTTCCAGCGGCAGAGATAAGAGGACAGCACCCTAGGATGGGGGATTGTGGATATGATACAGCTAGTAGATGTGGTGCATAACAGGAGGGGGTGCTGCACACAGATGGAGGGCTGGCATTAAGACTGATGGCCCCACAATTATCTGATACAGGGAGGTCACCATCGCAGGTGTGCTATGCCTACAACCAGGTGAACTGCATTAAGATCAGTTGCAGATTTTGGCAAGTGTGCATGGCCTTTTCCAGCAGCACCCCTTTGTTCAGTGCACTTTGCCCCACCCACAAAGAAGGAACTTTAGGGGGATTCAGAGGAAGCTTGGCAAGTCTTAGGGTAATAAGCCTCCCCCACACCGGTATGGGTGGACAGGATTAAGCCCTGGCTGGCCCAGTACCCAGATAGTGTCACTGCCTCCTGTTGGAGGAAGGGTTCACAGTTGGATTCAGGATTCAATATTCAGGCCCTCAGTGCAGAGGTGAGGTGCTGAACTTGAAGTAGGCACATGACTGTCCACAGGTTGTCTGGGAAAAACAGAGGTGGCTGGGGTGGGTGAATGGTTCTTTTGCCTCCCCACCACTGCCCAATCTGAGGCTGTCCCTTATTGGATTGCTGCCCAAGAAAGCGCCAGGGGAATTTTGAATGATCAATTATGTTTCTTACCCCACAGGTGACTCTGTAAATGATCACATCAACCCATGGTTCACAGTGGTGCAATTCGAGTCATTCAATCGGGCAGTGGAGGTAGTGTGCACAGTAGGGCCAGGTGCCCTGATGGCAAGGCGGACATCAGGTCAGCATTCTGCTTGCTACCTGTGCATCAAGACAATAGGGAGCTGTTGGGCATGAAGTTTGATGGGAAGTATTATAAAAACAACTGCATGCTGATGGGTTGTGCGGTGGCGTGCACCTTTTTTGAGAAGTTCAGATTCTTTTTGCACTGCGTTACAGCAGAGAAGGCAGGGAACCTCACCATTGTGCATTACCTCGATGATTTTTTGTTCATTGGGGTCAATGGATTGGCATCCTGTGGAGACACATTGACAGTGTTCGTTGGATTCTACCTGGAGTTTGGGGTGCCATTGATGCCATAAAAGGTGGAGTCACCCAGCTCTGAGATAGTTTTTCTTGTGATTGAGTTTGACACAGTTGGGCAATAGAGCCAGTTACCTCAGGGCAAGCTGGAGACCTTACAGTCCATGCTCAATACAGCGGATGAGTCCCAGATGATGTGGAAGGTGCAGCAGCTGATGGGCACCTTCATTTTGCCTGGTTTAAGATTCCTATGGGGAGGAGCTTCTTGCGTCAGATGGCAAAACTAGGCAGTGGCTGCACTAAGCCACATCCCAGGATGTGGGTCACTGAGGGGTTCTGTAAAGATCTACAGGTCAGGCGGATTGTGATGAGACACTACAATGGGGTAGCGTTATGGCAGGAGGATGAGGATGGCAAACCCTAGGATCTGTTTATGGATGCAACTGGCAGGCTTGGGTTTAGAACCTACTTTCAGTGGGAGTGGTGTGTGGCCCATTGGCCACTAAAGTGAGAGAGGGTGGGGCTGCACAGACACATCACACTGTTGGAGTTCTTTCCCATAGTGGTTGCATTGTGCTTAAGGGGTGTGAAGCTGAAGGACAGGAAGGTCTATTTCCAGTCTCACAACATGGGGGTGGTGCATACCATTAATGGCCAACTGGGGCATTTTTTATATTAAAATGTTTACTGTTCAAGATTCAGTTTAAAGCAGTACACAGACCTGGTGCTTACAATGGAATTGCGGATGCTTTGTCTCATTCACAGTGGCAGAGATTCCAAGAATTGGCACCTGCAGTGGACCAGCAGCCACAGATGGTATCTCCCTTCTTTTGGAGGGTGGTGACCTAGTGACTTGAATGAGGAGATCCAGACACCGGGAGTCTGGAAGTCCCAGACATTCTTAAGGTACCTCCACCAGCATTTGCAATAACTTTCTGTTGTCTTTTACAGGGTCTCCAAGGGCATAGAGGACCATATGGATATATGGTCATTCCTTCATCTACAGTTCTACAGCAAGAGCAACAACCTGGCCAGTGGGGAGTAACCTAGTGATACGTGGCCAGAAAGCTTGAGTCAGATGGTTGGGCATGAAGGGCATGAGCTTGATTGGATTGCTTCCAAGGTTGAGGGAGGAAGTGAGGATACAGCAGAGCCTGGATGTGTTGATAGTACACCTCTATGGTGAAGACTTGGGATCATGGAAGGCAGTGGACCTGCTGCTGGTGATGAAGGAGGACTTTCGTACCATAAGAGACTGGTAGCCCCATACAGTCCTCATCTGGTCACAGCTGATACAGAGGCAGCACTGGCCACATGGTGAGGGGGAAGAGTCAATTAACAGAGCATGCATTTGAATCAATAGACAGATGAAGGCCTTTATGGACATAGGAGGGACCATGGTAAAACGTAAGAAAATCCTGGCCTCCTGCCAGCTAATGGTGGGGGAGGGAGGGAAACTGCTGGAAGAAGGTTTAGATATGGTTTTTGAGGGAATGGGACATGTCTTAGAGGTGCAGATACAGCAAGCAGCTTGGAAGATCAGATGGTGTCAGTCCTGTGGTGGCATGGACAGTTTACAGACTGAAGGTAGAAGGAAAAGGAGGGGGGATGAGTTGAATTCATCAGAATGGCTCATTGCCAAGCCTGGTTGGCATGAAGGTGGATGACTGAGATCCCTTATCCAGATGGGAGTGGTCACAGTCTACTTTCATCAGGTATCATGCAAGGACTGCAGTGCCAGATGGGGGAAGCTATTGGAGCCTTGACCATATGATCGCACCTAGTACTACCTCAAGTAATTAGACAGACACCCTCTGTGATCTTGGATTGAGGGTCAGTGTGTGATGGGGCCTGCAGAGGGGCGTATGCTCCCTGCTGCATACAGTGCTCATTAGTGTGTGGTAACATTAGTAAACTCATGGCTGCGGCCATTTTCTCCAAGACCTGTGTCTGTGTGTTTATTCCATGGAGAAGAGAATTGAGGGCTACCAGACAATTAATGTTGCTGCAGATTAGTACTTTAAAGTTTTTTTTTCCTGCTCGAGTTTAGTAATAGTGCTGGGTGAAAATAGAAAATGCAGTTTTGTGCAACTTACATGAAGCATGCTAATTTGCTTGCAATTTCTCAAATTTGGTGAAAACTTTTGCTCTTTATTAAAATATGCAACTTTGTAATCTAAAAATGTATAGTTTTGCAAATAGCATATTTTTAATGCAACAAATGTACACCTTTGTGTATTTTGTGTTTATGCAGTAAGTCCCAAGCTCTGCATTTGCCTTAAACCAGATTTTTAAAAACTGCAATCTGGACAAAAATGTTCATGTATTTTGTATGCATGTTTTCCAAACTTGAGCATTTAAAAAAAAACAGATTCTCTGTAAAAAATGAACAATTCAGAAAAAAAGAGCACTTCAATATATCTTGCACCGAGAAGTTCCAAACATCATAATTTCAATGTAACAATGTTATTACAAAATCTTGCAGTTTGTAACCTAATATGCACATTCATATATGTTGTGTATAAATGATCCAAACAAGGCATTCATTACAAATTTGAGTTAAAAAATTTTGCAAATTCAGCAAAATGTTCAGTTGATGAATTTGCATATTTTTGTACAAGTTCATAAAAATTTTACAAAGTCAAATCATCTATTTCCCACAACTTTGCAGGCATAAATAAAATTTGTAAAGCTAGAAACTAGTTGCTCTATCTTGGAGAAACAGTTCAATGTGATAACAGCGATTTTGGAATAATGATTGTTGTTTGGGCGCGTGTACATCACCAAAAATGAATTACAGCGATGTACACTCATAGCGAACTGCAAGGTAGCAATGGAAGTTATGTGTATGCAGGGGGCTTTGCCGCCCTCATTCTCCCACTTAAGAATTCTCAACCTCAAGGGGGTGCATGTTGGGGGGGGTGAATTTCTTAAAAAAACAACAAGCCACCTACCAGCAAAAAAAAAAATGCACCACTCTGGAACCGAACACCCTCCCTCCCCAGCAGCTGTCTAGCACACTCCCTTCTACAAACCTCCCTTCCCCTTCCTCTCCTGCTCCTGCACATGTGCACACATGTACACATGTGTACGCTTTCCGTCGCCCTATCTCACCTAATCAGGTAACCGGTCGCTACCCTGCCAGGTATCCCTGAACACAGGCGCCATGATTGAGTTGCCCTTTTTGAAAGCACTCAATTGCGATTGCTATTTTCACTGGATACCTGGAGAAACAGTGTGATGCTACCATTTCAAACCAATAATATTCATTAGAAAATAACAGTGTACCCGCAACCTTGCTATGCATTAATTATCTCATACATTTCTAGTAGATGTGATAGAGACCAGTCAGCTCACTTCATCTATTAACAGATCTATACATTTTATTCATTGTATATAAGTGAATAAAAATATATATGCGATACACTGATCAATGAGACACATATTCAGTAGCATTTCAAATGGAGACAAAGCAATGCATTTTGGGAAAAGTAAACCACCATATTTATGGTGCCTAACACTTAGAAATGTATGATATAATTTATGCATAGCAAAGTGGAAGGTGCCTGTGCACTACAATTGGCTCTAGAATGGTAGGTGTGGTGGCTCAGAGGCACATTCCTCAACCAGCACGTCTACAAAATTCATATGCTGCTTTGGCAAGGTGGGTCTTCCAGGAGGGGGCACTCAGATAGGGGCTGGGGAGGATGTGGAGTTTCTCCAAAGTGGGTGCCCCAAGGAGGGAGGAAGAAAACTAAACAGGAGGAAGAAGCAAATTCTGATGGGGATCATGATTCTGAGGGAGATACAGTAGATTTGGAATAGGAAAGGGGGGACAGGCAGGTTAGTTGCTTATGTGGTGCTGAGACCCAGAGGGATGGCATGCAGATCCAGAGGACTACTACGGCAGTAAGACAGGAGGCAGATGTGAAGGTCATTGTCAACCTGGGTACAAATGACATGGTTAGGGATGGGGCTGGGATACTGTAGGGGGAGTTTAAAGAGCTGGAGGGGTCTTAGACAGGTAGCACACTCACTGGCTTTGGCTGAGGTGCTGTCTGTCTACAACAGAGAGGAGGAGGAAAGGGATCTCTGCACCAAGACATTCAACTCATGTTAGAAACTATGGTGCAGAGAGGAGGGGTTCAGCTACATTGTGGACTAGGATCCACCTGGAGAGATAAGGGCATTTACAGGGGTGATAGCCTTCATCCATCTAGGAGGGAAACCGCACTCTTCAGTGGACAGTTTAGATGTTACATTGATGAACATTTAAATTAGCTGAGGGGGTCAGAAGATGAAACTGGGGAGGGAGTAACTGCCCCTCTACAATAGGCTGAAGTAGAACATAGAAAGAACCTAAGGAGAAGGTAATTCCCCAGGGTGGAAATTAACAAAGGAAGCAGGGCGATAGAAATGAAGGGAGAATGGGAATGGAAGTATTAAAAAGAGAGGAGGAAGGACAGAGGGCAAAAAGGAATGAAAGGGCATAACAAGTAGAGTCATAACAAAATCTGAAAGACCATGTGTGTGAATTCTAGAAGTCCAGGAATAAGATTCTGAACCTAAAGACCATGATTACAGAGGATGACCTGGATAGTGGTCACTATCAAGTCACAGTGTACTGAAAACTAGAACATATCTCAGGAGGGACAAGTTTGGAAGGAAAGGATGGAGTGTGGCACTTTATGTAAGGGAAAGCATAAAAGCAACAGAGATATAGGAAATACAGGGGGAGGAGTGGTACTGCAGATCTTCCTAGATATGGGGAATGGAATTTCTATTCTTGCTTGCATGATCTACAGACCTCCAGCACTGGGGGAAGAGATTGATAAGGTATTGGTGGAAGCTAGTGGCAATATGGCAGAAAAGGGGGAGGTGCTGCTGGTTGGGATTTAAATTTGCTATATGTAGATTGGAACCTCCCATCATTGGCTTCAGCTAGAAACAGAGACATCTTGGACTTCCTGCACGGAGTTCACTTCAGGCAGTTAGACAGTGAACCTACTAATGATGGGGCAAAACTGGACCTAGTACTACCTAACAGGGACAGTATTGCAGACATCAAGGTAGGAGGTCACTGGGGGAATAGCGATAACCATACAGTGTGGTTCTATATAAGTACAGCTGTGGAACTGAACCACACAATGGCGAGGGTCCTGAGCTTCAGGTAGGCAGATTCTAAAAAGATGGGTGAATGCCTCAGGGATGATCTGCTGGAGAGGGGAGATGACCGGGGTGAAGTGGAGGAACAGTGGGCAAAGCCAAAAAGGGTCATTGGGAAGGCAACACACCTCTGCTGCAAGCAAATGTGCAAAAGCAAGAGGAAAAAGAGACTGTTATGGTGCTCAAACGAGTTGGCAGAAAAGGTAAAGGCTAAATGAGTAGCATTCAGAAAGAACAGTATAAGGAGATGAAGAGGGAGGAGAAGGGATCAGTCCTGGGGACAGTCGTCTTCAATATCTTCATCAGTGACATTGCAGATGGACTGGAGGGCAAGGTTTGTCTGTTTGCAGATGACACCAAGATCTGTAACAGAGTAGATAATCCAGATGGGGTGGGCAGAATGAGAAGAGATCTGGATAAACTGGCAAAATGGTCAGAATGGTGGCAACTGTGGTTTAATGCAAAGAAGTGCAAGATCATGCACATAAGGAAGACAAACCCTGAAGCCACATATAGGTTGAGAGGGGAGTTGCTGGCAATCACAAGGGAAGAGACGTGGGCATCATCATCACAGATTACCTGAAATCATCCAAGCAGACCACTAAAGCAGTAGATAAGGCTAGAGGGATGTTGGGGTGTATTAGCAAGGGTATTGCAAGTCATAAGAGGGAGGTAATAATCCCTCTTTACCAGACACTGGTTAGGCCCCATCTTGAGTTCTGTGTGCAGTACTGGAGGCCGCACCTGTACAAGGACATTAGCAAAATGGAGGCAGTCCAGAGAAGGGCAACCAAAATGGTGCAGGGACTGCATCAGAAAATATATGAGGACAGATTAATGGAGCTCAATATGTATATCCTAGAGCAATGGAGAGAGAGTGGTGATATGATCGAAACATTCAAACATTTTAAGGGCATTAGCAAAGTGAAAGAGTCTAACATATTTCAATATAAGAAAAACAGCAGAACAAGAGGACACAGCATCGGAATAGAGGGAGGCTGATTAAGGGGTAATGTGAGGAAGTTATTTTTCACAGAAATGGTGGTGGTGCATGGAGTGGCCTACCTCAGGAAGTGGTGTATATGAAAGCAGTGCAGGGCTTCAGACAGGCATGGGATAGGCATAATGGAGCAATACAGATGAGTATGAATAGATAGGCAATTGACAAAGTACAGGCCTATGAAACATTTATAAGGTAGAAAAAATGATCAGACTGGATGGCCTTGTGGTCATTATCTGCCATCAACTCCTATGTTTCTATGAGGATAGGGAGGTGTGTCAAGGGAAACAAGGAAGCAGGGAGAGCAGTAAGGAGCACAAAGGCTCTAACTGAAGAGAGAATTCCATACCTCCAAGTCTTTAGACAAAAATGGTTAGGTCATATGTCACTCATATCACTATATAAGTGTTACCAGCTGCCTGTGCAGTAGTATCAGTTTTTTTTCAAGAATTAGTTTTTCTCTAAAAGATCAAACTACTACATCCTTATACATTGATATATATTGCTTTGTAACTTGTAGCTTTTAAGTAAATGTTATTGACTTTTAGTGTTGATAAATGTTTGTTTTTAATTGAATTTTGCATCATGTATCTTACTTATCATTAATGAATGTCCAGGAATGTTGTAAATTCTTCATAGATAGGTTGTGTTTTACTAAATACACCCAGGTCATGCCTGTAAACAGACCATTGGTCTACTCTATGTATCTGGCTAACAAATAAAATTTAATTGAATTGAAGAATTGCCAAGGTGGTGAAGAAGGGAGACAAGACACTTTTTTAGGTATGTAAGTCAAAGGAAGAAGACTAGGGTGAGATTAAAAGATTAAAAAGAGAAGCGGGGCTGTGCGGAGGGGGACAAAGAAAAGGCAGATATCCCGAACAAATACTTTTGTTTGGTGTTCACAGAGGAAGGAGAAGGGGAGGGGCCACAAAATGTAACAGGAGCATTGGAACGAGGGAGGTGGATACTAGTCCTTTTTCAGCAGAAAGTGTCCTGAAGGGGAGTCAGTAATCTGAAAGTGGACAAAGTAATCGGGCCAGATGGGGTACATACAAGTGTATTGAGGGAGCTCAAGAAAGTACTGCCTACATCTCTAACAGTCCTATATAACAGCTCAGTGGAAGCAGGTGTGGCTCTGGAATACCAAAGGATGGCAGATATAGTCCACGTCACAAAAGTGGTAGCTGGGAAGATGCTGGCCATTATAGGATGGTCAGCCTGACTACGGTGGTGGAAAGTTAATGGAGTCACTGCTATAGAAAGGATTGGGGAATGTATTGACTCCAATAGGTTATAAGACCTGAGGCCAGCATGGATTCACAGGGGGGAGGGCATGTCAAATGAATCTGCTAGATTTCTTAGACTGGGTGACCCAGGAATTAGATCAGCTTGGAACAGTGGACATGGCCTACCTAGATTTCTGTAAGGCTTTTGATACTGTTGTACATAGGAGGCTAATAAGCAAGTTGGGTAGCTTAGGAGTGGGTCCAAATGTGGTAAACTGGGTAAGATATTGGTTAGATGACAGAGGGTGGTGGTAATTTGAGTTCACTCACAAAAAGGGAGAGTAACCAGTGGAGTGCCCTATGGATCAGTGCGGTACTAGTCCTCTTTAATGTCTTTATAAGTGACATTGCAGAGGAGCTTGAAGAGAAGTTCTGCCGCTTTGCTGATGACACCAACATCTACAATAGGGTTGACACTCCTGGGGGAGGTGGAAAGGATGTGCAGAGACCTGAGAAAATTTGAGGTGTGATCAAGGGTATGGCAGCTGGGTTTCAATGCAAAAACGTTCAAAGTAATGCACTTGAGATGTAGAAACCAAGGGCAGGCTACAAAATGGGAGGATTGGTACTGATAACCTCCAAGCAGGAAAGAGACATGAGGTGATCTTATCAGATGACCTAAATGTGGCTAGGCAGTGTGGCAAGGCATTTTGGGAGGGCTAATGGGATACTGGAATGCATAGTGAGGGGTATCATCAGCAGAAAGAGAGAAGTAGTGTTGCCTTTGTAGAGATCACTAGTAAGATCCCAGATAGAGTATTGTGTCCAGTTTCAGAAACCACATGACTGAAAGGACATAAACAGAGTGGAGGTGGTCCAGAGGATGCCAACTAAAGTGGTGCAGTGTCTGCATCAGAAGCCCTATCAGGAGAAACTTAAGGACTTAAATATGTACACTCTGGAAGAGATTAGAGAGAGAGAGAGAGGGGCAATATGACAAAGTTCTTTAAATACATCATGGGGCTAAATAAGGTACTGGACAGAAGTATTTTTCAGAAGAAAAGGTGCTCAAGGACAAAAGGGCATAATAAGAAGCTGGAGAGGGGTGTATACAAGAGAGATATGAGAAAGTACATCTTCACAAAAAGCTATGACACACATGTGGAAAGCTACCAGTAGGGTACTTAAGCATAATGCAATGTCATATAGCACACTAGCATAAGCAGTCATAGTAAATTACCAAACTAGTTAAGCACAGTGCAGAAGTCTTATTTATCATTAGCATTAGCATACTGACATTTCTGCCATTACCAAATATGCACTGATTAACTGAACCAGATCCTAAATACCTCTTGCTAACTTTGTATTTAGGGGGTTGCTATATTTCATTATAGGTGATGCTTTGCATCTCATACCTCTGACATTTTCCCTGTACTTGTGAATCTCAGCATATGTAATGTATCATGATTGATGATTGTGACATTTTCCTATATTTGTAATTGTAATACTGTTGTGATGTATTTCTACCATCCTACAAGGACCTCCTTGTAAATGAACCTGCTCAACCAAGCTTTTTTTCCTGGTAAAATAAATTGAATTGAATTAAATAAAAAAACAAAGAGGTGGAATTCCTGGAACAGTCTGCCAGCAAAGGTGGTGAGGTAAAAATAGTTGTGGGGTTCAAGAATGCATGGTATACACATAAGGGAACCTTAGGGAAAGAGTGGTGGGTGAATGGGCTTGAAATCAAGTAGGATCTGAGGTGATACTATAGGCGGGTAAAAAGTGAGACTAGGTGCACCAAGTGTTCCTTATCTGCTGACAAAATATATGGTTCTGTGTTTCTATTCCTTGCTAAGTACAATTTGACAGAGTAGTATTAAATAATCTCTGTCACTGAAGATATTTAGCCTTTATGCTTTTCTTTCCTTGAAGTGTCCATATGCATTTTTTTATCACTGAGTTTGCCATTTCTCTGCCCATTTCTTGCATTTCATGCACCCCATCTTATGAGAATAACTATGCATTCTATCTTTATATCATTTGGAAAACCAGAAATAACATGAAACCTATAGTAGGTAAATGTTCTAAACCTTCTAAGTTCAAATTATAGTTCTTGAAATAAAGTGTTTAAGGTACAGATACTGCAGACAGAAAAGTACAGTACCTATACTTTTCCTGGTAACACTGAATTTGTATTGAATGCACTGCAAAGTTATTTGGGGTTGAAACCCCATTTCTAAAAAAATGTGTACTGACTTTTTGACTTAAAAAGCAGCTGATGCCTTTCGGAAAACTTTGGAAACCATAATATATAAACACAGTTTAGCTTGTACTTCATATATCATATCACAGTTTACCTTCTCTATTACTCATTACTAAAGATATTCCTACAAAAAATGTATTTATCCAGTAGACCTTATCTGCCTTAATAGGTTATTTCCTCCTTGAAATTATAGTGCTGTGTTGTGACATCACACTATGTTGCCATGGGAATAACTGTGATAATACAAGCAGAGTATTATGACATCAGGTTGGAAAGAAGCGATAGGAGCTGATGAACCCTCAAGCAACAACAATAATGTCTTCATGCATATGACTTCAGTAATAAACAGAGGGTATAAGAAATACAGAGTTAATAATAATTCTCCAGGCCATCTGTGGCTCAGGCTGCTTTTGTTATGTAGTATTTCCTCTTTAAGTGTTAAGCACCATTCTAAGAAAGTGCTGGGACAAGAGAGTGTCAGAAGTATTGATTTTTTGGGAGGAAAAATTAAACAACCATTGACAGATTAATGGCTGCTGACAGGTAGTGAAGGTGATGAAGTGGGATTTAGCCTGCTCCATCCATCAGATCTCACCTGTAAAATAGAAAGAATTCCTACACAGCTCCAGCCTACATTTCTCAACAAGAAATAATGACTGTTCAGAGCCAACACAACACATCTGATAAAGAACAAGTAACCCTTTGAGACCTTCAGGAACTGAAAATTGTGTGTGACTATAGGATAAAAACTAAACTGCACAACGAATTGCAACTATCTCTTCAACTGAAACTGATCACCCGGATTAATGGATTTGATCTTTTGCAGTGATGAACTAATACTTAGCCAAAGTATAATGATGTTTGCAAGTTAACACCATGAGGAATACAGTGAATATGATACTCTTGGATAGCTTCTACAATCAGTGGTGAATTATATATATAAAATATAAGCACATTTTATTATTTTTAAAATGTATTTATTTATCCCAGTAAGACGTAAACTGATTAATTTTTCATACTAAATAATTAGGTGATAAGACAAGACAGAGTGTGAACTGTTGTGGGATAATTGCATGTCTTAGGTATGTGATCCACAAGGCATCACCAACGGCCTTTACCCATCTGGGAAGTGCCATTATCCCACAGAAATGCACATTCTGGCATGTCTTATTGTGATTATAATGCAGATCTAAATTTAATGATAAGTAAAAATAAGTGTGGCTTAAAACAGTGTTTTCTTTTTTTGTAATATCAAAATGTATTATACTGCCACAAAGAAATACCAATCTAACAATCTATCAGAATTTACCTAGAATACCTTGAGGCACAGGAATACAAGAATTTAAAATTCTGCTGAGTTGTACTGCTGAAATGCACACACACACACACACACACACACACACACACACACACACACACACACACACACACCACACAGAAAGTCTCATATGGAGACACAGCCTCAATATTATCTTTGGCATGGTAAGCAGCAGAGATTTCCATGTGAAAGTGATATGGATGGGAGGGCAATTTATCATGGTCACCAAAGAATCACCAGAACGTAAAACTGTGAATAGTATGTCATATTTTAATGTCTGTACATGCATATGGGAGGTATCATGAGAGGAAAAAATATTTAATTATTTATTTATTTAATTATTTATATCAATGGTGTTTTACTTTTCAGGTCCAAATTAAATGTTTTCACAGTGTAAAGGTGGTAACCATGTTTGTGATGGCTATGAATGGTAAATAAAGTGGCTAATGTATTCTCTACAGTATGTGCATATCTGAAATTCATAATCCCACAGCCTAAACTTGTTCAAGCTGGGCATTTGAGGGGTATTAACATATTGGTCTCAGAATTTATTAAGCCAGTTAGGAAGCAGGAAGTTTCAAACTAATTTTATAATGCTCTGTAGAGTTTACATGCACAAATTATTTTATTCTCTGTTCTAAGAGCAATTGGATAGTTATTTAGATTAAGTCTGGACAGGTATAATTACTGACTTTTAAACAATTTGCATGTTGTCACTATCCTCTCAAAATGATACCCTAGGATCATTTTAGATCTGACCAGATCCTTTTCTTTTTGGATAAGTTGGGTTGGATACCAACCATATGCTTGATAATCAGATGATCCAATGATGTGTGTTACAACTGTTTGCTTGTTTGGTCTGCTTAGGAAACCTTATACTGCAGGTCATCTAACAGCATCCAAGCTTTGGATGTGAGTTAAAGCAATATGAATGAAAAGATGATAAATGCATCACTTTTTTTTAAGTAATTTAATGCAAAGCATGGGAACTGTTACAAAACACTGGGACCTTTCAAAATGTGGATCCCAGATTGTGGTGCAGCCTTGTCAATACAGATGAGGGTAATCCTATTAGGACTGTACAGCTACAATCTAAAAGTTTCTAAAAGTTTAGCTAGTGTCACTGCCCCAGTTATCCTTTATGAAGGCAACCTGTAAATTATTCAGGATCTCTTTGCCTTAATCAATATAGGTTCACCCACTAATCATGCACATTGATTAAAAATGTCAAAAGTATTCTTTATGTTCTCACTAGTAGTTTGTAATAGTGAAAGAAACCCAGGCCAAAATTAAGTAAATTTATCTTATGCTGGCTTAATTTGGAAACTAAAAAAGGTGTAAAAGTTGTTAATCTTAGTGCTTGTCATCTCTTATCAATAACCCAGATAGACCATCTTAAGGTAGCTGGTTCATTCCATTGGGGTGTCAAACAGACAAGGCATACTGATGAGTCCTGGTAGGACAAAACATGTGTCTATGTCTTCTGTTGGCACCCTTTGTAAACTGTGTGAGAGGCCTTTTGGCACCATGCATTTCTGCTTAAAGTTGAACCAGCATAATATTCTGTGGTGATTTGCATATGCAGCCCATGATGCTTTGCGTTATGGGGGCATGTGTGATTGTGTATCTCTTATCAATGCTTTATAAACAATAAGCAAGGCTGGCCTTATTCACAAAGCCTTAACAGAACTATAAGAAATGAGACCTGTCTGAGATCTTCCACAACTGATTCAGATTATTCTTTGCAAATAAAGAAAATGGTCCCCTAATGCAGATCATATGCTTTGTTCAGTGACAATTCCCATCTCATGATGACTTTAATAAATGAATGGTGACATATTTGCTCATCATAAAACCTTTGTCCTTATAAAACCTGATTGGTTGACATTTCAGCAAATCAGGTTTCACTAGGAGCAAAGATGTCATCATTAAAGCAGTTGCACTATTACAAGATGGGAGTTGCCACTGAACAAAGCAGATGCTGCCCACTGGGAAATCATTTCCTTTATTAGCAGGTTGATTTGGTGAGTACTAGTAGGGGAGGAGGGTGGTGGAGACAAGAGGGAGTTAGGTTGGGGTAACTGGGAGTAGGTATGAAAATCAGCTTGACTTGGTTGGGGGGAAGTGGGGTGGAGAGTATTTAGCACATGGGTGGGATGAAGGGATTATCTTTTGTTACAGCCAAGAGCAAGCGCAGCAGCATGATGTTTGCTGGAGTGGGGGGAAGGAGGAGATATCATGATCATTTACAGATCCTTGACTGTGGGAGGTTGTTTAACAGAACAGTGGGGTATGGATTTTTGGGGGTCAAGAAAAATCTACCAGCGAAATTGGCAGTTCTGCCACAGAATTTGCAAAGTTTTTTTGTGAATTCTGAATAACACTGATTCACATCAGCTTCACTGGTGAAAAGAAATGTGCAACATCTCTAGATAGGAGTGAAGGAGGACTAATATGTTTTAAAAACAATCGCTGTATACAGGTACATTAAAGCAAACCAAATTTCTGCACTTCCATGTGTGAATTGATTACTGCAGAATTGTTCCAGCATAATTAACATACACATACTATTTTTGTATTTCTTATAATAGTTATTTTTGTATTTGATATAGCACCTTCCAGAGCACCAGGTCCTGAAATATAATTTTAGAATAAAGAATAACAATAAAGTTCAGATGACAAGCACCAGCATTTCTGCAACAATACAGAAAGTTTGATGTGAACTGTTGTATTTACTACTGAAGTGTTACAGTATAGACAATATGGAAGTGCCCTGCCAATATGGTAAGGTAAGGTATGTAATACTTTATTGGTCAGCTTAAAAAGCCATTTTCAATTTGCAATTATTACTGACATAAAAAATATGAATTTTACTAAAAAACGTTCATATATATTATTTCACATACTTTTTCCTTGTAATACATTCAGCTCTTAAGAAAAAAAGAAAACAATTACATATAAGGTCCATATTATGACCAAACATTATTTCCAAACTTTGCTTTTCAGGTACATCCAAAGAACTAGACAAATAAGATGCTAAACGTTGTGCTTGAGTCAATTGTTTTTCCTATTTAACTGCTTATTGTACTTGTAATTTTTTTTGTGACTATGTATTTGACATGGCATTTTTGTAAATGAGCATCTGTGCTCAAAGGTATTTTCCAAAGTTTTCAATAAATTACTAAATTAAATAAATAAATCTATCATACCTAGAACAGAATAGGACTACATATAGTGTATCTTCTGGACAATGCAGTCTAAGTTTATAACCACACAGGCTGGTGTCCTAAATGTGTGATTTAGTGTCATATCTTGCTTTAAGTAAGCACAGCTACATAAGAACTTACCAGAACAAGATCAGGCCACACCTATGGAACAATAGCCATCAGGTGCCAGGACCACACAGAAACTTTTTTACTAGCAGTCTACTAGGGGCCACCCACAATGATGTCAGACATCAACATCCTATAGGACATATAAGCATGAGTGGCCCCACACCTTCCTCAGTTCCCCACTTGAGAGCATACTCAGAGGCTGAAGGTTCCCGCTACCAAAAAAGGTAGAGAGCAGAAGGTACACCAAGCTGAATAATGAGTCAAGGATCGAAGAACTCAAAGACAGAGGGGGATGAAGGGTGAAACAACATGGCATGATGGAAGAGATTCTCGTAAAATCTACTAGAAACATAGAAACATAGAAATTGTTGGCAGATAAGAACCGCTAGGCCCACCCAGTCTGTTTATTTTCTGTTACAGTAAGTTCTTATGTAACTATACTATCTTCTTCTAGGATATCTCTTGCATCAGACTAAAGCTATGAAATAAGTCCCAAGAAGTTCTGACAGAGAACCAGTCTGGGTGGCTGGAGGTTTAGCCAGGCCGAAGCCTACAGTTTATCTAGAGGCCATGTCCAGACTGTAATGTTTATTAAAAGTGTGGACAGTACTCCAGGTTGCAGCCACACACATTTTTGCAGCTAACACACTCATAAAACAGGCAACAGAGGTGGCCAAGCCTCTGGTTCAATGACCATGCACAACTCCTGAAAGTTCCTTATCATACTTCCTGTAACAAAACATAATACAGTTGGGCAACCATTTAGAAAGGCACTATTTGGAAACTGGTACATCCTCTTTCCCAGTAGTGAAAGAAACAAAAAGGTGTGAGGACTTCCTGCTGTCCTCTGTGTGATGACCATGAGATCAGACTATTCTATACACATCTAATGTATGTAGCAATGCTTCCCCTGGATTGGTAGGTTCCAGAAAATAAACTGGTAGGTGGATAGTAAACTCTGACACTACCTTAGGAAGAAACTTAGTGTTGGTCTCTAAAGAGACCATGGGCTTGATTCTCAAAGGGCCCTTAGATTGATGCAAGCTGCAGCAAAAGGCAGCTTGCATCAAAGCCCGGTGCACCAGGGACCCTGCAATGATTCTGTATTGGACAGGGTCCTGGTGGCAAAGTTCCACCGCTTGCAGCAACCATGGCCATGTGCCAAACAGACAGCACATACAGAGGGTTTGCTGCAAATCACAAGGTGGCTATGTGCCACTCTGGGATGTCCCTGGTGGTCGTCTAGTGTCCCCCCAGTCCCAATCCCCTTATTATCAAATTAAGCAGTCCCTGGGTGTCTAGCAGATCCCCCTAGCCCCAATTCCCATATTATTAAAGTAAGCAGTCCCTAGTTATCTAGTGGCACACCTAGCCTCAATCACCTTATTAATAAATGAAGCAGCCCCTGGTAGTCTAGCAGATCCCCTTCCCAGCCCTGATTCCCCTATTATTAAATTAAACAGTCCTTGATGGTCTAGTGAACCCCCCAAGCCCCAATCTTCTTATTATTAAATTAAGCAGTCCATGGTGGCTCAGCGGACCTCATTCCCCATCTCTGATGTGCCCGTATATTAAAACATTTAATCATATCTTCCCTGGTGGTCTAGTGGACCACCCATCACCAATGTGCCCATAAAGTAAACTGTTAATAGAAATCATTCCCTACTGATCTAGTGGACACCCCCCCATCCCTGATCTGCTCTATAAATTAAAATGGTGATCCATTATTTCCTTGGTGGTCTAGTGGCCTCCCACCCCCTCACCCCACCTGGTAGTACCCACCACCACGCTACCCCCATTCCAAACCCTGACCCAGCAACCAGCACAACCCTCCTGTCACTACCACGGATGGCTGCTGACTGAACTGTCACTGGACATGTACTGTATACAGTACGTGTTCACTGATTGATAGCTCAGCTGAGTCACATAAGCAGTTGAACTGGATATAGAGCTGACACAAGTGAGGTGGGATCACTGTTCCCATTCATGCATAGATGTACTTGAATCACATAAAAAAATCAAAATTCACATTCATCTATGTGTGTAGGGAGTACACCATACGTAAAGAAGCCTGACAGTTTTCTGAATGCAGGCATTTGAGTTCTTTATATGCAGACTAAGCTGCCATTGTTTTATTTATTTATTTATTTATTTAGTTTTTGTTGACTGGGTAAGTGCACTAGACAAATCCTACCTATTTTCAGGCACAACCCGGGGGAGGGGAATATAGATGAATTCCAACTGACCCTGAACCAGACCGAGCTGTTGGTGGTATTTTTAGTGAATAAGGGAAATTTGGCCAGGAGACCAGGGAAATTCCCCTACTCTTTTCGATAAGTGCCATGGGATCTTTTACATCCACCTGAACTACCACCAAGCCAGGCAGATGGGACCTTGGTTTAACGTATCATCTGAAAGACGGCACCTCAGAAGTGCAGCACCCCTCTCATGCTGCTCTACAGTGTCAGTACTGGGATATTAACCCAAGTGCCAGATGTGGGAACTGTAACAGTGTTTTTTTTTATTTTTCCTCAGCAGCCAGCAGATGATTGGTTCAGTGCTGTTCTAAAGTTTTTTTTTCTCCAACCCAATTGTGCGACTGTGATGGGATTGATGCACAGTTCAGAAATCCACCCTATCCCCAGTCATGAGTTAGAGTGTGGGCCTGCACCTATACTGTTGTTGGCATGAGGGAACAGCAGGCTTCACATGCGTCTGTGTGCCAGAGATAGAGAGAGATTTGTGGAGAGAGGAGAAGAGCATCCAGAGACCATGCACAGAATAAGCTGACCATCCAGAGACCATGCACCAGAATAAGCCAAACAACAGAGATATCCCAGCCTGGTTGCCCGACCAACGTTCAAGTACAGAGACTTACCCAGAGTGACTACTGTATGCCTGAAATCAAGTATGTGTTTTTTTTTGTCAGCAGAACAGGGTGAACTCTATCTGTCTGAATGGAATGGTTCCAGTCCAGTGTGGTCGGTTCATGGTGGGTGATTGCAGTAGTTGGTTCCAGTTTGCAGGCTTCTTCACTCCATTGGTATGATGTTGATCCATTCCATGTTCCGAGTCCATCCTGAACAGTTCCCACTGGTGGTGCTAACTGACAGTCTTTAGCCTTGCATGTCCTGTTGCCCCTGGGCCCATAATTGCATTGCTATCCCTGTGATGCCTCCTAGTCACATGTTAACTTTGCAAGACCTTCCTGTCCCCTGCTCCTCATCCGTCCATTTCCCAACCATTTTACCATATAAATTACACTCACTCTAGTCCCAGAACAGTCAGTGTGTGTGTGTGTGTGTGTGTGTGTGTGTGTGTGTGTGTATGTGTGTGTGTGTTGGGGGGAGAGTGAGGAGTCACTGAAAGTTCAATTATTCTGCCTTGCAATGCGTTTTGAAGTAAACGTCACTGACATTGTGACACTGGTGGGCTGTCTTAATGTGTTCTTGATAAATACTTGTCTAACTGTGAAAGTAAATTTTGCTGCCTTGATGTTGAGTAGTTTATTCTCTTCTCGGATGATGATCTATCATGTGGATGTACTGCTACTAATTTGCTTAACAATGTTATATGGAACTTATTCATGTCCGTCAGTGAGTGTAGTAAAGTTGCATTGCAGCTGTAGCAGAATGCTTGCAAGGATTTCAATGCATAAGATGCAGATGTACATGTGTGGTCTGCAGAAGATTAAGTAAGTGAGCATTAAGTTAATCTTGCTGCTGAGTTGACTGAGACTCTCAGTCTGAAAACTCTGTCTCTGACTGTCACTGATATTGATTGAGTTGATTCTGCAGTTGCTGAGTTTCCTGGCTGTGATGTTTCCTGATTCTTTCTTTGTGTCATGATGATCAGTCACATACTGAAACTGTGCAGCATCCCCCTTCTAAAACACTGTGTACCTCCATGATTTTCTGCAAAGGGTGTGGTGTACCCTCAAAACACAATTTATACACCTGACTCATTTGGAGGAGGGTATGCTGTACCTCCTCTTAAGTGGATGTGGTGGGAACATTGGGTGGGATAGAGCAGTAGTACATGTAAGAACTTGCATGAGGACCAACAGATTAAGTCAGATACAATACAATTACTTATATAGAACCTACTTGTACCCAGCCAAGAGTAAGCATTCTCCAAAATGTGGAGGGGACGTGGATACATATATACATATGGTGCTGAAGTGCCCTCAAATAAAGGATTTTTCGGTTGGAATGCATAGTGTATGGAGAGATTTATTGTGGCCAAGTTACCTAGGTCCTCCCTAGAATTGCTTCTAGGAGTGAAGTCAAAGGAAGTAAGGAAACCTATTGGCCCTTATAGAGACTAGCATTGATTAATGCATGAAAAACTATAGCACAACATTGGGGGGAAGTGGATCCTCTATCCATAGCTGACTAGATACAGAACCTATTGGAATATATGCATCTATAAAAGGCTCAAATGGAAGCCTCAAGAGAAGGGATTGAGTTTGAGGCAATGTGGAGCAATGAAAAGAGGCATACTCACAGGCAGGGGTAAAATTCTGGTTAGCAGTGGTGTGGGCAGATGGTAGACATGGGAGGAGACATGGGGAATCAAGTGAAATCTGGACCATTGATGCAAAAAATAGTTAGGAAGGCAGATACAGTATATTCAGAGATGAAGTAGTGGCCCTGTTACATTATAGTTTCTCTTTCTGTATGACATTACGATATGTATATGACATTATCATCTCTGTAAAACGTGTCTGTTGCATGAAGTCTCTTTTTCATTTAAACTATTTGTAAAGTGAAGCAAGAAATGGTGAATGTATTGCCAGCAAAATTTTGAAAATAAAGTTAAAAAAAAAAACAAAAGGGAACTGAAAACCCAGATTTTGTCTGATGTCTGATGACCAAATAGGGTCAGTGTCCGCTAATGTAGGCAGGGAATACAAGCAGACTTGGTAGGCTTAGCTGTCTTTATCTGCCATCAACTGACAACTACTATGTTACTATGTCCTTTTATTCCTAATTATTAATTTATAGTAACTCAACTGCCCATTCTGACTTATCTGACTCTTCCTCATCTCCTTCACAACCAACACATCTCAAGTTGATCAAGCTCAGTGGAGTTGTTGGTCAGACCATTTTTGTCTGTCATGGCATATGAACTTAGCATATGGTGCTATTTGGTAGTAAAGCCAAGATGGGTACCAAGCATCCTTTGCTTATTTCCACATAATGTTTAGCATTTGATAAATGTAATCAGCAAGTAATTAAAAATAAAACTGTACTGGGGAGGTGTTCACTCAGATGGATTTTGCGCATACTGATTAGTATTAAGAAAGAAGAGACAGGTTGACTCAAAGTGTTTTTACTCTTGTGTATTAGTCCTTTTCAATTTGTGTTTGTCTTTCGGTTTGAGGTTTATATTTTTCCTTGTGCTTTCTTGCTTTCATGGAATTCAGATTCCTGCTGCTGTTACTGCTAACCTACTGTTTGGGGGAAGATGGTATGGCTGGAATTTCCATGATCATTAACTTTTATTCTAGTGTGTGCCCCTTGCAAATCAATGAAAATGATTAATATTCAGAAATGTAGATAATGTCCTGCATAGCACAGAGACAGGATAATGCTACAAAGATTTGACATTCTTTACAGCAAAAGTCATAAGCTACCAAATACTTTTCTTAATGTGGCAGTAAATCTCAGAAACTCCATCCGAAGATTTATTGCCTTCTTGGGTACCTTTGGAAAACCTATGCAGCCTGCCGTGCAGCGGTTGGATTTTCGGCCAGGACGCTAGCTGCACTCGGTTCGGGCGGAGCTTGGGTCGCTGAGGCCAGCCGGGGTACAACTGAGCATCCCAAGACCACTTGTTGTCTCCAGGGAGGGAGGGCTATGACCCGGTGTTGGGAGACCGCTGGTGGAGACCGGGGGTAGGTCAACACATTGGGTTCACTGCTGGGTGGTGCGTGACAGACATCGGCTAATGCCTTGACGTTCGGACGTCACGCACCTAGGGAAAAAGCAGGGAATTCCACTTGCTGGTGCCGGATGATGACTCTCTGTCCCCGAATGCCTTCAGTGCCTTCCCAGGGCCTTCTTCTCTGCGGCAGCATCCCCGGGCCCTAAGTAGAGAGTGTGCTGGGGTCATCCCCTCTCCCCTGTGCCTTCCCCCTTGGAGGAGGGGGACCCACCGGCAAAGGGATACGTTGGGATATCCCAAGGATCGGCTGCAATTTGTGGAGTTAGAGGAGAGTTGGGTAAGGACAGCTGGGCTAGTAAGGGACCCGTGCAGCCTGAAGGAGTGGGGGCCAATGAGTACGAGGAGGGCAGAAAAAAAAGAATATACAAAAAGGAAAAAGAAAAACATTGAGTAGCACTGAAGAGGCACTAAGCTTCATTACAGAACTTTAATTCCTCACTGCCAATGTAATCATCAACTGCTTCTCTTCTTTCTGCAATCATTATTTCGATAATATTACCCATAGGCTTTCAAATGTTTTATTTATATAGTAATGTGCTATTTTTTTAATTTGTATTTCCAGTAAATGTCTAATAGCATGTGACCAACAGCAAAGGCATTTTATTCAAAAAAGTGTTTTCTTTAAAATTATACAGTAATTATAATTTTAGCCAAACTCATATTAAACTATTTCTTTGTGCCTGCATTGCTGCTTTAATTAGTCTAGGATTAATGAAAGGTAAGTTCACTTATTGGACATCTTACTTTCAGCAGGAATATATAGTCAACGGGTAAGAGTGCTGTATGAACTAACTGCAGAAATAGCTTATTTGTTCACCTAGTCTTTGCCCAATACTACGTACAGTAACTAGTCCCTGCCTATGTATAGGAGTTGAAGAGTCAGGCCTTTGCCAGTACCCACAAGCTCCAACAATGCAGCTTCACAGCAACCTCTGCAGTTTCCCGCTCACAGAATCAGAGTGTATGCAAGTCAACCTCCGTTCCAGGGGCTAACGTCCATGGAGGGATCACCAGACATCAAGTTCTTAAACTATTACTGTGTTTTAGGCAAGGAGCACTGTTTGGGCTTACCTGAGAGGCTGAGAAAAAAAGAATTATGTCAATCTCTATCAGTCAGCTGTCTGATCTGAAATGGTGTTGCACTTTGCAGCAGTCTCACTCACTAGTGCTTCAGTGTTTATTAGCTGATTAAATCACAAGGGAAGCCTCACAGGAAAAATAAACCTTTCATCATTCCATTTTTATAGTCTTGGTCTGTAGCATTCCTTTCTCCCCTGCCCCTCTATGCATGCGACTGTGCTGTGATTGGTTAAAAAAATATTGTGAGGCTTTGTGGCCTCCTGATTAGTCTTTTTCCCAAGCTCAATTTGGTGCCCTCTCACTGCTATAGTAGACCCTGGAATCAGAGGTAATCAAGATGGTGGTAGCCATACCAGAGGCAATCTTGAACTGTGTCAGTGCATGGGGATTCTCAGAAGGTGGGACTAATGGCAGAGATATAACACAGGGGTAGGTATTTAGTTGATCTGCATTGTCAGCATCAGGACAAGTCAGAACCTAGGGCTTAGGAGGGCCACAGAGTACGGTTACACCTACAGCATCCTGATCCCCTGGGATCCTCCTAGATTCCAGGCAGCTAACAAAAATACCATCTCCATCACTTCATGGCATATGTAAGCAATAAGGCACAAAGGGATGTGTGTAAAGCATATTTTACAGCATGGCTAGGGGCGTAGTAAGGCATAAGGCCAAAGGCTGAGTTACTTCAGCTGCTGGATAAGATGTCAAATATATTTTACACATTCCCCTGAGTGCCTTATTGCGCTTATAAAATTGGCACCTTTTTTTTTTAAAACCTTTTACTTTTGGGAAAAGCATGCTCATATGTAGAAACAATAGATTTACTTGTGCTCATTTGTGATAAAATATTACTTCTGCCCACTGCAAGTGATGTCCTTGATGAGGTCATTGTATTATTGCCTACTTTCTTCTTCTTCTTCCTGTTTTTTTTCCCTCTGTTTTTCTCCACATTCAACATATGGAATGCTTACCATGGAATGTTTACCATGAAATATATGGATTCAAAATTCTGCTCAGTTCTGCTTGCAGAATGTTTCTCTCCTAACATACTGTACACACAGGCCAGGATACGCAAAGGGGTTGTGCTTGGTGCAACAGAGTTGTGCTGGCACAACCCCACATTGGGCCCCGGTGGGATATTGAAAGGGCTGCCAGGGGCAGTGCAAATCCCAATGTGCTGGGGTGCAATGTAATTGTATGTGGCGCAGATGCAGGGGACGTTTCCAGGCATATGTGGCACATCCCGATAGTCAGTCCGGGATGTGTGGTGCATATGCTGGTGCAACCCTGCAGTGCGCCGCATAGGGGGGCTCAAAGTTGAGCCCATGAGGAGTGGGAACAAATTCTGGCCACCCACAGGTGGGCTGCTGTATTGCAAGGTGCAATACAGCAGCCACCAGCTGTGGGTTGCCACCCTTCCACCCAGAACACCATCCACAAGCACACACAGTAGTCTAGTGGACCCCCTTTCAATTCTCTGAGTCCCCGGTAAATGTAACGTTAGACTTTCCCTGGTAGTCTAGTGGCCCCCCCTCCCTCCATGTCCCCAATCGCTGGAATAAGACCTTTATTTAAGTCCCTGGTAGTCTAGTGGTGCCCCCCCCAACCCATTGCCATGATCGCGGTATGGCACCATAACACATTTCCCTGGTGATCTAGTGGAACCCCCCCCTCACCCACACAGTATGCCTTGCCCATCCTGCCCCTCCCATCATCAGCGGGTGGCTGCCACCCATCTGCATACTGCCCGACTGCCCACCAAATGACAGGTACAGTATGGGCTTGCAGGTAATACTGTACTAGACAGTCCCAAATATGTGAATGACTTTATTCATATATTTGGGACATCTCATACAGTATGCCTACAAGTCCATTCTGTCTGTCATTCAACTTAATGACAGGCGGTATCTTGGTGGTAGCAGACACCTGCTGATGATGGGGGTTGGGGTGGTCAAGGTACTGTGTGGTGGAAGGGGTGGGGGTGCCACTGGATCACCAGGGAAATATGCTATGGGGCTGTACCATGATCACAGCAATGGGTGGCTGGGGTAACACTAGACTACCAGGGACTTAAATAAAGGTGTAATACCAGTGATCAGGGACACGGGATGGAGGGGGGCCACTAGACTACCAGGGAATGTCTAACATTACATTTATCAGGGACTCGGGGAATCAGGAGGAATGGGGTGCCACTAGATCACCAGGGATTTTTTCTAATGCATTTTACCGCAATCATGGCTATGGGGCGGGGGATGCCTATGGACCCCCACTGTGCACACGTCATGCTGTGCAGGGTGCCAGGTGCAAGTCATTGGCTGCCCTGTGCAAGGCATGCAGATGGGGCCATAATGACATGCAAATGGCCCCATTTGCACCTTGCATATGTTATGGCCTCATTTGCATGCCCTCCACTGCATATCATGAGTGATGCACCTAATGCAGTTGTGCTGGCACATCCCCATGCTCCCTGTCTGTGGCTTGTGCTGGTTCATTGCCACTGCACCATGTGCAGTCTGTGCCATATTCAATGGTGTTCCATGCCATGTCGCATCACCATTAAATATCTCCTGGTCCTGGTTGCGGCACATCCCAGTTGCGCTGCTCCCAGGCCTGCGCACCTGCCAGGCACAGTCTGAATATCTGGGCCACAGAAAACAAAGACCTTTGTTATAGCCAGAGACTCAATTGTCTCACTGTCTGGACAAGAAGAAAAGAGTTCCCTGATGAGCAGGTAAAAACAGAAGGGGGATTTTTCGCTGTCAGCAAAGAAACCGTTGTAATGAAAATTATAAACAATACTTATTGTTCCTAATTTATATATGTAAGGAGAGTGTGATAATCAGGGGTACAACATTTAAATAGCTTTATTTTTAGGGCCCATTTGATTTTTTTTCACAGCGTAAAGACAGCAGCCATGTTTGTGGTGGAAGATCAGTTCTGGTTGTAGGAGGCTAACTGAAATGCCTGTGTTTCAAATGCCCATTGATCTGGGTTCCAGACTCTTCACTGCTGAGCAGCCCTTTTTTTAACCATGTATAAACCATATTTTACACATAAGTAAGTGTCAATCAGATTACTGGATTTTACCCTGTCATTTTATAACATGCAATACCAAATCCCTAGGAATAAAATAGCTGTAATATCAGATATGATCACAGATTCCTTTAGGGATCTGGAATAGAGAAGCTCTCCAAGATGCATCACAACACTGCAGAATTCTGCAATAGAGTTACTGTAGTAAGGAAGGCAATTTCAATGGCAGTTAATCTCTTTTGTCATGCAGTAATCTGAGACACTGTGTCATATTCTGGCAGGCTCCAATGTATGTCTCACAAAGACCTGGTATGAGGATGTCTCTGGGCCAGTCCTAGGGACAGCTGTTCTGGCTAGTTCTTGGTGGTTCACTGTCTGAGGTGAGAGTGTATGGGTGGCAGGCTGTTCAGGTGTTTTAGATTCTGCCAGAAGCTGACACTGTATCTACTGATAGAGACAAGATTGTTTGAACGTGTGGCCGTGAAGGACAATGCATGTGTGAGGTGTAGATTTCTTCTGGTTTACCAACCTCTGGGTAGGAAAAAGGACCTCCTGCAGGAATTTTAATTTCTTCATTTTGGAGCTAATATTACACTCCTCCAATCTGATTGTGCTAGGAAATTTCAATACATAGGTTGACAATGAGACGATGCAATTTGTTCAGCATTTTCTTCATTTGATTCACTGGATCCTTACACAAGTAGTTTTCACTGCTACTGGTGAATTTGAATTCAGTCCTACATTATTCCTCATCTTCCCTCTGCAGCTGAACATTTGGGATATCAATGTGGATCTAGCAGGGTGATCAGATCACCACGATGTTCATATTCTAGTTGGGGCACAAAGAAAATCTCAGCTCCCTATGAAGATGGTCCAGTATCACCTGATGTGTAATCTGGAACAAGACAAACTCTGGGCATACAGAACATCTTGGGCATTAAAGCAGTATGTAGTGGAGGCATAATGGCAGCTATAATCTGACCATTGTGACTGCACTGGACTTCATTGGACCAATCTGTGTCGGACCACTGACCACTTCATGTAGCTTGCTGCTGTATAATGATGGGTTGAGGCATTTAAAGGCAACATGGCTGAGCTAAGAGTGTTCTTGGATAAAGATCAACTGTGTATATGACAGTATGGCTCTGAGGTTGCACTATATGATATCAGAGGGCAATAACTCTGAAAAAGTTAGAAATCATATCAAAAACTATTGCCTCAGGTAAGAAAGGATCAGCTCAACTTTTTCTCTCTTAGGACATGCTAATATTTATATCCATACTGTCAACAGTTGAGTAGAGTTTTGTCCCAAGAGAATTTTGATAAGCTTACTCCAATCTTTCTTGACAGAGTGTCCTCCAACAGAATATGGATCTTTATAGGGGGCATTTTAAGGTTCAGCAGTGCTCAAGAGGAAAGGCACTGGGCCACTACAGAGGTTGAAAGTGAGTTTCAGCCAGTTTCTTTGGTAGAGGTGTTTGAGATGATCATAAGTTTGCATGCCTCACCAGCTTTGACTTGGACCCTGTGCCTGCACAGTCGCTGGCAGGCCGTTGCAAGGCAAAAGGTCCAATATTTACCAGAATTGTTCAGTGTTGTGAGGCTCTTAAATAAGTCAGGTAAGATCACTTCTGGAAAAAGGCATCCTGGACCCAGATCTGTTTGTGAACTACAGACTTTTCTCAAACCTTTCCTTTTAGGGGAAGGTTATTGATAAGATGATGACAATGCACCTTGAAGCTCACTGTAAGAAGTATGATATCTATGAACTATTTCAGTCAGGTTTCAGGTTTCCAGTCTTGTTACAGAATGAAAACCATGTTTATCAGGGTGCTCAATGATCTGTTCCAGGTGAAGGGTGGGGGAGTTGTCTAACATCATTCTCCTCACTCCCAATAAACATTTGCCACTGTGGATCATAAGGTTTTGATGGACTGCCTCAAGGAATATTTTATTTATTTATTTATTGAAAAGTTTTACCAGGAAAGGTGCAATGAGCAAACAAGTTGCTCAACTCATGGCACATCCTGGGGGAAGGGAAATTGGGATAATATAAAATCAATAGAACTTCCAAAAATACCAGAGTCACACAGTAGTTACATTTCCAAAAACAATGCATAGTCATACAATAGTAACATGAGCCATAAGACAGGCATGCAGAGTTGTGAGTAACAGCAACAGGTCAGAGTCCAGACTTCCAGCAAATAACAGAAATAAAAATAGAATACTAGAAATTTGGGAGTTACCACAAGTAACATATACCCAAGTGGGCTAGGTGGCATTTAGTTGCCAACAGTACTAGGAGGCTGGAAAGTGCATGTAAGTGATTAGGAGGTGCACATGGTAGTGAGTACAGCGTCTACTACCAAATGGCCTTGAACATGATGAGGATAGCTAGTGACCAACAGTGGGAGTCAGACTGCACACACAGTTGGGGCATAGGTAATTTAGTGAGGCCAATGTGAGAGAACCTAAGGTTGAAGTGTGCCGGATTTGCGTGGGGAGTGTGTTCCATAATTTTGGCAGGTGATAGTAGAAGGCATTTTGTCCAGATGTAGTGGAGCGGTGTGGGATTGACAGAGTCCTCAAGTCACAGGATCTTAAAGAGTATTGGGGGGAGGCGGATAGGAAGGAGGAGATATGAGAAGGAAGAGAACCAAGCCAACATTTAGAGATGAATTTGGCACCATGGAGTACGCATCTGTTAGTAAGAGAGAGAAAATTTAGAGAGCGGTAGAGATCACAGTGGTGGGTAAGGGAAGGGGCATCGATTGCAATGCACAGAAGAAGTTGAAGAGAGTATCCAGTCTGGCTATGGAGAACTGTGGGGTGGCACTGTAGACTATGTCACAGTAGTCAAATATGATTAGGATCATCTTCTGTACTAACTCACGCCTGGCCGTACATGGGACGCAGCTATGGTTTCTGTATAGTGCACCGGATTTGGGCCACAGTTATTTCAGAATGGCATCAATATGTACAGAGAAGTTAAGGCACCAGTCAAGCCAGACCCCGAGGTACCTGAATGAGGAGTTGTCCTCTAATACAGTCCCATCAAGGGTGTGGAAGGTGGGCAAGTAGTTGAGCTGAGCAAGTATCTGCCTTGTGCCAAAGGTCATGGAGACTGTCTTCTTGGCGTTTAGGAAAAGTTGATGAGAACTATTCCAGTGTTGGGCATTAGTGAAGTCAAACTGAAGCCTAATAGTGACATCAGTGACAGATTTGCCAGTTGTATATATAACTCTGTCATCAGCATACATATGTATGCAAGCTGGCATGAAAACCTGTGGGAGGTCATTTAGGAAAATTGAGAAAAGAAGTGGCCCAAGCACTGAACCCTGGGGGACACCAGTGCTTATGGGCAGAGGAGGTGAGGTGGCATCAGCAATATGTACCTATTGTGACCTGCCAGTCAGGTAGGCATTGAACCAGCTTGTGGCAGAGAGGGAGAGACCAGCAGATGTGAGACTGCTAAGTAGAAATGAATGTGAGACCGTGTTGAAGGCTTTGGACACATCGACAAAGATGGCAGAGGTGATATGGAAGACTCACTGAAACAACCCTGAAAAGGTTTGAGTCCTTCTTGTCACTCAGATCAGACTGGGCTATGATGGCTATGTTCTAGTGTCAGGAGTCAGTTCTGTTTCCATGTTATTTGTGGTGTATATGCTACCTTTGGGGTTGCTCCTTAGGTGGTACAGCATGTCTTTTCACTGTTATGCAGGTGATTCCAAGCAGTACCTGTCTGAATGTCATCCAGCTGCTTGACCCTCAATCAAACCAACAAGAAGTACCAACTGGCCAAACCATATCCTCAGATGGGTGTGGCTAGTCCTTGGGCAAGATGGAGGCTTAAATCTTTAGTTCTACCAGATTTCACATAAATCCACAAAGATCCACAGCCTTCTGTCAAAACATAGTCTTCAAAAGACCTTTTTTCGAATAGGCGACATCGAATCCTGTCAACGAATACTACAAATGAACTATTTATCCATAGAACTGCACAGCAACAAGGTCTCAAAATTGACCGGACCTGCAGCTTCCTCCTCACTGACATTCTTGTGCCATGGTATCCACCCTTACAGCTGATAAGATAGAGAATATGTTTGCACAGCTCCTCTCTGAATTGAAAGAGATTAACATCAATATCTCTCTAAACTCTGATAAAATCTCTCATCTATCTGCTCACACCATGGCCTCTGAAAGCAAAATTGAAACCACTGAGCACTCTTGCAATGACCTATGGGCCCAACTGTGTGACCAAGCCAGTGTGATTCAGCAGCTGCAAAATAAAATGAATGAATTGAAAAACAGAAGCTGATAAAATAATATTTGTTTTGTCAGCTTTCCGTAACAGGTAGTACTCAGCAATATCATTTTGTTCTTTCATCATGTGTTGATGCAAGTAGTACTGCTCCCTGGGGACCCATGCATTGATACTGAGTGAGCCCAGTGCTCATTAGCTCGCATCCCAAAATCAGAGGAGAGACCCCCCACCTATCATTGCAAAGTTCCTCTGCTTCTCTGTTAAAGAAAATATTTTAAAGAGGGCAAGGGAGCTCACCCATCTTAAATGGCAGGGTCATAATATAATGATCTTTTCTGACTACTCCAAGGATCTCACAGCTAAGAGGAGGGCCTTTACTTCTGCCTACCAAGACCTGCAGACAACAGGTACCCAATTTTGTCTTTGATAACCTGTGTAGCTGAAACTGAATCACAATGGCCTGTACAAAACATTTTTTACTCCCAACTCAGCCATGCAGTATATCCAGCTCATCTGGCCACAAGCGCTCCATTCTAGATATTCTAGAGATCAGATGCAGTAGTGGGAAAGCCTGGACTTTTCTACATACCAGAGGAAAATGGTACCACACACCACTTCAGCCCATTCTCCCAAGGTCTCTACACCAACAATAGGGACCAAGGATGCCATCTGCCACCAAAGCAAAACCATAATAGCAGGAATCATCATACTGCTACTCACCTCTGACAGCTGTGAAATGCCTCCAGTTCCCACATCTACAGTAGCAGAGAGAAATCTGATGATCCAGATGAAGCTTTGATATCTCTCTTTTATCAGCTAATAGATTTGCCACACTTCGGAGCCCTCCATGTAGCAGCAAGCCAGCGAGAGAGAATCAGCCTCCAGCAGCAGCAAACACAGGATCATCACAGACTGCCCCAGACTGAGCCATTGCCCAGACATTGCTGAGTACGGATGGCTCCATTGAAAACAGCCAGCATATTTCTCAACAAGCAGCAGGTAGCTTCCTGAGTGAAGCAGGGCACGTAGCTGCAAGCAACAAGTGGTCGCTCCCTGCCACAATTCCCAAAACCTGAGGCCCTGCTTGCTGTAGTGATGTGAGTTTGTACATGCTCCTTTTCTTTTTCTACACAGCTGTTGCTGATCAGTAAGTACAGTGTTTTGATTGCAGGGCCCAGGAAGGTATGCCTTTGCCCTTATAACTTACTGACACTACTCTCTGGAGTTTGCCTACTCACATTTTGGAAAAGGACACTACAGGAGGGCCTGCGCCCTACAATTTCTTTTTCTGCATGTTCTTACTATCTGCTCTCATTGTGTCCCTCTGATATTACTTTACAGACTATGTGTACCTCAGGTAGACACATATCTCTTCTACCATCAAAGAAAACCTGTACAGTAGGAAAAGGGCTGCATGACTATTAATATTGAAAGCAGCTATCAATATTTTTACATGAATTTTATAACATGTATGTACTGTTATAGTTAACATTTGGGTCCCTTCCTAATGTTTAGTGGAGCTATATGACATCTCTCTCTAACCGTCACAGTCATTTGAGATGTGGAAGGTCTCACTGCCCACTAATGCATAGAGGAGAATTACTTACACAGGGCGGCTTTTCTTACCTACATCACATGTCCTCTCAGAGTATCCCTCCAACACTTCTCACAATCACCACTGCCCAAACTACTCAGGCTCCTTTTACAGGTCCTTATTCCTATAATATCCTAGCCTGTTTGACAGTATCTGAAATCTAGAACCAATTTCTGTGATCTCTCCACCCCCTCTTCCTTCCCCCTGTTTTCCTCCTCTACACCTTCATACTCTTATTTAGTGGCTTTCACCTCATCAGATCTTCTCTCATTATACTGCTACTCATCTTTACATTGGATTATCTAGACATAGAGCCCAAACTATGTTTTAAATAAAGTATGCGAGTGAACAGGAATTTGAATGTGGTGCCCATTGAACATGGTACACTTGACACTGGACCAAATACAGTTATCCCTCACTATAAAGAACCCCATTATTACAAATACTCGGCTATAGTGAATAGCTGTGGTGGCTCCCAGAACTGTCACTTTATCACAGCATATGTACATGCTAGCACAAAATGATTTGTTAGCATGAGAATATCCATTACATTTCGCAAGCTCTGGTGTCATCCTGTGAGTGTTATTTGTGTAAGTCAATTGGTTAATTGTATAATTATAATTGTTTAATTAAAGTACAGTGCAGGCAGGTTCCTATCAGGTGCATCGAGTAAACATTTTCTGCATTTAGGTACACTTTCTGGCAAGCCATTTTTTATAATTCCCCACCCCCACCCTGCAGAAACTGACAGGTGTTGGGGTGTGCTTTCAGGGCATCAGCCATAACGCTCATACTATTCCACCTCACCCCATCCTGCAGACACTGACAGGTGTCACAGTGTGCCTTGGGGTCTTCGGCCCTTATGCAGTCGGCTTTTGAAGAGTGCAGATGTGTTCCCAGTCACAGCACCAGACCTCTGGAGGTAAGTACGGAGTGTGGGGGGTAGTGCAGGGAGGTGAGGTGTGCAGAGGGAGGGTTGGGATGATATGGGGATGTCAAGGATAATGAGGGACCATATTCTTTTTCTTCAGGTTTAAAAAAAACAACCTCAGGGGACGGTATTCTTTTTTACAGGTGAAATAGTATGAAGAAAAAAATGTTCCATTTTCACTCCAGTCTTGCAGCCATCTAGCTCCACTTTCAGATCCCTCCATTCTTCTGGGTTGTGACACATGCTTATGTCCCTTTCCAGCTTGAAGCTGCTGCTCTATTTTTCTTCTCTTTACTGCTGCCTGCTCCCTTAACTAAACATTGTAACTCACTAGTCTATCTATCTCAGATGGTTTGCACAATTGTCTATCCTTTTTCAGCTGTGTTCATTCTCTGAAAAAGTCTGCATTTTCTTGGTTAGTATCATTCTCTTGTATAACTGTATGCTGCTTTGTTAGCTATGCTGTTCCTGCACTCATTCTGCTCAGTACTTCTGCCTTGCTTCTACCAGAGTATCTCATGCCTCCACTCTCCTTTCCTCTAGTTTATTTTTGACTAAAGCAAACATCTGGTACTTCTTGCTTTCTTACAGCCCTCATCAGCAGCCCTAGTGGACTTCATCTCCATAACTTGTACCTTTAGGAGCTCTATGAGTGTAGATAAGGTTTTACATTGTCCGCCAGAGATGGGAGTCTGCAACTTTCAATTCATCAGCACCGTCTTGCACTTACGTTTCACCTTCTTGTTCCAGCAGTTCTTCAACTGATACAAGATTCTGACATCAACTTCATCTGCCAGAGATGTCAGCGTGGCTCAGTTGGTAGCACATCCACCTGTTTACCAGTGGGTCATGGGTCCTTGTCCCACACCAGGATTGGACTTGTACCTAAAATGCTGGCACCTGAGTGCAGTATTAGGGAAGTACTGTATTGCTTGTGTATGCCATCCATTGGATGAGACATTAAACAGAGGTCCCTTCTACCCATCCTGGTGCTATTTTGGTGGGTGTCCAGGTGGAAGTAAAAGAACCCAGGGCATTCTTCTCAAAGAGTAGCAGACCTTTCCGGTGTCCTGTCCAACATTCCCCTTCCCATAAAACTGGATCATGCAACTGTCCAGGCTGTGTGTGGGTGATGATGTGTGATATGGCAGCCACTACACATTCAGTCACTTAACTACCAGTCTAGAATTGCTTGTAAAGTACTTTGGGATAAACTATGTATGAAAAGCACTATATCAATTCTGATTATTCTTCTTCTTTTTCAGAGGTGTGATTCTGTAAACTACAACATTTGAAGTGAACGCAGCCCCTTTGAAGTTGACCCATCAATGACAGTGTCCAGTAACTGGGCCTAGCTGCCTGGGGTTTATTCTCCTTCTCGATACCACCAGTAGTAACACTTACCAATGAACTTGGAGAGAATACATTGTCCCTCTAGTCTTCCATGGTTAAAAGGTTCATGTTCCTCCACTCAGGGTTCATTCCTCTGAAGTGCAATACAAAGTGGCATATTGGTACTATGGCCTGTTTGACACCTACCAGTTATCCATCCCCAAGTCCTGAAGAATATCCTTCTGGATCTCCTAAAACTTCTTCAGACATGCAGACATCTTGCAAAGATCTTCAAAATACAAATACTCAATAAAGGACTGGACTGTCCCCCACCTCATATCTGAACTGAAAAAAACTCAGTATTTCACATTCAGCTTCAGCCTTAAAATAGGAACTGCGTGATTTATTCATAGCTGCTAGGGATATTGCACCTAGTCAGCTTGTTCCCCAGCCAGTTCCTGCTCCATTATCTGAAATTTGAGAATTTATGGCTCAGCTAGCAACATCCAAATTAGAGCTAAAATCTAGTATTGCTTCCTCAAAACTTACCTTCCCTTGCAACCTGCTCCAATCTGAAGCTCAGCAACACCGGTTATCCTTCCATCCACCAGCCATACTCCTTCCACTTCAGAACTGCCAACTCGAAAGAATTCAGGTACTACTTTTTCCTCAGTTACTACTCCTTCATTCATCTGTCTTTTTCAACTCATTCCAGGTTACCACTTCAAGATATCGTAAATGGCAAGGATGTAAACCTGATATTCCTTATCATCTTGTCTCATCTCATCTCATCTCAAGATACTATTGAAAACAGAATTTTATGCTGCAGAGATGTTTTTGTCATACTGAAGTCAAAAGATCCCAGACATGTAAGAAACTGACTATACCCACATTTGTTTCACACTTTCTACTTAGATCATGATGTCCTTTGCTCTGCATTTCCTTCAAGACATGAGAAACAGGATTCATATCTATATCTCTTAGTCCATCTAGGCATTCGATATGGAGGGACCTATGTTATGATTATCATTGGTCCTTCTCCACAAAAGATGCAGCTGCTTTGTCTCAGTACAATACAAAATTGAACTGGGCCATCCTAGATAATGAGTTTTTTTGTCAGAACTTTGCTGGGCAGCAATCATATGCCTGCCTTCTGTGGGGCTTCTTTACCCATTTTGCTTCCCTTTGTCCTTTAACAGTGTTTGATGTCTCATCATCTACCATTCCAGCAAGAAGTGATAGATTAGCTGGGTCCACCTTCCCTTACCTTGTGCTGACCTGCATGATTCCTAATCCTAATACTTCCTTCCATACCAAATTAGTGGGATGAGGCAGACCTATTAAATATACAGGAGGCAAACCAATTTTCAATAACTTTAATGACGAAAGCTGCCCGGGCTCTTTCTCTCTGTTTCTTCATATCTGCAGCTTGGAGTGATGTTCATGCTTCATTCATTTGTCCAAAAGTGCCCCAGTCTCAAAAATGACAATCAAGTCATCCATCTACTCCAATCAATTTACAAGCCTTATCTCAAGTGTTAACTTTATCACCGTCTTGCTTATTTGTGGAATATCTCTTTTCTGGCTTCCCTGAAGGTTTCCATATGGGCATTGCAGTGCTTTCCTTCAACACCTTTACATGTCACAATTTACAGAGCACTATACACGTACCTGAGGTAGTTCAGCAGCTTTTACAGAAAGAACTGCAAAACATAATTCTCCTTAGTCATTTTCTCCATCCACCATTTCCCACCTATTGAATCAATCCTATCAGTGTCACAACAAGAACATTTTCTACCAAGAAGTGCATAATCATTGATTTATCCACATCTTGGTTGATGTCCAATCCTAGCATCAATTAACTGATTACATCTCATGAGTACTCTCTGCTTTGATCTTGTTGACAATTACATTACAATCTTTAAACACTTTGGCCCTAGCCTAGCTCCTGGCTCTCAAAAGTTGACATTACAGATGCATTTAAATCGCTGTTGATTCTCCCAACTTTTTTGCATATATATGGCATTAAAAGGTAAGATTGCTGCTATTTAGCTGTTTGGCAGAGCTTTGGCTGCAAAAGCAGCCCAAAATTGTTTTACATGTTTTCTGAGATATTTTGTTGATTATAACTCAGTGTCTGCCATTGTCCAGCCATCATCCATCTGCAGCAGTATAGCGCAGTGGTTTAAGTCTCTGAACTGCAAATCTGGAGACCTGGGTTTGAATCCTACAGCCACCACTTGCATACTGTGTGACCCAGAGCAAGTCACTTAACTTCACCGTGCTCTCAGGCTGTACCGGTAAACAAGCTTTCAGCTTAGTGTGCCACTCCTGGTTAAACAATAGAAAAAAAAATTACTTCTTTCTGAGCAGTTCTCCTGATTAACTTCCTGCAGCTAGCATTACTGCACTTGTCCATCTTTACCAAGAATTAGCAGTTCCTTTGTCTGACAAAAAAAGAAACCTAGAACCAGCTACATCCCTCGACTTGCTTGGTATCAAACTGGACATGAAACTCATGGAAACCAGATTACCGCCTGATGAACTACACAGGATTCGAGTGTTTGTGGAATCTTTTTCAGTCCACTCCTCCTGCACAAAATGTGAACTTCTTTCACTCCAGCAATATATCAATTTTGAAATGCAAATTGTGGTAGGATGAAACACATCCACTGCATTTTTGTTTAATGAAAATACAAGAATGCAGTCCTAAGTGGTTGGAAAGCCTTACAGACACAAGAAGGCTGCTGTAAGGTACTAAATAAAATGAAAGACTGATGAGACCTGAAACATTCAGTGCAGGAATGGTCTTACAACATGTCAAATTAATATTTCTTTCCTATCCTTTTGGCTGAAGTCTTTCTTCTATGCTAACCTTTCTAATAATCTATCTGGTCTTTGCTGGACTGATCACCCAGCACTGAAACTTTAATACTCTTTCTAATTCTTCTCTTTCTGACCCCCGCCCCACACACACACAGCTAGCATTAAGTATACAAGTGCTGCCCTAGCACAGTTAGGATCATTTGCAAAATATTGTACCTGGGAAAGAAAGTATATAAAATGAACCTGTGTTTTTGGCCCTAAATAAAATACAAAACAAAATACTTAATGTGAACTACTATAAACCACTGTTTGTTTTATATGGAGAGTAATGAAGGTATCAGGAATCACAAAGTTCTGATTGTTGGTTAAAATGTATCAAATAGCCATATTTAAAATTGTTGTAAACATTTAACTAATATTTAAGCTATGATTGACAGGTCACAGTATCTCCAGCCCTATAAAAGGAGCTGGCTGAGCTCAGTCTGACAGATAAGATGAGACCTGAGCTGTGGAGGAAGAAGTCCTCTACAGAAGTGAAAACTGGCAGATGCAAGAGGGGAGTAGTCGGTGCTAGGAGCAGTCTCAGAAAAACTGACCAGTGGTGATGCTAGGCAAGGCTGGGATGTTTTGGACCAGAGCTGAGCTAAGCAGCTGAAGGAGTAATTGGTCTACCTAAAGTATGTGCTGCAGAGCTGCAGGTGCAAGTAGGACCACTCTCGGGTACTGATTTTGTCCCTGTGAGCCTATTGACTGAGTGGGAACCGACAGCCCTTTAAGCCAAGTTTTTACAGTTGCCCAAGATCATCCTGACTATTCAAGCAGTACGAGCAACACGGAAGTTCCAGATTTACACTGTTTTAATTGTTTATTTAATTTTAACATGTGTTGAAGTCCTTCTGCAATAAAGTGCACTGCCCTATGGGACATTTTAAAAGAACTTGTCTCACCTTCTGTGTCTTCATCCGACCCACCCTCCCACATAGATAATTCCTCAAGGTCTTCCCTTTATTTCCTACCTTTTGACATTGGCTTCTTCTGTCTCTGAACTGCACCATCACATCAACATCATAGCTGCAGCCAAATCTAATTTAGTTATGTGGTCCCATTTTCTAGCCTACTGAAACATCTCTTCTATGTTTTACAAAGACTTATCTCCTGTTTTACATCCCAGGATATACACCGTTGTCACCTACTCATGGATACTCAGCTATCATTGATCTTTCATAGATCACCGCTGCCTGGCCTCCAGACATATCCACCCTTTGAGACATTTCAATGATGTCCCCTCTTCAAATTCTACCCTATTGTAACTGTTGTATTTGTATGAGGACACCTCTGGACTCTGCACACCATCTCAGTCTTTTTAGACTATCAAACAACAGTGAACGTTATCAATAAGGGCAGGTCATCATCTCATTCATCATGTCATTCATGAGGAGACTGACTTCATTATCTCTTTCTCATAATTTTCCTCTGAAATGCTTTCATGTTCCTGGTTATGGAGTGAAGCAGATGATTTTTTTATCTCAATTTCATTTCCAGGAATTTTGTTGGATCTGTCCCTCAGTAGACTTTATCATGACTTCTCCTCCTTGACTTGCCGATCTCATCAAAACTTATATTATCGTCATCAAGCTGAAAACATCATGTGATCTGCTTTAGTGCCTTCTACCCAAGCAACTTATACCACTGCTTGAAAGAAGTATTTCTCATTTTGTGCCTTCAATTTATTGATAGGAGTTCCTTCTCTATCAATCATGTACTTGCATTCATAACCAAGGCCACTGTTTTTTGGTTTTTACTGGAAAATCCGGTAAAATTCTGGAATTAGGGCTGCCTGAAGACCAGTAAAAACAAAGATTTCATGGAATGTGGCATTTTTATATCAGATCAAGAAATCTATGAAACTTGTGTTTTTCTTTTAATTCCTTCCTGTACTATTTTCAATTTGCTTTATTTAATGATCTGTATATTACGCTGTCTTTAATTCTGATTATTTATGCTCATACTAAAAGAATGATAGCAGAATCCCTGTAAAATCTGGAAATTAGGGTAACAATCACCATTGCAATTCCAGAATCTGAAGTCTTGAAAATGGAATTTCATTGTTTCAATCACTGTAAATCAGTGGCCTTGTTCATAACCTACTGCCATCAAGCCTTGCAGACATAACATTGGACCATAAAGCAGTACTTACTTGGAATAAATTTGCCCTTATCTCAGTTGGATCAATCCCTACCTTCAGTTTTATCAAGTTAGTCATTTAAACTCCTCCTGCTTGGAATTTAAAGAACAACCATAAAAAGTCCTTAACATCTTCCTATTGATGGATCTATATTCTGAAACCTACTTACAAACTGCATACTGTTGCATTTGACACCACCACGACTAATATGATCTCATTAACCATTTGTCTAGCTTTCTGTACATTCATGTGTCCTGTGGAGTTTACTGTTTCTTCAGCCTCCTCTACTAAATTCCTCAAAGTTGCCAATTTTAGAAAACACGCGCACATCATTAAATCCTGTTGCTTACTACTGTTTGGACAGACAGACTGTGCAAAGAAGTTCACTTGCTTATTAGTGGCTCATAATAACTGGTGCCCAGTAGCTCTTTTTTATCAACTCATGCAATATCACATTTGATCTGATATCTCTTAAACTCTTCTGATGTCCTATGAGCATGCAGCATTGAATTCCAAGTGGTTCACTGAACATGTGAGAACTCTCCCTTCAGTGACTTTGACTTAATATTTTTGCTTTCTCAGGACATTCCTTGTGCATTGGAGCAGCATCATCAGAATCTATAAACAACATTCCTGCTCATGTCATCAAAAGACATGGAAGATTGACCTCTTCATGCTTCAAAACATATATCTCAATCTGGAAGAAGAACTCAGACATGCATTTAGGATCATCTCCTCTTAATATGCTGAGAGGACAGACAGTTCAGTAGCCATGGATCCTCAGAGGCTTCCTCCACAGTTTCTTTTCTCTCCTGCTTGCTACTGTACACACACTCTGTGAGTTGGAGAAAGTAATTTCACTTTTGGGCCTTATATTTCCCTATCACTGCCCAGCACTTCTACTGAGGGTGGGAATTTAAACAGGTCAAAATTTGGTATATATAAGTACTATCGCTATTCACCAAACATTGAATGGGAGGGCTTAACCTGAGGTTTAGTGTGGGAGAATAACTCCTCTCACAAACCAAATAAAGACCAGCCTCTCCAAACAGCCCACATTCATTGTGTTTCAAGCACCTCCCATTCTCCCTGCCTCCTCCTCCTCCTCCTCCGGCACTCTTTTCACCCTTTTTGCTGGACCTTCTATTTCTCTAATGCTACCCAGCACCTATACTGAGGTTGGGAACAGAGAAAGGCCAAATTTAAGCATACATAAGCACAAACTCTATTTGCCATACATAGAATATTTATTTTATTAATGATCTGCCTTTGGTCTGTTTCTCTTTTGATTTTATCTTATATGTTCAGGAAATTGTTCTTTCTTTTGTGAAGGACCCAATAGCTCAAATTGAGTGTTTTTTTTTTTTTATAATGACCTTTTCCCTGCATCTGACCTAGCCATGCCCCATCTGCTCCCAGTAGCACCCATCACCTTTACCTAGGGCTCACCTATACCACCTTAGACTTTCCCCTGCCTTAGTAGGGCTAGGAGGGATCCAGAGACCTCCCCCTAAAGCCCTAGTGAGTAAAGGGAGCAGGAGGGTGCTAAGAACCCAAGTGTGTCAGGTTCCTTACTGCCAGCTGAGTGTGCATTTCCATGACTTCTCCCTCACAAGCCCTCAAGAAAATGTTGATAAGGGCTGCAGGTATACTATTACATGTAAGAAAAGAAGAAATACCCCCAAAGGTCTGATCTGAGGTGCACTTAACAAGGGGAAAATGGGAAGGAGAGCTCAATTGTTTGTTTGCTTTCCTGCCTCATCAATTCATGTAAGTTGCTGTAACTGTACTTTTTTGTCAATTTAATATTACACTTTAATGAAAACCTTTTAATGTATCTACTTTTTCTCTGCAAGTCTTGTGTCTATAGTACTTGAATGTGTGTTATACTAGTGCATGTGGCTGTGTGCTGGCTTGTACAGTAGAACCAGTCAATGTCCAAATCAATATTGCTAGAATTATTAATTGGTTAGTGTCACATAAACTGACTCTTAAAAGGTTACTATATCACCAAAAATATCAGACAGAAAATACTGAACATTTTTAAAAGTAGTCAGTTATTGCTTTTAATTTCTAAAGTACAGTGGTAGCCATAACTATCATAAATTATGGTGTACCATGATGTGATATTGTTTTTGTTAACTCTGTTTTACCCATTGCATTGCTAGCAATATCAGTATGCAACATGGCTCAGTATAACCAGACATAGTTACTGATAATGTTGTCCACCACTGTGTTTTAGGGTTTTCTACCTGATAGTAGTATGTGTGTTAGTCCTAGCTCATCAGCATTGTGAGCTCACATATTGTGGCATCACAAGTGACTGATCTGGTAGGAAATGACTGACTCTTCTTGGTTAATTGTATTGTCACAGTCTGTGAGGTCACTGGGCTGATGATGCATGAGAAAGAATATAACTAGCTATTTCAGCTTCCAGCTAGAGTACTGTTTCACACATCACACATCATACTGTCAGGCAGTCAATCTTTCAATTAGCAAAAAAGAAAATAAGTGATCATTTACTACTTTTGAAATTCAATATTAATTTCAGGTAGTAGTGCACGAGTTATGCAATGCTTATAAGAAAAAAATAATGCTTCTGTCCTCTTCCAAAGATAAGAAATTACATAGGAAGATTTAGCTTTAAAACAAAAAGTGCAGATGTGAAATTCAAAAGTGATAACAAGTATAGATCTACAGTGGCATCTCCCAGGATGAAACCCACTTTTAAAGCACTCTGCAGTATGCTGCAACAGGCCTACTGAATAAAGCAATGTAATTTTAATGGCATTTATTCTCTTTTGTCATGCAGGAAACTGTGGCATTCACTTCATCCTGACAGTGTCACATTTTCCTGAATGACAAAAGGGACTAATTGCCATTGAAATTAGATTGCTTTATTCATTAGGTCAGCTGCAGCATTCTGCAGAGTGCTGCAAAATGCTGCAGAATTGGGTTTCATCCTGTATGTGTCCTAATATGAAACTCACAATATGATTACAAAATAAAAAGTAGAAAAAAGGCCTATAGCACAGAAGTTGATGCTGTTGCTGGAGGTAATGGTATAGTGCCATACTGTATAAGATCAGCAACATCCTCTGTAATGTTTACCTTTTTCACCTTTGTGACTACCAGTCATTCCCCTTCTTTTTCTATTTTTCTTTCACACAAGCTTGTTCTGCTCCTGCTTATAAGGTGCGCATTTTTTACTGTTCCTTATCACTATACAGTACTATGCCTTTACCTCCAGCAGCAGCATTGCCTTATCTGGTTTTGACCTCCTGGGACCTCCCATTTCTTTTTCCTTTTTCTACTTTGAATTTCATTATCAGAATTTCAGTTTCACATGTTAGGACACATAGATCCACATTTGTTGTCACATTTGCATTTCACATCTCACTTTTTGTTATAATGATGTTAGGCAGACTTGCTTCTTTTTTGTAGTAATATGCAGTACTAATTCTTTAAGAACAAATTGTATTTAAAACAGTGGTTAAACAGCGATTCATGCAAAGGTAGCCACACCACCTGATGAAGTTATGTTGTAGAGCTGAAGTACTGGGGTTATTGACACCAGTGTCTTTTCCTTAATAAATATCTTTATTGCACTGATTATTGGCACCTGCCAATGATATTTTATCAAAATGATTTGCACACTCACCTGAAGTGCAGCAATCTATGTGTTCTCTCATTGATTATTGTTGCTGGAACAGTTGTCACCTGCAGTGCATGGTGCCATTGTGTTCCTGCTCATTCTCTGGCTTCTTGATAATTTTTACAACAAAGAGTTCCTAAAACAGTGAAAGCACAAAGGCTCCATGGGCCAGATATTCAAAAGGGTTGCGCCATGCACAATAGGGTTGCGCATGCGCAAGTCCAAAAGTGCACCATTCTGTGATATTCAGCAGGAGGCAGTTGCGCCACCGAAAACAGGCTGAGCAACAGCGCAATGCAAATGATGGCATGCGCAACCAAAGGGGGTGGATCCCTGCATAAAGAGCACAATGCGATATTCAAAGGGTTGCACAATGCGCAACAGCAGAACAGCCGGAAGTTGCGCCACAGCGGAAATGAGCCAAAATAAAAAGGCTCAAGGAAGAGGCGCAAGAACGCTACAGAGATGCCAAGAGAGACAGAGAGAGACAGACAGTGATAGTCCAGAGCAGGGCAGGAAAGGGAAGTTGTGTGGGCCATAGGCTGCAGAGGCCAGCAGGGGTACCCGGTGCAGTGGAGGTAGCAGTCAGGACAGCGGGGGTAACAGAGCAACATCAGCCAGGGGGGTCACAAGCCAGGGAGATGGACAGTGCCAGCTTCCACATGGAAGCTGTAATGAGGGGGGTGAGAATGCATTCTGCAGGGGGACGTGGCCGTGGAAGGGCCCGTCGGCGGTACGCCCCCAACAGGCAGTACCGTGCCCGCATCTGCTTTGAGCTGTACACAGATGTAGAGATCATGGGCTGGTACCACCTGAACAGGGCAATACTGAGATGGCTCTGTGAGCTGTGCAGTGATGTGATGCAGGCACCCTCACGATGGAGTCATGCTCTGTCGGTGGAGACCAAGGTGACAGCCTGCATGTACCTGCTCACCACGAGCACCTTCCAGATGCTAACAGGGGACACCACAGGCATCTCACAGTCGGCCACATCATGCAACCTCACCCAATTCCTCAGTGCACTGCTGCCACATGCTGCAGAGCACATCCAGTTCCCCAGCACCACGGCAGAGCGTACAGCAAACATGCAGGAGTTCCACAGGGTAGCATGTATGCCTGGTGTGCTAGAGGCCATAGACTGCACCCATGTGGCCATTCGCACACCACCTGGCCCCGATGGGGCTGCATATAGATACAGGAAGGGCTATTCCAGTGTCAACTGCCAGGTGGTGTGTGATGCCACTGGGCGCATAATCAATGTCTGTGCCACACACCCTGGTGGAGCACATGATGCCTTTATATGGTATCAGTCCACACTGTGCCATCGATTCGAGAGTGGAACATCCCACAGGCCATCAGTGGGTGAAATGCGCATGTAGGAATTGCGAGCGTGGGGGCAAGGGTGGGAATACCACAGGTGCTATGGTAGTGGCACACAGGATATTGGCAATATGGACCTGAACATGATACTCATCTCCACCATCTCCACACAGGTGACAGTGGATACCCTCTGTCCTGGCTGCTACCACCACCGGTGCCCCATGACCCCATCGCGCAGCGAATAATGAAGCGCTATGCCACCACATGCAACATCATCGAGCGGGTGTTTGGGATGCTTAAGGCATGCTTCCGATGCCTGGACACCTCCGACGGTGCTCTACAGTACAGCCCCTCAAAGGCCTGTGGGATATTCCTGCGTGTTGTATCCTGCACAACATGGCCAAGACTGTGGGATAGCCATTCAGGCGAGGAGGGGACAGCAATGGGATGCCAGCGGGGGATGATGGTGATGAGCAGTCCCCCCCTTGGACGGCGGGAACCCCGACTGATCCGGCAGGGCCAGCTGCACCTGCACACCATCACGGAGGAGCATTATGCATGACACAGGTAAGTCAAGGGGCCAAGTGCAACCAACACTGTCTTGGCACAACCCACAGGCACACAGAGTAACACACCAGGGGTGCATGACGGCAGGGGAGTGGAAGGGACCAGGCACACAAACACACCATCAGGAAGGGGTGAACAGTCATATGGCACACACACACACACACACACACACACCAGGCACAAAGCGTACATGGGCAGGTGCAGCAGAGCAGGAACAGACATGGCAAACACACAGATCCACAGACCACACCCACCACCTGTACTGTCCAAGTATGTGTGTCAGATTCTGGGCACCCTTGCACCTTGGTGTACAGTACAATGTAGGCATCATCATGCACACACACCTGTGGACAGCAGTCAGGATGGTGTGCAGGTGGTCTGTATGTTGGCATGATGTGCAGGGCACCCACCAGTACACTGCCCACCATGACGCACAGTGCACACAGGGCAGCACCAGACAGGGCCCACACTGGGAGACAGGTCAGTCATGTTGCACCATTCCACGGCCACTGTGGATGTGTGGGTGGCCCCGCCATGACCCAACAGCACTGGCAGGCTGAGCAGGGGCCACATGGGGTGGCACCGATGGACCACTAGAGGTCCCACTGCGCCATCGCAACCTTGTCCACACTGGGGTCTGTAGCATGCCAAACATACCTGCACCGGGGTGCTCAGGATGCCCACAGCAGAACCCGGTGTCGACAGGCTGGGTGTCGTATGATGCCAGGAACAGGGAGTGGAGAGCGTACTGCATGGGGTGCGCGGTACAGGGGCACCTGCTTGTGTGCCCAATACAGCCATGACAGCGACCAATGCCTGGGTCTGCCTGTCAATGGTGGTGGTCACATCCATCTGCATATGGACCATCTCTGCATGGTTCAGAGCACAGTCCCTGCTGTGCCACTCCACAGCCACACACAGTGCCTCCAAGAACGTTGCAACCCGCCTTTGCTGCTGTACTGATTCCCGCAGCAGGTGGGTGTGCTCTTCAAATGGGTACTCTGCCACAACGGCATCCTGTCCCCCAGGGTATGGAAGGTCCTGATGCTCAACACCCCTTGAGGGTGGGCGCTGTTCACCAGGACCAGGAATGGGCATATCAAAGGGTGGTGGGCATGTGCCACCACTGGACACTGTACCCCCAGACCTGGTGGTGACTGCTGCTGCTGCCCCTCCAACCGCTGTGCCCCAGGGACCACTCGTTCCACTGCTGTGGACGCAACAGTGCCAGACACCTGCACAGCCACTGGTGCTGCCCCAACGGTGCTGACAGGCACAGCCTGGGACTGTTGAAACCAGCTAGGCCCAGGGGCATGTGCTGGCCTGCTGTGTGTCCGTCATGGGACACACACATGTCACTGCCCATTGCAGTCCTTGCATCATCAATGGTGCAGGTACATGTTACAGCCACAGTCACAGCGTGCTGGCATGCTTGCATGCCAGACTGCTGAGACACAGGCTGTGCACCCCCAGTGACTCACCGACACCATAGTTGGCAGCCCAGCGTGCATGCTGGTGCAGTGCATGCTGGCTGGTGATAGAGGTGGATGGACCCTCCTCCATGTCCAGCAGGTCTTCCTCACTGCCTGGACCCACCACCACCATCCCCTGAAGATGAACAGGATCTGTAACAGAAAGTGAGGACATGTGAGTGCATGTGAACAACCTTCCCCCCCACAACACCACCACCATGTCATACCGTGCAGTGATGGACTTCCACCTGTCTGGAATCCACCTCCTGGTATGCCCTCAATAGCACTCCATTGCATTGATGCAGCCAGTCGGTCCTCAGCCGGGGTCAGCACCGCCACCGCTGGCTGGCCCCCGCCTGTGCCAGCATGTGCTGCCCTAAGGGCTGCCACCTTCTCCTTCACCCTCCTGTGGTCTGTCCCCATCTTCTTTTTGCATTCCTGCACGGAGCGTTGGTGGCTTCCGTGCAGGTTCACTGCCCAAGCTACCCCCTCCCATGCAGCCACACGGGCCTGAAGGGTGCCCCACCATCCACTCAGTAGTGGCTCCTCCTCCTGGTAGGCCTGGAAGAGGGCCTCTGTCTCCACCGTGGTGAAGTTGGGCCTCCTCCTCTGCCCACCATCCTCACCCTCACCTTGGCTCTGCTCAGTCATTTCGATCTGTATAGGTGGAAGTGGACACCTGTCACTGTGCAGTCTAAAGCATTATCCCATGACCATTGTCCAGAACATCACACAGCATGCAACCCACCTCTCACCTGCAGTAACCGAATCTGGCCAGCACAGCCCAATGTGGCACATTTATAGCACAATGCATGCAAATTAGGAGTGGAGCAACTGTAATGAGATGCAAATCGCGCCACTGCACCTTTGAATGGCTGATCAGATGATTTGCATGTGTCGGCTGAATATCGCGCCGTTGCACTTTGTGCAATACGGTTGAGCCGGCTGAGCCAATGGCGCATATCTGTGACTGTGTGGTACACTGCAGTGCGCATGCCCAGGCAGCTTATGCAGGCATCTGCCACGCTGATGACTTGCTGTGCACGATCAGCAATTCAGGCCATGGCCACCATTGTGCCAATGGCACTACAGTGCTGGTCACCACATGGCGCAGTGGCAGTACTGCGCAATAGTCCACTGTGACACTGGCACACAGGTGTCCGATCGCGCAGGACATGTGGACGTCCGATGGCACTGTGCGTGGCCTTGTGCCACTGACCCATGACCTTGTGCATGACCTTTGCCCTCTGGCACTGTACGTCTGCCATGTGTATGGCTCTATCGCGCTGTTCAGTGACAGCGTGATGTGGACCGACGGCGCTGTCCGAACAGCGTGATAGGCAGTGATGGAGTTGTATTGTGCAACATTTCCATGTGGGGTTGCCGCGCTGCTAAGCACCATATTGCCACTGTGCAGTTTGACAATGGCACACAGGAGAGCACCACAATGGGGGGCTTTGGAGTTAGCCAACCTGGTGGCTGTGGTGGAGCCCCACTATGGCTCACTGTTCGAGAGTGTGCCCCTGCAGGTGCCATGCACCCATGTGTGGCAGCAGGTTGCCGTTGCCCTGGAGCAGGCCACTGGGCAGAGGAGGACCCCTGAACAGTGCAGGCACCTCTATGGTGACCTGCAGAGCAGGGGGCGTGCTCTGCTTGCATGCCTCAGATCACGTGCCAGGAGGAGCATTGTGCCCAGGCCAGGTGGGTGTGCTGTGTATGCACCGGTATTGTCTGCATGGGTGACTGTGTAATGTAATCTGCGCATGGGTGTGGCTTGGGCTGTGGTTTGCTGTGAGGGTGTTTGCAGGTGTGTGCTGTTTGGGTCTGGATGTGTGGGCAGGCACACTCAATGGGGCAAGGGGCTGTCTTCTTTGGGATCTCACTGATGTTTTTCTCTTCCTTTGTCTCCCACAGGCATGGAGGAGCAGAGGCAGGCATGGGATGGTGGTGCCAGGGTGGCTGGCAGAGGAGGGGTGCAACAGCCACAGCAGCAGCAACAGCAGCAGCAGCCGCAGCTGCAGCACCTGGTGCAGTGGCTTGATGAGGGTGAGTGTCATTACAACATGGATGCTATTGCATGCTGTGGGGGGGCACGGCCACCATCCATGGACAACACTGCCATGCACGTGATGTGTGACAGTCAGCACTGTCCAGTGGCACTGCATGTCTGTGAGTGCATCACTGGTGGTCCATGCATGCACTGGGCACATGGCTGTGGCACTACCTTCCCACGACATAGCCATGTCACTGGACAGCCTTGGTTGTGCAGTGCTGGGTATGGGTGGGGTGTGTGTGCAGTGGCACACATGGCTGTTGCTGCCTGGTTGGGCTTGTCTTGTGCACGGTCACTGTGAGTGGGTGCAGTCCATCACAGGGGGGGGCACTTGGCTGTATGCCATGCATGTTGGGTGGGCTTCAGGGTTGTGGACAGTCACAGCCATTAATTCTGTTCCCTTGCCCTAGGTGTCCGGGTCCTGCACAGGATTGAGCGGGCTGTCCACCGCCTGCTGGAAGTGTCCACGGCATCCCTATCCATTCTGCAGGAGATGCACCAGAGGGGTGTCAGTAGACGGAGGAGGCCACGAGACCAGGGGCAACCTGATGCTGTGCAACCTGGAGGACAGTAGCTGTCCCACACCTACCGCCTTTATCCTTCCCTCACACTCTGCCTTCCCTCACCAAGTTCTTCACTCCTGCCCCTTACCCACCCCTACCTTGTACCTGTACCCCCACCCCTTTCTTGTATATATCTCTCTGTACTTAGTTTATTGTTGTGTGTTCGTGTTGATATTCTTTTATAAATCTATTTTGTATGAATACTGTAGTGGTCTCTGATTTGCAGCTGGCTATGGGTGCTCAGTTGCAGTGGTGTGCATGGCATCTGGTGTGGTATTGTCCTGGGATTGTGTGTGTGTGTGCATGGGGGGGGGTGTCCCTGGTGTGGTGGTGGCTTTCAGCTGGACTGGCCGTGTGCTGCCACACACCGCTGGGTGCTCCTGGTGGGTCTGGCTTGTATGGTTCGGTGGTACACATGGTTTCATTGTGCCGGGGGGGGGGGGGGCCTGGGGAGTCCTGCAGTGATGGTCACAGTCACTGCTCATGGGTGGTGTCTTGGGGTCACAGTGCAGGGTGTGCTGTGCACACGGGGGGGCTGCTGGACACTGGGGTGGTCCGCCCCCTTTGTGTGGCAGTCTTAGTTTGCCAGTGGGTGTGCTGCAGTAACACGGCTGGGATGTGCTTTCTTTGCTTGTCCCCATGGGCTGGTTGATTTTCCATCCCTCCCCCAGTTATGCTGTTCTTGGGGTGTGGGGGTGCATTGTTAGTTCTGCAGTGTGTCCCTGTGCCCATCTGTGGCATGGGTGGTGGGCCTCTGCCTACCTCCTTGGTTGTGCTGTTCCATTGCTATGCTGCTGGGGGTGTCATTGCTTGCCCTATGGGCCTCTGGACTGCTCAGCTGGGCTGGCCTTGTTGCACTATGGCACATCGATCTGCTCAGCTTCCCCTTCCTGGTTGCGCTATGGCGCATCATATCTGCTCAGCTTCCCCTTCCTGGTTGCGCTATGGCGCGGTTGTGCGATATTCAGGCGTTGTGCTTAGCAGTGGCCTTGCTCCATGTTTGAATATCGTGACGATTGTGCATGAGCGCAAGTGACTTGCGCTTGCTCTTGTTGTTGCGCACTTTTCGGGCGCAGTTTGAATATCCGGCCCCCTGTGTTCTGAGGGTGGATAAAGCACCCACTGCTGAGTTTGTCACAGACACTTAACAAGAAGAGGTGGGAGTAGGCTTTAAACACCTGGGGACAGAGTTTCAAAATGCCAGAAAGTGGTGCAGATACAAGAAAAAACTGATGCAAAGGGTCTTCACCAGTGGAGCCGCAGTTTTTCTGTCATGCACAGGATTTTCAAATAAAGAACTGCTTCACAACTAGTTCCATGTTTTACTGCAGCTTGCAGCTATTTCTTTGGTATGACTACACCAAACGTTATGCCTGGTTGGACCAGGTATAGCAATTCTGTGCAGCTGTGCCTGCCACCTGTGTGGCGCATAGGCTGAAAATGGAAATGTCCAGAGGTGCAGATATTTGTTTTGGCACCGGTGGCTGCAGAGTGGAACTTAGGACAGCTGAAAATCTGGCACACGTGTTTCCCATTTGATAAGTATATTGGTTCATCAGGATGCAGATATCTATTTTACATTGTCAAATGAAATAGAAAAATTAAAAAAACAATGGCTTACATTCAAACAAATCCTTGAATTTTCTGCATTGTCACAAAATCTTTAAAAAAAGCTCATTGAATATAAAGCTGAGGACTGTGAAAGAGAAATGTATTTCTTAGAGAAACGGCAGACTGAGTCCAAACAAATATACAGCTGAGATTAACTGGCTAGATCCAGAAGCAGAGGGAAACCATGCTCCAGTCCCATGCCAGAACATGCCAAGAACCATGAGGTGGTATCTAGTGAGAAGGGAAACTGCCAAGACTTAAATTAAAATTTTACTTTTTTACAGGACACATCAACACAAGGGGCAAGGAAAGAACAACACAAAAAGGTCAAAAACTGGAAGGAGTAAATAACGGTACAAAAGACAGCTCTTGGACCACTTGGCTTCAGAGTAACCAGCATGCCAAATAATCAACATATTTTTGATGCTGCACTTACTGAAGTCCAGTATAAATTTTTAAGGAAAGTGTAACCCCTAGGTGGCACTGTCCCTTGGGCTACTACTCCGACTGCTTGGCTAGTAACAGGTTAAGGGGCCTAGGTTCAGAGATGGGTGCCTCCACACAAAGGTCTGGGTTGGTATTAGTCTGAATAACCAGGCTACAGCCCTCTGAGACACTGTGACCCCCCCTTATCTCCTACTAGTGGCCCACACAGTACACATGTATACCTTCCCAATACCCTTGACCAGTCTGGCACACACACATATGATGAGCACTTACCCCCAGGACTGGTTCCTTCAGCTTGGCTCTGGGGACCCCCTGTAAAACAAGGTGATGCAATACCAAAGAAACAATACAATACCTTTACCATAAACTGACACCACAGTCAATGTAAATTGCAGAAAAAAAGTAGATCTGATTTATTCAGGGGGACTTTACAAAGGATGGGGGCAATCAGGCTAATTGGCTTAATCACACTAAAAAATCACACTGCTGTGCATGCAATCAGAGTCCCAATAATTCACACTCTCTGGGTACCCAGGATGGAAAAAAAGGCTAGCCAGGACCGTTGCCCAGGGTAGGCCAGCGCTGCAGCTGGTTGGGGCCCTGTGAAGAAAGAAACAACATGCACCCCCCCCAATTGTAATCTGGAGCCAAAGGGCTCAGTTCGTGGAAACAACACAATAATCAGATGACACACTTTTGATTTAAAAGATATGTTGCAGGGAGCTACCCTGTGAACTACTCACAATACCCAATGCTGAGAACAGGATGGATGATGGTTGTTCTGGATTGCCAGAAGAAGCAGGGTAGGGCGACAAGACCCTTGTGGCAGGGCCCAGTGGTAGGTGCAAGCAAGTGGATTCAGTCCAATGCAGCTGGGAGCAGCTTCCAGCCTTCAACACACAGCTCAGTTCAGGGAGGGGAACCAGGCAGAGATCCCCCTCCAGTTTTCAGCATATTTATATGTAAAGAAAGTTTACTGTACCAGGCAGGTGACTCATCGGTCCCGATTGCAGAAGCACTGCTAAATCTAGGAGCACAACGGTAGCTAAAGTTCCTGAAAGGCTGATCACTTTTAGCAAAATCTTCGGTCTTCTTCAGGTGAGCCTGGTCTCCCTCCAGTAGCTTACTTTGCAGCACACCAAGCAGATCACTGTCTGACAATTTTTCTGTCGCTTTCTCGCTCTCACTAACATGGCAACAGGCTGAGTTTCAGGCCTTCCACAGTTCTCCCGCGTGAACTACTGTGCAACACGGTCACTCGATTATGCGAGCTCTTTCCTCTTCAGCTTCCAACTTGAATCTGTTCTTTCTACCCCAGCTTCAGGGAACATCAGCAACTGGTTCAGAGGCACAGTCTGAAAATGAAGCTCCCCTTTTTCTTCTCCAAGGCAGGAGAGCTGAAGGCAGGCAGGCCAGACTTAGTCCTTCCCACCAAATCTCCACACTACCCCATGGGTCAGCAGCTCCACAAGCTGGAACTCCTCACTCTCCAAGCTCCAACACACTTCTGGTTTGCCAGCAGACAGCTCCAGGGATTTCCCATAGATCCAAAAGGTTCGGTTGGGCAGTTTAGCTGTCAATCACAGTAAGAGCTTCCCCTTCTGTTGCAAAGAGGCGCCAACAGTCTAAAACTACAAATCCAAACTGGTAATCTATACAGTCCCATTTCAGCAGGCTCCATTTTAGAGTCCTCCAGTACTCACTGGTCCAATTCAGCAGTTCGGGACCAAAATGGTGGAGCTAGTCTGAAAAGTCCTAGCTGCAAAGAAGGCAGGTTAGAACAAACACCATATCTTTACCACTCTAAATACTTGTCAGCAATTAGCTACATCTCTTAATAGGGCTCTGTCTGCGACACTAGCGACAGCAGAAACAGAGAGAAAATCCAGCAGCCCGGGTGGGACTCGATCATAGAAACACACAGACCCCCCCCATTCAGATTAATTAGGACTGCAAGCAGGCAGCACTTAAACAAGCAGTACATGGAGGCTTTACAGGCGCTCACTGGTAGCAACATCTAAACGGCTTAAATGCTGAACACCTACCAGGCGGTGAGCAATTAAGCAAGCTCTGGGAAGACTTTTTGGTGACCCCCATTTGTAGAGGGGTTACAAAAGGACTTACTTTTCTTCACAATCCTGTCATTAACATCAAATGGTTCACCAACTGTGTTGCAAAATGAATTCTGATCTCCATAAATTAGGGCACTAGAAACATGTCACCCACAATGACTGTGGCCCCACATTCAGCCACAACATAGCTACAGTGACAAGGGAGAGCAGTGGAAAAGATTTTTTTTTTGCGGGGGGTTTTGCACCCCCACCCCTTGATGCAAGGGGGCTTCACCCCCCACCCCATCACTAACTATAATCTCCTATGGGACCAAGCATGAGTGAACAGGAGGAGAATGGTGTTGATGGTGAAAACATCGTGAGTGTAGGGCACTGTGAAATCCAGCATGCCCCTGTCACTCATGGCCTCCTTCCCATCACCCTAATTGCAGTGCCCTAATTGTGTAGCCCACCTAATGGTTTACCACATCCAATATATATTGATGTTAAAAAGCTTTTCTTTTCAGAAATTGTATCTTAAAAGACATAGTTCCTGACCAAGCAGATTTGCCCCAGGGTATGTGACATGGACATACAAGTACTAACTGATCTGTTGGATGAAAACAGTTTTGCCCCCAGTTTGAATTCAAATACTACATATGTAGAAGGGACATTGAGGCTAGACCCGACACATGCATCAACTGATACAAGAAACTAACTACTTTCAAATCCCAGTCTACTTTTCCCCCTTCAACAGCTGTCTCTCCAGCACTTCAGACTTATCAAAAATTAGTGCGACAAGGCTTAGAGAAGCTACTCCATTCTAAATGGCCACCTATCAAATGCTACCTAACAGAGGAAGAAAAATAACCTTATTTGAATTAACTGGTAACAAATTAATAGAAATAAATCAAGTTGATAAAATGGAACTTATAGCAATAATTGACAAACAAAAACATGCTCAAGAAATAATAAGGTAGCTGTTAACATTTTATTTTAAGTGTCCTTAAGTACATTGTAAATTACTGTATAACTACAATGAAACTGCTATGTAAGTACTGTGTAGTTACATGTAACTACAATGTAGTTGGTAATTAGTTTCACATTTGTGTATTATGTAGTTAAGCACACATTTTTAAGAAGTAACTACACTGTTATTGCACTGTAAATGCTATGTAGTTGTTAATTACTTTCACATTTGACTAGTGTGTACTTATACAATTTGCATGAAGTGGTAGTTACAAGTGCAACCACAACCGTTCTGTTTTGGCACAAACTGATTTATGCTGGAAGTGTAACTTTACATGTAACAAGTGTTGCAAAGTGCAACAGAAAAACAGATTTATGCTGGAAGTGTAACTACACATGTAACAGCTATTGCAAAGTGCAACATACATAGTTACATTTGCCAAAAAGAATTGATTTGAGGCAGAAAGGAGGCAACAGTAACTGCAGTAACTACCACTTCATATGAATTGTGCAACTACAGCACAGTACTACCAATCTTCCCTGTGTCAGTCTTCACCATTCATTGCTAGGTGACAGCTGGAGGCACTGTACCCTGCAGAAGCTTATTTTTTTTGTAGGGGGAGGAGCCACTGTCCTCGAGGCTGATGCATTACATGGCGCTTGCAGGTCAGCCAGCAATAGTTGCCAGCTCTTCCGTTGCCCCAGTTCTGCTTCTCCCATCATGAAGAGTGCAGCATCTCACACCTGCTGAAGAAATTTTATCTGTGACAATGGGTCCTAGTCAGTTTTTCTGACACCATTGTCAACACCATTTTCCCTCCATTCCAGTTACTCTGACAGCTAGTAATTCGCCATCATTTTCTGCAGGAAATCAAGCAAAACCTTTCCTTCTTCTTTCTTGAAGTGGTGCTGAGTCTGTTTCTTATTATTATTTTAGTTACCGTGAGTCATAATGGGTTCGTCCAGGGACAAAAAGCATTCTTCTAAGATGGGCCCACCTCCTATGTGTTGGTGTCCCTGTGCCAAAAGATGTCCATCATGAACCAGCATGACTGGTGCCTCACCTGCCAGGGTACAACTCATGATATGGATAGTTGCAACACTTGCTTCTCTATGGACAGTGGAGAACTGGAGCACTACGCATGGAAAGTCAGCCACAATCTGCCAACTTTCAGAGGGCAGCATTGTACAAGGGACTCCAACAGCAGGCCTCTCTTCCTTTCCTCTGGATCCCTTCCTGGTTCTATACAGACCGGTGAGGAGGGGTCCTCCTCCCCTTCTAGGCTTGCCAGGGAGGAGGTCTCTTCCATGGTGATGGAGGAACAGTCCAGTCCTCTCTGGGGCTGGGTCAGGAGCACTGCAGGCTCCTTCGGTGTTGCGGCCCATGCCTGTGGGGTCCAGCACAGGTGGTTCCTCAGTGCCAACCACTGATGTCATTCCAGATTTCAGGGCTGTTCACAGTTCTGATGACAAACACAGCACTATGAGTGGTACTGGGCCATTGTGGCACCATGAGTGGGAAAACCTGTGGGGCAGCTCAGTTGAAGGTTTTCTGGATCTCATCTCCAGAGCCAGATGATCGACAGAATGATCTAGACTGTCTACCAAACTCCTTGGAGTCAGAGGGTTCTCTGGTGTCCAGTACCTCTGTGCCCTCCCAGGCATCCCTTCCCTTGGTGCCAGCTATTATGGTCGGCACTGGCACCCACGCTGGTGACGATGTCAGGAGCAGGCCTGCGAATAGTGGCCCTCGGTCTGAGGGGATAGTGGTTTGGGTCTCGGGGGCATAGACAGCTGCTGCTCCCAATGCAGTTCACCATCTCAGGGCAGGAATAGGGAGTCCCTCTTCTGTTGCCTTCCTCAGGAGCCTGAGGGATTGGAGCAGTCCCTAGCAACATGAGTGAGGAAGAAGTTGACCTTGGAGTCAAAAGGTTGAGGGGGCTGGGCATGGGGCAGTGACCTTTGGAGTTTGGGGAGGAGTCACAGCTCCAAACCCTTGTTCTCTCCCCTCTGTCCTTTAAGGGAGGCCATATAGAGTGGGGTTGGAGTCTGGTTCTATGCATACATGGTCTCCTCAAAGGGGAGTTTCCCCTTCAAGGCTCAGTTCTAACCACTTTGAGCTGGTTGTGTAGCCAGCAATTGAGTGGACCAGTGGATCCCCAGTAGGTTCAAGATCATGATTGAGGTCCCCTAGCCCTGGAGAAGGTCGCTCACATAAGGTGAAGAGTGTCTCCCATTTCCTCTGCATCCCCCCAGGCCACGTGGGTCCTTCAGAGCCCTTGACCTGGGAGCAGTTCAGAGCCACTGCTGCCACCTTCTCTAGATATGTCAGGTCTTTGAATGAGCAAGTATTTTGCCTGTCTCTCCCACAGCAGTCAGACTCAGACTCTTCAGATTAATTGGCATCCATGTCTTTCTCCTTCAAGGAAGAGGATACCTCTGCCCATCTGTCTTTAGATGCTGATCAGACAGAGAATCAGCCCTTCCCATTGAGGCTAGTCAGTGATCTGAACCTATCCCACATCGCAAGATGCAATTCTTAACGCGTGTCTTTCTGCCTCAACCCAGCTACAGTGGGCAGAAAATGACACTTAAAATGAAGCATACGAAGAAGGGTGTAACTACTATACACTTACATTGAATATCAATGCCGTAGTTCTGATGTATTCTTTCCTTCAGAAATCATTCCTTCATGCACTTACTGCTTAGTAAACATGCAGTCTAATATTCTTAATTGCTATACAACTACATCATTTACTTAAACAATAAAAAATAATTTACATATTTACTTATTGGCTTAAAACAGTGCTGTAGTTACTATGAAATGTGTTGCTTCTGCAGAATTGACCAACACCTCTTCTGCACCCACACTCCTGGCCTGCTACTGCCCAGGTGGGTGGGTGGCTGGGGTTGGGGCATGGCTACCTACCAAGCTTTACCATTGATCTGCTGTGTGGACTAGTGGTGGGTGGTGAAGGATACACAGATAGGGACCTTTCCTGGTGTATAGTTATACAAATTGCATGAAGTGGTATTTACACATGCAACCGCAACCATCTCTATTTTAGCAAAAATTGGTTTATGCTGGAAGTGTAACTACACATGTAACAGATGTTGCAAAGTGCAACATACACAGTTACATTTTCCAGACATAATTGGTTTGAAGCAGAAGGGAGGCAACAGAAATTGCAGTAACTACCAGTTCATGCAAATTCTGTAACTACACCAAACAGCAAATGTGAAACCAGTTAACTACTACATTGTAGTTACAGATAACTATACAGAAGTTATATAGTAGCTATATTTTAGTTATACAGTAGTTTAAGTGTATTAAAGCAACAGTGTAACGGAAAAAGTTATTCCAAAAAGCTAATTTTCTGATATGACTATAAAAAATATTGGCAGAATTGTTGATTTGGGTTTTCTGGATGCTTCTTATGCTGTGTACTGTACATTTGCATTTTTGTCTGGATTCTTACCATCATAACTCTCAACTGTGCCTGATTTTCAGGAACATCTCTGATTTTACCTCAGAATTTGACTCTGTCCCTCCTAAAAATTGTGCTTCCATGACTAAACAGTGGGGGTTGTATGTACAAAATAATATCAAACATTAAAGTTAGAGACTTGTTCTTCCTTAGAAAATGCATTTTACACTAATCCCCTTATTCTTTCAGCTTCCTGAGTGGATATCACCAATTTTGAAGATGTGTCCCTGATTTTGGTCCTTTGTCCCTGATTATTTTAAAGCCTTGTCCCTGATGTATGTGGCAGGAGGTTGAGAGGTATTATTACCATCCTCGGGTCCTCAATATTATTTCTGTGCAAAAATGAGGCAGCCATCTTTTTTTATTGAGAAATACTTATTTTAAAACTTTCATAAAATTCTTAAATGATAATGAAAATTTTCAATTTTACCACTAAAATAAACTGGAAGACATCTGGCATCAATTAGGAAAAAAATAAAAGCTGGTGTCAAATGTTAACCCATTTTCATTGCACTGCTGCTTTAAGGACCCATAAAATAAAGTGTTACCAGATAGCTTTTGGATATTAATAGTTATCATAAATTGCCCACTGATCCTATTGAACATTATAAGAAAAAGGTACATTAGTCTTTAATAATACCAAGTGAAGAAAATGTCATCAACAAAGGATGAAATGGACTTTATGAGGTTATATGTCCTTGAGTCCCTGTGATCTATGTTTTACCAAAACATCACAAGGACAAAACCATTTCACCTGGGTGGGCAATAATCTTTGCCTCAAACTCCCTAACTGAAAATGTCTATATTTTCAGACTTCTTTCCCTAACAACTAGTTACTTTTATGCCTACATATATATGCGACAACATGGACATTTTGACCATGCTGGAGTTATAGATCTAGTCTGATAAGTTTTTTTTGTGGTTGTCTGCAGATATCTAATCCCTTTATATCTTGATACCACACCACCCAGGATTTATTGGCTTGGGCTTTCACTTTTCCAGTGCTGATGTTGTCCTATCATGTCTTTGTGATTTTATCAAAGAAGTGGTGGAAATAATCTGAATCTCTAACTATTTCAGATCTTCAAAACTGTGCTAAAAACACATCTGTTTAGCCTGGCATTTTCAGATGAATTTTAAATAGTGAGATAATATTTTAAGTGTGTTACCTCTCGGCCTAATATTTCAAGTGCCTGTATTTATTTTACAAAAAAAAAATGTGATTGGATGTATTGTATTTTAATCAGTGGAGATGTCTATATATTTTTATGTCTATATATTTTTATGTACAGGCACCTTGATCATTGGAAAGGCACCTTTTATAAATAAAATTTATATGATATGATAGGATATGATATGATATGATATGATATGATATGAGTTTCCATTATATACAAAAAATCATTGTATTTTATGATTTATTTTTTTGAAATTGATCATTTTTTTTACTTTTAATGTCATCATCAAATGAAAAAAGGTTATATATAATTTGTTGATTAGTAAAAGAATACACCTTAATATATGTGTCTAAATATAGGTGTCTTTCCCCTGCATACTTTCTACATTTTAAAAAGATATATTGCAAATCATCAATTTCGCCTATCAGGCAATCACAAAATGGAGATGATACACCATCATATGTTTTGCTTACATTTAAGTTGTTTAGATTTGAATGTCTCAAAGCGAAACCAAGTAACTAACAATCTTACCTCTCTTTCCTTAGTCTTATTCAGGTATAGTTATAATCTAAAGACTCTTTTGAGGATTTTATATGCAACATGAATTTTGGAAACTGTTATGTTTGCCATGTCTTTTTGTATAGCAATATCTTTACATCTATATCTTGTTGTACCAATCATGACTGGTCGTAGTACTCTGAGTATATAATATGAAACAGAACCCAAGCCCATTGGAAACAAATTATTTTTTATACAAGACAAAGGAGGAAAGCTATTAAGGAATGTGTTATTTGTTCTACTATACACATCTTGGACAATCTGCTTTCAGAAATCATTTGAAGTTCCATCAAAAATATAATAATGTTTATAAGAGCATGAGATTCAATTGAATATTGACCTAATTCTGCTCTTAAAAAGTGAGCGGGAGTACATTGTGGCAAACCTAACTTATATCTATACAATGTGTTTTATATTATTTCCAACTGATTATATCCACTTAATAGTATACCCCACACTTCAGCAGTGTACAGTAATTATTTATTTATTTTAATGTGTTAACTGGGTAAACCCACTGAGACAATAGAGTCCCCTTTTCAGGGGCGACCCGGAGTTAATTACATTCATATAAAAAAATGACATTAATTTACATTCAGGTATAGGTGCAACAATTTACATACAGAGATGTATTTCAGAAGAGACATGATTACTACATGTAAAACAATTATCAAATGTTAGGTAACAAAGGCTAGTAGCAACAATTAATTCATGTACAACAGGGCTGATATATAAAAGTCACTCCTTATTGTAGCCTGTTACTGACCCCTGTCTGGGGGTGTAGCTCTACTACCACATATCCAAAACCTAGCTGTTTCAATTAACACAGAGTGCATCCTTCTGGGAGATCTCAATTGGAACTGGAATAATGACAGTTCCAGGAAACTTAAAGATCTTTGCGATGCAGTGGGAATGGTACAAATGACACCTGCAAACACCAGGCCTAATAAAAAATATTCTGAGTGATGCTTCCTTTTGGACCTCATGTTAGTAAATAAGCCACATAACATCTCTAATGCTGGAGTGTTCTTCAATTATATAAGTGACCAATGTGCCATAACCTGTATTAGACATTCCTTGCAATTAAATCTGGCTGCCTTACCCAAGTTGAAAAGAAGCATGAAAAGATTTTCTCAGAAGGAATTCCTGAAAGACCTAAGTAACATTAGATGGCAGAACTTCTACCTTGCCACTTCCCTTAGTAAGGCATTTAATATTTTCCATAGCCTTTTATTGGGAATAATCGACAAACATGCCCTGCTAAAACTGATTAGAGCAAAAAAAAGTTCCCCTGGTTGGGTGTCTCCCATCTAGAAAAAAGAGCTCAAGGACAGGGACTACTGGTGGAAAAGAGCGAGAAAAACTCAACTGGAGACAGATTGGTTAGCATTCCACACCACTAGAAATGCCTTCAGTAAACTAACTAGATTTGAAAAAGCAAGATATTTCCAAACAGAATTGAAGCCAACAAAAACATCTCAGCTAAATTCTGGAATATTCTCAGAAAGGTAGAAGGTTACCAAGCTAACATGTCCCTGCCATCCAAAATTATATCCGCTGGTTACACTTACACAACCAGAGTCAATGTTCTTGAGCAATTTAATGAACACTTTGCCACAGCAGGGCTCACATTTGATTCCTCACCTATCAGCAAAATCATCCCACCAGGTGACTCTGCTGCCAACCCTATTGTTCATTCTAACACTAGACTATCCAAATCCACCACTTTTAGCTTCCATACAGTTACATTCAAGCAAGTTGAGGACTTATTACTATCCCTGGACACCAAAAAGAGTGCAGGTGCAGACAATATTAATTCATATTTCCTAAAGCTTGGCCATTCCTACTTGACCGGCCCTATTACTCACTTATTCAACACCTCGCTGAAATTTGGAGAACTTCCACCAACATGGAAAACTGCCCTCATTCTACCACTATTTAAGTTGGGGGATCCGAGTGATCTAAATAATTACCGCCAAATATCTATTCTTCCTGTGCTGTCAAAATTACTTGAAAAAATTGTTAATGCTCAAATTAGAGCTTACCTGGATTCACATGATCTAACAAACCCTGCACAATCTGGCTTCAGAGCAAAGCATAGCACTGTATCTGCCCTTGCAAAGGATACCACAGACTGGCAAACTGTTCTGGATTCTAAAAAAACATGTGTTCCTTTTTCTCAACCTTAGTAAGGCCTTTGACACTGTGGACCACAACATCTTACTTTCAGCACTAAGCAGTATCGGACTAGATAATACGGTAATCAAATGGTTTGCAAATTACCTCACCAACAGGCTACAACAAGATAAAGATGCAGGTGACCTGTCTCCACAAAAAACCCTCCTAAGAGGCATCCCTCAAGGATCCATACTAGGCCCAATCCTATTTGCAATTTACATCAATAATCTGGACACTCATTTGTGCTCAGCAAATATTCATTTATTTGCAGATGACACTGTACTATATAGCACAAATTCCTCCATGGACTTGGCACATGAAAACCTACAGCAAGAATTCATTACCCTCCAGCATAATCTCATCAAACACAAGCTCCTCCTAAATGCCAAAAAAACAAAAGCCATGATCCTCCCACCAAAAACAGGTGATGGTCCAACACATATTCCCCAGATTCTAACGCTCCTTGATGAACCCCTTGAAACAGTTGAAACCTTTAAATACCTAGGATTCTAGCTGGATAATAAACTCAACTTCCTGTGACACCTGAATGAAGTTATGAATAAATTAAGACAGTGGTTAGGCCTATTTTATCTGATTAAACATCTGCTGACCATAGAAGCTAGAAAAAGACTAGTACAGTCTACATTTCTACCCATACTGGACTATGCTGACTTTCTTTACACCCACTGTCCCTTAACGGCGCTTAACAAACTAGACAATCTATACCACCGAGCTCTAAGGTTTATCCTTGATCTACCCCAGCATACTCACCATTGTCTACTATACCAGGAATCAGGGTGACCATCACTCTCAACCAGGAGGAAAAGAAATGCCTTACTCTGGATCTATAGAGCACTTTCCAATAATCTTCCTACATACATTTCAAATCTATTCCAATGAGCCAAGGGCTCCTATGGTCTGAGATGTTTCTCCTTAATTTATTTCAAGATTTCTAGAGTAAAAGAATCATATGGTTCAACTGCAATCAGTTGTTCACTCCCATTGCTTTGGAATACTATGCAAAGTTCTTTAAAGCTATCTTCACTGCCAGGCCTTTTCACATTCAAAAACTTGCTGGCCATCTTTTTGAAGGAAACATGCAACTGTTTTAGACAACATTGAGCTTTAGCACCTAGCCTTATTATCAATAGCTACAACTATATTTACCATAGATCCGCTTTTATTGGGGACCTTCAGCTGTCCTATCATACTTTACCCTGACCCTTCTTACCCTATCCTTTCCCTCTGTACCCTGCCACCTTCCCTCTCCCGGTCTGCTGACATCGCATTCCAGAGATATCAGGATGACTGGCTTCTCTCTTTTTTCTGTAAAACAATTGGCATCGCACATCGACATACCATGACAGGCCAGTGTTAGGAGCCTTATGATCCTACTTGTAAAAAGTCTCCATTATTGTCGAGTATACCTTATCTGTGAATATGTACTGTATTGTATTGTATTGTATTCTTATTTCTTTTTGATTATATAAGTGTCCAGGACCACTTTGAAAATGAGCTTGCTCAATGGTGTTTTCGCCTGGTTAAATAAAGTGATTGATTGATTGATTGATTAATAGCAGTAACTGATGGGTACAAATACAATATGAACATATGAATCTGCCAGCAGAAACAGGCCTTATGGTCTATCAAGTTAGTCTGCTCGAATGTGCTACTAGCACCCTTATATTGCAGCTGCCCTCCTCCCTCCCTCACCTTTACCCTGCCTTGCACCCTGTCCCATGCCCTTTTAAAACTGCTCACCATCCTACAGGATACCATATCCTCGGGTAGAGTGTTTCATTTCTCTACCACCCTCTTTGTTGAAAAATGTTTCCTCATCGCTCTCCAATAACTTCCACCTTCCAACCTCAGACCATGCCCCCTCACAGCCCTTCCTCTCCTCAGCTTAAATAGCCTTTCTGTACCTGTTTTATTAATCCCCTTAAAATATTTGAAGGTCTCAGCCATATGCCCCAATCCCTCCTCTCCTCCAGGATGTACTTATTCATCTCAGTCTGCCTGTCCTCATAGGTTTTACCCTCCAGCCCCTGGATCATCTTGGTTGCCCTGCACTATACCCCCTCCAGCAATTTGATATCCTTCTTCAGAAAGAGACACCAGTACTGCATGCAGTACTCCAAATGTGGCCTAACTAGTGACCTGTACAGCAGCAGGATCACATCCCTATTTCTGGATGAGATTCCTCTCATGATACACTGGAGCATCTTGTTGGCCTTAGCTGCCACCTTCCTGCACTGAGATAAGGTGTTCATGTTAACCATTATGATCACCCCTAGGTCCTTCTCCTCCTGGGTGACCTCTATCTGAACCCTTCCAACAGGTAACACCTCAATGAGTTCCTTGCTCCAAAGTGCATAACCCTGCACTTCATTGCACTGAAGCACAATTGCCACTTTTCTGACCACTCCTCCAGTTTGGTCAGGTCCTCCTGCAGCCCACGCCACCCCTCTATGTCATCCATCACTGCCCCTATCTTGGTATCATCTGTGAACAGACTTATCTTGCTCCTAACGCCATGTGAGATATCTGAAATGAATAACCCAAACAACAATGGACCCACCACTGAGCCGTGTGGCACCCCACTTGTCACAGTCCTTAGGGATGAGAGTGCCCCCACCACCACCACCCATTGCTGCCTCTGCTTCAGCCAGTTCATGATACAGTTTGCCATCTTTGTCCCTGCCCCAACATATTGCAACTTATCCCCCAGCTGCCCATGAGGCACTGAATCAAAGGCCTTGCTGAAGTCTAAATACAGTACATTCACTGCATGGACTTTATCCAGTTCCCTTGTTACCCATAGTACTTGATTAGGTTGGTCTGGCAGGATCTTAAAAAAGATGAATCCATGCTGATAACCATCTTGAATTTAATTTTCCTCCAAAAAGGTCACAGGCATCTCTTTCAGGATTGCTTCCATAAGTTTTCCTACAATGGATGTGAGGCTTACAGGCCTGTAATAACAATAAGTAGACACCAAAGTTTATCACTGACTAGCTAGGGGGGGAAGGCTAGACAGTTTAGGGTCAAGAGACCAATGATCATGTGCAATACTTGGAGCAGCATGGGTACTTCCCAGTTACTGAGTTTGCCAATATGATAGGATGAGTATTTGCCAGAGTTTGGTGCCCTTAAGGTAAGTGACCATAGTGTAGGGTTATTCCAGGTGGGCAGTCATCAGTGCCATGATGGGTAACACAGCATCGGTTACAACTGTATGTGCTGGTTACATTGATATGGAATTTCAGGGCAGTTTTGAAAGAGCTTAGAGTATGGCCCTCTTTAGTTTTGCATGTATGACTGATAATGTGCCTTCGACTGAATATCCTCCATATGTACAACAAAATCTTTTGATTCCATTAATTTAAGATTAGAGTTTCATTTTTATATACTGTATATTGTGTGACATGTCCATGTTAAATTTGTGCCCATCCAAATACCTAGATAGTCATAGGTTTTAACTGTTTCTACAGGATTGTTATACATAAATACATAGATACATAGACAGTGTCGGCAGATAAGGGCCTATGGCCCACCCAGTATGGCCATTTGAGCTTGTAAGTTCAGTTTATGTTTTCCTAGAAGTCTGTTGTCCCTTACCCCTGACCTCCAGAATTCCTTTATGTCTATCCCATGCATTCTTAAATCCTGTGATTGTTTCAGCCCCCACCACTTCCTCTGGCAGGGTGTTCCACTTGTCCACCACCCGTTCTGTGAAGAAATTCTTCCTCATGTTTCCTCTGAATCGTCCTCCTCCAACTTCATCCCATGCCCTCTAGTCCTGGAACATCTTTTCACTTAAAAATAGTGCATTCCTGCACCTGTTCCTCCCTGTAAGATACTTGTATATCTCTATCATATCCTCTCTCTCCTCTCCTCCAGGGAGTACATGTTCAGTTCCTTCAACCTGTCTTCATAGGACTTGTGATGCAATCCATGCACCATCTTTGTTGCCCTCCTCTGAACCTTCTCTACCCTGTCTATGTCCTTATGTGGTATGGTCTCCAGAACTGTACACTGTACTCCAGGTGGGGCCTCACTAGTGTCTCGTATAAGCGGAATTATGACCTCCCTTTTCCTGCTGGTGATGCCTGCCTCTACATTCCAGCATCCTATTTGCTTTACCTGCTGCCTTGTCACACTGTTTCCTACCTTGAGGTCATCAGAGATGATAACCCCAAGATCCCTTTCCTGCTTGGTGCATGCTATATCCTCACCCCCCAACTGATATATTGTGCCAGGGTTTTGGTGCCCCATATGCATAATCTTGCACTTCCTTGCATTGAATTTCAACTGCCAAACCCCTGACCATTCTTCAAGTTTCTGCAGGTCCCTTCTCATTCTGTATACACCCTCTGGTGTGTCTACTCTGTTACAAAGCTTTGTGTCATCAGCGAACAGTGAAATTCTGCCTTCTAGGTCCTGCGCAATGTCACTGATGAAGATGTTGAATAGGACTGGTCCGAGCACTGATCCCTGTGGTACCCCACTGGTCACTCTTCCCTCTGTGGAGTGACAGCCATTTACTACCACCCTCTGTGTCCTGCCACCCAGCCAGTTACCTACCCACCATACTACTGTCCTGCCCACATCCATATTCCCCAGTTTGTGTAATAGTCTTCTATGTGGCACAGTGTCAAAGGCCTTGCTGAAGTCCAGATAGGCCATGTCCACTGCCCTCCCCTGATCCACCTCAATCAATCAATCAATCATTCAAGTCTTTATTTAACCAGGCGTTCATCGTTGAGCAGAAGCTCATTTGCAAGATGGACCTGGGTGGAGCATGAACAATTGTATATACAGGTCAACACAGGTATTTACAAGGCAATACAGATAATACTCTTTACAGAGATGAAGAAAAAGAAGTTCATATGTACATAGAATTATACAGATATTGTACAGATTACACGGTATTTACATACATAGAAGTGTCTATAGAAGATAAAGCAGGTTATCTAAGGTTGCAGGAGGAAGTAACGGAAGAAAAATAAAAATTAAAATATACACCAGGTAGAGGTGAAGGTAGGGGGGAAGAGAGGGAAGGAAGTAGGGGGAGAAAGGCTAGGAGGGCACGGTGCACAGAAAGGAGTTGGTAAAGCTGGATGTAGAGAAGGTGGATGGAGAAAAGGAGTATGTGTGAGCCCCGGGATTGAATGCTATAAAGTACGGGGCATGGTAGGATGTCACAACCCAGGGTAGTGAGCTCCTATCCTAGGTTGGGAAAGGAAGAATAAGGGGATGGATGGGCCTAGTGTTGATAAGACAGGGGGATAAGAGAGATAACAATTAGGCTGGTGAGGAGCAAGCTGGGGGGGTCAGTACTTAAAATTGGGTCCCACACAAAAGATTCATATATAAGTTAGCCAGCCTGGGAGTGGGTCCCAAGATGACAGCCTGGGTAAAGATTGGCTGGAGAATAGGACACAGAGAGTTATAGTAAATGGAGTCCACTCAGAAGAAAGGAGGGTTACTAGTGGGGTACCGCAGGGTTCAGTATTAGGACCGGTCCTCTTCAATGTTTTTATAAGCGACATTGCAGAAGGACTGGAAGGAAAAGTATGTCTCTTTGCAGATGACACTGGGATCTGCAACAGAGTTGATGCACAGGGTGGAGTGGAAAGGATGAGAAGAGACTTGGCAAGGTTAGAGGAATGGTCAAATGTATGGCAGCTTAGATTCAATGCTAAGAAGTGCAAGGTAATGCACCTGGGAAACAAAAACCCAGGGGAAGAGTACACAATGGGGGGTGAGATACTAACAACAACAAGAATGGAAAGGGACCTGAGGGTAGTCATATCAGATGACCTAAAGATGGGCAAGCAATGTGAGAGGGCAACAAGGAGGGCTGGGAGGATACTGGGATGCATAGGGAGAGGCATCACCAGTAGAAAACAGGAAGTTATTATCCCTCTGTACAGACAGCTGGTGAGACCCCATCTGGAGTACTGTGTGCAGTTCTGGAGACCCAATCTCCGCAAAGACATAGAAAGGATGGAAGCTGTCCAGAGGAGGGCAACTAAAATGGTGCAGGGTCTGCACCGGAAGTCATATGAAGAGAGACTTAAGGAGCTTAATATGTATAGCCTCGAGGAAAGGAGGAGAGGGGGACATGATAGAAACTTTCAAGTACCTCAGGAGAATCAACAAAGTCCAAGAGGGTAGCATCTTTCAAAAAAGGGTGTGCAAGAACAAGAGGCACAATTTGAAGATAGAGGGGTGGCTCAGAGGTAATTTAAGAAGTATTTTTCAGAGAGGTTGTGGATGCTTGGAACAGCCTTCCAGAGGAGGTTGTGGAGTCAAAATCAGTGGGGGAATTCAAGCATGCATGGGATAATCATAAGGCAATTCTGGGGGGTGGGCGTAGGAAGAAGTAGGCTGTTGGTTAACTAGGATCTGCAGCTTATCCAATAGGTAGGGAAATGGGCAGACTGGGTGGGCCAATCGGTTCTTATCTGCCATCAAATTCTATGTTTCTATGTTTACTTAAAATTGGGTCTAGGCGTGGCTATATACCAGTACTGGATCTGAGTGGGTGAAGCAGTTACATACTTCTCTGATTGTATGGAAATAAAGTATCTTGAGAGCATTTATACCGATTAGAGTGCTTAATTTGAGGGTTTTTTGTAGATCGTTCCATAAGGTAGGTAGCACGAAGCATATGGCTGCCCTGCCGAAGCGGGATTTTGCTTTGGGTACTTTCAGTGGAATAGCTGAGTAACTTCTTAACACGTATTTCCCAATTATACTCTGGGGAAGACAGCAGGAGATATAATAAGGCAGCTTATTAGAGATGGCTCTATAGGTCCAGAGAGCAGCGTTTCTGTGGTGTCTGAACTTTAGTGATGTCCATCCCACTGCCGCATATAGGGTGCAGTGATGTGTGTCGAAGGGGAGTCCCGTTATAAACCTCAGTGCTCGATGGTAGAGTGTGTCCAGTTTAGCCATGTAAGAGTTGGGGCATTGGCTGTAGAGGAAGTCAGCGTAATCAACCAATGATAGGAAAATGGATTGGACCAGTTGTTTCTTGGCATCTCTGGTGAGAAATTGACTGATTCTAAAAAACAGTCACAGCCTTTGCCAAGTCGTTTAGCAAGTCCTCGATATGTTCAATGAAGGAGAGTCTTTGGTCTATCAAACTCCCAGATACTTGAATTTTGTAACAAATTCTAGTTTTCACCTAGAACTGTGGTAGTTTGGGGAACTGTCCCACTGGACACAGGGTTAGCTATCGGATAAAAGGAGAGGACCATAGCTTTAGTTTTTGGCATTATGGAGTAGCTTTTTTGGAGGAGTTGGCTTTGCAAAGGTTGAATTCTGACTGTAGGTCATTGCAGGCAGCTTCAGGTGTTAGGCGACTCACATAGAGAACTGTATCATCTGCAAACAGATGGATGTTGGCTTCTTTTATACAGTAGTCGATGTTATTAATGTAGATTGCAAAAGTAAGGGCCTAATATAGAACCTTGAGGTACCCTCTTTGCAGAGTTTTTAAGGACAGGCCTCCTTCCACTTAACTTGTTGAAGGCGCCTATAAGATAGTCAGTGAACCAACACAGAGGAGGGTCCACCTATGGTTTGAAAAGGCGGAGGAGCAGACTATGGTCGACGGTGTCGAAAGCCTTGTGAATCAGGAAAACAGCACAAATAAAGTTTTGCTCTCAAGATTACGCTGCCAGTCATTAGTAACTTTGGCGAGGGCTGAGATAGTGCTATGTTTAGCTCTGAATCTGGACTGCACAGGATTTAGCAGTTCCCTAGACTCAAGGTGAGTCCTCAGCTGTGCATTTACAATTTTCTCTAGGAGCTTGGACAGGACCGGAAAGAGGGAAATTGGTCTGTAGTTATTGAGATCGCCACGGTCACCTGATTTGAACAGTGGTATGACATGTGCTGTCTTCCATATAGGTGGTAAGGTGCCCTGAGACAGGGATAAGTTAAAAAGGTGGGTGATGGGTATCGCTTAGTACGTGGTAGGCAATTTTTGGAAGTAAGGGTCAAGGAGTTGGCCCCAGCACTTTCTAGTATCCAACTGAAGCAAGAGGTCCTCTACCTCTTTCAGTGTGGCAGGTTGAAGTGAGAAAGGCGAGAGCTGCTCGGAGTTTCAGGCAGTTGGCTGGCAGTCTGGGAGCCAGTATGTTTGCAGGGAGTTATCAAATGCCATGCCTGCAGTAGCAAAGTGGTTATTGAATCGTCAAGTATATCCATCTTCTGGTTATAGTCAAGTTGCCAGAGGTAATCTTGGTCGGGAGTGAATTTCTGGGGAGTGGCCTAGCAGATCACTGATTGTGTTCCAGAGCTTGATTGGGCTCTTGTGGCAGAGTCGAGTTGGATTTGAAGAAGGTGGTCTTGATTCTCTGATTGTTTTGGTACATAAATTTCGTAGTCTCTGAACTGGTTCAATCCTCTGCAGTGTTCAATCTCGTGCTTTTTCCAGAGCTTATCTCTTTCTAGAAGCAAGGACTTGATCTGAGGGTGAACCATTTACAGGTTTTGGTCCTAGTTTGAACTTTAATAAGGGGAACATACTTATTAAGGGCCCTTGATATAATGTTGTGGAAGATATTGTAAGCTGATGTAATCGTTTTGGCCAGGTAGAAATCTTGCCACTCAGGCGAGTACCTAAGCTCATTTAGGTAGGCATGTTCATTGAAGTTGCGCCTGGATCTCTTCGTAGAGAACTTGCTGATGGGTGCTGGGTTGTTGGTGGATCTTACTCCCGTAATAAAACAATGGTCACTGGCGTCTGAGAAGAAGACATCAGCGTGGGAGAAGAGATGAGATTTGCTCACCATTAGCACATCCAAAAGTGTACTTTTACTGGGGTTCTTCACGTTTGGGCGTGTTGGTTCAGTAATAAGTTGCGTCAGCCCATGTTCATCACAGAAGGATGCAAGGGGGGCAGCTGTGTTAGAGAGCCAGTCAAAGTTGAGGTCTCCTAAAATAATAGTTTCTGGCAGCCCCTGTCCCAACTTGTCACTTAGATATGACACAAGCTGTAGGCCAGCAGACGGTGGTCTGTAGCATCCTATTCGCAGAGTGCAGTAGTCTGTGTAATTTCCACTTTGAGAAATTAGGCATTGAATTCACTGGCGACAGATGCCGAGGATAACAGGAGGAAGAAAATTTGTCTTCGTAGATAGCTACCCTCCTCCTCTGGCATGCCTATCAGCTCTGAACAAGGCATAGTTGGGTATGTTTACTTCTCTATCAGTGGTGCTGGGTCTAAGCCAAGTTTTGGAAATCACAAATATGTCTGGAGAGGTATGATTTTCCCAGGTTTGTATTAAGGTTATCTTTTTTAAGGAGGCTACATACGTTAATATGCAAGAAGTTTATTCCTTTTAAATTTGCTAGTTCTGCTGGCAAAGCAATAGCTTCTGGGGGGCCAGGGTTGAGTTCTACATTGCCTGAACAAAGCAGGAGGATAAGTAGGATTTTTCTAAGAGCGCTAATTATAAGCTTGTAATTCCTACCTCCCTAGTCATCCAGTCAAAAAATTCAATGAGGTTGGTCTGACATGACCTCCCCCTGGTGAAACCATGCTGCCTTGGGTCCTGTAGTCCATTGACAACCAGATGTTTCACCAATCTCTCCTTCAGTAGTGCTTCCATGATCTTCCCCACTACCGAGGTGAGGCTGACTGGTCTGTAGTTCCCCTGCTTCCTCTTTGTTCCCACTTTTGTATAAGGGGACTACATCTGCTGTCCTCCAGTCTTTGGGTACCTCTCCTGTTTCCAGTGATCGGCTAAACAGGATAGCCAGAGGTTCAGCCACCACCTCTCTTAGTTCTTTAAGGACCCTGGGGTGCACCCCATCTGGCCCCATTGCTTTATCAACTCTTATTACTTCCAGTTCCTTCAGGACCCTTTCTCATGTAAAGGGACTTGTGTCCATTTCTGCACCATTCTCACCCATTGTACTCCCTTCAGACCCATTACCCTCCTCTTCCTCAGTAAAGACTGAGCAGAAATACCTGTTCAATATGTCAGCTTTACTGTTGTCATCCTCCACAGCCCCATCCTCCCCCTTCAGTCTCACTATCCCTCCTTTGTCTTTCTTTTTTTACTTATGTACCTGTAAAAGGTTTTGTCCCCTCTACCCACTGATTTTGCAATGTGTTCTTCTGTCTGAGCTTTGACTTCCCTTACTGACCTCCCTGCTTCCCTTTGTTTCTTCTGGTACTTCTCCCTATCCCCTTCTGCCTGTGTCTTTTTGTATTGCCTGAATGCAATCTTTTTGGCTTTCACTTTCTTTGCTACCTCTTTGGAAAACCATAATGGTCTCCTCTTCCTTTTCCTCTTGCTAACCTGCTTAATGCATAATTCTGTTGTTCTTGTAATCCCCATTTTAAATACTGCCCACTGTTCCTCAACCCCTGTTTCCTGTACATTCCCCATATTATCTATACTTGATTTCTATTTATGGAGTAATTTATCTCCAAACACTATCGTTTATGTCTTATTTCTATTAATTTTTAAATATTTGTTTTTGCAATGTGTGCAAAAACATTCACTTTCCTCTGGTGTCCCAATAATGAGGTCAAAATTAAGACTATGTCATCTGCATATGCTATATATGACACTGTCCTGTTACCAACTTTTGGGGAGTAAAAATTAGCATCATGCATTTCTGTTAAAATTGTATTTATATTTATATTAAACAAGATTGGAGCTAATATGCAACCTTGCCTTCTGCCTATATTTGTTCTAATCAAATTAGTTATTCTATCTTGAGGGTCGTATTATACTTTGGACCAGGTAATGTATCTTCATGCAATCTTACAATAATATCTAAGAAAAAGATCTCTATTCTATAGTTTTCCAGTATTACCCAAAGTATTTTCCTGCTAATGGTGTCAAATGCCATTTTAAAATTTATGAAACAACAGAATAATTTGGATTTTTTAATTTTAACATATTTGTACATTAGGTGCTGTAATGCAAAGCAATGTTGAATTGTAGAGCGAGTTCTTCTGAAGCCATTTTGTGCTTCATCTAATGTAATTTCATTTTATGTCAATGCTTCTAGTCTGTCAAGTGAGATTCTTATGAACATTTTTTGAGAAGTATCTATTAGACTAATGGGCTGGTACATATATGGATCTGTTTGTTGTTCTTTATTTATGTATTGGATATATTATATTTCCTTTACAAGAATCAAGGATTATTCTGTGTTGTTTTATTGTAGTCAAGACTGAGTAGCATGTTTATGTTAAACCACAAATTTTGCATGTTAATAACTTTGCAACCAATCAAGTGATTTGCTCAAAATTTGGTATGCACTGTCCCATGTGGTAGATCTCTTAATGTGGCAAGTTTTGTTCTTGTTGAATGTGTAGGTTCTGAGTTCTAGGCAGTGCAAAAAAGTCATTAAGTTGCCACTTTTTGCAGTTTTTCCTCATCGCCCTGCCTCCAGATGGTTGGGCATTTTGGTGTGATTTCTTTATTTTAGAACCAGCTGGGATAACAGAACAGGCATGCTTAGTTTTGTGTAAAATATTAATCTGTTGTAAAGTTATTACATTTTTCATTTCCCATTGTTTTCAATGGGAAAATCACTTTTCAGGATTGAGGGAGACAAATCAAAGAAGGATTTGTTCTCATATAAAAGGATTCACTCTTGTGAGACCCACTCCTTTTTTGTGAGAATTAAATAATTTTTTGTGAAAGAAAGATCATTTTTTGGGAGCCACCATCTTGCATTCCAGTTTTCAAAATACAAACATTTCAAAAGCCACAAAAATGACATCCTGGAGAGAGACCACCATGCCTAGCTGGCTGATTGGGACCCCCTTAGGTGCAATCTTACTTCAATGTTAGAAACACATCCTAAAAAATGTGTTTAATTTGCTGTTAAGGATTCTTTTTTGTGACTATATGATATGAAAAAGAATCCTTTTTTCATATCAGGAGTCACAAAAAAGATCCTTTTTCATGGCTTCAGAATCCTTTCCTCTGCAAAGTGATTGTTCAACTTGACAGCACACTGTGTTCACTACTGATCTAAATTAATTGGACTGATTTATTCAGATTTTGCTAGCCACCAGTGTCCTGAACTGAAGTAGTTGGAAGCAGCCCTACCCAAGTCTATTTCAAGAGAGGTTTTGTGTCTAGTGGCACCCTCACCCTCTAATCTGTGTCCCTTGTCTGATTTTAAATTTCCCTGGTGTCTAGTGGCACAACAACCCTCTGATTTGTATACAAACCTAAAACAAAGAAAACCAATTCTTGATGCCATTTTTATTTTTTAAACCTGTACAAAACAGCCCATTGGTGCAGGGGTAGGATTTCTACCTGTGATGCTGGCAACCTGGGTTCAAATCTGGACTAGGGCCAATGAAGGGCTGACCAGGGAGAGGACTGAGTGTCCCATGGACTGCTCTCCTCCTCCTCCAGGGGGAGGGTGTATGTGATTGAGTGTCTGGTGCAAAAGTGCAGACTCCTGGCAGAGGCTGTGGGATCCAATGTGACCGGCACCTGATATGTAAGGAGGTGGGATAGACGTTGGGTTTGTCCCATTGATATCATTGCATGTCCCACCTCCTGAGGGGATTGGCATCCACAAAAAATGCTGCCTGTTCCATGGATGACATCGCCTCTTGGTACCACAGCACCCTAAAGTACCTGACCCTAACCAATACCATGTTCCACTGGATGGGCCAACCCCATAGCCCCACCTGGGGGGTAAGCCTAGGGAGCCCTGCTAGTTGCAGTGATGAGGCCAGTAACCTGGACCTGTCCCCATGGGGTGGGGTCATCTCAGCAGCCCCACCTTGGGTGTAAACAAGGGAGAATCAGTGATCGGTTACAGGTGAGGTCCAGGAGATAGAGCTGATAAGGGACAGGCAGTACTAAAAAAATCCTGTAAAATAAAATGGCCATTGCTGATCATGCCCACACCCCCACCTGACCAACCACTGTGCACCCACCTCCCCACACACCCCTTGGCATCCCCACACTTTGCCACTTACCTACAGAGGTTCCAGGTTTGAGACCTGCTCCACCGATCAAAGACATGTCTTGCTGCTGGAACTGGTGACCACAATATGAACTAAGGTAAATTCTCTTTGATGTATTTCAATGGGGGAGTTTCAACTTTTAACCATAACTCAGCCGTTTTTGTCATTTTTACCCCAAATTTGCAGCATGGTGTTTTGGGGACACCACCCCATGAACAAAATGACCATCACTAGGCAACTCCCATCAGAAAGGTCATTTTGTGGTCATTTGGTGAAATCAACTTTCCAGTGGGATTTGTGTAACGGCAGTCATATTGTTCATGAGGTAGGGCCATAAGAAGGCTATGTGTCCACTCGGAAGGGAGCGATCTTAGACCTGGTACTCTCAAATGGGGATGGAGAGAGGATCTCAGATTTAGAAGTGGGTAGCCATCTGGGAACAAGCGACCACCAAACAGTGTGGTTCATGATAAGTACAGCCGTACAGTCAAGCCATACAAAGCTGAGGGTATTGGACTTTAGGAGGGCTGACTTTGGCAAAATGGAAGAGTAACACAGAAAAACATTAGCAAATGGTCAAGAAGGAGAGGCAGAGGAACAATGGGGAAACATCAAAACTGCCATCACAGAGGCAACAAACCTTTGTATGAAGCAAATAAACAAAGCTAAATGAAGGAAAAAAAACACAACGGTTCTCAAAAGAGGAGATGGGGAAGATTAGGGAGAAAAAGATAGCATTCAGGAAGTATAAGGAAACACAGATGGAGCAGGACAGAGAACTGTACCAGTTAAAGCAGAAGAAAATGGGGAAGACAGTCAGAGTAGCAAAGGCCCAAACTGAGGAAAAGATAGCCAAACCAGTTAAGAAGGGAGATAAAACCTTTTATTGGTACATTAGAGAGTGAAGAAAGACCAAGGGAGGGATAGTGAGGCTTAATGAAGTGGAAGGGGGTGGGCAGAGGGTGACAGTGAAAAAGCAGGATTGCTGAATGAGTTCTGCTTAGTATTCACAAAAGAAAAGGAGGAGGAGGTACCTAAACCAAACAATAGAAGCACTCTGGATGGGGGTTGATACCAGTCCATTCATGGAAGAAAGGGTCCTGAAAGAACTCCTAAAACTGAAAGTGAACAAAGCAATGGAGCCTGATAGTATTCACCCCAGAATTCTAAAAGAACTAAGGGGAGAACTAGTGACACCACTGACTATCCTTTTTAACAAATCATGGGAGGATAGTGTGGTACCTGAGGACTGGAGTAAAGCAGATGTGATTCCTCTTCACAAATGTGGGAGCAGGGCAGAGGCAGGAAACTACAAACCTTGTAGTTTGACCTCAGTGGTAGGGAAAATGATTGAATCTGAAAGAAAGAATTGTTGAGGCCAGATGGGTGCAGAACCCAAGGCAGCATGAACTCACAGCAGGAAGGTCATGTCAGATGAATCTAATAGATTTCTTTGACTCAGTGAGCAAAGTAGTAGACCAGGGAGGTCCTGTGGACATAGCCTACCTAGACTTTAGCAAGGCATTTGACACAGTCCCACACAAAAGATTAATAAACAAGTTAGCCAATCTGGGAATGGGTCCTGATGTGGTAATCTGGGTAAAAAATTGGATGGACAATAGGACACAGAGGGTAATAGTAAATGGAGTCCACTCCAAAGAAAGGGGGGGTACTAGTTGGGTACCACAGGGTTCAGAACTGGGACTGGCCCTCTTGTCTTTATAGATGACATTGCAGAGGGACTAGAAGGAAATGTATGTCTCTTTTCAGATGACACAAATATCGGCAACATGGTTGATATACAATGGGGGCTGTGGAAAGGATGAGAAGGAACCTGGCAAGGTTGGAGGAATGGTCAAAAGTATGGCAGCTTACACTCTATGCAAAGATGTGCAAAGTAATGCACATGGGAAACAAAAACCCAGGGGAAGAGTACACAATGGGGGGGCATACTAACAACAATAAAAATGGAAAGGGACCTAGGGGAAGTCACATCAGATGACCTAAAGGTAGGCAAGCAATGTGAGAAGGCAGTAAGGAGGTCTGGGTGGATACTGTGATGCATAGGGAGAGGCACCATAAATAGGAAACAAGAAGTTGTTATCATTCTGTATAAACCATTGGTGAGATCCTATCTAGAGTATTGCGTGCAGTTCTGGATACCACATCTCCTCAATGACATAGACACAATGGAGGCAGTCCAGAGGAAGGCAACTAAAATGGTGCAGGGTCTATACCATAAGCCATGTGAAGAGAAACTAAAAGAGCTTAATATGTACACCCTCGAGGAAAAGGGGGGGCATGATAGAAACTTTCAAGTACCTCAAGGGCTTCTACAAAGTCCAAGAGGGTTGCATCCTTCAGAAAAAGAGATGTGCAAGAACAAGGGGCATACTTTTAAGATGGGGGGGGGGATGACTCAGCGGTAGCATGAGGAAATATTTTTTCTTGGAGAGGGTGATGAATGCATGGACCACCCTTCCTGAGGGGATTGAGGGGTCAAAAACAGTAGGGGAATACAAGAATTCATGGGACAGACATATGTAATATATAGAGCGGGGTAGGAGGACGTAGGCTGTTGGTTATGTAGGATCTGCAGCTTATCCAATAGGTAATGAAATGGGCAGACTAGGTGGGCCAAGCGGTCCTTATCTGTTGTCAAACTTCATGTTTCTATATATGTCTATATTGAAAAAATGGGAGTCAAAATTTGAAACAATGACTACGTCATGACCATTCCTTGCAATCTTGCTGGTAACTCTGAACTGTTTACAATATTTTCATCCTCATATTTTCAACGTAGCTTTGTTATTACTCCACTTCATGTATATGACAGTTGCCATTTTTCAAATCCTGGCCAAAATGTGTTTTCATACTAGTGACACAGAGTGGTGTTGCAGTTGTGTAGAAATATGTTTTGGAAGGGATTTGAAAGTTTTCTGTACTGGGTACATGCGGTGAGGTCATAAGTAAAGATGGGCTAAATTCGCAAATTTTCGTTCCATGAAATATTTCGTGAAATTCACGCATTTCACAAAATATTTTGCAGGGCGAAATGCAAAATCCACCCATTGAAGTGCAGAATTTTGCCTGTGAATGATGGAATTTCATCACTCATGGGTTAAATTCCACCATTCACAGGCACAGTTCTGCATTTCAAAGGTGAAATTCTGCATTTTGCAACTGAAAGTCTGCATTTCACACCCGAGAAATATTTTGCTGAATACACACATTTTGTAAAATATTTGGTGTGGTGAAATTCACAATTTCACTGCATCTCTAGACATAAGTAGGCTATGTTAAAAATTTGGGGTCAAAATAATTAAAAATGGCAGCATTATATCTATTTGCCGCAAGTTCCCTATGCCTGCTCATAACTTGGGAAACTGAAAATATTTTTAACCAAAATTTTCATCTTAGCCTTCTTATTACTCCACCTCATGTATGTCACAGCTGTCATTTTTCAAATCCTGTCCAAAATGTGTTTTTGCACCTGCACTGTTGATTGTTGCTGCACATGCAGAATTACGTTTTGGTGGGGATTGAAAATGTTTCTGCATCGGAAACATGAAGTGGGGTAATAACATGGCTATTGTGACAATTTGGTGACTGCTGTGCTATAACTTGAAGCACAGGGGCTGGAGGTTCCTGTGCATCCACAGCTAGATACATATACACATCTATGTAGGGGTATGCTCCCATAATAAAATAAGGATATGATTATACTATCTCAAAATGTAAGGAAATAAATTGTAAATAACTTTATTAATGCATCAGTTAAGGTTAAAGTGACAAAAGTAGGAACATGTGGCATTAGGGTTTCCAACACAGAACCATAGGCAGTGGGGAGGGGGCTGTCTTGTGGCTATGAACCCTAACTCTCTCCCCATTCTTCCATGCTATTGTCATGTCACCTAATTTTGTAATGGGATGGGGTGAGCGTTAAGGTTCATGGCCCCAAGACAGCCCCCCCATGGGTCTGTGCAGGATGGGGAAATGGGAAGTTAGGGTCGGAAACCCTAACACCACATTTGCCTACTTTTGTCTCTTTAACCCTAAGTGATGCATTAACAAAGTTTTTTACAATTTATATAATTATAAGTGTGATGCAATAAAAGTGTCCACCATTGTATGCAGAATTTGAAGATATCACTAAGAATTCTATCCAGTCCTGAGGCTTTATTACATTTGGATTTATTAATAGTTATTTAAATCTCTTCCAAACTAACTTTAAAAGATATTGGATATTCTGTTTTTTTTGTAATTTGGTTTTGGTAGTTCATTCTCATTGCTTCTGTAATATAACTTAGGAAAATGTTCTTTCCATATTTCTGAGTATATGTATGAATCAACTGCATATTTTTATGAATTTGTTCCTTTTGCCACTATAAGCCGAAAATTATTTATATTTTTTTAATTACTGTATTATAAAATTGTGCCCAGAGTTTAGTTTGAGGTTTAATGTTTTGTTGATTAAGTATGTTATTATATTCCTTTCTTTTTTGATTTAGTAATTTCAGGTTCTCATTAGCTTTATTTTTCTTAACTTGTCTGATCAGTTTTAATAAGCTCTGTTTTCCTTTCTTACATGTTTTGTTATACCAATTCTGTTCTTTTTTGAATGTGTAGTATTTTCTACAAGAAATGATGATGTATACTTAACTAGATCTTACCAAGCTGATTGAAAGGTACTCACATTATTGGAATTAAATATTTCCTGTTTAAGTCTATTCAGAGCATATGAGTTCACAATATCAGCTATATTATTAATACGATATAAGTTCCATTTAATCCTTTTAGTATAGATCATTATATGTAGACAGCTTTCAATTTTTTCATTATGCATTGTACTTTCTTGAAGCAATTGCATTGGCAGGACTTTTATGAAATGTTATTATAACGTTTACCTGGTTTTGTGAATGCTGTATTTCATCAAATAGAAGCCTCAACTTCTATAAAAATGTTTCATTTTGCCCTGAAGCTTATATTTGAGGGCAGCTTGTATTTGAGGGCAGCTTGCATTTCAAAATTATATTTTAAGTGTGCAGAACAAAATATTACACATCCTGAATGTGATCAAATATATTGTTCCTAGTTTACTTCATAGCAAAATGAGCAAAACAAATATGAACTAAAATAAGAAAAAATCAAAACAATTATATTTACTGAGATAAAAAAACATAAAGTGCCCTACCTGCAGACCTTTTCTGACATGACTTCAACTCTGATTAGAAGCAGTGGCTTCTATTTGTGGACAGATTTTCTAAAAAGTATTAATTGTGACCTGCAGCTTGAATTTGAGGGTGGCTTTTATTCAGTGACATATGGTATTGTTGCATTATGTGCCATTGTTTTTTGCGCGTTATAGTGTACCACTGAGAATAATGATACTATGTATTTCAAAGCTCTCTGAGTGTTACTCCTTGTAGACTTGCTGAGAAGGTAGATTTTTTTTGTCCAAAAACAACATTTTGTTGCATATTGTACAATTCGTTTTCTTTATTGGCAAGTCTTATATTTCCACCATTTGATGTCCTATTACCTGCCTTTTTTTTTTTATTTAGTTATTTAACCAGGTATAGCACACAATATTTATACACAATATTTCTCAACTAAAAACTGCATCAGATTTTTCCTGAGCCAATTCCTAGCATTTTCCAGCTTATTATACCTCCCCCACCCTCCTTTTCTTATTTTGAATCTTTCTCTAATAACTGTCTTTATCCCACCATCATATTCATTTTTCCTTCTCTCTTCTTTCCCTCCTTCCTCTGCCCCTTCCATTTACTTTTATGATCACTTGGCAAGGATTTCTTCTGCATTACTTTTTGGAACTTCTTATACTCCTTGAGTGTTAATAAAGAGCTTGTTCGCTTGAAATGTGAGTTGACACAGGTGTTTGTGTGGGGTGCTGTCACTGTATGCAGCTTAGTAAAGCTTTAACTTTTTAATGTACCTTAGCAGTGGGTTAAATTTGTTTTCCTTGGGATGAGTGGCTGAAAAACTTTTTTCGCTTTGGTTCACTCACACATTTAAGGCACTATCCACTAGCTCTATAGCCACAGGGTTTGAGACCATCGCCTTATGTATGCGGTCACTTCTCCAACAATCCCACTCACATTCCAGCCACACTTACGATGACTTAGCAAGGATTTCCTGTGTGTTACTTTTTCATATTCCTTGTACTCACCTTCCTTCTTCTGTCTCTCTCACTGGCCTTTCATGCTCTCACTTTCACTTTCAGATGTGTGTAGGCCTACCACACTCTATTGCCACATTTCACATCAGCTGTCACTTTTAAGAGCAGCACCATCTATGATTTTTACCTTTGTGACCCCCTGTCCCTCCACTTTCCTTTCCATTTTCTTTTCACACTAGCTTTAGCTGCTCCTGCTTAAAATAGTAACATTTTTGTACCGCTTCTAATCACTATATGGCTCTATGCCATTACCTCCAGCAGCAATGTTAGCTTGTGTCATATTGACATCCTGTGACCTTCCACTTGTTTTCCTTTCGTTTTTTTTTTTCATAATCAGATTATGAGTTTTACATAGCAGGACACATACAGTAGATCCATACTTGCTATCATTCTTGAATTTTACATCTCTTCTTTTTGTTTAATGTTATCAGGTAGATGTGCTTCTTTGCAGTTGCAATATGCATCACTCTGCATAGAAGAATGAATTGTATTTAAACAGTGGTTCATTCAAAGGTAGCCACACCCTCTGATGAAGATTCCTTGCAAACTCAAAGAATTGGGTTAATGCTACTGATGTCTTTACCTTAATAAATATCTTGACAGCGCTAATTATTGGCTCCAGCCATTGGTGTTTTATTAAATGGATTTGCATACTCTCCTGTAGTGCAGCTCTTTGTCTGTTCTTTTGTTGATTATTTTTGCTACACTAAATTTGTCCTGCAGTGCATGATGCCCATGTGTTCCTCCTCTGTAGGATTACCAAAGAGAGTCACTTGAAATATATTGCAAAGTACCTGGAAATATCTGACCATGTCAATTGCTGCAACTTTACTGCTCTGCAGAAAAAATGCTGTGCTGCACCTTGATCACTTGTATAACAAGTTGTGCAGATTCATCTTCTGCTGTGGGTAGTCTACCCATTATTGTCTGCTGTAAGACCATCTCAAAATTGGAAGTCCTTCAATTACGTATGACTATTACTAGCTTCTTTTGCTGTACAACGGTATACAAGGAAAATGCTCTGATGCTCTCCTACCAGCAGTGCCAACTCACTTTATTAAACAGCAGCAATTACCTTCTCAATTCTCAGGATCAAGTATGAATTTGATAGAAAGGCCCTTGCATTTGCTGTACCAGACTCCCAGAACAAACTCCTTGTCCAGATTAGGAATGTTTCTGGACATCAAGGGCCCAATTCTCAAAGTTCCTGGCATGGTGCAAGTGTGCAAAGTGCCCCTTGCACCAAAAGATGCACCAGGAGTGATTCATAAATGCAGTCTATGTCAACTGCAGGATGCTTTCACCAAACAGGGCTTGTGTCATCCATGTGGTACAAAATGGGCTGTGGCATCACACTGAGGGCTTGTGATAGATGCTGACTGCCAAATGCCCTAAATTGTGATTCTCAAAACTGTCTCAGATGACAAATTTCTAAGTACCATTAGACCAGCCTGGGCTGATCTAAGGCACTTAGAAATTTGCCCTCTGGGAGAGTTGAGCAATGTGCAGCAAAGTGCCTCACTCCCCCACCAGCCCCAAACCCCTGTTATTAAAATGAAAGATGTCCCTTTTGGTCTAGTGGACTGCACCAGCCTCGATCCCCCATTATTATGAAAAAGTAAAACATCCCTGGTGGTCTAGAGGACCACCAAAAGCCCTGATCCCCTTTTATCTAATATTCAAACTTCCCTGGTGGTCTACTGGACCCCACCTCCCCACCCCAGCAGGCAGTTCCCCATGAACCTGCTCCCCATCACAAAACAGAGTCAGTGACTGGTATAGCCCACTGCTAACTACCACAGCCAGCTGCCAACTGAGCTCCCAATGAACATGTTCTGTATTCAGTATGCACTCATTGACTGACAGCTCAGTGAACTGTCAATCACTGAGCACATACTGCATACAGTATGCGCTTATTGAGAGTTCAGTTGGCAGCTGGCTATGGTGGTGATCAGTGAGCTGTGCCAGTCAGTGGCTCATTTTTTGGATGGGGAGCTGAATGGTGGGGCACTGCCTGCTGGGGTGGAGGGGTGGGGTCCACTAGACCATTAGGGAAGTTTTAATTTTACATAATGGGGGATAAGGGCTTGGAGGGTCTGGTATATCACCAGGGACATCTTTAATTTTCATAATGTGGGATCGGAGCTTTGGGGATCTGTTAGACCACCAGAGATGTTTTAATTTTATTAACAGGGGATCAGGGCTAGGGTGGTCCTCTAGGCCACCAGAGACATTTTTACTTTGAATTACAAGGGATTGGGGAAGGGCAATCCACTAGACAAACAGAGACATCTTACTTTTAATAATTGGGGATTGGGGCTTGGGGGGCTCTTTTAGACCACAAGGGATGTTTTAATTTTAATAATGGGAAATTAGGGCTGAGGCGGTCTGATAGAAAACCAGGAATGTTTCAATTTTTCATAATGGGGGATCAGGGCTGGGGCAGTCCACTAGACCACCAGGGACATCTTTAAGTTTCATAACAGGGGATCATGGATGGGGGAGATACTAGGAAGTCCTAGACTGTTGCATGGCTGCTCCATAGCTTGTGGCAACCCATCCTGATATGCCATCTGTTGGTGCACTGCCACAGTTGCCGTAAGTTGGGGGACTTTTCTGCTGGGACCCTACCTGATATAGAATTGGGCGTAGGGTCTTTGAAGCACAATCAACTGGCACAAACCACCACTGGCACAGCTTTTCCTGAATTTTGAGAATCAAGCCCCAAGTGTTCAATTCTAGTCTTTCCAGCTACCATAGAACTGCATGTATTTCTTTTTGTTCAGGATCCCCCTAATCCTAACCATGATCATGTGAATAGCAGTGCTGATGCTCTTTTGTTTGCTGTGACCCCACTTCTTTATGTTGCTTTGATACTCTTTGTATGTACTTATCTTTACAGTTTGTTTTTTCTTCTTCTGTATATTTAAGCTGGTATGTAAGTATTCCTGCTGGACTATGTGAACCTGTTGCCTGCTGCTGTTGTACCTTGCACCCTCATGACAATGAGATGCTGCATGTCATGGGGTTATCCAAGTTACACTAAATTCAAAAAATAAATATTCCATAACCATTTCTGTGGATAAATAAGTATATGCATACATACATACTTACATATATGCATACATAAATGTGGCTGAAAATGAGACAATTCATCTTAAATGTATTTCACTATGATAATTCAAACATTTGAGCATTCTGCTGCTTGGTAACTTAGGATTTCTTTTTAAGAATTACTTTCATTAGTAGTTTTCCAAGGGAAATAGATCAGGGAATTTTTTGTTCTGTTATTTATTTTTGCTCCTGGAATCCTGGCAGGTGGCTCCTGTTCCTCCCTGAGAGGGACTCAGTCTCCAGCTCAACATTCTCCACCCGATTTCCCCTACAATCCCTCACATGTTTTCCCCCTTGTGACAGGGCCGAGGTGAAGGGGCGCTGACTTTCCCCCCACTCCCGGAGTGAAATCCAGATGCTCTGGGAGCTGGGACAGGCACAGGATGATCATCATGGAGCCTGCCATCTCCATTTCCACCACTTTTTTCTCCCCCCATCAATGGTATACATCAACAACGTGACTCCTGACTTGCGTCTCCTCTGCCCACCGCCAGAGGGAGATCAACAGGTGGGACAGCAATCCCTCCCTCCTTGAAAGAGGAGAGCAGTCCTCCAGAAGTTCAATCCACTCTCTTCCCTGCTGACACCAGGTGGCCCCAGCTCATTCCTGAACCCGGGCCACCAACATGGTACAAGCTGTGGCATTCAGTGCCTCAACCTCCAGTGCCACTGGGCCGGGCCAGATCAGGGGAATTTTAAGGACTATCCCTATAGTTGAATAATATGAATTCTCTACTGGAGGAGTGATTTGTGAACATTTATTGTATGTGCAAGCGGAGGGTGGGGACTGAACTTGTGTCAAAGCTGAGATATGTTCAGATTTAAATGTATTGGTTCTGTTATCAATAACATTGGTATAGAATATTGTTATGAGACTCAGTGTGCATATCAGGACAATGGATCACTAACAGACCATTCTAGGGTGGGTGTAGTACACAGTTCCAACAGTATGATTTTGTGAAAGTGTATTCAAATGTTCACCATCTGCTTTCATTCACAAAGTGCGTACTTGAACGTGTTTTCACTGTACTCTGCTGTTGAAGCCAACTGCCAAAATTGCATACAACTAATTTGATAAAGTCACTTTTAGTCATTTCATTTTATTTTTATTCTTATGACCAGGTGAGCAAATTGTCCATTTTCACTAGTGACCAGACACATAAATGCAAAACCTGAAAGGAGAATAAATTAAAATTCTACATACAAATGAGGCAACAGTCATGAATAGTATTTACAACCTGCACAAGCAAATAACCACTTTTCAGTCTGAACTTGACAGTGAACGTCTTGGAACAGCTGAAAATGTCAGTGTGCAATAAATTGTAAAATTTGACTTATGTGCAAGCAAATGCTTTTTGGCCAGAGGTGGTTTTGCAATGATGTGGTTTGAACATGAATTTGTCCTGAAGCCTGGTTCCTAGAGTATTTGTACATCTTGTAAACAACTCCAAAACACTATTTGGCATGGCCCCAAGAACAATTTTCTGTATAACTACACACACACACAAAAAAAACATACATATTCAAACTGGGTACACATCATTTAAATTATTACCATGCTTACAGCACACTTTTTATTTTTTAATATAATCAGATAATTTCTTTACAGCTTTTATTAATATTTTGGGATAGTTAAATCCAGTATATTGCTGTGCTATTTGTCCATCCTTAAGACTGACATTCATTGAGCATAATAGCATTTTAGCAACATCCAAAAAAGCCTAACAACATTGAAACAACTGTAATCACTAAGCCAGTCCTGGAATTTTCTCAGAAATCACAGATTTTCTTTTAGAAACAAAGCTACTTACTATTCTTCCTGTAAACGTGAAGCAATGATCATAAGTCTCATTTCATCCACTAACTGCTGTGCATATAAAGCCAATTAGTGCATTATCACATACAATGTGAGCTCATTCAGTATATATTTCAACCCCTCTAAGAGTTTATCCTGTAATATTAGCAACAGTCTTACTGTAGCAGAATGACTTTTCCTTCTGCTGTAGTATGGACATCATTCACCAATACTGCTGATAAGTTGAATGACATTTGCACGCTCTCATCACTTAAAAAAGGTTGCAAAAGCAGTCACTCTATAAAGACCCCTACACAGCGGGTAGTCAGTTCCCGAGAGCCAACCTCATCACTGTATTCAGAAAAGTTAATTTGTTATAGAGTTGGGCATAGTATTTTTTTGGGGGGAGCACAGTTTGGAGGGCAAAAGGCGGGTGCATCATCGCTGGGAAATAAGAAGAGAGAGGGTGGACAAGGGACAGAGGAGTGCAAATGCCAGAGAGCAGAGGCTAACTACTGCAGTCACAAAGTGTGTGAGTTTTTGAGATTGTTCTCTTATTTATTTCAGGTCAAGATATGGAAGAATGGTAGTGGGAGTTGACCAGTGTGAGATAGATGCAGTTATGACATCAAAGCTGAATTCCAATTACTTTTTGAATTGAATGCCACTCTCCTATTCATGCATTTGTATCACATTTGCTCTAGTACACTTTTGAACACACACACAAAAAAAGACTTGCAGCATATTTTTTACACAATATGCTGTATAAAATAGTGTACTATTAAAAATAATAAAAATAAATAAAAATATGTAAAATAATTTGCTAGAGTTGAACTTGCAGAGATTTTGTTAGGTTCTCCTAATATATAGAATAGTGTATGGGAGCCCAATACACAATACAGCTATTCTGTCACCTTGTGGTTACCAGGACAATGTACGAACCTCTTGAGCTTCTTTCTTGAGGTCCTTGTTATCCTGGTAACCACTTGCTGAAAGAATATCCTTATTGTGATTGGGCTCCCATACACTATTCTATATATTAGGAGAACCTAACAAAATCTCTGCAAGTTCAACTCTAGCAAATTATTTTTAGTCAAAACAAGTGAACATAGAAGAAAAAAAATGCTTTGGAAAATGAAAAATAGAACTAGTTTTGCAAGTGTAAAAACATCTAAATTAGGTAGAAGAAAAAGCATAGAATTTATTCAAATGTTCCATGGTGAATAATGTGGATTCTCCATGCAAGCGAGATTGAGCCCATGTGCATGCAATGGAAAATTTTATTCTGACGTTCCATGGTTGATAATGTGGATTCTCCATACAAGTGAGATTTGAGCCCATGTGCATGCAATGCACATCCATCTTGTTATACTTTCACAGTCACCACTGCCTGCTGTGAATGAAATATCAGAATATCATTTAGAGGGGGCATAAACATTGTTTACATTTTTAGTATAACAGAATGGAGTGTTGCAAATTAAAACTTTGCTAGGGGAATGTGAGTTACTGTACATGCATTGAAGTTTTGTAGTTTGCCCCACTTCACTTGCTGAAGTTATTGTTTTTAAAAAGCCACTGCTACCATCTTCCACCCCATCCACCTTCTAGGTATGTAAACTGAATTTCACCATGCAACCTGCTGGTGCCCACCTCCATCTTCCCACAGTGCCAATAAAGTTCATTTAATAATAGTAGTATGAGTATGCATGTTTCAAAATTCCTTCCTCACTCATGCCAAATTAAGTAACTATCCCCTCCTCTAACCAGTCAACCCCCATATCCCTAATTAAGTTTACAACCCCCGTCTATCTCCTCCCTGAACCCTAGCTCCTTATTCCCCCAAGTCTGCAAAGTTAAGGATAATGGGCCCTATGCATGATGCCAACACGCCATGCAAACTGGGTATGTTAGCATTGATATGCATGAATGCCATGGAACAGGATCCCATGGACCCTGTGTGGCATTCACAAATGGGGCTCAAGGCAGGTACGCAGCTGCCCTCCTGGCCACACAGACTGCAATGCACCAGGGGTGTTCCATGGCTGTGCTAGCACTATGCGGTACGCACATAAATATGTAGTGCTAGCTGAATGGCTGCAGAGCTGGGTGTAGGTTACGGCAGCCAGAACCCTGCCATAACCTACTGTGCACCCACAGGTACTGCACCATCTGTTGCTAGGGGACTGATAATGAGTCCTCCTTACTGCCACAGCCCATAAGCTGATGGGGAGAGCTGGGGAACCCAAACAGATCTGTGCTGAGAAAGCTGTGGCAGTAGCCCCTCTGTGCCCACCCCCCACATGACAGCCCCATACCTGGGGCCACTCAAGCAACACCCCAACCACCCACTGGTGCCCCAGTCCCAGTGACTAAGGACCCTCAGATACACACACACATGCACACACACAGAGTTCTGCACCCCAACCCCATCCATGTGCTGCAACCCCCCATGCCACACAGCACTGCCCCAACACAACACAGTGCATGCCCTCCCACTCCCACCTGAAACCTGGCACCCCCACCCCACATTGGTGTCCAGTTGTCACCCTTTATCACCACAAACCCCCATCCCCCATACCTGTGTGCAAGTGCCAATCCCAAGACAGCCAGTGGCACAGCCCTCCTCTAACTGCCATGGCTGCCAGCTATCTGACATATGTGAGTGCACATCTGCTGTGCTCCCCTGCATATGTCAGACAGCTGGCAGCCATGGCAGTGAGAGAAAAGCTGTGCCATTGGCCATCTTGGGAGCAGCACCAGCACACAGGTATGAGGACAGGGGGGTGATGGTGCTGCAGGGGGATTGGCACCACAGTGGATCACCATCTGTTTGACTTGCCAGTAGTGGTGACTGTGGGTGAGTGCTGTCACCAGAGGATGTTGTACCTCTATGGGGTTGCCTGCTGTGGTCAGGGCCTTGGGTGGGGGGGTTCAGGTTGCTGTGTTCGGTAGCGGCCCTGCACTGTGCCAACCAACAGCCCATCATGAGGGCATGTGTGCACGGGGCCAGGTGCCTGCAGTGGGAATTCACACACCTGGACAATGCCTCTCAGAGCAAGGGATCCACTTTTGGCCCATGGTGGGCATCCAATTGGATGCTCATCTGGGATGATGACCCTGGTCCTGGCTGCCCTGCAGAGTCCTGCATGCCAGTGGGGCAGGGCTACAGACAGGTGCACTTCCATTGTGCATACCCCTGGGTGTGTGGGATCAGTACTACTGATCGACTCTCGACTCACTGACACATCAATCACTGACTCCATCTAACCGAATCTGTCAATTCACCAAATTCCTATTTACCGTCAATCAAAACACCAAAATAACTCACAAGTAGCAAGATAATTAAACAAACTTAACAGGCAACTCACCACTGTGCTTTGAGTCAAGTTAGTGAATTCATAAAGCAACTTGCAAGTAGCAAGTAGCAAGAGAATTAAAGAACCAACATGCAAGTCACAACTGTGCTTTGAGTCAAGTTGGTGAATTCATGAAAGTGAAAGCTTATCATGCCCCCTCTGTGAGGGAACCACCTTACACAGCTAGGTCATTACCATTGCTGTAGTCACAGTAAAAACACAAATGAAGATGAAATGGACAATGAAAGGCCATTATATTGTGTCTGAAGCCTCTGCTCAAAATGACCACAAAGTAATTGGAAGCCACACTAGAGGTCGCTCATAGTGAACATGACTTTGTTTTGCTAGCATGCAGGTTTGCCTTACTAATATGCCAAACAGGTAATTGTGCAACTAGCAACTGGATCATTGCAAATCACAAAACACAACTCAACTAAAGGTAATTGTGCAAATAGCAACTGGAACATACTAATTATACAATGAGGTCTTATAGTCCACCACTCTGATTGGCTAACTGGCACCTTTCAAGTGTTGTAAAATCTAGCATTACCAACGCAAAAAGGTGCCAGTCAGCTACATGTGCCAAAATCAATCCGACCCCAAAAACGCAAACAAAAAGACGCCATTTTTCCATCCCGCTAAAGTGCAGCAACATAAATACTTAGTCTGTTAAAAATCACCTCACAGTCACCAAACCCAAACCTGACCTCGCTCCTTCCAGCTTCTGGGCTGTAGCGTCTCCTCCTTTGACAATGACTCCTCCGTCAAACTTAAACTCCTCAAAGAACTTAATAACCGCAATCACACAGTGGCCACTCACAGCAACAGGCAGCTCTTTACAGCTTTTTCATTTAAACTGTCACCTCCCTAATAAAAGTAAATGCTCCCATGCCTTGCAGTTAAAATGCAATTAATTGAAATAAAAAAAAAAACTGCCTGCCACGCGGAACCTCCTCACCGCCAACTGTTCTAACCTCCTCGTTACTGCTCATCGAGATGCTGGAGCTGATTTCCATATTCATAATCAGCCTCCCGTCTAGTTAGCACTTCAAACTTCCGCACACTTAAAAAAAAAAAAAAAAAAAGTACATGAACCTGGTGTGACTGCTCATGTTCCAGCCTCCTTGTTACTGCTCATCGGGACGCCGGAGCTGATTTCAATATTCGTAAGCAGCCTCCCATCTAGTTAGCGCTTCAAACTTCCGCACACTTAAAAAAAAAAACAGTACATAAACCTGGTGTGACTGCTCAGGCTGTCAGGCAACGACCCAGTCTTTGCTATCAGAAGGCTGTCAGTGAGGTTTGATGCACCCAGGAAAAACACATTATATTAAAAAAAGAACGTGTGTGTGTGCATGTGTGTTTTAGTACTTCAAGTGACAGATACCTTTCACCATGTTCTACCTTACAACAGGAACTATTTTTCTAAGGAGGAAGCTAAAAACCAAAAAAAACAAAAAAAAAACCCACTATTTTTAAAAATCAAAACTGTTTACTATTTTGCTTCTTAAACTTTGACTTACTGCCCATTGTATAATAGCAATAAACCACTTCAGGGTGTTGGTGATGCTGGTTTTACCCATGCCTGACGAGGTTTAGTCACTCGGCCTATGGCCTCGTGACCAAACCACGCCAGGAGTGGGTAAAACCAGCATCACCAACACCCTGTCGTGGTTTATTGCTTAAATCACAAAACACTACTTAACTGAAGGTAATTGTACAAATAGCAACTGGCACATCACAAATCGCAACTAAGTCGGTGTTTTGAATGTCATGAAATTAAACAAGGTGGTCATTCAGAACTTGACAAATCGGATTTGGAAAAATAGCAGGCAGTGGATTGAGAGTCGATGAAATGTACCTAATCCAGGTGCGCACCTGTCCACAGGTGCAGATCTACATGGGCAGGATATGCACCTTTGTTATGTAGTTCCCACCCATTCATGCATAGGGCCCATAGTGTGTGGCTTTGCAAGTATAAAAAAAATCTGCAGTGATCAGAACTCCCTCATAGGAGCAGTCTGGTCTCTTCAGTAGTCAATCCATGAATAAATGCATGATTACATCCCTTATAGTAACACCCAACTGACTGAATGGCCAGTCTATATAAATTCACTCCCATTTATTCAGAAGCAATAGAGCCAAGGTGGTGAGAGGAGGATCTCTGCCTGTTGACATCTGCTGCTGTGCTGATTTTTTTCCTTTTTGTATCCTTTGGATCAGATCAACAGTGCCATAAAATAAGGAGGAGGGTGGTTGATATGGAGTTGGTTGGCCGGAGAGGGGGAGATTACTTATGCAAGACTGAGAAGTGAAAGACAAGTGTGCTGATATGTATGACTGCTGCAATCTTTCTGTTAGGCAGTATGAGGATGGAGTATATTTGGATGCTTACTGCTTAACTGGTGGGGGAAGGTGTGCTATAAAACATATTGTGATGTTTGGGTCTGGGTTCAGGGAGAAGTGGTAGTTTTTGGATTCTTCAGTGGATGGTGAAGGGAATAATATTTTTTAGGGTGGTGAACTCTCTACCAGACACAAAAAAATGTCACTGCACAGTCTTTGCCAGATGAAGCTTGCACTTTATGTACAGTGCTAATTGATAGGCCAGTCAAAGAAGCAAAAATTTGTGTAACACCATGCATAGCAATATTTTTAAAGACTTTACTTGCCCTTGTTTTGACCCTACAGTAACAGTACTCAATTTATTTTTTTCACTTTATCTTTTTATTGAAATTCAAGTATATAAGAAAGCACACATCTTATACAATAGAAGTCTATCCTCCATGTAAGGTATAAAATATCACTTAACAAAACACAGTATTTAGGGTAAACATATTGGAGAAGCCTTATATACATGTATTGATAATAAAACACAACCTTAGACATGATGTAAGTGAAGAGCAGAAGGGTTACAATCAATAGGGTATTATAGGATCAGAAATAGCAACCATGTATGAAATACATGCTAGGACAGGCTATGGTAAGGCATTCAGTAAACTGCAAAAAGTAATAAATGTGGTAATATGAAAAATGTAATGGAGAGGTGAAGATAAGAGAAAAGTGTGCAAGGAAAGAAAGAAGAGAGAAAAAAGGAAGAAGGGAAGGGGAGATGGAGAAAACAGGGAAGAAGGGAAAAAGAGGAGAAATCTATGCACAAAAGTTTTGGGAAAACCTAATCTGAGAGCAAAATAAGAAGGAGGGCTAAATATCCCTAGGAATTAGGGTCTAGAAGAACTAGGTTCATGTACTTGAAGTAATCCTGCCAACATCTGTCATATACAGTGAGTTGGTTATGAGTAACATGAGGTAATCGGTCTAGAGAGGTATACTGAGAGAGGTTTTGAAGAACATCTGAAAGAGAAGGCACCAGAGTTGATTTCCATTTCATAAGAATCAGATGTTTGACCAGAAGAGAAAGTATGTTTAGCCATCAAAAATGTGCATGTGAGAGGAGAGAGCTATTGGGGATAAGGATGCCTAGAAGGAATAGCTTGGAGTCAAAAGGTAGTTTTTGTCCTGTTACTCTGGAGGCAAGTAAACAGACTTTATGCCAGAGCTTATTAATGGGAGCGCAAGACCACAAGATATGAAGTAGATCCCTGTTGGCCAAATTGCAGCACCAGCAATTATTATTACTTAATAGGCCCATTCGTTGGAGCACAGAGGGGGTAATATACCAAAGATGTAGGATTTTAGTTTGTATTAAAGAACTACAGGCATCTTTAAAGGTATTACGCGCAATACGCTAACAATTACTCCATTGTGGGTCTGAAATATTGTAGATAAGAGGAGTACTCCATTTATTTTTGGCCTGTATAGACTGATCAGGTAGATTATTAATAATATCTTTGTAAATGGAGCTATTTAATTTTACTGATAAATTAGTCCAGAGTGAAATGTATGGGTTTAGAAGAGTATGCCTATACACTAAACTAGAAAGACATAGTTATAAGCTGCATGAATTTGTAAAAACTTCCAGAAGTCTTGTTGAGGAAGTTTCCATGTGACCTGCAAGTCTGAGAATGATCTAAGAGTGAATGAATTCTGGTCCAACATATCTCTGAGAAAGAAAATGCCTTTGTTCCTCCATGTACGACAGAAAATTGGGTGATCTTCTAAAGTGAGCAGTGGATTGCCCCATAAGGGGGCATAAAACCAGGGTGTTGGATTGGATTTCAGTAATTTGTGGGTTAGTTTCCAAGAAACAACAGAAGATGATATGGTTGGGTGAGGTTTTAGTCTACAGGAAATGGGATTAAAAATGAAGGAAGTAGGAACTCCTCCGGGGCACAATGTGGATTCCATTGCAACCCATAGTGGTAAGTGAGGGAAGGGTTTCTGAAACCATTTAATGGTTTGGGCCATGCAGAAAGCCCAGAGGTAGCCTTTGAACCAGGGGAGTCTGAATCCCCCTTTTTCCCAATGTGATTGAAGTTTGTTGTGGTTAAATCTCAGTGGTTTTCTATTTCAGATTAAGTTACCTATTAATTTATCAATTTTAGCAAAAAAGGAGGATGGTGAGACTAAAGAAATATTGGCAAAGAAGTAAAGAATCTTGGGAGAAATGGACATCTTAATGGCTGCAATTTCCCCATTAAAGAGAGATTAAGAAGCTTCCATCTGTTCAGAATTGTTTTGAAGTTATCAAATAAGGGGTTAAAGTTAATGTCCCATATCTTCCCTAAGTTACTAGTAATTTTTATTCCTAGATATGTTATACCCTGTGGTGATCAGCGGAATCCAAGAGGTATGTTCATAAAGGTTTTACAGTGGTCGTTAAGGGGTATAGTTTGTGATTTGCCACAATTCAAAGCAAGGCCACAAATTTTAGTAAAATTATTAAGCAAATAAACCAACAGGGGCCGAGCCTCAATCAGGTTTTCGAGTAAGATTAAGAGGTCATCCATGTAGGAGAGAGAAACATATCTTGAATTGCTCACAGGTATGACCATAATGCCAGAAGATTGATGTAAACAAGCAGTCAGGGGTTCCATGGCTAAAATAAACAGGAAAGGTGACAGGAGACAGCCTTGTCTAGTTCCCCTTGCTAGATAAAAGTAAGAGGAAAGGGTGGAATCAGTAAATACTTTAGCAACAGGGGAGTTATATAATAGCTTGATCCAGGAGCAAAAAGTATGCAAAAGACCGAAATAAGATAAAACTTGATGAAGGTAGTCCCAGTTTAAGGAATCAAAGGCCTTCTCTAAATCAATAGCTATGGTTGCAACTGGTGTCTTGAGGGATTTGGCTTTGTGAATTAAATTAAATAAGGAATGTAGGTGATCAGAACCAGTTCTATGTTTAATAAAACCAGCTTGTGAACAATGGGTTAGCTTGGGAATCAAGGATTCAAGTCGAGAAGTTAGTAGTTTAGCAAATATCTTCCCATCCATGTTTAATAAAGAGATGGGCCTGTAACTTGCGAGGTGAGAACCGTCTTTTTCTTTCTTAGGGATTAGGGTTATGATTGCTTCAATGCAAGATGGGAGAAGCTTACCAGTATTGGAAGCTTCTTGATAAACATTAAGAAGAAGGGGACATAAGGTGTCGGGAAACATTTAATAGAAATTGACAGGGAATCAGTCAACCCCAGGGGATTTACTGCATTTCAAGGAAGACAAAGCTTTCTGGATTTCCTGAAGCGAAAAGGGTTCATCTAAAGAATTTGTTTCAAGAGTAGAAAGATGAAGAAGATTTAAGGAACTGTTGAATTTGTAAAGTAGATGGAGGATTTGTGTTAGAGTGTAGTTTTTGATAAAAGGTTTTCATGATACGGTTTATAGAGAGGTTGTAGGAGTGAATCGTACCCTGTTCATCTTTTGGGCTTAGGATATGTCATTCCATTTTTTTTGCTTTGAGCTGGTAAGAGAGGAGTTTCCCATTTTTATTACTGTGTTCCCAAAACTTATATTTAAGTTTAAACAAGGCCAGTTCAGTTTTACGAGAAATTAATTCAATAATTTTAACTCTAAGTTGAAGAATTGCAAGATGAAGTTGAGAATCAGGACAGTGCTTATTGGAAGAAAAGCATAAATTCTCTTTAGCCTTAAGAGATTTTTCCAAGTCAGCCAGCTGTTGTTCCCTTACTCTTTTTCTATGTGCTGCATAACTGATAATTTTCCCTCAAATTGTGGCTTTAAGAGCTTCACATACAGAGGACATAGAAGATTCGGTTGGGGTATTGTGAAAGAGGAAGTCCTGAATTTGTGCTTTTATCATGGGTAAGAAATTGGGATCCTTGAGAAGGAGAGGGTCCAGCCACCATTAAGAAGATTTAGGTGCTAATAGGCCCCACAAAAGTAGCAATTTGACAGAGGAATGGTCTGAGATTATATTGGGAGAGATGGATGAGTCAATAGTTTTTTTTTCCATTATAACAGGAGAGGCTAACAAGTAGTCAGTTCTACTGTATGTCTTATGTAGAGAGGAGTAAAAAGTAAATTCTCAATCACGGGGGTGAAAGAGGTGCCATACATCAGCTAATCAAATGTCTTGAATTAGTAATGAGAGGGCTTTAATATTTCTAGGGTGGGCCTCTGTAGTGGGGCTACTTCTGTCAATGCTGGCTCCTAAAGCCAAGTTAAGATCCCCTCCAAGAATAACTGATGTATTATCAGTGTTAAAGGATAGAATCTGTTGAGCTAAATTATGAAAAAACTCCTGGGAATCGGAGTTGGGTGCATATACATTAACAAGCAGAAGATGACCAGAGTTGGTATTCAGTTTGACCATCACCCATCTGCCATCAGTATCAGAAACAGAGTTTACAAGGGACCATTTGAAACTCTTGTGAATAAGAATAGCAATGCCTCTTTATTTTGAAGTGTAGGATGATTCATAGAGTTGACCGACCCAATCTTTTTTAAGTTTATGAACATCCTCTGCTAATAATTTTGTTTCTTGAAGGAAAGCAATTTGTGTTTTATGTTTTTTGAGATGTGAAAGAATTTGCTTCCGCTTACAAGGATAATTAAGTCCCTTCACATTCCATGTATATAAAAGTATGTCACTCATATTGTTAGTGTTAAAGAAAGAGAATAATCGCTGGAGTGTGAAGGGACAAATAAATGAGGCAGAGGATGATTAGAATACAGTATGGAGAGCTTACGTATATGCAGAGAGTGGCAGGAACATTCAAGCCAAAAAAGTGAGATGTATGATACATGAGTAGCACAGATATCTTATTAAAGTTAGAATAGAGATGGGGAAAGAGAAGAGTCATTAACAACAACAACAACAATACTAGTAAGCTAAATAACAAAGAAAACATTTTATGAGTGTGAGTAGATATGAGTCAGCCAACTGGCTAAGAGCCTCTCCCACCGCACTCTGGGGTGTTGATGTAGGGAGGAGACTAGGGAGGACTGGTTATAAATATCGGCCCAAACCCAAGTATGATCTCAGCAATATAATAAAGTAAGTATTCCTGATAAGCTAAACTGAAAGGGAATAATACCAAAAAAAGCAGGGGACTATAATAACCTCAGCTTAATTCTAAGCTAACAGGACAAGGTATAAGGATAAAGCTAAACACCAGAACCTATTTATAAACATTAGTAGTAATAGTACAAGATATAACAACTTGAAATAACAGTGAATTAAAAAACCATATACGAGATGCCAGTACAGCCTAGACATAGAGCAAGGAATTCAGGGAGCCAGGTGGAACGAAAATGAACAAATATAAAAGGAAAAGTAGACCATTACCACATTACAGTGACTCTGAGTATACTTTGCAGTGTAACACAATAAGTACATAATAAATACAGTATTGAGGGGGAAAGAAGAAAGGGGAGGTCAATTTAAGCCCTTACGCCCTGATCCAAATTCAAATCAGGATTATGTGAAGAGGTATAGGCTTCGGTGATAACTGTAGATAGAAGAGACAGTCATAGTAAAGATCAGCTCTGATTACTCAAAAATCACCTAAATAGGTGTTATATGGGGTGGCTAGGTCTAGAAGACTAGGCCCAGTGATCCCCAAAACAGGAGAGACCACACAGCAGTGGATTTCTATAATATCTGTAGGCTTCGAGTTAAATAAGGAGCATAAGGAAGATGTAGATTGACAATCCTTTGCAACAGTTCACCAAATACTGCCTACCTCTTTGAGTGTTAATGATAGTTCCATGTTGTAAACAGAAGGTAGTAAGAATAATGGAGTGTAGAGAAGGAGATAGATTAAATGTAGTTGCCAATAATCCCTAAGAACCTGTCATCAGGAGAGAGATGGGGTAAATTGCCTTGTAATATATAATAATTCACATATGAAAAAAGAAAAGGCAATAGTCAGGATGCATACCGATTGAAGGTTTTCAACTGAAAAGCCAAAAGACAATAAACGCGATGCACTGCTAAACTGGAGAGTAAAAGGCTAGATACAGACAGCCTGTTTAGTAAGGTAATGTATAAGATCTAACACTAAAATAATGAGTTAGAAAAGCATTGCTGATATACCAAAATTCCCCTGAAGACCTTTAAGCTGCTCATTTAACTCACTGAGGCCCCAAGACCCCTGTAGGTGGCAGCAGAAAATATACTCCTGAGGTCTTTAACGCCTCCAGACGTCCTGCACTTGTGCCACTGAGGACTTCTGATGCCTGAGGACGTCAATGCTTAAAACTTAAATATTTCACAAACTGAAGTGAGTAGAATTGACTGCATAGCACCGTTGAAAAGGTAATGTTCTGCTGAACATCTTTGCTGTTGATACTTTGTGTCTGTTATGTATACTTTAGAAGATATTAGCATTTTTTGTATGGTATGATGTGTATGACTGACATTTGTCTCTCAAGCTTCACCTAGCCACCTTAATAAAATAGAAAAGAAATACATGTATCATATTAGAAAAAATGTTTTTTAGTACACAATTAGTTTTGTACCTCTATCTAATGTATGGATACTTAATTTGGTGTTGATATGTTAAATATTTTCCCACAAAAAATGGTTTCTGTTGCCATTTTTATTGAAAAAAAATGTTATTGCTATGTCAACCAATATGGAAAAAATAGGAACTACTTATATTTACTTACATAGTACCATTGGAAAGGTAATTTTGTGCTGAACAACTTTGCCACTAGTACTTTGTGTGTAGCACTTATGGTTCATGAGGTATTCCCATTTGTTTGTGGCATGCTGTTATGACTTGATTTTGCTCAGAAAACTTCAGGTTGCACTGTTAAAAGTATACAGGCCACAAGTGGTAGAACTCTCAAAGAGCTCCTGAGGCCTCAGTCAGTTAAACACTGCAACAAAAAGTAAATTGATCATGCCGCGATGTACAGCCTTTGCTTTCTGCACTCGCTGGGAGTGAAAGCAACCAGGTAGCATAGACTGTAGAGTGGGCGGCTAGGCAGAAAGTGTACTGGCATTCCCTTTAAGTATCCTGGAAGCAAAACCTACCAAGATATAACAACTGTGACCATATTACTGACCATATAAGCTCATGACACCTTAGATTTATTAGCAGGATTGTGACTATTGATGTTCTTGCTTTGGGTCTTTGCCCTACATTTCATTTTGGGCAGCTCTAAAGATTTGAGGGGGGAACTTGCAACAACTTCTGCACATGAAGTATTGGCAGAAATACATCCCTGTGGCACAGGGCCCAAATTAAAGGGATGTTCATCTGAAATTTGATGGGAAAGATCCTCCTGCGAGGAGTGCATGTCATCCTCCAAGAGAGCAAACTTATTGCTTAAGGGAATAGATGGATTGATTTGAAGATGAGAGGCTGCAGCTTGGGGTGTTTGGGGTGAAACCTCGCTAGAACAGCATGAAAGTCTTGAAGAATAATGCCCCGACAGAAGCTTCTCTTGCAGTCATGTTGATTGCCTTGGGGTCAAATCAGTTGCAGCGTTGCTGCTTGGGGCTGCGAGTTCTGAAACAGTTTGGCAGCGCAGCACAGCACAAGCAATAGCCTAGCTAGTATATAGGCAGAATTACAAAGGGTATAGATAGCAAATAGGTCCACAAGGGCACATACAAGAGGAGGAGCTGTAAGTCACTACAGAAGAAGAGAAAGACAAGGAGGGAAGGAGAAGGAAAAAAAAGTTAGGAGGGGAGGAATATCAGCAAACACAGGATGATGCAGGGAGTGGTGCAATGCTCTAGCTATAGTGCAGCAGTCTTCAGAAAAATATTCTGGTTACTGTGGTGGTGCTGCCTGACTTGTAGGCACCTCTCTGGGTTAAGGGCTGAGTTTCCCAGTCACCAGGCTGAGCTGGCAAGAATACTGGGGACCTTCTCCCCCACCCAGAGGCCACCAGGTCCTCAGCCAATGCAACAACAGCCACCCAGGCAGATAGCAGGATGGACTACAGTGGGTTCAGGAAGGTTCAGGGGAGGGGGGTAAAAACACATCCCTCATCCTTTCCAGCTCATGAACCCCTACACAGTGTTTGAGGAACAGAACATCCCTGCAAAGGAGCCCAAGGCTGAGACCAGGGAAGAGGTAAGGGTCTTTCAGCAGGGAGACCCGGTGCTGGAAGGAAGAGAACCCCATAGGAATAATAAGTTACTCCTTTTGGGGGACTCAATTATCCAGGGAATGGATCTGGGCACAGATAGTAGAGAGAAAAGGGAAGTAAAGTGCCTTCCCGGAGGAACAGTTTTGAAGAAGGAAGATCTCATCCACAGGATCACTGAAGCTGTGCTAAGGAGGGGAGGACTGGAGGTCTTTAACCACTTGGGGACAAGTGACCTATCCAAGGATGAGGCAAGGTTGGAGCAGGTGAAGGAGGACTTTAGAGTGTTGGGAGGGTGCCTGGAGAAGGTAGCAATCTGCTTGAAACTTTTGGAGGTGCTGCCAGTCCACAGCGGCGGGGTGGGGGAGAGGAATCTCCACATTAGTAACTTCAGCACATGATTGAAAGACTGGTGCAAAGAGAAGGGGTATGGCTTCACTGGGGAATGGGGACCCACATGGAGTGATGCAGCCCTGTATGGTGGGGACAGACTGCATCAGTCCAGCAAAGGGAATGCAGCCTTCAATGGATGGTTTAAATGCTTTGCTCATGAGCACTTAATCTAGTCGGGGGGGCAACAAGAGCAGGAATACTCAGGCAACCCACCCCCACACAGTAAAGAAAGCAGAACAAGGGAGCAGGAAGAGGAGTTGATATCAAGGTCTTCAGAGTTGGGCAGTAATGGGGTAGGAAAGGAATCGGGAACATGAGAAAAATATCAGGAAAGGGGGGAAGATGCAAGGGACCAAAACCAGGAAGAGAGAGAGGTCATGCAGTAAAACTTGGAAGATCATGTTCACAAATGCATGCAGC